>OZ012737.1:362268558-362911058 GCA_963859935.3 Lathyrus sativus
TCGTTTTTATTTAGCGATTTTCTGTTTTAGGTAGCGGATGTTATCAACTTCGGTTGATCCGTCCCTCTGGTTCGATGCTAGTGTTTATTTAGTGATTGCCTACTTTAGGTAGCGGATGTTATCAACTTCGGTTGATCTGGCCCTCTGGTACGATGGTGGCTTTTATTTAGCGATTCCCTGCTTTAGGTAGCGGATGTTATCAACTTCGGTTGATCCGGCCATCTGGTTCGATGCTCGTTTTTATTTAGCGATTTTCTGTTTTAGGTAGCGGATGTTATCAACTTCGGTTGATCCGGCCCTCTGGTTCGATGCTCATGTTTATTTAGTGATTTCCTACTTTAGGTAGCGGATGTTATCAACTTCGGTTGATCTGGCCCTCTGGTTCGATGCTCGCTTTTATTTAGCGATACCCTGCTTTAGGTAGCGGATGTTATCAACTTCAGTTGATCCGGCCCTCTGGTTCGGTGCTCGCTTTTATTTAGCGATTGCCTGCTTTAGGTAGCGGATGTTATCAACTTCGGTTGATCCGGCCCTCTGGTTCGATGCTCGTTTTGATTTAGCGATTGCCTGCTTTAGGTACCGTATGTTATGAACTTCGGTTGATCCGGCCCTCTTGTCCAATGCTCCCTTTTATTTAGCGATTGGCTGCTTTAGGTAGCGGATGTTATCAACTTCGGTTGATCCGGCCATCTGGTTCGATGCTCGTTTTTATTTAGCGATTCTCTGTTTTAGGTAGCGGATGTTATCAACTTCGATTGATCAGGCCCTCTAGTTCGATGCTCGCGTTTATTTAGTGATTGCCTACTTTAGGTAGCGGATATTATCAACTTCGGTTGATCTGGCCCTCTAGTTCGATGCTCGCTTTTATTTAGCGATTCCCTGCTTTAGGTAGCGGATGTTATCAACTTCGGTTGATCCGGCCCTGTGGTTTGATGCTCGCTTTTATTTAGCGATTGCCTGCTTTAGGTAGCGGATGTTATCAAATTTGGTTGATTCGGCACTCTGGTTCGATGCTCGCTTTTATTTAGTGATTGCCTGCTTTAGGTAGCGGATGTTATCAACTTCGGTTGATCCGGCCCTCTGGTTCGATGGTCGCTTTTATTTAGCGATTGCCTGCTTTAGGTAGCGGATGTTATCAACTTCGGTTGATCCGGACCTCTGGTTCGATGCTCGATTTTATTTAGCGATTCCCTGCTTTAGGTAGCGGTTGTTATCAACTTTGGTTGATCAAGCCATGTGGTTTGATGCTCGCTTTGATTTAGCGATTGCCTACTTTAGGTAGCGGATGTTATCAACTTCGGTTGATCCGACACTCTGGTTCGATGCTCGCTTTTATTTAGCGATTGCCTGCTTTAGGTAGCGGATGTTATCAACTTCGGTTGATCCGGCCATCTGGTTCGATGCTCGTTTTTATTTAGCGATTTTCTGTTTTAAGTATCGGATGTTATCAACTTCGGTTGATCCGGCCCTCTGGTTCGATGCTCGTGTTTATTTAGTGATTGCCTACTTTAGGTAGCGGATGTTATCAACTTCGGTTGATATGGCCCTCTGGTTCGATGCTCGCTTTTATTTAGCGATTCCCTGCTTTAGGTAGCGGATATTATCAACTTCGGTTGATTCGGCCATCTGGTTCGATGCTCGTTTTTATTTAGCGATTTTCTGTTTTAGGTAGCGGATGTTATCAACTTCGGTTGATCCGTCCCTCTGGTTCGATGCTAGTGTTTATTTAGTGATTGCCTACTTTAGGTAGCGAATGTTATCAACTTCGGTTGATCTGGCCCTCTGGTACGATTCTGGCTTTTATTTAGCGATTCCCTGCTTTAGGTAGCGGATGTTATCAACTTCGGTTGATCCGGCCCTCTGGTTCGATGCTCGCTTTTATTTAGCGATTGCCTGGTTTAGGTAGCGGATGTTATTAACTTCGGTTGATCCGGCCCTATGGTTCGATGCTTACTTTTATTTAGCGATTGCCTCTTTTATTTAGTGATTGCCTGCTTTAGGTAGCGGATTTTATCATCTTCGGTTGATACGGCCTTCTGGTTCGATGCTCGCTTTTATTTAGTGAATACCTGTTTTAGGTAGCGGATGTTATTAACTTAGGTTGATCCGGCCCTCTGGTTCGATGCTCGCTTTTATTTAGCGATTGCCTGCTTTAGATAGCGGATGTTATCAACTTCGGTTGATCCGGCCCTCTGGTTCGATGCTCGCTTTTATTTAGCGATTGCCTGCTTTAGGTAGCGGATGTTATGAACTTCGGTTGATCCGGCCATCTGGTTCGATGCTCGTTTTTATTTAGCGATTTTCTGTTTTAGGTAGCGGATGTTATCAACTTCGGTTGATCCGGCCCTCTGGTTCGATGCTCATGTTTATTTAGTGATTTCCTACTTTAGGTAGCGGATGTTATCAACTTCGGTTGATCTGGCCCTCTGGTTCGATGCTCGCTTTTATTTAGCGATACCCTGCTTTAGGTAGCGGATGTTATCAACTTCAGTTGATCCGGCCCTCTGGTTCGGTGCTCGCTTTTATTTAGCGATTGCCTGCTTTAGGTAGCGGATGTTATCAACTTCGGTTGATCCGGCCCTCTGGTTCGATGCTCGTTTTGATTTAGCGATTGCCTGCTTTAGGTAGCGGATGTTATGAACTTCGGTTGATCCGGCCCTCTTGTCCAATGCTCCCTTTTATTTAGCGATTGGCTGCTTTAGGTAGCGGATGTTATCAACTTCGGTTGATCCGGCCATCTGGTTCGATGCTCGTTTTTATTTAGCGATTCTCTGTTTTAGGTAGCGGATGTTATCAACTTCGATTGATCAGGCCCTCTAGTTCGATGCTCGCGTTTATTTAGTGATTGCCTACTTTAGGTAGCGGATATTATCAACTTCGGTTGATCTGGCCCTCTAGTTCGATGCTCGCTTTTATTTAGCGATTCCCTGCTTTAGGTAGCGGATGTTATCAACTTCGGTTGATCCGGCCCTGTGGTTTGATGCTCGCTTTTATTTAGCGATTGCCTGCTTTAGGTAGCGGATGTTATCAAATTTGGTTGATTCGGCACTCTGGTTCGATGCTCGCTTTTATTTAGTGATTGCCTGCTTTAGGTAGCGGATGTTATCAACTTCGGTTGATCCGGCCATCTGGTTCGATGCTCGTTTTTATTTAGCGATTCTCTGTTTTAGGTAGCGAATGTTATCAACTTCGATTGATCAGGCCCTCTAGTTCGATGCTCGCGTTTATTTAGTGATTGCCTACTTTAGGTAGCGGATATTATCAACTTCGGTTGATATGGCCCTCTAGTTCGATGCTCGCTTTTATTTAGCGATTCCCTGCTTTAGGTAGCGGATGTTATCAACTTCGGTTGATCCGGCCCTGTGGTTTGATGCTCGCTTTTATTTAGCGATTGCCTGCTTTAGGTAGCGGATGTTATCAAATTTGGTTGATTCGGCACTCTGGTTCGATGCTCGCTTTTATTTAGTGATTGCCTGCTTTAGGTAGCGGATGTTATCAACTTCGGTTGATCCGGCCCTCTGGTTCGATGCTCGCTTTTATTTAGCGATTGCCTGCTTTAGGTAGCGGATGTTATCAACTTCGGTTGATCCGGACCTCTGGTTCGATGCTCGATTTTATTTAGCGATTCCCTGCTTTAGGTAGCGGTTGTTATCAACTTTGGTTGATCAAGCCCTGTGGTTTGATGCTCGCTTTGATTTAGCGATTGCCTACTTTAGGTAGCGGATGTTATCAACTTCGGTTGATCCGACACTCTGGTTCGATGCTCGCTTTTATTTAGCGATTGCCTGCTTTAGGTAGCGGATGTTATCAACTTCGGTTGATCCGGCCATCTGGTTCGATGCTCGTTTTTATTTAGCGATTTTCTGTTTTAAGTAGCGGATGTTATCAACTTCGGTTGATCCGGCCCTCTGGTTCGATGCTCGTGTTTATTTAGTGATTGCCTACTTTAGGTAGCGGATGTTATCAACTTCGGTTGATATGGCCCTCTGGTTCGATGCTCGCTTTTATTTAGCGATTCCCTGCTTTAGGTAGCGGATGTTATCAACTTCGGTGGATTCGGCCATCTGGTTCGATGCTCGTTTTTATTTAGCGATTTTCTGTTTTAGGTAGCGGATGTTATCAACTTCGGTTGATCCGTCCCTCTGGTTCGATGCTAGTGTTTATTTAGTGATTGCCTACTTTAGGTAGCGGATGTTATCAACTTCGGTTGATCTGGCCCTCTGGTACGATGCTGGCTTTTATTTAGCGATTCCCTGCTTTAGGTAGCGGATGTTATCAACTTCGGTTGATCCGGCCCTCTGGTTCGATGCTCGCTTTTATTTAGCGATTGCCTGGTTTAGGTAGCGGATGTTATTAACTTCGGTTGATCCGGCCCTATGGTTCGATGCTTACTTTTATTTAGCGATTGCCTCTTTTATTTAGTGATTGCCTGCTTTAGGTAGCGGATTTTATCATCTTCGGTTGATACGGCCTTCTGGTTCGATGCTCGCTTTTATTTAGTGAATACCTGTTTTAGGTAGCGGATGTTATTAACTTAGGTTGATCCGGCCCTCTGGTTCGATGCTCGCTTTTATTTAGCGATTGCCTGCTTTAGATGGCGGATGTTATCAACTTCGGTTGATCCGGCCCTCTGGTTCGATGCTCGCTTTTATTTAGCGATTGCCTGCTTTAGGTAGCGGATGTTATGAACTTCGGTTGATCCGGCCATCTGGTTCGATGCTCGTTTTTATTTAGCGATTTTCTGTTTTAGGTAGCGGATGTTATCAACTTCGGTTGATCCGGCCCTCTGGTTCGATGCTCATGTTTATTTAGTGATTTCCTACTTTAGGTAGCGGATGTTATCAACTTCGGTTGATCTGGCCCTCTGGTTCGATGCTCGCTTTTATTTAGCGATACCCTGCTTTAGGTAGCGGATGTTATCAACTTCAGTTGATCCGGCCCTCTGGTTCGGTGCTCGCTTTTATTTAGCGATTGCCTGCTTTAGGTAGCGGATGTTATCAACTTCGGTTGATCCGGCCCTCTGGTTCGATGCTCGTTTTGATTTAGCGATTGCCTGCTTTAGGTAGCGGATGTTATGAACTTCGGTTGATCCGGCCCTCTTGTCCAATGCTCCCTTTTATTTAGCGATTGGCTGCTTTAGGTAGCGGATGTTATCAACTTCGGTTGATCCGGCCATCTGGTTCGATGCTCGTTTTTATTTAGCGATTCTCTGTTTTAGGTAGCGGATGTTATCAACTTCGATTGATCAGGCCCTCTAGTTCGATGCTCGCGTTTATTTAGTGATTGCCTACTTTAGGTAGCGGATATTATCAACTTCGGTTGATCTGGCCCTCTAGTTCGATGCTCGCTTTTATTTAGCGATTCCCTGCTTTAGGTAGCGGATGTTATCAACTTCGGTTGATCCGGCCCTGTGGTTTGATGCTCGCTTTTATTTAGCGATTGCCTGCTTTAGGTAGCGGATGTTATCAAATTTGGTTGATCCGGCCATCTGGTTCGATGCTCGTTTTTATTTAGCGATTCTCTGTTTTAGGTAGCGAATGTTATCAACTTCGATTGATCAGGCCCTCTAGTTCGATGCTCGCGTTTATTTAGTGATTGCCTACTTTAGGTAGCGGATATTATCAACTTCGGTTGATATGGCCCTCTAGTTCGATGCTCGCTTTTATTTAGCGATTCCCTGCTTTAGGTAGCGGATGTTATCAACTTCGGTTGATCCGGCCCTGTGGTTTGATGCTCGCTTTTATTTAGCGATTGCCTGCTTTAGGTAGCGGATGTTATCAAATTTGGTTGATTCGGCACTCTGGTTCGATGCTCGCTTTTATTTAGTGATTGCCTGCTTTAGGTAGCGGATGTTATCAACTTCGGTTGATCCGGCCCTCTGGTTCGATGCTCGCTTTTATTTAGCGATTGCCTGCTTTAGGTAGCGGATGTTATCAACTTCGGTTGATCCGGACCTCTAGTTCGATGCTCGATTTTATTTAGCGATTCCCTGCTTTAGGTAGCGGTTGTTATCAACTTTGGTTGATCAAGCCCTGTGGTTTGATGCTCGCTTTGATTTAGCGATTGCCTACTTTAGGTAGCGGATGTTATCAACTTCGGTTGATCCGACACTCTGGTTCGATGCTCGCTTTTATTTAGCGATTGCCTGCTTTAGGTAGCGGATGTTATCAACTTCGGTTGATCCGGCCATCTGGCTCGATGCTCGTTTTTATTTAGCGATTTTCTATTTTAAGTAGCGGATGTTATCAACTTCGGTTGATCCGGCCCTCTGGTTCGATGCTCGTGTTTATTTAGTGATTGCCTACTTTAGGTAGCGGATGTTATCAACTTCGGTTGATATGGCCCTCTGGTTCAATGCTCGCTTTTATTTAGCGATTCCCTACTTTAGGTAGCGGATGTTATCAACTTCGGTTGATTCGGCCATCTGGTTCGATGCTCGTTTTTATTTAGCGATTTTCTGTTTTAGGTAGCGGATGTTATCAACTTCGGTTGATCCGTCCCTCTGGTTCGATGCTAGTGTTTATTTAGTGATTGCCTACTTTAGGTAGCGGATGTTATCAACTTCGGTTGATCTGGCCCTCTGGTACGATGCTGGCTTTTATTTAGCGATTCCCTGCTTTAGGTAGCGGATGTTATCAACTTCGGTTGATCCGGCCCTCTGGTTCGATGCTCGCTTTTATTTAGCGATTGCCTGGTTTAGGTAGCGGATGTTATTAACTTCGGTTGATCCGGCCCTATGGTTCGATGCTTACTTTTATTTAGCGATTGCCTCTTTTATTTAGTGATTGCCTGCTTTAGGTAGCGGATTTTATCATCTTCGGTTGATACGGCCTTCTGGTTCGATGCTCGCTTTTATTTAGTGAATACCTGTTTTAGGTAGCGGATGTTATTAACTTAGGTTGATCCGGCCCTCTGGTTCGATGCTCGCTTTTATTTAGCGATTGCCTGCTTTAGATGGCGGATGTTATCAACTTCGGTTGATCCGGCCCTCTGGTTCGATGCTCGCTTTTATTTAGCGATTGCCTGCTTTAGGTAGCGGATGTTATGAACTTCGGTTGATCCGGCCATCTGGTTCGATGCTCGTTTTTATTTAGCGGTTTTCTGTTTTAGGTAGCGGATGTTATCAACTTCGGTTGATCCGGCCCTCTGGTTCGATGCTCATGTTTATTTAGTGATTTCCTACTTTAGGTAGCGGATGTTATCAACTTCGGTTGATCTGGCCCTCTGGTTCGATGCTCGCTTTTATTTAGCGATACCCTGCTTTAGGTAGCGGATGTTTTCAACTTCAGTTGATCCGGCCCTCTGGTTCAGTGCTCGCTTTTATTTAGCGATTGCCTGCTTTAGGTAGCGGATGTTATCAACTTCGGTTGATCCGGCCCTCTGGTTCGATGCTCGTTTTGATTTAGCGATTGCCTGCTTTAGGTAGCGGATGTTATGAACTTCGGTTGATCCGGCCCTCTTGTCCAATGCTCCCTTTTATTTAGCGATTGGCTGCTTTAGGTAGCGGATGTTATCAACTTCGGTTGATCCGGCCATCTGGTTCGATGCTCGTTTTTATTTAGCGATTCTCTGTTTTAGGTAGCGGATGTTATCAACTTCGATTGATCAGGCCCTCTAGTTCGATGCTCGAGTTTATTTAGTGATTGCCTACTTTAGGTAGCGGATATTATCAACTTCGGTTGATCTGGCCCTCTAGTTCGATGCTCGCTTTTATTTAGCGATTGCCTGCTTTAGGTAGCGGATGTTATCAACTTCGGTTGATCCGGCCCTGTGGTTTGATGCTCGCTTTTATTTAGCGATTGCCTGCTTTAGGTAGCGGATGTTATCAAATTTGGTTGATTCGGCACTCTGGTTCGATGCTCGCTTTTATTTAGTGATTTCCTGCTTTAGGTAGCGGATGTTATCAACTTCGGTTGATCCGGCCCTCTAGTTCGATGCTCGCTTTTATTTAGCGATTGCCTGCTTTAGGTAGCGGATGTTATCAACTTCGGTTGATCCGGCCCTCTGGTTCGATGCTCGATTTTATTTAGCGATTCCCTGCTTTAGGTAGCGGTTGTTATCAACTTTTGTTGATCCGGCCCTGTGGTTTGATGCTCGCTTTAATTTAGCGATTGCCTGCTTTAGGTAGCGGATGTTATCAACTTCGGTTGATCCGGCACTCTGGTTCGATGCTCGCTTTTATTTAGCGATTTCCTGCTTTAGGTAGCGGATGTTATCAACTTCGGTTGATCCGGCCCTCTGGTTCGATGCTCGCTTTTATTTAGCGATTGCCTGCTTTAGGTAGCGGATGTTATCAACTTCGGTTGATTCGGCCCTCTGGTTCGATGCTCGGTTTTATTTAGCGATTGCCTGCTTTAGGTAGCGGATGTTATCAACTTCGGTTGATCCGGCCCTCTGGTTCGATGCTCGCTTTTATTTAGCGATTTCCAGCTTTAGTTAGCGGATGTTATTAACTTCTGTTGATTCGACCCTCTGGTTCGATGCTCTCTTTTAGTTTGCGATTGCCTGCTTTAGTTAGCGGATGTTATCAACTTCGGTTGATCCAGCCCTTTAGTTCATTGCTCGCTTTTATTTAGCGATTGCCTGCTTTAGGTAGCATATGTTATCAACGTCGATTGATTCGATCCTCTGGTTCAATGCCCGCTTTTATTTAGTGATTGCCTGCTTCAGTTAGTAGATGGTATCAAAATCGGTTGGTCTGGCCCTCTGGTTCGATGCTCGCTTTTATTTAGCGATTGCCTGCTTTAGGTAGCGGATGTTATCAACTTCGGTTGATCCGGCCCTATGGTTCGATGCTTACTTTTATTTAGCGATTGCCTCTTTTATTTAGCAGATGTTATCAACTTCGGGTTGATCCGGCCCCATGGTTCGATGCTCGCTTTTATTTAGAGATTACCTGCTTTTTGTAGCGGATGTTATCATCTTCGTTTGATACGGCCCTCTGGTTCGATGCTGGCTTTTATTTAGAGATTGCCAGATTTAGTTAGCGGATGTTATCAATTTCAGTTTATCCGGCCCTCTGGTTCGATGCTCGGTAATATTTAGCGATTGCCTGGTTTAGGTAGCGGATGTTATCAACTTAGGTTGATCCGGCCCTCTGGTTTGATGATCGCTTTTATTTAGCGATTGCCTGCTTTAGGTAGTGGATGTTATCAACTTCGGTTATTCCGGCCCTCTGGTTCGATGCTCGCTTTTATTTATCGATTGCTTGGTTTAGGTAGAAGATGTCATCAACATCGGTTGATCCGGCCCTCTGGTTCGATGCTCGATTTTATTTAGCGATTGCCTGCATTAGGTAGCGGATGTTATCAACTTCGGTTGAACCGGACCTCTGGATTAATGCTCCCTTTTGTTTAGCGATTGCCTGCTTTAGGTAGCGGATGTTATGAACTTCGGTTGATCTGACCATCTGGTTCGATGCTCGTTTTTATTTAGCGATTTTCTGTTTTAGGTAGCGGATGTTATCAACTTCGGTTGATCCGGCCCTCTGGTTCGATGCTCGTGTTTATTTAGTGATTGCCTACTTTAGGTAGCGGATGTTATCAACTTCGGTTGATCTGGCCCTCTGGTTCGATGCTCGCTTTTATTTAGCGATTCCCTGCTTTAGGTAGAGGATGTTATCAACTTCGGTTGATCCGGCCCTCTGGTTCGATGCTCGCTTTTATTTAGCGATTGCCTGCTTTAGGTAGCGGATGTTATCAACTTCGGTTGATCCGGCCCTCTGGTTCGATGCTCGTTTTGATTTAGCGATTGCCTGCTTTAGGTAGCAGATGTTATCAACTTCGGTTGATCCGGCCCTCTGGTTCGATGCTCGCTTCTATTTAGCGATTTCCTGCTTTAGGTAGCGGATGTTATCAACTTCGGTTGATCCGGCCCTCTGGTTCGATGCTCGCTTTTATTTTGCGATTGCCTGCTTTAGGTAGCGGATGTTATCAACTTCGGTTGATCCGGCCCTCTGGTTCGATGCTCGCTTTTATTTAGCGATTTCCAGCTTTAGTTAGCGGATGTTATTAACTTCTGTTTATTCGACCCTCTGGTTCGATGCTCTCTTTTAGTTAGCGATTGCCTGCTTTAGTTAGCGGATGTTATCAACTTCGGTTGATCCGGCCCTTTAGTTCGTTGCTCGCTTTTATTTAGCGATTGCCTGCTTTAGGTAGCAGATGTTATCAATGTCGATTGATTCGATCCTCTGGTTCAATGCCCGCTTTTATTTAGAGATTGCCTGCTTTAGTTAGTAGATGATATCAAAATCGGTTTGTCTGGCCCTCTGTTTCGATGCTCGCTTTTAATTAGCGATTGCCTGCTTTAGGTAGAGGATGTTATCAACTTCGGTTGATCCGGCCCTGTGGTTTGATGCTCGCTTTTATTTAGAGATTGCCTTCTTTAGGTAGCGGATGTTATCAAATTTGGTTGATTCGGCACTCTGGTTCGACGCTCGCTTTTATTTTGCGATTGCCTGCTTTAGGTAGCGGATGTTATCAACTTCGGTTGATCCGGCCATCTGGTACGATGCTCGCTTTTATTTAGCGATTGTCTTCTTTAGGTAGCGGATGTTATCAACTTCGGTTGATCCGGCCCTCTGGTTCGATGCTCGTTTTTATTTAGCGATTCTCTGTTTTAGGTAGCGGATGTTATCAACTTCGATTGATCAGGCCCTCTGGTTCGATGCTCGCGTTTATTTAGTGATTGCATACTTTAGGTAGCGGATATTATCAACTTCGGTTTATCTGGCCCTCTAGTTCGATGCTCGTTTTTATTTAGCGATTCTCTGTTTTAGGTAGCGGATGTTATCAACTTCGGTTGATCAGGCCCTCTGGTTCGATGCTCGTCTTTATTTAGTGATTGCCTGCTTTAGGTAGCGGATGTTATGAACTTCGGTTGATCTGGCGCTCTGGTTCGATGCTCGCTTTTATTTAGCGATTCCCTGCTTTAGGTAGCGGATGTTATCAACTTCGGTTGATCCGGCACTGTGGATTGATGCTCGCTTTGATTTAGCGATTGCCTGCTTTAGGTAGCGGATGTTATCAACTTCAGTTGATCCGGCACTCTAGTTCGATGCTCGCTTTTATTTAGCGATTTCCTGCTTTAGGTGGCGGATGTTATCAACTTCGATTGATCCGGCCCTCTGGTTCGATGCTCGCTTTTATTTAGCGTTTTCCTGCTTTAGGTAGCGGATGTTATCAAATTCGGTTGATCCGGCCCTCTAGTTCGATGCTCGCTTTTATTTAGCGATTGCCTGCTTTAGGTAGCGGATGTTATCAACTTCGGTTGATCCGGACCTCTGGTTCGATGCTCGCTTTTATTTAGCGATTTCCAGCTTTAGTTAGCGGATGTTATTAACTTCTGTTGATTAGACCCTCTGGTTCGATGCTCTCTTTTAGTTAGCGATTGCCTGCTTTAGTTAGCGGATGTTATCAACTTCTGTTGATCCGGCCCTTTAGTTCGTTGCTCGCTTTTATTTAGCGATTGCCTGCTTTAGGTAGCAGATGTTATCAACGTCAATTGATTCGACCCTCTGGTTCAATGCCCGCTTTTATTTAGTGATTGCCTGCTTTAGTTAGTAGATGGTATCAAAATCGGTTGGTCTGGCCCTCTGTTTCGATGCTCGATTTTATTTAGCGATTGCCTGCTTTAGGTAGCGGATGTTATCAACTTCGGTTGAACCGGACCTCTGGATCAATGCTCCCTTTTGTTTAGCGATTGCCTGCTTTAGGTAGCGGATGTTATGAACTTCGGTTGATCTGACCATCTGGTTCGATGCTCGTTTTTATTTAGCGATTTTCTGTTTTAGGTAGCGGATGTTATCAACTTCGGTTGATCCGGCCCTCTGGTTCGATGCTCGTGTTTATTTAGTGATTGCCTACTTTAGGTAGCGGATGTTATCAACTTCGGTTGATCTGGCCCTCTGGTTCGATGCTCGCTTTTATTTAGCGATTCCCTGCTTTAGGTAGCGGATGTTATCAACTTCGGTTGATCCGGCCCTCTGGTTCGATGCTCGCTTTTATTTAGCGATTGCCTGCTTTAGGTAGCGGATGTTATCAACTTCGGTTGATCCGGCCCTCTGGTTCGATGCTCGTTTTGATTTAGCGATTGCCTGCTTTAGGTAGCAGATGTTATCAACTTCGGTTGATCCGGCCCTCTGGTTCGATGCTCGCTTCTATTTAGCGATTTCCTGCTTTAGGTAGCGGATGTTATCAACTTCGGTTGATCCGGCCCTCTGGTTCGATGCTCGCTTTTATTTTGCGATTGCCTGCTTTAGGTAGCGGATGTTATCAACTTCGGTTGATCCGGCCCTCTGGTTCGATGCTCGCTTTTATTTAGCGATTTCCAGCTTTAGTTAGCGGATGTTATTAACTTCTGTTTATTCGACCCTCTGGTTCGATGCTCTCTTTTAGTTAGCGATTGCCTGCTTTAGTTAGCGGATGTTATCAACTTCGGTTGATCCGGCCCTTTAGTTCGTTGCTCGCTTTTATTTAGCGATTGCCTGCTTTAGGTAGCAGATGTTATCAATGTCGATTGATTCGATCCTCTGGTTCAATGCCCGCTTTTATTTAGAGATTGCCTGCTTTAGTTAGTAGATGATATCAAAATCGGTTTGTCTGGCCCTCTGTTTCGATGCTCGCTTTTAATTAGCGATTGCCTGCTTTAGGTAGAGGATGTTATCAACTTCGGTTGATCCGGCCCTGTGGTTTGATGCTCGCTTTTATTTAGAGATTGCCTTCTTTAGGTAGCGGATGTTATCAAATTTGAATGATTCGGCACTCTGGTTCGATGCTCGCTTTTATTTAGCGATTGCCTGCTTTAGGTAGCGGATGTTATCAACTTCGGTTGATCCGGCCATCTGGTACGATGCTCGCTTTTATTTAGCGATTGTCTTCTTTAGGTAGCGGATGTTATCAACTTCGGTTGATCCGGCCCTCTGGTTCGATGCTCGTTTTTATTTAGCGATTCTCTGTTTTAGGTAGCGGATGTTATCAACTTCGATTGATCAGGCCCTCTGGTTCGATGCTCGCGTTTATTTAGTGATTGCATACTTTAGGTAGCGGATATTATCAACTTCGGTTTATCTGGCCCTCTAGTTCGATGCTCGTTTTTATTTAGCGATTCTCTGTTTTAGGTAGTGGATGTTATCAACTTCGGTTGATCAGGCCCTCTGGTTCGATGCTCGTCTTTATTTAGTGATTGCCTGCTTTAGGTAGCGGATGTTATGAACTTCGGTTGATCTGGCGCTCTGGTTCGATGCTCGCTTTTATTTAGCGATTCCCTGCTTTAGGTAGCGGATGTTATCAACTTCGGTTGATCCGGCACTGTGGATTGATGCTCGCTTTGATTTAGCGATTGCCTGCTTTAGGTAGCGGATGTTATCAACTTCAGTTGATCCGGCACTCTAGTTCGATGCTCGCTTTTATTTAGCGATTGCCTGCTTTAGGTGGCGGATGTTATCAACTTCGGTTGATCCGGCCCTCTGGTTCGATGCTCGCTTTTATTTAGCGTTTTCCTGCTTTAGGTAGCGGATGTTATCAAATTCGGTTGATCCGGCCCTCTGGTTCGATGCTCGCTTTTATTTAGCGATTGGCTGCTTTAGGTAGTGGATGTTATCAACTTCGGTTGATCCGGCCCTCTGGTTCGATGCTCGCTTTTATTTAGCGATTTCCAGCTTTAGTTAGCGGATGTTATTAACTTCTGTTGATTAGACCCTCTGGTTCGATGCTCTCTTTTAGTTAGCGATTGCCTGCTTTAGTTAGCGGATGTTATCAACTTCTGTTGATCCGGCCCTTTAGTTCGTTGCTCGCTTTTATTTAACGATTGCCTGCTTTAGGTAGCAGATGTTATCAACGTCAATTGATTCGACCCTCTGGTTCAATGCCCGCTTTTATTTAGTGATTGCCTGCTTTAGTTAGTAGATGGTATCAAAATCGGTTGGTCTGGCCCTCTGTTTCGATGCTCGCTTTTATTTAGCGATTGCCTGCTTTAGGTAGCGGATGTTATCAACTTCGGTTGATCCGGCCCTGTGGTTTGATGCTCGCTTTTATTTAGCGATTGCCTGCTTTAGGTAGCGGATGTTATCAAATTTGGTTGATTCGGCACTCTGGTTCGATGCTCGCTTTTATTTAGCGATTGCCTGCTTTAGGTAGCGGATGTTATCAACTTCGGTTGATCCGGCTCTCTGGTTCGATGCTCGCTTTTATTTAGCGATTGCCTGCTTTAGGTAGCGGATGTTATCAACTTCGGTTGATCCGGCCCTCTGGTTCGATGCTCGCTTTTATTTAGCGATAGCCAGCTTTAGGTAGCGGATGTTATCAACTTCGGTTGATTCGGCCCTCTGGTTCGATGCTCGCTTTTATTTAGCGATTTCCTGCTTTAGTTAGCGGATGTTATCAACTTCGGTTGATCCGGCCCTCTGGTTCGATGCTCTCTTTTAGTTAGCGATTGCCTGCTTTAGTTAGCGGATGTTATCAACTTTGGTTGATCCGGCCATCTGGTTCGATGCTCGTTTTTATTTACCGATTCTCTGTTTTAGGTAGCGGATGTTATCAACTTCGTTTGATCAGGCCCTCTGGTTAGATGCTCGTGTTTATTTAGTGATTACCTGCTTTAGGTAGCGGATGATATGAACTTCGGTTGATCTGGCCCTCTGGTTCGATGCTCGCTTTTATTTAGCGATTCCCTGCTTTAGGTAGCGGATGTTATCAACTTCGGTTGATCCGGCCATCTGGTACGATGCTCGCTTTTATTTAGCGATTGTCTTCTTTAGGTAGCGGATGTTATCAACTTCGGTTGATCCGGCCCTCTGGTTCGATGCTCGTTTTTATTTAGCGATTCTCTGTTTTAGGTAGCGGATGTTATCAACTTCGATTGATCAGGCCCTCTGGTTCGATGCTCGCGTTTATTTAGTGATTGCATATTTTAGGTAGCGGATATTATCAACTTCGGTTTATCTGGCCCTCTAGTTCGATGCTCGTTTTTATTTAGCGATTCTCTGTTTTAGGTAGCGGATGTTATCAACTTCGGTTGATCAGGCCCTCTGGTTCGATGCTCGTCTTTATTTAGTGATTGCCTGCTTTAGGTAGCGGATGTTATGAACTTTGGTTGATCTGGCGCTCTGGTTCGATGCTCGCTTTTATTTAGCGATTCCCTGCTTTAGGTAGCGGATGTTATCAACTTCGGTTGATCCGGCACTGTGGATTGATGCTCGCTTTGATTTAGCGATTGCCTGCTTTAGGTAGCGGATGTTATCAACTTCAGTTGATCCGGCACTCTAGTTCGATGCTCGCTTTTATTTAGCGATTGCCTGCTTTAGGTGGCGGATGTTATCAACTTCGGTTGATCCGGCCCTCTGGTTCGATGCTCGCTTTTATTTAGCGTTTTCCTGCTTTAGGTAGCGGATGTTATCAAATTCGGTTGATCCGGCCCTCTGGTTCGATGCTCGCTTTTATTTAGCGATTGCCTGCTTTAGGTAGCGGATGTTATCGACTTCGGTTGATCCGGCCCTCTGGTTCGATGCTCGCTTTTATTTAGCGATTTCCAGCTTTAGTTAGCGGATGTTATTAACTTCTGTTGATTAGACCCTCTGGTTCGATGCTCTCTTTTAGTTAGCGATTGCCTGCTTTAGTTAGCGGATGTTATCAACTTCTGTTGATCCGGCCCTTTAGTTCGTTGCTCGCTTTTATTTAGCGATTGCCTGCTTTAGGTAGCAGATGTTATCAACGTCAATTGATTCGACCCTCTGGTTCAATGCCCGCTTTTATTTAGTGATTGCCTGCTTTAGTTAGTAGATGGTATCAAAATCGGTTGGTCTGGCCCTCTGTTTCGATGCTCGCTTTTATTTAGCGATTGCCTGCTTTAGGTAGCGGATGTTATCAACTTCGGTTGATCCGGCCCTGTGGTTTGATGCTCGCTTTTATTTAGCGATTGCCTGCTTTAGGTAGCGGATGTTATCAAATTTGGTTGATTCGGCACTCTGGTTCGATGCTCGCTTTTATTTAGCGATTGCCTGCTTTAGGTAGCGGATGTTATCAACTTCGGTTGATCCGGCTCTCTGGTTCGAGGCTCGCTTTTATTTAGCGATTGCCTGCTTTAGGTAGCGGATGTTATCAACTTCGGTTGATCCGGCCCTCTGGTTCGATGCTCGCTTTTATATAGCGATTGCCAGCTTTAGGTAGCGGATGTTATCAACTTCGGTTGATTCGGCCCTCTGGTTCGATGCTCGCTTTTATTTAGCGATTTCCTGCTTTTGTTAGCGGATGTTATCAACTTCGGTTGATCCGGCCCTCTGGTTCGATGCTCTCTTTTAGTTAGCGATTGCCTGCTTTAGTTAGCGGATGTTATCAACTTCTGTCGATCCGGCCATCTGGTTCGATGCTCGCTTTTATTTACCGATTCTCTGTTTTAGGTAGCAGATGTTATCAACTTCGTTTGATCAGGCCCTCTGGTTCGATGCTCGAGTTTATTTTGTGATTGCCTGCTTTAGGTAGCGGATGATATGAACTTCGGTTGATCTGGCGCTCTGGTTCGATGCTCGCTTTTATTTAGCGATTCCCTGCTTTAGGTAGCGGATGTTATCAACTTCGGTTGATCCGGCACTGTGGATTGATGCTCGCTTTGATTTAGCGATTGCCTGCTTTAGGTAGCGGATGTTATCAACTTCAGTTGATCCGGCACTCTAGTTCGATGCTCGCTTTTATTTAGCGATTGCCTGCTTTAGGTGGCGGATGTTATCAACTTCGGTTGATCCGGCCCTCTGGTTCGATGCTCGCTTTTATTTAGCGTTTTCCTGCTTTAGGTAGCGGATGTTATCAAATTCGGTTGATCCGGCCCTCTGGTTCGATGCTCGCTTTTATTTAGCGATTGCCTGCTTTAGGTAGCGGATGTTATCGACTTCGGTTGATCCGGCCCTCTGGTTCGATGCTCGCTTTTATTTAGCGATTTCCAGCTTTAGTTAGCGGATGTTATTAACTTCTGTTGATTAGACCCTCTGGTTCGATGCTCTCTTTTAGTTAGCGATTGCCTGCTTTAGTTAGCGGATGTTATCAACTTCTGTTGATCCGGCCCTTTAGTTCGTTGCTCGCTTTTATTTAGCGATTGCCTGCTTTAGGTAGCAGATGTTATCAACGTCAATTGATTCAACCCTCTGGTTCAATGCCCGCTTTTATTTAGTGATTGCCTGCTTTAGTTAGTAGATGGTATCAAAATCGGTTGGTCTGGCCCTCTGTTTCGATGCTCGCTTTTATTTAGCGATTGCCTGCTTTAGGTAGCGGATGTTATCAACTTCGGTTGATCCGGCCCTGTGGTTTGATGCTCGCTTTTATTTAGCGATTGCCTGCTTTAGGTAGCGGATGTTATCAAATTTGGTTGATTCTGCACTCTGGTTCGATGCTCGCTTTTATTTAGCGATTGCCTGCTTTAGGTAGCGGATGTTATCAACTTCGGTTGATCCGGCTCTCTGGTTCGAGGCTCGCTTTTATTTAGCTATTGCCTGCTTTAGGTAGCGGATGTTATCAACTTCGGTTGATCCGGCCCTCTGGTTCGATGCTCGCTTTTATTTAGCGATTGCCAGCTTTAGGTAGCGGATGTTATCAACTTCGGTTGATTCGGCCCTCTGGTTCGATGCTTGCTTTTATTTAGCGATTTCCTGCTTTTGTTAGCGGATGTTATCAACTTCGGTTGATCCGGCCCTCTGGTTCGATGCTCTCTTTTAGTTAGCGATTGCCTGCTTTAGTTAGCGGATGTTATCAACTTCTGTCGATCCGGCCATCTGGTTCGATGCTCGCTTTTATTTACCGATTCTCTGTTTTAGGTAGCAGATGTTATCAACTTTGTTTGATCAGGCCCTCTGGTTCGATGCTCGTGTTTATTTAGTGATTGCCTGCTTTAGGTAGCGGATGATATGAACTTCGGTTGATCTGGCCCTCTGGTTCGATGCTCGCTTTTATTTAGCGATTCCCTGCTTTAGGTAGCGGATGTTATCAACTTCGGTTGATCCGGCCCTGTGGTTTGATGCTCGCTTTGATTTAGTGATTTCCTGCTTTAGGTAGCGGATGTTATCAACTTCGGTTGATCCGGCACTCTGGTTCGATGCTCGTTTTTATTTAGCGATTCTCTGTTTTAGGTAGAGGATGTTATCAACTTCGATTGATCAGGCCCTCTGGTTCGATGCTCGCGTTTATTTAGTGATTGCATACTTTAGGTAGCGGATATTATCAACTTCGGTTTATCCGGCCCTCTAGTTCGATGCTCGTTTTTATTTAGCGATTCTCTGTTTTAGGTAGCGGATGTTATCAACTTCGGTTGACCAGGCCCTCTGGTTCGATGCTCGTGTTTATTTAGTGATTGCCTGCTTTAGGTAGCGGATGTTATGAACTTCGGTTGATCTGGCGCTCTGGTTCAATGCTCGCTTTTATTTAGCGATTCCCTGCTTTAGGTAGCGGATGTTATCAACTTCGGTTGATCCGACACTGTGGATTGATGCTCGCTTTGATTTAGCGATTGCCTGCTTTAGGTAGCGGATGTTATCAACTTCGGTTGATCCGACACTCTAGTTCGATGCTCGCTTTTATTTAGCGATTGCCTGCTTTAGGTAGCGGATGTTATCAACTTCGGTTGATCCGGCCCTCTGGTTCGATGCTCGCTTTTATTTAGCGATTTCCAGCTTTAGTTAGCGGATGTTATTAACTTCTGTTGATTCGACCATCTGGTTCGATGCTCTCTTTTAGTTAGCGATTGCCTGCTTTAGTTAGCGGATGTTATCAACTTCTGTCGATCCGGCCCTTTAGTTCGTTGCTCGCTTTTATTTAGCAATTACCTGCTTTAGGTAGCAGATGTTATCAACGTCGATTGATTCGACCCTCTGGTTCAATGCCCGCTTTTATTTAGTGATTGCCTGCTTTAGTTAGTAGATGGTATCAAAATCGGTTGGTCTGGCCCTCTGTTTCGATGCTCGCTTTTATTTAGCGATTGCCTGCTTTAGGTAGCGGATGTTATCAACTTCGGTTGATCCGGCCCTGTGGTTTGATGCTCGCTTTTATTTAGCGATTGCCTGCTTTAGGTAGCGGATGTTATCAAATTTGGTTGATTCGGCACTCTGGTTCGATGCTCGCTTTTATTTAGCGATTGCCTGCTTTAGGTAGCGGATGTTATCAACTTCGGTTGATCCGGCCCTCTGGTTCGATGCTCGCTTTTATTTAGCGATTGCCTGCTTTAGGTAGCGGATGTTATCAACTTCAGTTGATCCGGCCCTCTGGTTCGATGCTCGCTTTTATTTAGCGATTGCCTGCTTTAGGTAGCGGATGTTATCAACTTCGGTTGATCCGGCCCTCTGGTTCGACGCTCGCTTTTATTTAGCGATTTCCTGCTTTTGTTAGCGGATGTTATCAACTTCGGTTGATCCGGCCCTCTGGTTCGATGCTCTCTTTTAGTTAGCGATTGCCTGCTTTAGTTAGCGGATGTTATCAACTTCTGTCGATCCGGCCCTTTAGTTCGTTGCTCGCTTTTATTTAGCGATTGCCTGCTTTTGGTAGCAGATGTTATCAACGTCGATTGATTCGACCCTCTGGTTCAATGCCCGCTTTTATTTAGTGATTGCCTGCTTTAGTTAGTAGATGGTATCAAAATCGGTTGGTCTGGCCCTCTGTTTCGATGCTCGCTTTTATTTAGCGATTGCCTGCTTTAGGTAGCGGATGTTATCAACTTCGGTTGATCCGGCCCTGTGGTTTGATGCTCGCTTTTATTTAGCGATTGCCTGCTTTAGGTAGCGGATGTTATCAAATTTGGTTGATTCTGCACTCTGGTTCGATGCTCGCTTTTATTTAGCGATTGCCTGCTTTAGGTAGCGGATGTTATCAACTTCGGTTGATCCGGCTCTCTGGTTCGAGGCTCGCTTTTATTTAGCGATTGCCTGCTTTAGGTAGCGGATGTTATCAACTTCGGTTGATCCGGCCCTCTGGTTCGATGCTCGCTTTTATTTAGCGATTGCCAGCTTTAGGTAGCGGATGTTATCAACTTCGGTTGATTCGGCCCTCTGGTTCGATGCTCGCTTTTATTTAGCGATTTCCTGCTTTTGTTAGCGGATGTTATCAACTTCGGTTGATCCGGCCCTCTGGTTCGATGCTCTCTTTTAGTTAGCGATTGCCTGCTTTAGTTAGCGGATGTTATCAACTTCTGTCGATCCGGCCATCTGGTTCGATGCTCGCTTTTATTTACCGATTCTCTGTTTTAGGTAGCAGATGTTATCAACTTCGTTTGATCAGGCCCTCTGGTTCGATGCTCGTGTTTATTTAGTGATTGCCTGCTTTAGGTAGCGGATGATATGAACTTCGGTTGATCTGGCCCTCTGGTTCGATGCTCGCTTTTATTTAGCGATTCCCTGCTTTAGGTAGCGGATGTTATCAACTTCGGTTGATCCGGCCCTGTGGTTTGATCCTCGCTTTGATTTAGTGATTTCCTGCTTTAGGTAGCGGATGTTATCAACTTCGGTTGATCCGGCACTCTGGTTCGATGCTCGTTTTTATTTAGCGATTCTCTGTTTTAGGTAGAGGATGTTATCAACTTCGATTGATCAGGCCCTCTGGTTCGATGCTCGCGTTTATTTAGTGATTGCATACTTTAGGTAGCGGATATTATCAACTTCGGTTTATCCGGCCCTCTAGTTCGATGCTCGTTTTTATTTAGCGATTCTCTGTTTTAGGTAGCGGATGTTATCAACTTCGGTTGACCAGGCCCTCTGGTTCGATGCTCGTGTTTATTTAGTGATTGCCTGCTTTAGGTAGCGGATGTTATGAACTTCGGTTGATCTGGCGCTCTGGTTCAATGCTCGCTTTTATTTAGCGATTCCCTGCTTTAGGTAGCGGATGTTATCAACTTCGGTTGATCCGACACTGTGGATTGATGCTCGCTTTGATTTAGCGATTGCCTGCTTTAGGTAGCGGATGTTATCAACTTCGGTTGATCCGACACTCTAGTTCGATGCTCGCTTTTATTTAGCGATTGCCTGCTTTAGGTAGCGGATGTTATCAACTTCGATTGATCCGGCCCTCTGGTTCGATGCTCGCTTTTATTTAGCGATTTCCAGCTTTAGTTAGCGGATGTTATTAACTTCTGTTGATTCGACCATCTGGTTCGATGCTCTCTTTTAGTTAGCGATTGCCTGCTTTAGTTAGCGGATGTTATCAACTTCTGTCGATCCGGCCCTTTAGTTCGTTGCTCGCTTTTATTTAGCAATTACCTGCTTTAGGTAGCAGATGTTATCAACGTCGATTGATTCGACCCTCTGGTTCAATGCCCGCTTTTATTTAGTGATTGCCTGCTTTAGTTAGTAGATGGTATCAAAATCGGTTGGTCTGGCCCTCTGTTTCGATGCTCGCTTTTATTTAGCGATTGCCTGCTTTAGGTAGCGGATGTTATCAACTTCGGTTGATCCGGCCCTGTGGTTTGATGCTCGCTTTTATTTAGCGATTGCCTGCTTTAGGTAGCGGATGTTATCAAATTTGGTTGATTCGGCACTCTGGTTCGATGCTCGCTTTTATTTAGCGATTGCCTGCTTTAGGTAGCGGATGTTATCAACTTCGGTTGATCCGGCCCTCTGGTTCGATGCTCGCTTTTATTTAGCGATTGCCTGCTTTAGGTAGCGGATGTTATCAACTTCAGTTGATCCGGCCCTCTGGTTCGATGCTCGCTTTTATTTAGCGATTGCCTGCTTTAGGTAGCGGATGTTATCAACTTCGGTTGATCCGGCCCTCTGGTTCGATGCTCGCTTTTATTTAGCGATTTCCTGCTTTAGTTAGCGGATGTTATCAACTTCGGTTGATCCGGCCCTCTGGTTCGATGCTCTCTTTTAGTTAGCGATTGCCTGCTTTAGTTAGCGGATGTTATCAACTTCGGTTGATCCGGCCATCTGGTTCGATGCTCGTTTTTATTTAGCGATTCTCTGTTTTAGGTAGCGGATGTTATCAACTTCGGTTGATCAGGCCCTCTGGTTCGATGCTCGTGTTTATTTAGTGATTGCCTGCTTAAGGTAGCGGATGATATGAACTTCGGTTGATCTGGCCCTCTGGTTCGATGCTCGCTTTTATTTAGCGATTCCCTGCTTTAGGTAGCGGATGTTATCAACTTCGGTTGATCCGGCCCTGTGGTTTGATGCTCGCTTTGATTTTGTGATTTCCTGCTTTAGGTAGCGGATGTTATCAACTTCGGTTGATCCGGCACTCTGGTTCGATGCTCGCTTTTATTTAGCGATTGCCTGCTTTAGGTAGCGGATGTTATCAACTTCGGATGATCCGACCCTCTGGTTCGATGGTCGCTTTTATTTAGCGATTGCCTGCTTTAGGTAGCGGATGTTATCAACTTCGGTTGATCCGGCCCTCTGGTTCGATGCTCGCTTTTATTTAGCGATTGTCTGCTTTAGGTAGCGGATGTTATCAACTTCGGTTGATCCGGCCCTCTGGTTCGATGCTCGCTTTTATTTAGCGATTTCCAGCTTTAGTTAGCGGATGTTATTAACTTCTGTTGATTCGACCCTCTGGTTCGATGCTCTCTTTTAGTTAGCGATTGCCTGCTTTAGTTAGCGGATGTTATCAACTTCGGTTGATCCGGCCCTTTAGTTCGTTTCTCGCTTTTATTTAGCGATTGCCTGCTTTACGTAGCAGATGTTATCAACGTCGATTGATTCGATCCTCTGGTTCAATGCCCGCTTTTATTTAGTGATTGCATGCTTTAGTTAGTAAATGGTATCAAAATCGGTTGGTCTGGCCCACTGGTTCGATGCTCGCTTTTATTTAGCGATTGCCTGCTTGAGGTAGCGGATGTTATCAACTTCGGTTGATCCGGCCCTATGGTTCGATGCTTACTTTTATTTAGCGATTGCCTCTTTTATTTAGCAGATGTTATCAACTTCGGTTGATCCGGCCCTGTGGTTCGATGTTCGCTTTTATTTAGAGATTACCTGCTTTTTGTAGCGGATGTTATCATCTTCGGTTGATACGGCCCTCTGGTTCGATGCTCGCTTTTATTTAGCGATTTCCAGCTTTAGTTAGCGGATGTTATTAACTTCTGTTGATTCGACCCTCTGGTTCGATGCTCTCTTTTAGTTAGCGATTGCCTGCTTTAGTTAGCGGATGTTATCAACTTCGGTTGATCCGGCCCTCTGGTTCGATGCTCGCTTTTATTTAGCGATTGCCTGCTTTAGGTAGAGGATGTTATCAACTTCGGTTGATTCGACCCTCTGGTTCAATGCCCGCTTTTATTTAGTGATTGCCTGCTTTAGTTAGTAAATGGTATCAAAATCGGTTGGTCTGGCCCTCTGTTTCGATGCTCGCTTTTATTTAGCGATTGCCTGCTTTAGGTAGAGGATGTTTTCAACTTCGGTTGATCCGGCCCTGTGGTTTGATGCTCGCTTTTATTTAGCGATTGCCTGCTTTAGGTAGCGGATGTTATCAAATTTGGTTGATTCGGCACTCTGGTTCGATGCTCGCTTTTATTTAGCGATTGCCTGCTTTAGGTAGCGGATGTTATCAACTTCGGTTGATCCGGCCCTCTGGTTTGATGCTCGCTTTTATTTAGCGATTGCCTGCTTTAGGTAGCGGATGTTATCAACTTCGGTTGATCCGGCCCTCTGGTTCGATGCTCCCTTTTATTTAGCGATTGCCTGCTTTAGGTAGCGGATGTTATTAACTTCGGTTGATCCGGCCCTCTGGTTCGATGCTCGCTTTTATTTAGCGATTTCCTGCTTTAGTTAGCGGATGTTATCAACTTCGGTTGATCCGACCCTCTGGTTCGATGCTCTCTTTTAGTTAGCGATTGCCTGCTTTAGTTAGCGGATGTTATCAACTTCGGTCTATCCGGCCATCTGGTTCGATGCTCATTTTTATTTAGCGATTCTCTGTTTTAGGTAGCGGATGTTATCAACTTCGGTTGATCAGGCCCTCTGGTTCGATGCTCGTGTTTATTTAGTGATTGCCTGCTTTAGGTAGCGGATGATATGAACTTCGGTTGATCTGGCCCTCTGGTTCGATGCCCGCTTTTATTTAGCGATTCCCTGCTTTAGGTAGCGGATGTTATCAACTTCGGTTGATCCGGCCCTGTGGTTTGATGCTCGCTTTGATTTAGTGATTTCCTGCTTTAGGTAGCGGATGTTATCAACTTCGGTTGATCCGACACTCTGGTTCGATGCTCGCTTTTATTTAGCGATTGCCTGCTTTAGGTAGCGGATGTTATCAACTTCGGTTGATCCGGCCCTCTGGTTCGATGGACGCTTTTATTTAGCGATTGCTGCTTTAGGTAGCGAATGTTATCAACTTCGGTTGATCCGGCCCTCTGGTTCGATGCTCGCTTTTATTTAGCGATTGCCTGCTTTAGGTAGCAGATTTTATCAACTTCGGTTGATCCGGCCCTCTGGTTCGATGCTCGCTTTTATTTAGCGATTTCCAGCTTTAGTTAGCGGATGTTATTAACTTCTGTTGATTCGACCCTCTGGTTCGATGCTCTCTTTTAGTTAGCGATTGCCTGCTTTAGTTAGCGGATGTTATCAACTTCGGTTGATCCAGCCCTTTAGTTCGTTTCTCACTTTTATTTAGCGATTGCCTGCTTTAGGTAGCAGATGTTATCAACGTCGATTGATTCGATCCTCTGGTTCAATGCCCGCTTTTATTTAGTGATTGCATGCTTTAGTTAGTAAATGGTATCAAAATCGGTTGGTCTGGCCCTCTGGTTCGATGCTCGCTTTTATTTAGCGATTGCCTGCTTTACGTAGCGGATGTTATCAACTTCGGTTGATCCGGCCCTATGGTTCGATGCTTACTTTTATTTAGCGATTGCCTCTTTTATTTAGCAGATGTTATCAACTTCGGTTAATCCGGCCCTGTGGTTCGATGCTCGCTTTTATTTAGAGATTACCTGCTTTTTGTAGCGGATGTTATCATCTTCGGTTGATACGGCCCTCTGGTTCGATGCTCGCTTTTATTTAGAGATTGCCTGATTTAGTTAGCGAATGTTATCAATTTCGGTTTATCCGGCCCTCTGGTTCGATGCTCGCTTATATTTAGCGTTTGCCTGTTTTAGGTAGCGGATGTTATCAACTTAGGTTGATCCGGCCCTCTGGTTTGATGCTCGCTTTTATTTAGCGATTGCCTGCTTTAGGTAGTGGATGTTATCAACTTCGGTTGATCCGACCCTCTGGTTCGATGCTCGCTTTTATTTAGCGATTTCTTGCTTTAGGTAGAAGATGTCATCAACTTCGGTTGATTCGGCCCTCTGGTCCAATGCTCCCTTTTATTTAGCGATTGGCTGCTTTAGGTAGCGGATGTTATCAACTTCGGTTGATCCGGCCATCTGGTTCGATGCTCGTTTTTATTTAGCGATTCTCTGTTTTATGTAGCGGATGTTATCAACTTCGATTGATCAGGCCCTCTGGTTCGATGCTCGTGTTTATTTAGTGATTGCCTACTTTAGGTAGCAGATATTATCAACTTCGGTTGATCTGGCCCTCTAGGTCGATGCTCGCTTTTATTTAGCGATTGCCTGCTTTAGGTAGTGGATGTTATCAACTTCGGTTGATCCGACCCTCTGGTTCGATGCTCACTTTTATTTAGCGATTTCTTGCTTTAGGTAGAAGATGTCATCAACTTCGGTTGATTCGGCCCTCTGGTCCAATGCTCCCTTTTATTTAGCGATTGGCTGCTTTAGGTAGCGGATGTTATCAACTTCGGTTGATCCGGCCATCTGGTTCGATGCTCGTTTTTATTTAGCGATTCTCTGTTTTATGTAGCGGATGTTATCAACTTCGATTGATCAGGCCCTCTGGTTCGATGCTCGTGTTTATTTAGTGATTGCCTACTTTAGGTAGCAGATATTATCAACTTCGGTTGATCTGGCCCTCTAGGTCGATGCTCGCTTTTATTTAGCGATTCCCTGCTTTAGGTAGCGGATGTTATCAACTTCGGTTGATCCGACCCTCTGGTTTGATGCTCGCTTTTATTTAGCGATTGCCTACTTTAGGTAGCGGATGTTATCAAATTTGGTTGATTCGGCACTCTGGTTCGATGCTCGCTTTTATTTAGCGATTGCCTGCTTTAGGTAGCGGATGTTATCAACTTCGGTTGATCCGGCCCTCTGGTTCGATGCTCGCTTTTATTTAGCGATTGCCTGCTTTAGGTAGCGGATGTTATCAACTTCGGTTGATCCAAACCTCTGGTTCGATGCTCGATTTTATTTAGCGATTGCCGGCTTTAGGTAGCGGATGTTATCAACTTCGGTTGATCCGGACCTCTGGATCAATGCTCCCTTTTATTTAGTGATTGTCTGCTTTAGGTAGCGGATGTTATGAACTTCGGTTGATCCGGCCATCTGGTTCGATGCTCGTTTTTATTTAGCGATTTCTGTTTTAGGTAGCGGATGTTATCAACTTCGGTTGATCAGGCCCTCTGGTTCGATGCTCGTGTTTATTTAGTGATTGCCTGCTTTAGGTAGCGGATGTTATGAACTTTGGTTGATCTGGCGCTCTGGTTCGATGCTCGCTTTTATTTAGCGATTCCCTGCTTTAGGTAGCGGATGTTATCAACTTCGGTTGATCCGACACTGTGGATTGATGCTCGCTTTGATTTAGCGATTGCCTGCTTTAGGTAGCGGATGTTATCAACTTCGGTTGATCCAGCACTCTAGTTCGATGCTCGCTTTTATTTAGTGATTGCCTGCTTTAGGTAGCGGATGTTATCAACTTCGGTTGATCCGGCCCTCTGTTTCGATGCTCGCTTTTATTTAGCGATTTCCTGCTTTAGGTAGCGGATGTTATCAACTTCGGTTGATCCGGCCCTCTGGTTCGATGCTCGCTTTTATTTAGCGATTGCCTGCTTTAGGTAGCGGATGTTATCAACTTCGGTTGATCCGGCCCTTTGGTTCGATGCACGCTTTTATTTAGCGATTTCCAGCTTTAGTTGGCGGATGTTATTAACCTCTAGTGATTCGACCCTCTGGTTCGATGCTCTCTTTTAGTTAGCGATTGCCTGCTTTAGTTAGCGGATGTTATCAACTTCGGTTGATCCGGCCCTTTAGTTTGTTGCTCGCTTTTATTTAGCGATTGCCTGCTTTAGGTAGCAGATGTTATCAACGTCGATTGATTCGACCCTCTGGTTCAATGCCCGCTTTTATTTAGTGATTGCCTGCTTTAGTTAGTAGATGGTATCAAAATCGGTTGGTCTGGCCCTCTGTTTCGATGCTCGCTTTTATTTAGCGATTGCCTGCTTTAGGTAGCGGATGTTATCAACTTCGGTTGATCCGGCCCTGTGGTTTGATGCTCGCTTTTATTTAGCGATTGCCTGCTTTAGGTAGCGGATGTTATCAAATTTGGTTGATTCGGCACTCTGGTTCAATGCTCCCTTTTATTTAGCGATTGCCTGCTTTAGGTAGCGGATGTTATCAACTTCAGTTGATCCGGCCCTCTGGTTCGATGCTCGCTTTTATTTAGCGATTGCCTGCTTTAGGTAGCGGATGTTATCAACTTCGGTTGATCCGGCCCTCTGGTTCGATGCTCGCTTTTATTTAGCGATTGCCTGCTTTAGGTAGCGGATGTTATCAACTTCGGTTGATCCGGCCCTCTGGTTCGATGCTCGCTTTTATTTAGCGATTTCCTGCTTTAGTTAGCGGATGTTATCAACTTCGGTTGATCCGGCCCTCTGGTTCGATGCTCTCTTTTAGTTAGCGATTGCCTGCTTTAGTTAGCGGATGTTATCAACTTCGGTTGATCCGGCGATCTGGTTCGATGCTCGTTTTTATTTAGCGATTCTCTGTTTTAGGTAGCGGATGTTATCAACTTCGGTTGAGCAGGCCCTCTGGTTCGATGCTCGTGTTTATTTAGTGATTGCCTGCTTAAGGTAGCGGATGATATGAACTTCGGTTGATCTGGCCCTCTGGTTCGATGCTCGCTTTTATTTAGCGATTCCCTACTTTAGGTAGCGGATGTTATCAACTTCGGTTGATCCGGCCCTATGGTTTGATGCTCGCTTTGATTTAGTGATTTCCTGCTTTAGGTAGCGGATGTTATCAACTTCGGTTGATCCGGCACTCTGGTTCGATGCTCGCTTTTATTTAGCGATTGCCTGCTTTAGGTAGCGGATGTTATCAACTTCGGTTGATCCGGCCCTCTGGTTCGATGGTCGCTTTTATTTAGCGATTGCCTGCTTTAGGTAGCGGATGTTATCAACTTCGGTTGATCCGGCCCTCTGGTTCGATGCTCGCTTTTATTTAGCGATTGCCTGCTTTAGGTAGCGGATGTTATCAACTTCGGTTGATCCGGCCCTCTGGTTCGATGCTCGCTTTTATTTAGCGATTTCCAGCTTTAGTTAGCGGATGTTATTAACTTCTGTTGATTCGACCCTCTGGTTCGATGCTCTCTTTTAGTTAGCCATTGCCTGCTTTAGTTAGCGGATGTTATCAACTTCGGTTGATCCGGCCCTTTAGTTTGTTTCTCGCTTTTATTTAGCGATTGCCTGCTTTATGTAGTAGATGTTATCAACGTCTATTGATTCGATCCTCTGGTTCAATGCCCGCTTTTATTTAGTGATTGCATGCTTTAGTTAGTAAATGGTATCAAAATCGGTTGGTCTGGCCCTCTGGTTCGATGCTCGCTTTTATTTAGCGATTGCCTGCTTTAGGTAGCGGATGTTATCAACTTCGGTTGATCCGACCCTATGGTTCGATGCTTACTTTTATTTAGCGATTGCCTCTTTTATTTAGCAGATGTTATCAACTTCGGTTGATCCGGCCTTGTGGTTCGATGCTCGCTTTTATTTAGAGATTACCTGCTTTTTGTAGCGGATGTTATCATCTTCGGTTGATACGGCCCTCTAGTTCGATGCTCGCTTTTATTTAGCGATTTCCAGCTTTAGTTGGCGGATGTTATTAACTTCTGTTGATTCGACCCTCTGGTTCGATGCTCTCTTTTAGTTAGCGATTGCCTGCTTTAGTTAGCGGATGTTATCAACTTCGGTTGATCCGGCCCTTTAGTTCGTTGCTCGCTTTTATTTAGCGATTGCCTGCTTTAGGTAGCAGATGTTATCAACGTCGATTGATTCGACCCTCTGGTTCAATGCCCGCTTTTATTTAGTGATTGCCTGCTTTAGTTAGTAGATGGTATCAAAATCGGTTGGTTTGGCCCTCTGTTTCGATGCTCGCTTTTATTTAGCGATTGCCTGCTTTAGGTAGCGGATGTTATCAACTTCGGTTGATCCGGCCCTGTGGTTTGATGCTCGCTTTTATTTAGCGATTGCCTGCTTTAGGTAGCGGATGTTATCAAATTTGGTTGATTCGGCACTCTGGTTCGATGCTCGCTTTTATTTAGCGATTTCCTGCTTTAGGTAGCGGATGTTATCAACTTCAGTTGATCCGGCCCTCTGGTTCGATGCTCGCTTTTATTTAGCGATTGCCTGCTTTAGGTAGCGGATGTTATCAACTTCGGTTGATCCGGCCCTCTGGTTCGATGCTCGCTTTTATTTAGCGATTTCCTGCTTTAGTTAGCGGATGTTATCAACTTCGGTTGATCCGGCCCTCTGGTTCGATGCTCTCTTTTAGTTAGCGATTGCCTGCTTTAGTTAGCGGATGTTATCAACTTCGGTTGATCCGGCGATCTGGTTCGATGCTCTCTTTTAGTTAGCGATTGCCTGCTTTAGTTAGCGGATGTTATCAACTTCGGTTGATCCGGCCATCTGGTTCGATGCTCGTTTTTATTTAGCGATTCTCTGTTTTAGGTAGCGGATGTTATCAACTTCGGTTGAGCAGGCCCTCTGGTTCGATGCTCGTGTTTATTTAGTGATTGCCTGCTTAAGGTAGCGGATGATATGAACTTCGGTTGATCTGGCCCTCTGGTTCGATGCTCGCTTTTATTTAGCGATTCCCTGCTTTAGGTAGCGGATGTTATCAACTTCGGTTGATCCGGCCCTGTGGTTTGATGCTCGCTTTGATTTAGTGATTTCCTGCTTTAGGTAGCGGATGTTATCAACTTCGGTTGATCCGGCACTCTGGTTCGATGCTCGCTTTTATTTAGCGATTGCCTGCTTTAGGTAGCGGATGTTATCAACTTCGGTTGATCCGGCCCTCTGGTTCGATGGTCGCTTTTATTTAGCGATTGCCTGCTTTAGGTAGCGGATGTTATCAACTTCGGTTGATCCGGCCCTCTGGTTCGATGCTCGCTTTTATTTAGCGATTGCCTGCTTTAGGTAGCGGATGTTATCAACTTCGGTTGATCCGGCCCTCTGGTTCGATGCTCGCTTTTATTTAGCGATTTCCAGCTTTAGTTAGCGGATGTTATTAACTTCTATTGATTCGACCCTCTGGTTCGATGCTCTCTTTTAGTTAGCGATTGCCTGCTTTAGTTAGCGGATGTTATCAACTTTGGTTGATCCGGCCCTTTAGTTCGTTTCTCGCTTTTATTTAGCGATTGCCTGCTTTACGTAGCAGATGTTATCAACGTCTATTGATTCGTTCCTCTGGTTCAATGCCCGCTTTTATTTAGTGATTGCATGCTTTAGTTAGTAAATGGTATCAAAATCGGTTGGTCTGGCCCTCTGGTTTGATGCTCGCTTTTATTTAGCGATTGCCTGCTTTACGTAGCGGATGTTATCAACTTCGGTTGATCCGGCCCTATGGTTCGATGCTTACTTTTATTTAGCGATTGCCTCTTTTATTTAGCAGATGTTATCAACTTCGGTTGATCCGGCCCTGTGGTTCGATGCTCGCTTTTATTTAGAGATGACCTGCTTTTTGTAGCGGATGTTATCATCTTCGGTTGATACGGCCCTCTAGTTCGATGCTCGCTTTTATTTAGCGATTTCCAGCTTTAGTTAGCGGATGTTATTAACTTCTGTTGATTCGACCCTCTGGTTCGATGCTCTCTTTTAGTTAGCGATTTCCTGCTTTAGTTAGCGGATTTTATCAACTTCGGTTGATCTGGCCATTTAGTTCGTTGCTCGCTTTTATTTAGCGATTGCCTGCTTTAGGTAGCAGATGTTATCAACGTCAATTGATTCGACCCTCTGGTTCAATGCCCGCTTTTATTTAGTGATTGCCTGCTTTAGTTAATAGATGGTATCAAAATCAGTTGGTCTGGCCCTCTGTTTCGATGCTCGCTTTTATTTAGCGAATGCCTGCTTTAGGTAGCGGATGTTATCAACTTCGGTTGATCCGGCCCTGTGGTTTGATGCTCGCTTTTATTTAGCGATTGCCTGCTTTAGGTAGCGGATGTTATTAAATTTGGTTGATTCGACACTCTGGTTCGATGCTCGCTTTTATTTAGCGATTGCCTGCTTTAGGTAGCGGATGTTATCAACTTCGGTTGATCCGGCCCTCTGGTTCGATGCTCGCTTTTATTTAGCGATTGCCTGCTTTAGGTAGCGGATGTTATCAACTTCGGTTGATCCGGCCCTCTGGTTCGATGCTCGCTTTTATTTAGCGATTGCCTCCTTTAGGTAGCGGATGTTATCAACTTCGGTTGATCCGGCCCTCTGGTTCGATGCTCGCTTTTATTTAGCGATTTCCTGCTTTAGTTAGCGGATGTTATCAACTTCGGTTGATCCGGCCCTCTGGTTCGATGCTCTCTTTTAGTTAGCGATTGCCTGCTTTAGTTAGCGGATGTTATCAACTTCGGTTGATCCGACCATCTGGTTCGACGCTCGGTTTTATTTAGCGATTCTCTGTTTTAGGTAGCGGATGTTATCAACTTCGGTTGATCAGGCCTTCTGGTTCGATGCTCGTGTTTATTTAGTGATTGCCTGCTTTAGGTAGCGGATGATATGAACTTCGGTTGATCTGGCCCTCTGGTTCGATGCTCGCTTTTATTTAGCGATTCCCTGCTTTAGGTAGCGGATATTATCAACTTCGGTTGATCCGGCCCTGTGCTTTGATGCTCGCTTTGATTTAGTGATTTCCTGCTTTAGGTAGCGGATGTTATCAACTTCAGTTGATCCGACCCTCTGGTTCGATGCTCTTTTTAGTTAGCGATTGCTTGCTTTAGTTAGCGAATGTTATCAACTTCGGTTGATCCGGCCCTCTGGTTTGATGATCGCTTTTATTTAGCGATTTCCTGCTTTAGGTAGCGGATGTGATCAACTTCATTTGATCCGACCCTTTTGTTCGATGCTCGCTTTTATATAGCGATTGCCTGCTTTAGGTAGCGGATGTTATCGACATCGGTTGATCCGGCCCTCTGGTTCGATGCTCGTATTTATTTAGCGATTGCCTGCTTTAGGTAGCGGACGTTATCAACTTCGGTTGATCAGGCCCTCTGGTTCAATGCTCCCATTTATTTAGCGATTGCCTCCTTTAGGTAGCGGATGTTATCAACTTCGGTTGATCCGGCACTCTGGTTCGATGCTCGCTTTTATTTAGCGATTGCCTGCTTTAGGTAGCGGATGTTATATCCTTCGGTTGATCCGGCCCTCTGGTTCGATGGTCGCTTTTATTTAGCGATTCCCTGCTTTAGGTAGCGGATGTTATCAACTTCGGTTAATCCGGCCCTCTGGTTCGATGCTCGCTTTTATTTAGCGATTGCCTGCTTTAGGTAGCGGATGTTATCAACTTCGGTTGATTCGGCCCTCTGGTTCGATGCTCGCTTTTATTTAGCGATTTCCAGCTTTAGTTAGCGGATGTTATCAACTTCGGTTGATCCGGCCCTTTAGTTCGTTTCTCACTTTTATTTAACGATTGCCTGCTTTAGGTAGCAGATGTTATCAACGTCGATTGCTTCGATCCTCTGGTTCAATGCCCGCTTTTATTTAGTGAATGCATGCTTTAGTTAGTAAATGGTATCAAAATCGGTTGGTCTGGCCCTCTGGTTCGATGCTCGCTTTTATTTAGCGATTGCCTGCTTTAGGTAGCGGATGTTATCAACTACGGTTGATCCGGCCCTATGGTTCGATGCTTACTTTTATTTAGCGATTGCCTCTTTTATTTAGCAGATGTTATCAACTTCGGTTGATCCGGCCCTGTGGTTCGATGCTCGCTTTTATTTAGAGATTACCTGCTTTTTGTAGCGGATGTTATCATCTTCGGTTGATACGGCCCTCTGGTTCGATGCTCGCTTTTATTTAGAGATTGCCTGATTTAGTTAGCGAATGTTATCAATTTCGGTTTATCCGGCCCTCTGGTTCGATGCTCGCTTATATTTAGCGTTTGCCTGTTTTAGGTAGCGGATGTTATCAACTTAGGTTGATCCGGCCCTCTGGTTTGATGCTCGCTTTTATTTAGCGATTGCCTGCTTTAGGTAGTGGATGTTATCAACTTCGGTTGATCCGACCCTCTGGTTCGATGCTCGCTTTTATTTAGCGATTTCCTGCTTTAGGTAGCGGATGTTATCAACTTCGGTTGATCCGGCCCTCTGGTTCGATGCTCGCTTTTATTTAGCGATTGCCTGCTTTAGGTAGCGGATGTTATCAACTTCGGTTGATCCGGCCCTCTGGTTCGATGCTCGCTTTTATTTAGCGATTGCCTGCTTTAGGTAGCGGATGTTATCAACTTCGGTTGATCCAGCCCTCTGGTTCGATGCTCGCTTTTATTTAGCGATTTCCTGCTTTAGTTAGCGGATGTTATCAACTTCGGTTGATCCGGCCCTCTGGTTCGATGCTCTCTTTTAGTTAGCGATTGCCTGCTTTAGTTAGCGGATGTTATCAACTTCGGTTGATCCGGCCATCTGGTTCGATGCTCGTTTTTATTTAGCGATTCTCTGTTTTAGGTAGCGGATGTTATCAACTTCGGTTGAGCAGGCCCTCTGGTTCGATGCTCGTGTTTATTTAGTGATTGCCTGCTTAAGGTAGCGGATGATATGAACTTCGGTTGATCTGGCCCTCTGGTTCGATGCTCGCTTTTATTTAGCGATTCCCTGCTTTAGGTAGCGGATGTTATCAACTTCGGTTGATCCGGCCCTGTGGTTTGATGCTCGCTTTGATTTAGTGATTTCCTGCTTTAGGTAGCGGATGTTATCAACTTCGGTTGATCCGGCACTCTGGTTCGATGCTCGCTTTTATTTAGCGATTGCCTGCTTTAGGTAGCGGATGTTATCAACTTCGGTTGATCCGGCCCTCTGGTTCGATGGTCGCTTTTATTTAGCGATTGCCTGCTTTAGGTAGCGGATGTTATCAACTTCGGTTGATCCGGCCCTCTGGTTCGATGCTCGCTTTTATTTAGCGATTGCCTGCTTTAGGTAGCGGATGTTATCAACTTCGGTTGATCCGGCCCTCTGGTTCGATGCTCGCTTTTATTTAGCGATTTCCAGCTTTAGTTAGCGGATGTTATTAACTTCTGTTGATTCGACCCTCTGGTTCGATGCTCTCTTTTAGTTAGCGATTGCCTGCTTTAGTTAGCGGATGTTATCAACTTCGGTTGATCCGGCCCTTTAGTTCGTTTCTCGCTTTTATTTAGCGATTGCCTGCTTTACGTAGCAGATGTTATCAACGTCTATTGATTCGATCCTCTGGTTCAATGCCCGCTTTTATTTAGTGATTGCATGCTTTAGTTAGTAAATGGTATCAAAATCGGTTGGTCTGGCCCTCTGGTTTGATGCTCGCTTTTATTTAGCGATTGCCTGCTTTAGGTAGCGGATGTTATCAACTTCGGTTGATCCGGCCCTATGGTTCGATGCTTACTTTTATTTAGCGATTGCCTCTTTTATTTAGCAGATGTTATCAACTTCGGTTGATCCGGCCCTGTGGTTCGATGCTCGCTTTTATTTAGAGATGACCTGCTTTTTGTAGCGGATGTTATCATCTTCGGTTGATACGGCCCTCTAGTTCGATGCTCGCTTTTATTTAGCGATTTCCAGCTTTAGTTAGCGGATGTTATTAACTTCTGTTGATTCGACCCTCTGGTTCGATGCTCTCTTTTAGTTAGCGATTTCCTGCTTTAGTTAGCGGATGTTATCAACTTCGGTTGATCTGGCCCTTTAGTTCGTTGCTCGCTTTTATTTAGCGATTGCCTGCTTTAGGTAGCAGATGTTATCAACGTCGATTGATTCGACCCTCTGGTTCAATGCCCGCTTTTATTTAGTGATTGCCTGCTTTAGTTAATAGATGGTATCAAAATCGGTTGGTCTGGCCCTCTGTTTCGATGCTCGCTTTTATTTAGCGAATGCCTGCTTTAGGTAGCGGATGTTATCAACTTCGGTTGATCCGGCCCTGTGGTTTGATGCTCGCTTTTATTTAGCGATTGCCTGCTTTAGGTAGCGGATGTTATTAAATTTGGTTGATTCGACACTCTGGTTCGATGCTCGCTTTTATTTAGCGATTGCCTGCTTTAGGTAGCGGATGTTATCAACTTCGGTTGATCCGGCCCTCTGGTTCGATGCTCGCTTTTATTTAGCGATTGCCTGCTTTAGGTAGCGGATGTTATCAACTTCGGTTGATCCGGCCCTCTGGTTCGATGCTCGCTTTTATTTAGCGATTGCCTCCTTTAGGTAGCGGATGTTATCAACTTCGGTTGATCCGGCCCTCTGGTTCGATGCTCGCTTTTATTTAGCGATTTCCTGCTTTAGTTAGCGGATGTTATCAACTTCGGTTGATCCGGCCCTCTGGTTCGATGCTCTCTTTTAGTTAGCGATTGCCTGCTTTAGTTAGCGGATGTTATCAACTTCGGTTGATCCGGCCATCTGGTTCGATGCTCGGTTTTATTTAGCGATTCTCTGTTTTAGGTAGCGGATGTTATCAACTTCGGTTGATCAGGCCCTCTGGTTCGATGCTCGTGTTTATTTAGTGATTGCCTGCTTTAGGTAGCGGATGATATGAACTTCGGTTGATCTGGCCCTCTGGTTCGATGCTCGCTTTTATTTAGCGATTCCCTGCTTTAGGTAGCGGATGTTATCAACTTCGGTTGATCCGGCCCTGTGGTTTGATGCTCGCTTTGATTTAGTGATTTCCTGCTTTAGGTAGCGGATGTTATCAACTTCAGTTGATCCGACCCTCTGGTTCGATGCTCTTTTTAGTTAGTGATTGCTTGCTTTAGTTAGCGAATGTTATCAACTTCGGTTGATCCGGCCCTCTGGTTTGATGATCGCTTTTATTTAGCGATTGCCTGCTTTAGGTAGCGGATGTGATCAACTTCATTTGATCCGACCCTTTTGTTCGATGCTCGCTTTTATATAGCGATTGCCTGCTTTAGGTAGCGGATGTTATCGACATCGGTTGATCCGGCCCTCTGGTTCGATGCTCGTATTTATTTAGCGATTGCCTGCTTTAGGTAGCGGACGTTATCAACTTCGGTTGATCAGGCCCTCTGGTTCAATGCTCCCATTTATTTAGCGATTGCCTCCTTTAGGTAGCGGATGTTATCAACTTCGGTTGATCCGGCACTCTGGTTCGATGCTCGCTTTTATTTAGCGATTGCCTGCTTTAGGTAGCGGATGTTATATCCTTCGGTTGATCCGGCCCTCTGGTTCGATGGTCGCTTTTATTTAGCGATTCCATGCTTTAGGTAGCGGATGTTATCAACTTCGGTTAATCCGGCCCTCTGGTTCGATGCTCGCTTTTATTTAGCGATTGCCTGCTTTAGGTAGCGGATGTTATCAACTTCGATTGATTCGGCCCTCTGGTTCGATGCTCGCTTTTATTTAGCGATTTCCAGCTTTAGTTAGCGGATGTTATCAACTTCGGTTGATCCGGCCCTTTAGTTCGTTTCTCACTTTTATTTAGCGATTGCCTGCTTTAGGTAGCAGATGTTATCAACGTCGATTGCTTCGATCCTCTGGTTCAATGCCCGCTTTTATTTAGTGAATTCATGCTTTAGTTAGTAAATGGTATCAAAATCGGTGGTCTGGCCCTCTGGTTCGATGCTCGCTTTTATTTAGCGATTGCCTGCTTTAGGTAGCGGATGTTATCAACTACGGTTGATCCGGCCCTATGGTTCGATGCTTACTTTTATTTAGCGATTGCCTCTTTTATTTAGCAGATGTTATCAACTTCGGTTGATCCGGCCCTGTGGTTCGATGCTCGCTTTTATTTAGAGATTACCTGCTTTTTGTAGCGGATGTTATCATCTTCGGTTGATACGGCCCTCTGGTTCGATGCTCGCTTTTATTTAGAGATTGCCTGATTTAGTTAGCGAATGTTATCAATTTCGGTTTATCCGGCCCTCTGGTTCGATGCTCGCTTATATTTAGCGTTTGCCTGTTTTAGGTAGCGGATGTTATCAACTTAGGTTGATCCGGCCCTCTGGTTTGATGCTCGCTTTTATTTAGCGATTGCCTGCTTTAGGTAGTGGATGTTATCAACTTCGGTTGATCCGACCCTCTGGTTCGATGCTCGCTTTTATTTAGCGATTTCTTGCTTTAGGTAGAAGATGTCATCAACTTCGGTTGATTCGGCCCTCTGGTCCAATGCTCCCTTTTATTTAGCGATTGGCTGCTTTAGGTAGCGGATGTTATCAACTTCGGTTGATCCGGCCATCTGGTTCGATGCTCGTTTTTATTTAGCGATTCTCTTTTTTAGGTAGCGGATGTTATCAACTTCAATTGATCAGGCCCTCTGGTTCGATGCTCGCGTTTATTTAGTGATTGCCTACTTTAGGTAGCAGATATTATCAACTTCGGTTGATCTGGCCCTCTAGGTCGATGCTCGCTTTTATTTAGCGATTCCCTGCTTTAGGTAGCGGATGTTATCAACTTCGGTTGATCCGGCCCTGTGGTTTGATGCTCGCTTTTATTTAGCGATTGCCTGCTTTAGGTAGCGGATGTTATCAAATTTGGTTGATTCGGCACTCTGGTTCGATGCTCGCTTTTATTTAGCGATTGCCTGCTTTAGGTAGCGGATGTTATCAACTTCGGTTGATCCGGCCCTCTGGTTCGATGCTCGCTTTTATTTAGCGATTGCCTGCTTTAGGTAGCGGATGTTATCAACTTCGGTTGATCCGGACCTCTGGTTCAATGCTCGATTTTATTTAGCGATTGCCGACTTTAGGTAGCGGATGTTATCAACTTCGGTTGATCCGGACCTCTGGATCAATGCTCGCTTTTATTTAGCAATTCCCTGCATTAGGTAGCGGATGTTATCAACTTCGGTTGATCCGGCCCTCTGGTTCGATGGTCGCTTTTATTTAGCGATTGCCTACTTTAGGTAGCGGATGTTATCAACTTCGGTTGATCCAACCCTATGGTTCGATGCTTACTTTTATTTAGCGATTGCCTCTTTTATTTAGCGGATGTTATCAACTTCGGTTGATCCGGACCTATGGTTCGATGCGCACTTTTATTTAGCGATTGCCTGCTTTAGGTAGCGGATGTTATCATCTTCGGTTGATACGGCCTTCTGGTTCAATGCTCGCTTTTATTTAGTGATTGCCTGTTTTAGGTAGCGGATGTTATTAACTTAGGTTGATCCGGCCCTCTGGTTCGATGGTCGCTTTTATTTAGCGTTTGACTGCTTTAGATAGCGGATGTTATCAACTTCGGTTGATCCGGCCCTCTGGTTCGATGCTCGCTTTTATTTAGCGATTGCCTGCTTTAGGTAGCAGATGTCATCAACTTCGGTTGATACGGCCCTTTGGTTCGATGCTCGTATTTATTTAGCGATTGTCTGCTTTAGATAGCGGATGTTATCAACTTCGGTTGATCCGACCCTCTGGTTCGATGCTCGCTTTTATTTAGCGATTGCATGCTTTAGGTAGCGGATGTCATCAACATCGATTGATCCGGCCCTCTGGTTCGATGCTCGATTTTATTTAGCGATTGCCTTCTTTAGGTAGCGGATGTTATCAACTTCGGTTGATCCGGACCTCTGGTTTGATGCTCGTGTTTATTTAGTGATTGCCTACTTTAGCTAGCGGACGTTATAAACTTCGGTTGATCTGGCCCTCTGGTTCGATGCTCGCTTTTATTTAGCGATTCCCTGCTTTAGGTAGCGGATGTTATCAACTTCGCTTGATCCGACCCTCTGGTTCGATGCTCGCTTTTATTTAGCGATTGCCTGCTTTAGGTAGCGGATGTTATCAACTTCGGTTGATCCAGCCCTATGGTTCGATGCTTACTTTTATTTAGCGATTGCCTCTTTTATTTAGCGGATGTTATCAACTTCGGTTGATCCGGCCCTATGGTTCGATGCTCACTTTTATTTAGCGATTGCCTGCTTTAGGTAGCGGATGTTATCAACTTCGGTTGATACGACCCTTTGGTTCGATGCTCGCTTTTATTTAGCGATTTTCTATTTTAGGTTGCGAATGTTATCAACTTCGGTTGATCCGGCCCTCTGGTTCGATGCTCGTGTTTATTTAGTGATTGCCTACTTTAGGTAGCGGATGTTATCAACTTTGGTTGATCTGGCCCTCTGGTTCGATGCTCGCTTTTATTTAGCGATTCCCTGCTTTAGGTAGCAGATGTCATCAACTTCGGTTGATCCGGCCCTCTGGTTCGATGCTCGCTTTTATTTAGCGATTGCCTGCTTTAGGTAGAGGATGTTATCAACTTCGGTTGATCCGACCCTGTGGTTCGATGCTCGTTTTGATTTAGCGATTGCCTGCTTTAGGTAGCGGATGTTATCAACTTCGGTTGATCCGGCCCTCTGGTCTAATGCTCCCTTTTATTTAGCGATTGGCTGCTTTAGGTAGCGGATGTTATCAACTTCGGTTGATCCGGCCATCTGGTTCGATGCTCTTTTTTATTTAGCGATTCTCTGTTTTAGGTAGCGGATGTTATCAACTTCGATTGATCAGGCCCTCTGGTTCGATGCTCGCGTTATTTTAGTGATTGCCTACTTTAGGTAGCGGATATTATCAACTTCGGTTGGTCTGGCCCTCTAGTTCGATGCTCGCTTTTATTTAGCGATTCCCTGCTTTAGGTAGCGGATGTTATCAACTTCGGTTGATCCGGCCCTGTGGTTTGATGCTCGCTTTGATTTAGCGATTGCCTGCTTTAGGTAGCGGATGTTATCAACTTCGGTTGATCCGGCACTCTGGTTTGATGCTCGCTTTTATTTAGCGATTGCCTGCTTTAGGTAGCGGATGTTATCAACTTCGGTTGATCCGGCCCTCTGGTTCGATGCTCTCTTTTATTTAACGATTGCCTGCTTTAGGTAGCGGATGTTATCAACTTCGGTTGATCCGACCCTCTGGTTCGATGCTCGCTTTTATTTAGCGATTGCCTGCTTTAGGTTGCGGATGTTATCAACTTCGGTTAATCCGGCCCTCTGGTTCGATGCTCGCTTTTTTTTAGCGATTGCCAGCTTTAGGTAGCGGATGTTATCAACTTCGGTTGATCCGGCCCTCTGGTTCGATGCTCGCTTTTATTTAGCGATTTCCAGCTTTAGTTAGCGGATGTTATTAACTTCTGTTGATTCGACCCTCTGGTTCGATGCTCTCTTTTAGTTAGCGATTGCCTGCTTTAGTTAGCGGATGTTATCAACTTCGGTTGATCCGGCCCTTTAGTTAGTTTCTCGCTTTTATTTAGCGATTGCCTGCTTTACGTAGCAGATGTTATCAACGTCTATTGATTTGATCCTCTGGTTCAATGCCCGCTTTTATTTAGTGATTGCATGCTTTAGTTAGTAAATGGTATCAAAATCGGTTGGTCTGGCCCTATGGTTCGATGCTCGCTTTTATTTAGCGATTGCCTGCTTTAGGTAGCGAATGTTATTAACTTCGGTTGATCCGGCCCTATGGTTCGATGCTTACTTTTATTTAGCGATTGCCTCTTTTATTTAGCAGATGTTATCAACTTCGGTTGATCTGGCCCTGTGGTTCGATGCTCGCTTTTATTTAGAGATTACCTGCTTTTTGTAGCGGATGTTATCATCTTCGGTTGATGCGGCCCTCTGGTTCGATGCTCGCTTTTATTTAGCGATTTCCAGCTTTAGTTAGCGGATGTTATTAACTTCTGTTGATTCGACCCTCTGGTTCGATGCTCTCTTTTAGTTAGCGATTTCCTGCTTTAGTTAGCGGATGTTATCAACTTCGGTTGATCCGGCCCTTTAGTTCGTTGCTCGCTTTTATTTAGCGATTGCCTGCTTTAGGTAGCAGATGTTATTAACGTCGATTGATTCACCCTCTGGTTCAATGCCCGCTTTTATTTAGTGATTGCCTGCTTTAGTTAGTAGATGGTATCAAAATCGGTTGGTCTGGCCCTCTGTTTCGATGCTCGCTTTTATTTAGCGATTGCCGGCTTTAGGTAGCGGATGTTATCAACTTCGGTTGATCCGGCCCTGTGGTTTGATGCTCGCTTTTATTTAGCGATTGCCTGCTTTAGGTAGCGGATGTTATCAAATTTGGTTGATTCGACACTCTGGTTCGATGCTCGCTTTTATTTAGCGATTGCCTGCTTTAGGTAGTGGATGTTATCAACTTCGGTTGATCCGGCCCTCTGGTTCGATGCTCGCTTTTATTTAGCGATTGCCTGCTTTAGGTAGCGGATGTTATCAACTTCGGTTGGTCCGGCCCTCTGGTTCGATGCTCGCTTTTATTTAGCGATTGCCTGCTTTAGGTAGCGGATGTTATCAACTTCGGTTGATCCGGCCCTCTGGTTCGATGCTCGCTTTTATTTAGCGATTTCCTGCTTTAGTTAGCGGATGTTATCAACTTCGGTTGATCCGGCCCTCTGGTTCGATGCTCTCTTTTAGCTAGCGATTGCCTGCTTTAGTTAGCGGATGTTATCAACTTCGGTTGATCCGGCCATCTGGTTCGATGCTCAGTTTTATTTAGCGATTCTCTGTTTTAGGTAGCGGATGTTATCAACTTCGGTTGATCAGGCCCTCTGGTTCGATGCTCGTGTTTATTTAGTGATTGCCTGCTTTAGGTAGCGGATGATATGAACTTCGGTTGATCCGGCCCTCTGGTTCGATGCTCGCTTTTATTTAGCGATTCCCTGCTTTAGGCAGCGGATGTTATCAACTTCGGTTGATCCGGCCCTGTGGTTTGATGCTCACTTTGATTTAGTGATTTCCTGCTTTAGGTAGCGGATGTTATCAACTTCGGTTGATCCGGCACTCTGGTTCGATGCTCGCTTTTATTTAGCGATTGCCTGCTTTAGGTAGCGGATGTTATCAACTTCGGTTGATCCGGCCCTCTGGTTCGATGGTCGCTTTTATTTAGCGATTGCCTGCTTTAGGTAGCGGATGTTATCAACTTCGGTTAATCCGGCCCTCTGGTTCGATGCTCGCTTTTATTTAGCGATTGCCTGCTTTAGGTAGCGGATGTTATCAACTTCGGTTGATCCGGCCCTCTGGTTCGATGCTCGCTTTTATTTAGCGATTTCCAGCTTTAGTTAGCGGATGTTATTAACTTCTGTTGATTCGACCCTCTGGTTCGATGCTCTCTTTTAGTTAGCGATTGCCTGCTTTAGTTAGCGGATGTTATCAACTTCGGTTGATCCGGCCCTTTAGTTCGTTTCTCACTTTTATTTAGCGATTGCCTGCTTTAGGTAGCAGATGTTATCAACGTCGATTGATTCGATCCTCTGGTTCAATGCCCGCTTTTATTTAGTGAATGCATGCTTTAGTTAGTAAATGGTATCAAAATCGGTTGGTCTGGCCCTCTGGTTCGATGCTCGCTTTTATTTAGCGATTTCCTGCTTTAGGTAGCGGATGTTATCAACTTCGGTTGATCCGTCCCTATGGTTCGATGCTTACTTTTATTTAGCAGATGTTATCAACTTCGGTTGATCCGGCCCTGTGGTTCGATGCTCGCTTTTATTTAGAGATTACCTGCTTTTTGTAGCGGATGTTATCATCTTCGGTTGATACGGCCCTCTGGTTCGATGCTCGCTTTTATTTAGAGATTGCCTGATTTAGTTAGCGAATGTTATCAATTTCGGTTTATCCGACCCTCTGGTTCGATGCTCGCTTATATTTAGCGTTTGCCTGTTTTAGGTAGCGGATGTTATCAACTTTGGTTGATCCGGCCCTCTGGTTTGATGCTCGCTTTTATTTAGCGATTGCCTGCTTTAGGTAGTGGATGTTATCAACTTCGGTTGATCCGACCCTCTGGTTCGATGCTCGCTTTTATTTAGCGATTTCTTGCTTTAGGTAGAAGATGTCATCAACTTCGGTTGATTCGGCCCTCTGGTCCAATGCTCCCTTTTATTTAGCGATTGGCTGCTTTAGGTAGCGGATGTTATCAACTTCCGTTGATCCGGCCATCTGGTTCGATGCTCGTTTTTATTTAGCGATTCCCTGCTTTAGGTAGCGGATGTTATCAACTTCGGTTGATACGACCCTTTGGTTCGATGCTCGCTTTTATTTAGCGATTTTCTGTTTTAGGTTGCGGATGTTATCAACTTCGGTTGATCCGGCCCTCTGGTTCGATGCTCGTGTTTATTTAGTAATTGCCTACTTTAGGTAGCGGATGTTATCAACTTCGGTTGATCTGGCCCTCTGGTTCGATGCTCGCTTTTATTTAGCGATTGCCTGCTTTAGGTAGCAGATGTCATGCTCTTCGGTTGATCCGGCCCTCTGGTTCGATGCTCGCTTTTATTTAGCGATTGCCTGCTTTAGGTAGAGGATGTTATCAACTTCGGTTGATCCGACCCTGTGGTTCAATGCTCGTTTTGATTTAGCGATTGCCTGCTTTAGGTAGCGGATGTTATCAACTTCGGTTGATCCGGCCCTCTGGTCTAATGCTCCCTTTTATTTAGCGATTGGCTGCTTTAGGTAGCGGATGTTATCAACTTCGGTTGATCCGGCCCTGTGGTTTGATGCTCACTTTGATTTAGTGATTTCCTGCTTTAGGTAGCGGATGTTATCAACTTCGGTTGATCCGGCACTCTGGTTCGATGCTCGCTTTTATTTAGCGATTGCCTGCTTTAGGTAGCGGATGTTATCAACTTCGGTTGATCCGGCCCTCTGGTTCGATGGTCGCTTTTATTTAGCGATTGCCTGCTTTAGGTAGCGGATGTTATCAACTTCGGTTAATCCGGCCCTCTGGTTCGATGCTCGCTTTTATTTAGCGATTGCCTGCTTTAGGTAGCGGATGTTATCAACTTCGGTTGATCCGGCCCTCTGGTTCGATGCTCGCTTTTATTTAGCGATTGCCTGCTTTAGGTAGCGGATGTTATCAACTTCGGTTGATCCGGCCCTCTGGTTCGATGCTCTCTTTTATTTAGCGATTGCCTGCTTTAGGTAGCGGATGTTATCAACTTCGGTTGATCCGGCCCTCTGGTTCGATGCTCGCTTTTATTTAGCGATTGCCTGCTTTAGGTAGCGGATGTTATCAACTTCGGTTGATCCGGCCCTCTGGTTCGATGCTCGCTTTTATTTAGCGATTGCCTGCTTTAGGTAGCGGATGTTATCAACTTCGGTTGATCCGGCCCTCTGGTTCGATGCTCGCTTTTATTTAGCGATTTCCAGCTTTAGTTAGCGGATGTTATTAACTTCTGTTGATTCGACCCTCTGGTTCGATGCTCTCTTTTAGTTAGCGGTTGCCTGCTTTAGTTAGCGGATGTTATCAACTTCGGTTGATCCGGCCCTTTAGTTCGTTTCTCGCTTTTATTTAGCGATTGCCTGCTTTACGTAGCAGATGTTATCAACGTCTATTGATTCGATCCTCTGGTTCAATGCCCGCTTTTATTTAGTGATTGCATGCTTTAGTTAGTAAATGGTATCAAAATCGGTTGGTCTGGCCCTCTGGTTCGATGCTCGCTTTTATTTAGCGATTGCCTGCTTTAGGTAGCGGATGTTATTAACTTCGGTTGATCCGGCCCTATGGTTCGATGCTTACTTTTATTTAGCGATTGCCTCTTTTATTTAGCGATTGCCTCTTTTATTTAGCAGATGTTATCAACTTCGGTTGATCCGGCCCTGTGGTTCGATGCTCGCTTTTATTTAGAGATTACCTGCTTTTTGTAGCGGATGTTATCATCTTCGGTTGATACGGCCCTTGGTTCGATGCTCGCTTTTATTTAGCGATTTCCAGCTTTAGTTAGCGGACGTTATTAACTTCTGTTGATTCGACCCTCTGGTTCGATGCTCTCTTTTAGTTAGCGATTTCCTGCTTTAGTTAGCGGATGTTATCAACTTCGGTTGATCCGGCCCTTTAGTTCGTTGCTCGCTTTTATTTAGCGATTTCCTGCTTTAGGTAGCAGATGTTATCAACGTCGATTGATTCGACCCTCTGGTTCAATGCCCGCTTTTATTTAGTGATTGCCTGCTTTAGTTAGTAGATGGTATCAAAATCGGTTGGTCTGGCCCTCTGTTTCGATGCTCGCTTTTATTTAGCGATTGCCTGCTTTAGGTAGCGGATGTTATCAACTTCGGCCCTGTGGTTTGATGCTCGCTTTTATTTAGCGATTGCCTGCTTTAGGTAGCGGATGTTATCAAATTTGGTTGATTCGACACTCTGGTTCGATGCTCGCTTTTATTTAGCGATTGCCTGCTTTAGGTAACGGATGTTATCAACTTCGGTTGATCCGGCCATCTGGTACGATGCTCGCTTTTATTTAGCGATTGTCTTCTTTAGGTAGCGGATGTTATCAACTTCGGTTGATCCGGCCCTCTGGTTCGATGCTCGTTTTTATTTAGCGATTCTCTGTTTTAGGTAGCGGATGTTATCAACTTCGATTGATCAGGCCCTCTGGTTCGATGCTCGCGTTTATTTAGTGATTGCATACTTTAGGTAGCGGATATTATCAACTTTGGTTTATCTGGCCCTCTAGTTCGATGCTCGTTTTTATTTAGCGATTCTCTGTTTTAGGTAGCGGATGTTATCAACTTCGGTTGATCAGGCCCTCTGGTTCGATGCTCGTCTTTATTTAGTGATTGCCTGCTTTAGGTAGCGGATGTTATGAACTTCGGTTGATCTGGCGCTCTGGTTCGATGCTCGCTTTTATTTAGCGATTCCCTGCTTTAGGTAGCGGATGTTATCAACTTCGGTTGATCCGGCACTGTGGATTGATGCTCGCTTTGATTTAGCGATTGCCTGCTTTAGGTAGCGGATGTTATCAACTTCGGTTGATCCGGCACTCTAGTTCGATGCTCGCTTTTATTTAGCGATTGCCTGCTTTAGGTGGCGGATGTTATCAACTTCGGTTGATCCGGCCCTCTGGTTCGATGCTCGCTTTTATTTAGCGTTTTCCTGCTTTAGGTAGCGGATGTTATCAAATTCGGTTGATCCGGCCCTCTGGTTCGATGCTCGCTTTTATTTAGCGATTGCCTGCTTTAGGTAGCGAATGTTATCAACTTCGGTTGATCCGGCCCTCTGGTTCGATGCTCGCTTTTATTTAGCGATTTCCAGCTTTAGTTAGCGGATGTTATTAACTTCTGTTGATTAGACCCTCTGGTTCGATGCTCTCTTTTAGTTAGCGATTGCCTGCTTTAGTTAGCGGATGTTATCAACTTCTGTTGATCCGGCCCTTTAGTTCGTTGCTCGCTTTTATTTAGCGATTGCCTGCTTTAGGTAGCAGATATTATCAACGTCAATTGATTCGACCCTCTGGTTCAATGCCCGCTTTTATTTAGTGATTGCCTGCTTTAGTTAGTAGATGGTATCAAAATCGGTTGGTCTGGCCCTCTGTTTCGATGCTCGCTTTTATTTAGCGATTGCCTGCTTTAGGTAGCGGATGTTATCAACTTCGGTTGATCCGGCCCTGTGGTTTGATGCTCGCTTTTATTTAGCGATTGCCTGCTTTAGGTAGCGGATGTTATCAAATTTGGTTGATTCGGCACTCTGGTTCGATGCTCGCTTTTATTTAGCGATTGCCTGCTTTAGGTAGCGGATGTTATCAACTTCGGTTGATCCGGCTCTCTGGTTCGATGCTCGCTTTTATTTAGCGATTGCCTGCTTTAGGTAGCGGATGTTATCAACTTCGGTTGATCCGGCCCTCTGGTTCGATGCTCGCTTTTATTTAGCGATTGCCAGCTTTAGGTAGCGGATGTTATCAACTTCGGTTGATTCGGCCCTCTGGTTCAATTCTCGCTTTTATTTAGCGATTTCCTGCTTTAGTTAGCGGATGTTATCAACTTCGGTTGATCCGGCCCTCTGGTTCGATGCTCTCTTTTAGTTAGCGATTGCCTGCTTTAGTTAGCGGATGTTATCAACTTCGGTTGATCCGGCCATCTGGTTCGATGCTCGTTTTTATTTACCGATTCTCTGTTTTAGGTAGCGGATGTTATCAACTTCGTTTGATCAGGCCCTCTGGTTCGATGCTCGTGTTTATTTAGTGATTGCCTGCTTTAGGTAGCGGATGATATGAACTTCGGTTGATCTGGCCCTCTGGTTCGATGCTCGCTTTTATTTAGCGATTCCCTGCTTTAGGTAGCGGATGTTATCAACTTCGGTTGATCCGGCCCTGTGGTTTGATGCTCGCTTTGATTTAGTGATTTCCTGCTTTAGGTAGCGGATGTTATCAACTTCGGTTGATCCGGCACTCTGGTTCGATGCTCGTTTTTATTTAGCGATTCTCTGTTTTAGGTAGCGGATGTTATCAACTTCGATTGATCAGGCCCTCTGGTTCGATGCTCGCGTTTATTTAGTGATTGCATACTTTAGGTAGCGGATATTATCAACTTCGGTTTATCTGGCCCTCTAGTTCGATGCTCGTTTTTATTTAGTGATTCTCTGTTTTAGGTAGCGGATGTTATCAACTTCGGTTGACCAGGCCCTCTGGTTCGATGCTCGTGTTTATTTAGTGATTGCCTGCTTTAGGTAGCGGATGTTATGAACTTCGGTTGATCTGGCGCTCTGGTTCGATGCTCGCTTTTATTTAGCGATTCCCTGCTTTAGGTAGCGGATGTTATCAACTTCGGTTGATCCGACACTGTGGATTGATGCTCGCTTTGATTTAGCGATTGCCTGCTTTAGGTAGCGGATGTTATCAACATCGGTTGATCCGACACTCTAGTTCGATGCTCGCTTTTATTTAGCGATTGCCTGCTTTAGGTAGCGGATGTTATCAACTTCGGTTGATCCGGCCCTCTGGTTCGATACTCGCTTTTATTTAGCGATTTCCAGCTTTAGTTAGCGGATGTTATTAACTTCTGTTGATTCGACCCTCTGGTTCGATGCTCTCTTTTAGTTAGCGATTGCCTGCTTTAGTTAGCGGATGTTATCAACTTCTGTCGATCCGGCCCTTTAGTTCGTTGCTCGCTTTTATTTAGCAATTGCCTGCTTTAGGTAGCAGATGTTATCAACGTCGATTGATTCGACCCTCTGGTTCAATGCCCGCTTTTATTTAGTGATTGCCTGCTTTAGTTAGTAGATGGTATCAAAATCGGTTGATCTGGCGCTCTGGTTCGATGCTCGCTTTTATTTAGCGATTCCCTGCTTTAGGTAGCGGATGTTATCAACTTCGGTTGATCCGACACTGTGGATTGATGCTCGCTTTGATTTAGCGATGGCCTGCTTTAGGTAGCGGATGTTATCAACTTCGGTTGATCCGGCACTCTAGTTCGATGCTCTCTTTTATTTAGTGATTGCCTGCTTTAGGTAGCGGATGTTATCAACTTCGGTTGATCCGGCCCTCTGGTTCGATGCTCGCTTTTATTTAGCGATTGCCAGCTTTAGGTAGCGGATGTTATCAACTTCGGTTGATCCGGCCCTCTGGTTCGATGCTCGCTTTTATTTAGCGATTGCCTGCTTTAGGTAGCGGATGTTATCAACTTCGGTTGATCCGGCCCTTTGGTTCGATGCACGCTTTTATTTAGCGATTTCCAGCTTTTGTTAGCGGATGTTATCAACTTCGGTTGATCCGGCCCTCTGGTTCGATGCTCTCTTTTAGTTAGCGATTGCCTGCTTTAGTTAGCGGATGTTATCAACTTCTGTCGATCCGGCCCTTTAGTTCGTTGTTCGCTTTTATTTAGCAATTGCCTGCTTTAGGTAGCAGATGTTATCAACGTCGATTGATTCGACCCTCTGGTTCAATGCCCGCTTTTATTTAGTGATTGCCTGCTTTAGTTAGTAGATGGTATCAAAATCGGTTGATCTGGCGCTCTGGTTCGATGCTCGCTTTTATTTAGCGATTCCCTGCTTTAGGTAGCGGATGTTATCAACTTCGGTTGATCCGACACTGTGGATTGATGCTCGCTTTGATTTAGCGATGGCCTGCTTTAGGTAGCGGATGTTATCAACTTCGGTTGATCCGGCACTCTAGTTCGATGCTCGCTTTTATTTAGTGATTGCCTGCTTTAGGTAGCGGATGTTATCAACTTCGGTTGATCCGGCCCTCTGGTTCGATGCTCGCTTTTATTTAGCGATTGCCAGCTTTAGGTAGCGGATGTTATCAACTTCGGTTGATCCGGCCCTCTGGTTCGATGCTCGCTTTTATTTAGCGATTGCCTGCTTTAGGTAGCGGATGTTATCAACTTCGGTTGATCCGGCCCTTTGGTTCGATGCACGCTTTTATTTAGCGATTTCCAGCTTTTGTTAGCGGATGTTATCAACTTCGGTTGATCCGGCCCTCTGGTTCGATGCTCTCTTTTAGTTAGCGATTGCCTGCTTTAGTTAGCGGATGTTATCAACTTCTGTCGATCCGGCCCTTTAGTTCGTTGCTCGCTTTTATTTAGCGATTGCCTGCTTTAGGTAGCAGATGTTATCAACGTCGATTGATTCGACCCTCTGGTTCAATGCCCGCTTTTATTTAGTGATTGCCTGCTTTAGTTAGTAGATGGTATCAAAATCGGTTGGTCTGGCCCTCTGTTTCGATGCTCGCTTTTATTTAGCGATTGCCTGCTTTAGGTAGCGGATGTTATCAACTTCGGTTGATCCGGCCCTGTGGTTTGATGCTCGCTTTTATTTAGCGATTGCCTGCTTTAGGTAGCGGATGTTATCAAATTTGGTTGATTCGGCACTCTGGTTCGATGCTCGGTTTTATTTAGCGATTGCCTGCTTTAGGTAGCGGATGTTATCAACTTCGGTTGATCCGGCCCTCTAGTTCGATGCTCGCTTTTATTTAGCGATTGCCTGCTTTAGGTAGCGGATGTTATCAACTTCGGTTGATCCGGCCCTCTGGTTCGATGCTCGCTTTTATTTAGCGATTGCCTGCTTTAGGTAGCGGATGTTATCAACATCGGTTGATCCGGCCCTCTGGTTCGACGCTCGCTTTTATTTAGCGATTTCCTACTTTAGTTAGCGGATGTTATCAACTTCGGTTGATCCGGCCCTCTGGTTCGATGCTCTCTTTTAGTTAGCGATTGCCTGCTTTAGTTAGCGGATGTTATCAACTTCGGTTGATCCGGCCATCTGGTTCGATGCTCGTTTTTATTTAGCGATTCTCTGTTTTAGGTAGCGGATGTTATCAACTTCGGTTGATCAGGCCCTCTGGTTCGATGCTCGTGTTTATTTAGTGATTGCCTGCTTAAGGTAGCGGATGATATGAACTTCGGTTGATCTGGCCCTCTGGTTCGATGCTCGCTTTTATTTAGCGATTCCCTGCTTTAGGTAGCGGATGTTATCTACTTCGGTTGATCCGGCCCTGTGGTTTGATACTCGCTTTGATTTTGTGATTTCCTGCTTTAGGTAGCGGATGTTATCAACTTCGGTTGATCCGGCACTCTGGTTCGATGCTCGCTTTTATTTAGCGATTGCCTGCTTTAGGTAGCGGATGTTATCAACTTCGGTTGATCCGGCCCTCTGGTTCGATGGTCGCTTTTATTTAGCGATTGCCTGCTTTAGGTAGCGGATGTTATCAACTTCGGTTGATCCGGCCCTCTGGTTCGATGCTCGCTTTTATTTAGCGATTGCCTGCTTTAGGTAGCGGATGTTATCAACTTCGGTTGATCCGGCCCTCTGGTTCGATGCTCGCTTTTTTTTAGCGATTTCCAGCTTTAGTTAGCGGATGTTATTAACTTCTGTTGATTCGACCCTCTGGTTCGATGCTCTCTTTTAGTTAGCGATTGCCTGCTTTAGTTAGCGGATGTTATCAACTTCGGTTGATCCGGCCCTTTAGTTCGTTTCTCGCTTTTATTTAGCGATTGCCTGCTTTACGTAGCAGATGTTATCAACGTCGATTGATTCGATCCTCTGGTTCAATGCCCGCTTTTATTTAGTGATTGCATGCTTTAGTTAGTAAATGGTATCAAAATCGGTTGGTCTGGCCCTCTGGTTCGATGCTCGCTTTTATTTAGCGATTGCCTGCTTTAGGTAGCGGATGTTATCAACTTCGGTTGATCCGGCCCTATGGTTCGATGCTTACTTTTATTTAGCGATTGCCTCTTTTATTTAGCAGATGTTATCAACTTCGGTTGATCCGGCCCTGTGGTTCGATGCTCGCTTTTATTTAGAGATTACCTGCTTTTTGTAGCGGATGTTATCATCTTCGGTTGATACGGCCCTCTGGTTCGATGCTCGCTTTTATTTAGCGATTTCCAGCTTTAGTTAGCGGATGTTATTAACTTCTGTTGATTCGACCCTCTGGTTCGATGCTCTCTTTTAGTTAGCGATTGCCTGCTTTAGTTAGCGGATGTTATCAACTTCGGTTGATCCGGCCCTCTGGTTTGATGCTCGCTTTTATTTAGCGATTGCCTGCTTTAGGTAGAGGATGTTATCAACTTCGGTTGATTCGACCCTCTGGTTCAATGCCCGCTTTTATTTAGTGATTACCTGCTTTAGTTAGTAGATGGTATCAAAATCGGTTGGTCTGGCCCTCTGTTTCGATGCTCGCTTTTATTTAGCGATTGCCTGCTTTAGGTAGAGGATGTTTTCAACTTCGGTTGATCCGGCCCTGTGGTTTGATGCTCGCTTTTATTTAGCGATTGCCTGCTTTAGGTAGCGGATGTTATCAAATTTGGTTGATTCGACACTCTGGTTCGATGCTCGCTTTTATTTAGCGATTGCCTGCTTTAGGTAGCGGATGTTATCAACTTCGGTTGATCCGGCCCTCTGGTTCGATGCTCCCTTTTATTTAGCGATTGCCTGCTTTAGGTAGCGGATGTTATCAACTTCGGTTGATCCGGCCCTCTGGTTCGATGCTCGCTTTTATTTAGCGATTTCCTGCTTTAGTTAGCGGATGTTATCAACTTCGGTTGATCCGGCCCTCTAGTTCGATGCTCTCTTTTAGTTAGCGATTGCCTGCTTTAGTTAGCGGATGTTATCAACTTCGGTCTATCCGGCCATCTGGTTCGATGCTCGTTTTTATTTAGCGATTCTCTGTTTTAGGTAGCGGATGTTATCAACTTCGGTTGATCAGGCCCTCTGGTTCGATGCTCGTGTTTATTTAGCGATTCTCTGTTTTAGGTAGCGGATGTTATCAACTTCGGTTGATCAGGCCCTCTGGTTCGATGCTCGTGTTTATTTAGTGATTGCCTGCTTTAGGTAGCGGATGATATGAACTTCGGTTGATCTGGCCCTCTGGTTCGATGCTCGCTTTTATTTAGCGATTCCCTGCTTTAGGTAGCGGATGTTATCAACTTCGGTTGATCCGGCCCTGTGGTTTGATGCTCGCTTTGATTTAGTGATTTCCTGCTTTAGGTAGCGGATGTTATCAACTTCGGTTGATCCGGCACTCTGGTTCGACGCTCGCTTTTATTTAGCGATTGCCTGCTTTAGGTAGCGGATGTTATCAACTTCGGTTGATCCGACCCTCTGGTTCGATGGTCGCTTTTATTTAGCGATTCCCTGCTTTAGGTAGCGGATGTTATCAACTTCGGTTAATCCGGCCCTCTGGTTCGATGCTCGCTTTTATTTAGCGATTGCCTGCTTTAGGTAGCGGATGTTATCAACTTCGGTTGATTCGGCCCTCTGGTTCGATGCTCGCTTTTATTTAGCGATTTCCAGCTTTAGTTAGCGGATGTTATCAACTTCGGTTGATCCGGCCCTTTAGTTCGTTTCTCACTTTTATTTAGCGATTGCCTGCTTTAGGTAGCAGATGTTATCAACGTCGATTGCTTCGATCCTCTGGTTCAATGCCCGCTTTTATTTAGTGAATGCATGCTTTAGTTAGTAAATGGTATCAAAATCGGTTGGTCTGGCCCTTTGGTTCGATGCTCGCTTTTATTTAGCGATTGCCTGCTTTAGGTAGCGGATGTTATCAGCTTCGGTTGATCCGGCCCTATGGTTCGATGCTTACTTTTATTTAGCGATTGCCTCTTTTATTTAGCAGATGTTATCAACTTCGGTTGATCCGGCCCTGTGGTTCGATGCTCGCTTTTATTTAGAGATTACCTGCTTTTTGTAGCGGATGTTATCATCTTAGGTTGATACGGCCCTCTGGTTCGATGCTCGCTTTTATTTAGAGATTGCCTGATTTAGTTAGCGAATGTTATCAATTTCGGTTTATCCGGCCCTCTGGTTCGATGCTCGCTTATATTTAGCGTTTGCCTGTTTTAGGTAGCGGATGTTATCAACTTAGGTTGATCCGGCCCTCTGGTTTGATGCTCGCTTTTATTTAGCGATTGCCTGCTTTAGGTAGTGGATGTTATCAACTTCTGTTGATCCGACCCTCTGGTTCGATGCTCGCTTTTATTTAGCGATTTCTTGCTTTAGGTAGAAGATGTCATCAACTTCGGTTGATTCGGCCCTCTGGTCCAATGCTCCCTTTTATTTAGCGATTGGCTGCATTAGGTAGCGGATGTTATCAACTTCGGTTGATCCGGCCATCTGGTTCAATGCTCGTTTTTATTTAGCGATTCTCTGTTTTAGGTAGCGGATGTTATCAACTTCGATTGATCAGGCCCTCTGGTTCGATGCTCGCGTTTATTTAGTAATTGCCTACTTTAGGTAGCAGATATTATCAACTTCGGTTGATCTGGCCCTCTAGGTCGATGCTCGCTTTTATTTAGCGATTCCCTGCTTTAGGTAGCGGATGTTATCAACTTCGGTTGATCCGGCCCTGTGGTTTGATGCTCGCTTTTATTTAGCGATTGCCTGCTTTAGGTAGCGGATGTTATCAAATTTGGTTGATTCGGCACTCTGGTTCGATGCTCGCTTTTATTTAGCGATTGCCTGCTTTAGGTAGCGGATGTTATCAACTTCGGTTGATCCGGCCCTCTGGTTCGATGCTCGCTTTTATTTAGCGATTGCCTGCTTTAGGTAGCGGATGTTATCAACTTCGGTTGATCCGGCACTCTGGTTCGATGCTCGCTTTTATTTAGCGATTGCCTGCTTTAGGTAGCGGATGTTATCAACTTCGGTTGATCCGACCCTCTGGTTCGATGGTCGCTTTTATTTAGCGATTCCCTGCTTTAGGTAGCGGATGTTATCAACTTCGGTTAATCCGGCCCTCTGGTTCGATGCTCGCTTTTATTTAGCGATTGCCTGCTTTAGGTAGCGGATGTTATCAACTTCGGTTGATTCGGCCCTCTGGTTCGATGCTCGCTTTTATTTAGCGATTTCCAGCTTTAGTTAGCGGATGTTATCAACTTCGGTTGATCCGGCCCTTTAGTTCGTTTCTCACTTTTATTTAGCGATTGCCTGCTTTAGGTAGCAGATGTTATCAACGTCGATTGCTTCGATCCTCTGGTTCAATGCCCGCTTTTATTTAGTGAATGCATGCTTTAGTTAGTAAATGGTATCAAAATCGGTTGGTCTGGCCCTTTGGTTCGATGCTCGCTTTTATTTAGCGATTGCCTGCTTTAGGTAGCGGATGTTATCAGCTTCGGTTGATCCGGCCCTATGGTTCGATGCTTACTTTTATTTAGCGATTGCCTCTTTTATTTAGCAGATGTTATCAACTTCGGTTGATCCGGCCCTGTGGTTCGATGCTCGCTTTTATTTAGAGATTACCTGCTTTTTGTAGCGGATGTTATCATCTTAGGTTGATACGGCCCTCTGGTTCGATGCTCGCTTTTATTTAGAGATTGCCTGATTTAGTTAGCGAATGTTATCAATTTCGGTTTATCCGGCCCTCTGGTTCGATGCTCGCTTATATTTAGCGTTTGCCTGTTTTAGGTAGCGGATGTTATCAACTTAGGTTGATCCGGCCCTCTGGTTTGATGCTCGCTTTTATTTAGCGATTGCCTGCTTTAGGTAGTGGATGTTATCAACTTCGGTTGATCCGACCCTCTGGTTCGATGCTCGCTTTTATTTAGCGATTTCTTGCTTTAGGTAGAAGATGTCATCAACTTCGGTTGATTCGGCCCTCTGGTCCAATGCTCCCTTTTATTTAGCGATTGGCTGCATTAGGTAGCGGATGTTATCAACTTCGGTTGATCCGGCCATCTGGTTCAATGCTCGTTTTTATTTAGCGATTCTCTGTTTTAGGTAGCGGATGTTATCAACTTCGATTGATCAGGCCCTCTGGTTCGATGCTCGCGTTTATTTAGTAATTGCCTACTTTAGGTAGCAGATATTATCAACTTCGGTTGATCTGGCCCTCTAGGTCGATGCTCGCTTTTATTTAGCGATTCCCTGCTTTAGGTAGCGGATGTTATCAACTTCGGTTGATCCGGCCCTGTGGTTTGATGCTCGCTTTTATTTAGCGATTGCCTGCTTTAGGTAGCGGATGTTATCAAATTTGGTTGATTCGGCACTCTGGTTCGATGCTCGCTTTTATTTAGCGATTGCCTGCTTTAGGTAGCGGATGTTATCAACTTCGGTTGATCCGGCCCTCTGGTTCGATGCTCGCTTTTATTTAGCGATTGCCTGCTTTAGGTAGCGGATGTTATCAACTTCGGTTGATCCGGCACTCTGGTTCGATGCTCGCTTTTATTTAGCGATTGCCTGCTTTAGGTAGCGGATGTTATCAACTTCGGTTGATCCGACCCTCTGGTTCGATGGTCGCTTTTATTTAGCGATTCCCTGCTTTAGGTAGCGGATGTTATCAACTTCGGTTAATCCGGCCCTCTGGTTCGATGCTCGCTTTTATTTAGCGATTGCCTGCTTTAGGTAGCGGATGTTATCAACTTCGGTTGATCCGGCCCTCTGGTTCGATGCTCGTGTTTATTTAGTGATTGCCTACTTTAGGTAGCGGATGTTATCAACTTCGGTTGATCTGGCCCTCTGGTTCGATGGTCGCTTTTATTTAGCGATTCCCTGCTTTAGGTAGCGGATGTTATCAACTTCGGTTGATCCGGCCATCTGGTTCGATGTTAGTTTTTATTTAGCGATTTTCTGTTTTAGGTAGTGGATGTTATCAACTTTGGTTCATCCGGCCCTTTGGTTCGATGCTCGTGTTTATTTAGTGATTGCCTACTTTAGGTAGCGGATGTTATCAACTTCGGTTGATCTGGCCCTCTGGTTCGATGCTCGCTTTTATTTAGCAATTCCCTGCTTTAGGTAGCGGATGTTATCAACTTCGGTTGATCCGGCCCTCTGGTTCGATGGTCGCTTTTATTTAGCGATTGCCTACTTTAGGTAGCGGATGTTATCAACTTCGGTTGATCCAACCCTATGGTTCGATGCTTACTTTTATTTAGCGATTGCCTCTTTTATTTAGCGGATGTTATCAACTTCGGTTGATCCGGACCTATGGTTCGATGCGCATTTTTATTTAGCGATTGCCTGCTTTAGGTAGCGGATGTTATCATCTTCGGTTGATACGGCCTTCTGGTTCAATGCTCGCTTTTATTTAGTGATTGCCTGTTTTAGGTAGCGGATGTTATTAACTTAGGTTGATCCGGCCCTCTGGTTCGATGGTCGCTTTTATTTAGCGTTTGCCTGCTTTAGATAGCGGATGTTATCAACTTCGGTTGATCCGGCCCTCTGGTTCGATGCTCGCTTTTATTTAGCGATTGCCTGCTTTAGGTAGCAGATGTCATCAACTTCGGTTGATATGGCCCTTTGGTTCGATGCTCGTATTTATTTAGCGATTGTCTGCTTTAGATAGCGGATGTTATCAACTTCGGTTGATCCGACCCTCTGGTTCGATGCTCGCTTTTATTTAGCGATTGCATGCTTTAGGTAGCGGATGTCATCAACATCGATTGATCCGGCCCTCTGGTTCGATGCTCGATTTTATTTAGCGATTGCCTGCTTTAGGTAGCGGATGTTATCAACTTCGGTTGATCCGGACCTCTGGTTTGATGCTCGTGTTTATTTAGTGATTGCCTACTTTAGCTAGCGGACGTTATAAACTTCGGTTGATCTGGCCCTCTGGTTCGATGCTCGCTTTTATTTAGCGATTCCCTGCTTTAGGTAGCGGATGTTATCAACTTCGGTTGATCCGACCCTCTGGTTCGATGCTCGCATTTATTTAGCGATTGCCTGCTTTAGGTAGCGGATGTTATCAACTTCGGTTGATCCAGCCCTATGGTTCGATGCTTACTTTTATTTAGCGATTGCCTCTTTTATTTAGCGGATGTTATCAACTTCGGTTGATCCGGCCCTATGGTTCGATGCTCACTTTTATTTAGCGATTGCCTGCTTTAGGTAGCGGATGTTATCAACTTCGGTTGATACGACCCTTTGGTTCGATGCTCGCTTTTATTTAGCGATTTTCTGTTTTAGGTTGCGGATGTTATCAACTTCGGTTGATCCGGCCCTCTGGTTCGATGCTCGTGTTTATTTAGTGATTGCCTACTTTAGGTAGCGGATGTTATCAACTTCGGTTGATCTGGCCCTCTGGTTCGATGCTCGCTTTTATTTAGCGATTCCCTGCTTTAGGTAGCAGATGTCATCAACTTCGGTTGATCCGGCCCTCTGGTTCGATGCTCGCTTTTATTTAGCGATTGCCTGCTTTAGGTAGAGGATGTTATCAATTTCGGTTGATCCGACCCTGTGGTTCGATGCTCGTTTTGATTTAGCGATTGCCTGCTTTAGGTAGCGGATGTTATCAACTTCGGTTGATCCGGCCCTCTGGTCTAATGCTCCCTTTTATTTAGCGATTGGCTGCTTTAGGTAGCGGATGTTATCAACTTCGGTTGATCCGGCCATCTGGTTCGATGCTCGTTTTTATTTAGCGATTCTCTGTTTTAGGTAGCGGATGTTATCAACTTCGATTGATCAGGCCCTCTGGTTCGATGCTCGCGTTATTTTAGTGATTTCCTACTTTAGGTAGCGGATATTATCAACTTCGGTTGGTCTGGCCCTCTAGTTCGATGCTCGCTTTTATTTAGCGATTCCCTGCTTTAGGTAGCGGATGTTATCAACTTCGGTTGATCCGGCCCTGTGGTTTGATGCTCGCTTTGATTTAGCGATTGCCTGCTTTAGGTAGCGGATGTTATCAACTTCGGTTGATCCGGCACTCTGGTTTGATGCTCGCTTTTATTTAGCGATTGCCTGCTTTAGGTAGCGGATGTTATCAACTTCGGTTGATCCGGCCCTCTGGTTCGATGCTCTCTTTTATTTAGCGATTGCCTGCTTTAGGTAGCGGATGTTATCAACTTCGGTTGATCCGGCCCTCTGGTTCGATGCTCGCTTTTATTTAGCGATTGCCTGCTTTAGGTAGCGGATGTTATCAACTTCGGTTAATCCGGCCCTCTGGTTCGATGCTCGCTTTTATTTAGCGATTGCCTGCTTTAGGTAGCGGATGTTATCAACTTCGGTTGATCCGGCCCTCTGGTTCGATGCTCGCTTTTATTTAGCGATTTCCAGCTTTAGTTAGCCGATGTTATTAACTTCTGTTGATTCGACCCTCTGGTTCGATGCTCTCTTTTAGTTAGCGATTGCCTGCTTTAGTTAGCGGATGTTATCAACTTCGGTTGATCCGGCCCTTTAGTTCGTTTCTCGCTTTTATTTAGCGATTGCCTGCTTTACGTAGCAGATGTTATCAACGTCTATTGATTCGATCCTCTGGTTCAATGCCCGCTTTTATTTAGTGATTGCATGCTTTAGTTAGTAAATGGTATCAAAATCGGTTGGTCTGGCCCTCTGGTTCGATGCTCGCTTTTATTTAGCGATTGCCTGCTTTAGGTAGCACATGTTATTAACTTCGGTTGATCCGGCCCTATGGTTCGATGCTTATTTTTATTTAGCGATTGCCTCTTTTATTTAGCAGATGTTATCAACTTCGGTTGATCCGGCCCTGTGGTTCGATGCTCGCTTTTATTTAGAGATTACCTGCTTTTTGTAGCGGATGTTATCATCTTCGGTTGATGCGGCCCTCTGGTTCGATGCTCGCTTTTATTTAGCGATTTCCAACTTTAGTTAGCGGATGTTATTAACTTCTGTTGATTCGACCCTCTGGTTCGATGCTCTCTTTTAGTTAGCGATTTCCTGCTTTAGTTAGCGGATGTTATCAACTTCGGTTGATCCGGCCCTTTAGTTCGTTGCTCGCTTTTATTTAGCGATTGCGTGCTTTAGGTAGCAGATGTTATTAACGTCGATTGATTCGACCCTCTGGTTCAATGCCCGCTTTTATTTAGTGATTGCCTGCTTTAGTTAGTAGATGGTATCAAAATCGGTTGGTCTGGCCCTCTGTTTCGATGCTCGCTTTTATTTAGCGATTGTCGGCTTTAGGTAGCGGATGTTATCAACTTCGGTTGATCCGGCCCTGTGGTTTGATGCTCGCTTTTATTTAGCGATTGCCTGCTTTAGGTAGCGGATGTTATCAAATTTGGTTGATTCGACACTCTGGTTCGATGCTCGCTTTTATTTTGCGATTGCCTGCTTTAGGTAGCGGATGTTATCAACTTCGGTTGATCCGGCCCTCTGGTTCGATGCTCGCTTTTATTTAGCGATTGCCTGCTTTAGTTAGCGGATGTTATCAACTTCGGTTGATCCGGCCCTCTGGTTCGATGCTCTCTTTTAGTTAGCGATTGCCTGCTTTAGTTAGCGGATGTTATCAACTTCGGTTGATCAGGCCATCTGGTTCGATGCTCAGTTTTATTTAGCGATTCTCTGTTTTAGGTAGCGGATGTTATCAACTTCGGTTGATCAGGCCCTCTGGTTCGATGCTCGTGTTTATTTAGTGATTGCCTGCTTTAGGTAGCGGATGATATGAACTTCGGTTGATCTGGCCCTCTGGTTCAATGCTCGCTTTTATTTAGCGATTCCCTGCTTTAGGCAGCGGATGTTATCAACTTCGGTTGATCCGGCCCTGTGGTTTGATGCTCACTTTAATTTAGTGATTTCCTGCTTTAGGTAGCGGATGTTATCAACTTCGGTTGATCCGGCACTCTGGTTCGATGCTCGCTTTTATTTAGCGATTGCCTGCTTTAGGTAGCGGATGTTATCAACTTCGGTTAATCCGGCCCTCTGGTTCGATGCTCGCTTTTATTTAGCGATTGCCTGCTTTAGGTAGCGGATGTTATCAACTTCGGTTGATCCGGCCCTCTGGTTCGATGCTCGCTTTTATTTAGCGATTTCTAGCTTTAGTTAGCGGATGTTATTAACTTCTGTTGATTCGACCCTCTGGTTCGATGCTCTCTTTTAGTTAGCGATTGCCTGCTTTAGTTAGCGGATGTTATCAACTTCGGTTGATCCGACCCTTTAGTTCGTTTCTCACTTTTATTTAGCGATTGCCTGCTTTAGGTAGCAGATGTTATCAACGTCGATTGATTCGATCCTCTGGTTCAATGCCCGCTTTTATTTAGTGAATGCATGCTTTAGTTAGTAAATGGTATCAAAATCGGTTGGTCTGGCCCTCTGGTTCGATGCTCGCTTTTATTTAGCGATTGCCTGCTTTAGGTAGCGGATGTTATCAACTTCGGTTGATCCGGCCCTATGGTTCGATGCTTACTTTTATTTAGCGATTGCCTCTTTAATTAGCAGATGTGATCAACTTCGGTTGATCCGGCCCTGTGGTTCGATGCTCGCTTTTATTTAGAGATTACCTGCTTTTTGTAGCGGATGTTATCATCTTCGGTTGATACGGCCCTCTGGTTCGATGCTCGCTTTTATTTAGAGATTGCCTGATTTAGTTAGCGAATGTTATCAATTTCGGTTTATCCGACCCACTGGTTCGATGATCGCTTATATTTAGCGTTTGCCTGTTTTAGGTAGCGGATGTTATCAACTTAGGTTGATCCGGCCCTCTGGTTTGATGCTCGCTTTTATTTAGCGATTGCCTGCTTTAGGTAGTGGATGTTATCAACTTCGGTTGATCCGACCCTCTGGTTCGATGCTCGCTTTTATTTAGCGATTTCTTGCTTTAGGTAGAAGATGTCATCAACTTCGGTTGATTCGGCCCTCTGGTCCAATGCTCCCTTTTATTTAGCGATTGGCTGCTTTAGGTAGCGGACATTATCAACTTCCGTTGATCCGGCCATCTGGTTCGATGCTCGTTTTTATTTAGCGATTCCCTGCTTTAGGTAGCGGATGTTATCAACTTCGGTTGATACGACCCTTTGGTTCGATGCTCGCTTTTATTTAGCGATTTTCTGTTTTAGGTTGCGGATGTTATCAACTTCGGTTGATCCGGCCCTCTGGTTCGATGCTCGTGTTTATTTAGTGATTGCCTACTTTAGGTAGCGGATGTTATCAACTTCGGTTGATCTGGCCCTCTGGTTCGATGCTCGCTTTTATTTAGCGATTGCCTGCTTTAGGTAGCAGATGTCATCAACTTCGGTTGATCCGGCCCTCTGGTTCGATGCTCGCTTTTATTTAGCGATTGCCTGCTTTAGGTAGAGGATGTTATCAACTTCGGTTGATCCGACCCTGTGGTTCAATGCTCGTTTTGATTTAGCGATTGCCTGCTTTAGGTAGCGGATGTTATCAACTTCGGTTGATCCGGCCCTCTGGTCTAATGCTCCCTTTTATTTAGCGATTGGCTGCTTTAGGTAGCGGATGTTATCAGCTTCGGTTAATCCGGCCATCTGGTTCGATGCTCGTTTTTATTTAGCGATTCTCTGTTTTAGGTAGCGGATGTTATCAACTTCGATTGATCAGGCCCTCTGGTTCGATGCTCGCGTTATTTTAGTGATTGCCTACTTTAGGTAGCGGATATTATCAACTTCGGTTGGTCTGGCCCTCTAGTTCGATGCTCGCTTTTATTTAGCGATTCCCTGCTTTAGGTAGCGGATGTTATCAACTTCGGTTGATCCGGCCCTGTGGTTTGATGCTCGCTTTGATTTAGCGATTGCCTGCTTTAGGTAGCGGATGTTATCAACTTCGGTTAATCCGGCCCTCTGGTTCGATGCTCGCTTTTATTTAGCGATTGCCTGCTTTAGGTAGCGGATGTTATCAACTTCGGTTGATCCGGCCCTCTGGTTCGATGCTCGCTTTTATTTAGCGATTTCCAGCTTTAGTTAGCGGATGTTATTAACTTCTGTTGATTCGACCCTCTGGTTCGATGCTCTCTTTTAGTTAGCGATTGCCTGCTTTAGTTAGCGGATGTTATCAACTTCGGTTGATCCGGCCCTTTAGTTCGTTTCTCACTTTTATTTAGCGATTGCCTGCTTTAGGTAGCAGATGTTATCAACGTCGATTGATTCGATCCTCTGGTTCAATGCCCGCTTTTATTTAGTGAATGCATGCTTTAGTTAGTAAATGGTATCAAAATCGGTTGGTCTGGCCCTCTGGTTCGATGCTCGCTTTTATTTAGCGATTGCCTGCTTTAGGTAGCGGATGTTATCAACTTCGGTTGATCCGGCCCTATGGTTCGATGCTTACTTTTATTTAGCGATTGCCTCTTTAATTAGCAGATGTTATCAACTTCGGTTGATCCGGCCCTGTGGTTCGATGCTCGCTTTTATTTAGAGATTACCTGCTTTTTGTAGCGGATGTTATCATCTTCGGTTGATACGGCCCTCTGGTTCGATGCTCGCTTTTATTTAGAGATTGCCTGATTTAGTTAGCGAATGTTATCAATTTCGGTTTATCCGACCCACTGGTTCGATGCTCGCTTATATTTAGCGTTTGCCTGTTTTAGGTAGCGGATGTTATCAACTTAGGTTGATCCGGCCCTCTGGTTTGATGCTCGCTTTTATTTAGCGATTGCCTGCTTTAGGTAGTGGATGTTATCAACTTCGGTTGATCCGACCCTCTGGTTCGATGCTCGCTTTTATTTAGCGATTTCTTGCTTTAGGTAGAAGATGTCATCAACTTCGGTTGATTCGGCCCTCTGGTCCAATGCTCCCTTTTATTTAGCGATTGGCTGCTTTAGGTAGCGGACATTATCAACTTCCGTTGATCCGGCCATCTGGTTCGATGCTCGTTTTTATTTAGCGATTCCCTGCTTTAGGTAGCGGATGTTATCAACTTCGGTTGATACGACCCTTTGGTTCGATGCTCGCTTTTATTTAGCGATTTTCTGTTTTAGGTTGCGGATGTTATCAACTTCGGTTGATCCGGCCCTCTGGTTCGATGCTCGTGTTTATTTAGTGATTGCCTACTTTAGGTAGCGGATGTTATCAACTTCGGTTGATCTGGCCCTCTGGTTCGATGCTCGCTTTTATTTAGCGATTGCCTGCTTTAGGTAGCAGATGTCATCAACTTCGGTTGATCCGGCCCTCTGGTTCGATGCTCGCTTTTATTTAGCGATTGCCTGCTTTAGGTAGCGGATGTTATCAACTTCGGTTGATCCGACCCTGTGGTTCAATGCTCGTTTTGATTTAGCGATTGCCTGCTTTAGGTAGCGGATGTTATCAACTTCGGTTGATCCGGCCCTCTGGTCTAATGCTCCCTTTTATTTAGCGATTGGCTGCTTTAGGTAGCGGATGTTATCAGCTTCGGTTGATCCGGCCATCTGGTTCGATGCTCGTTTTTATTTAGCGATTCTCTGTTTTAGGTAGCGGATGTTATCAACTTCGATTGATCAGGCCCTCTGGTTCGATGCTCGCGTTATTTTAGTGATTGCCTACTTTAGGTAGCGGATATTATCAACTTCGGTTGGTCTGGCCCTCTAGTTCGATGCTCGCTTTTATTTAGCGATTCCCTGCTTTAGGTAGCGGATGTTATCAACTTCGGTTGATCCGGCCCTGTGGTTTGATGCTCGCTTTGATTTAGCGATTGCCTGCTTTAGGTAGCGGATGTTATCAACTTCGGTTGATCCGGCACTCTGGTTTGATGCTCGCTTTTATTTAGCGATTGCCTGCTTTAGGTAGCGGATGTTATCAACTTCGGTTGATCCGGCCCTCTGGTTCGATGCTCTCTTTTATTTAGCGATTGCCTGCTTTAGGTAGCGGATGTTATCAACTTCGGTTGATCCGGCCCTCTGGTTCGATGCTCGCTTTTATTTAGCGATTGCCTGCTTTAGGTAGCGGATGTTATCAACTTCGGTTGATCCGGCCCTCTGGTTCGATGCTCGCTTTTATTTAGCGATTGCCTGCTTTAGGTAGCGGATGTTATCAACTTCGGTTGATCCGGCCCTCTGGTTCGATGCTCGCTTTTATTTAGCGATTTCCAGCTTTAGTTAGCGGATGTTATTAACTTCTGTTGATTCGACCCTCTGGTTCGATGCTCTCTTTTAGTTAGCGGTTGCCTGCTTTAGTTAGCGGATGTTATCAACTTCGGTTGATCCGGCCCTTTAGTTCGTTTCTCGCTTTTATTTAGCGATTGCCTGCTTTACGTAGCAGATGTTATCAACGTCTATTGATTCGATCCTCTGGTTCAATGCCCGCTTTTATTTAGTGATTGCATGCTTTAGTTAGTAAATGGTATCAAAATCGGTTGGTCTGGCCCTCTGGTTCGATGCTCGCTTTTATTTAGCGATTGCCTGCTTTAGGTAGCGGATGTTATTAACTTCGGTTGATCCGGCCCTATGGTTCGATGCTTACTTTTATTTAGCGATTGCCTCTTTTATTTAGCAGATGTTATCAACTTCGGTTGATCCAGCCCTGTGGTTCGATGCTCGCTTTTATTTAGAGATTACCTGCTTTTTGTAGCGGATGTTATCATCTTCGGTTGATACTGCCCTCTGGTTCGATGCTCGCTTTTATTTAGCGATTTCCAGCTTTAGTTAGCGGATGTTATTAACTTCTGTTGATTCGACCCTCTGGTTCGATGCTCTCTTTTAGTTAGCGATTTCCTGCTTTAGTTAGCGGATGTTATCAACTTCGGTTGATCCGGCCCTTTAGTTCGTTGCTCGCTTTTATTTAGCGATTGCCTGCTTTAGGTAGCAGATGTTATCAACGTCGATTGATTCGACCCTCTGGTTCAATGCCCGCTTTTATTTAGTGATTGCCTGCTTTAGTTAGTAGATGGTATCAAAATCGGTTGGTCTGGCCCTCTGTTTCGATGCTCGCTTTTATTTAGCGATTGCCTGCTTTAGGTAGCGGATGTTATCAACTTCGGTTGATCCGGCCCTGTGGTTTGATGCTCGCTTTTATTTAGCGATTGCCTGCTTTAGGTAGCGGATGTTATCAAATTTGTGGTATTCGACACTCTGGTTCGATGCTCGCTTTTATTTAGCGATTGCCTGCTTTAGGTATCGGATGTTATCAACTTCGGTTGATCCGGCCCTCTGGTTCGATGCTCGCTTTTATTTAGCGATTGCCTGCTTTAGGTAGCGGATGTTATCAACTTCGGTTGGTCCGGCCCTCTGGTTCGATGCTCGCTTTTATTTAGCGATTGCCTGCTTTAGGTAGCGGATGTTATCAACTTCGGTTGATCCGGCCCTCTGGTTCGATGCTCGCTTTTATTTAGCGATTTCTTGCTTTAGTTAGCGGATGTTATCAACTTCGGTTGATCCGGCCCTCTGGTTCGATGCTCTCTTTTAGTTAGCGATTTCCTGCTTTAGTTAGCGGATGTTATCAACTTCGGTTGATCCGGCCATCTGGTTCGATGCTCGGTTTTATTTAGCGATTCTCTGTTTTAGGTAGCGGATGTTATCAACTTCGGTTGATCCGGCCCTCTGGTTCGATGCTCTCTTTTAGTTAGCGATTTCCTGCTTTAGTTAGCGGATGTTATCAACTTCGGTTGATCCGGCCATCTGGTTCGATGCTCGGTTTTATTTAGCGATTCTCTGTTTTAGGTAGCGGATGTTATCAACTTCGGTTGATCAGGCCCTCTGGTTCGATGCTCGTGTTTATTTAGTGATTGCCTGCTTTAGGTAGCGGATGATATGAACTTCGGTTGATCTGGCTCTCTGGTTCGATGCTCGCTTTTATTTAGCGATTCCCTGCTTTAGGTAGCGGATGTTATCAACTTCGGTTGATCCGGCCCTGTGGTTTGATGCTCACTTTGCTTTAGTGATTTCCTGCTTTAGGTAGCGGATGTTATCAACTTCGGTTGATCCGGCACTCTGGTTCGATGCTCGCTTTTATTTAGCGATTGCCTGCTTTAGGTAGCGGATGTTGTCAACTTCGGTTGATCCGGCCCTCTGGTTCGATGGTCGCTTTTATTTAGCGATTGCATGCTTTAGGTAGCGGATGTTATCAACTTCTGTTAATCCGGCCCTCTGGTTCGATGCTCGCTTTTATTTAGCGATTGCCTGCTTTAGGTAGCGGATGTTATCAACTTCGGTTGATCCGGCCCTCTGGTTCGATGCTCGCTTTTATTTAGCGATTTCCAGCTTTAGTTAGCGGATGTTATTAACTTCTGTTGATTCGAACCTCTGGTTCGATGCTCTCTTTTAGTTAGCGATTGCCTGCTTTAGTTAGCGGATGTTATCAACTTCGGTTGATCCGGCCCTTTAGTTCGTTTCTCACTTTTATTTAGCGATTGCCTGCTTTAGGTAGCAGATGTTATCAACGTCGATTGATTCGATCCTCTGATTCAATGCCCGCTTTTAATTAGGGAATGCATGCTTTAGTTAGTAAATGGTATTAAAATCGGTTGGTCTGGCCCTCTGGTTCGATGCTCGCTTTTATTTAGTGATTGCCTGCTTTAGGTAGCGGATGTTATCAACTTCGGTTGATCCGGCCCTATGGTTCGATGCTTACTTTTATTTAGCGATTGCCTCTTTTATTTAGCAGATGTTATCAACTTCGGTTGATCCGGCCCTGTGGTTCGATGCTCGCTTTTATTTAGAGATTACCTGCTTTTTGTAGCGGATGTTATCATCTTCGGTTGATACGGCCCTCTGGTTCGATGCTCGCTTTTATTTAGAGATTGCCTGATTTAGTGTGCGAATGTTATCAATTTCGGTTTATCCGGCCCTCTGGTTCGATGCTCGCTTATATTTAGCGTTTGCCTGTTTTAGGTAGCGGATGTTATCAACTTAGGTTGATCCGGCCCTCTGGTTTGATGCTCGCTTTTATTTAGCGATTTCTTGCTTTAGGTAGAAGATGTCATCAACTTCGGTTGATTCGGCCCTCTGGTCCAATGCTCCCTTTTATTTAGCGATTGGCTGCTTTAGGTAGCGGATGTTATCAACTTCCGTTGATCCGGCCATCTGGTTCGATGCTCGTTTTTATTTAGCGATTCTCTGTTTTAGGTAGCGGATGTTATCAACTTCGATTGATCAGGCCCTCTGGTTCGATGCTCGCGTTTATTTAGTGATTGCCTATTTTAGGTAGCAGATATTATCAACTTCGGTTGATCTGGCCCTCTAGGTCGATGCTCGCTTTTATTTAGCGATTCTCTGCTTTAGGTAGCGGATGTTATCAACTTCGGTTGATCCGGCCCTGTGGTTTGACGCTCGCTTTTATTTAGCGATTGCCTGCTTTAGGTAGCGGATGTTATCAAATTTGGTTGATTCGGCACTCTGGTTCGATGCTCGCTTTTATTTAGCGATTGCCTGCTTTCGGTAGCGGATGTTATCAACTTCGGTTGATCCGGCCCTCTGGTTCGATGCTCGTTTTTATTTAGCGATTTCTGTTTTAGGTAGCGGATGTTATCAACTTCGGTTGATCCGGCCCTCTGGTTCGATGCTCGTGTTTATTTAGTGATTGCCTACTTTAGGTAGCGGATGTTATCAACTTCGGTTGATCTGGCCCTCTAGTTCGATGGTCGCTTTTATTTAGCGATTCCCTGCTTTAGGTAGCGGATGTTATCAACTTCGGTTGATCCGGCCCTGTGGTTTGATGCTCGCTTTGATTTAGCGATTGCCTGCTTTAGGTAGCGGATGTTATCAACTTCGGTTGATCCGGCACTCTGGTTTGATGCTCGCTTTTATTTAGCGATTGCCTGCTTTAGGTAGCGGATGTTATCACCTTCGGTTGATCCGGCCCTCTGGTTCGATGCTCTCTTTTATTTAGCGATTGCCTGCTTTAGGTAGCGGATGTTATCAACTTCGGTTGATCCGGCCCTCTGGTTCGATGCTCGCTTTTATTTAGCGATTGCCTGCTTTAGGTAGCGGATGTTATCAACTTCGGTTGATCCGGCCCTCTGGTTCGATGCTCACTTTTATTTAGCGATTGCCTGCTTTAGGTAGCGGATGTTATCAACTTCGGTTGATCCGGCCCTCTAGTTCGATGCTCGCTTTTATTTAGCGATTTCCAGCTTTAGTTAGCGGATGTTATTAACTTCTGTTGATTCGACCCTCTGGTTCGATGCTCTCTTTTAGTTAGCGGTTGCCTGCTTTAGTTAGCGGATGTTATCAACTTCGGTTGATCCGGCCCTTTAGTTCGTTTCTCGCTTTTATTTAGCGATTGCCTGCTTTACGTAGCAGATGTTATCAACGTCTATTGATTCGATCCTCTGGTTCAATGCCCGCTTTTATTTAGTGATTGCATGCTTTAGTTAGTAAATGGTATCAAAATCGGTTGGTCTGGCCCTCTAGTTCGATGCTCGCTTTTATTTAGCGATTGCCTGCTTTAGGTAGCGGATGTTATTAACTTCGGTTGATCCGGCCCTATGGTTCGATGCTTACTTTTATTTAGCGATTGCCTCTTTTATTTAGCAGATGTTATCAACTTCGGTTGATCCGGCCCTGTGGTTCGATGCTCGCTTTTATTTAGAGATTACCTGCTTTTTGTAGCGGATGTTATCATCTTCGGTTGATACGGCCCTCTGGTTCGATGCTCGCTTTTATTTAGCGATTTCCAGCTTTAGTTAGCGGATGTTATTAACTTCTGTTGATTCGACCCTCTGGTTCGATGCTTTCTTTTAGTTAGCGATTTCCTGCTTTAGTTAGCGGATGTTATCAACTTCGGTTGATCCGGCCCTTTAGTTCGTTGCTCGCTTTTATTTAGCGATTGCCTGCTTTAGGTAGCAGATGTTATCAACGTCGATTGATTCGACCCTCTGGTTCAATGCCCGCTTTTATTTAGTGATTTCCTGCTTTAGTTAGTAGATGGTATCAAAATCGGTTGGTCTGGCCCTCTGTTTCGATGCTCGCTTTTATTTAGCGATTGCCTGCTTTAGGTAGCGGATGTTATCAACTTCGGTTGATCCGGCCCTGTGGTTTGATGCTCGCTTTTATTTAGCGATTGCCTGCTTTAGGTAGCGGATGTTATCAAATTTGGTTGATTCGACACTCTGGTTCGATGCTCGCTTTTATTTAGCGATTGCCTGCTTTAGGTAGCGGATGTTATCAACTTCGGTTGATCCGGCCCTCTGGTTCGATGCTCGCTTTTATTTAGCGATTGCCTGCTTTAGGTAGCGGATGTTATCAACTTCGGTTGGTCCGGCCCTCTGGTTCGATGCTCGCTTTTATTTAGCGATTGCCTACTTTAGGTAGCGGATGTTATCAACTTCGGTTGATCCGGCCCTCTGGTTCGATGCTCGCTTTTATTTAGCGATTTACTGCTTTAGTTAGCGGATGTTATCAACTTCGGTTGATCCGGCCCTCTGGTTCGATGCTCTCTTTTAGTTAGCGATTGCCTGCTTTAGTTAGCGGATGTTATCAACTTCGGTTGATCCGGCCCTCTGGTTCGATGGTCGCTTTTATTTAGCGATTGCCTGCTTTAGGTAGCGGATGTTATCAACTTCGGTTAATCCGGCCCTCTGGTTCGATGCTCGCTTTTATTTAGCGATTGCCTGCTTTAGGTAGCGGATGTTATCAACTTCGGTTGATCCGGCCCTCTGGTTCGATGCTCGCTTTTATTTAGCGATTTCCAGCTTTAGTTAGCCGATGTTATTAACTTCTGTTGATTCGACCCTCTGGTTCGATCCTCTCTTTTAGTTAGCGATTGCCTGCTTTAGTTAGCGGATGTTATCAACTTCGGTTGATCCGGCCCTTTAGTTCGTTTCTCACTTTTATTTAGCGATTGCCTGCTTTAGGTAGCAGATGTTATCAACGTCGATTGATTCGATCCTCTGGTTCAATGCCCGCTTTTAATTAGGGAATGCATGCTTTAGTTAGTAAATGGTATCAAAATCGGTTGGTCTGGCCCTCTGGTTCGATGCTCGCTTTTATTTAGCGATTGCCTGCTTTAGGTAGCGGATGTTATCAACTTCGGTTGATCCGGCCCTATGGTTCGATGCTTACTTTTATTTAGCGATTGCCTCTTTTATTTAGCAGATGTTATCAACTTCGGTTGATCCGGCCCTGTGGTTCGATGCTCGCTTTTATTTAGAGATTACCTTCTTTTTGTAGCGGATGTTATCATCTTCGGTTGATACGGCCCTCTAGTTCGATGCTCGCTTTTATTTAGAGATTGCCTGATTTAGTTAGCGAATGTTATCAATTTCGGTTTATCCGGCCCTCTGGTTCGATGCTCGCTTATATTTTGCGTTTTCCTGTTTTAGGTAGCGGATGTTATCAACTTAGGTTGATCCGGCCCTCTGGTTCGATGCTCGCTTTTATTTAGCGATTTCTTGCTTTAGGTAGAAGATGTCATCAACTTCGGTTGATTCGGCCCTCTGGTCCAATGCTCTCTTTTATTTAGCGATTGGCTGCTTTAGGTAGCGGATGTTATCAACTTCCGTTGATCCGGCCATCTGGTTCGATGCTCGTTTTTATTTAGTGATTCTCTGTTTTAGGTAGCGGATGTTATCAACTTCGATTGATCAGGCCCTCTGGTTCGATGCTCGCGTTTATTTAGTGATTGCCTACTTTAGGTAGCAGATATTATCAACTTCGGTTGATCTGGCCCTCTAGGTCGATGCTCGCTTTTATTTAGCGATTCCCTGCTTTAGGTAGCGGATGTTATCAACTTCGGTTGATCCGGCCCTGTGGTTTGATGCTCGCTTTTATTTAGCGATTGCCTGCTTTAGGTAGCGGATGTTATCAAATTTGGTTGATTCGGCACTCTGGTTCGATGCTCGCTTTTATTTAGCGATTGCCTGCTTTAGGTAGCGGATGTTATCAACTTCGGTTGATCCGGCCCTCTGGTTCGATGCTCGCTTTTATTTAGCGATTGCCTACTTTAGGTAGCGGATGTTATCAACTTCGGTTGATCCGAACCTCTGGATCAATGCTCCCTTTTATTTAGTGATTGCCTGCTTTAGGTAGCGGATGTTATGAACTTCGGTTGATCCGGCCATCTGGTTCGATGCTCGTTTTTATTTAGCGATTTCTGTTTTAGGTAGCGGATGTTATCAACTTCGGTTGATCCGGCCCTCTGGTTCGATGCTCGTGTTTATTTAATGATTGCCTACTTTAGGTAGCGGATGTTATCAACTTCGGTTGATCTGGCCCTCTAGTTCGATGGTCGCTTTTATTTAGCGATTCCCTGCTTTAGGTAGCGGATGTTATCAACTTCGGTTGATCCGGCCATCTGGGTCGATGTTAGTTTTTATTTAGCGATTTTCTGTTTTAGGTAGTGGATGTTATCAACTTCGGTTCATCCGGCCCTTTGGTTCGATGCTCGTGTTTATTTAGTGATTGCCTACTTTAGGTAGCGGATGTTATCAACTTCGGTTGATCTGGCCCTCTGGTTCGATGCTCGCTTTTATTTAGCAATTCCCTGCTTTAGGTAGCGGATGTTATCAACTTCGGTTGATCCGGCCCTCTGGTTCGATGCTCGCTTTTATTTAGCGATTGCCTACTTTAGGTAGCGGATGTTATCAACTTCGGTTGATCCAACCCTATGGTTCGATGCTTACTTTTATTTAGCGATTGCCTGTTTTATTTAGCGGATGTTATCAACTTCGGTTGATCCGGACCTATGGTTCGATGCGCACTTTTATTTAGCGATTGCCTGCTTTAGGTAGCGGATGTTATCATCTTCGGTTGATACGGCCTTCTGGTTCAATGCTCGCTTTTATTTAGTGATTGCCTGTTTTAGGTAGCGGATGTTATTAACTTAGGTTGATCCGGCCCTCTGGTTCGATGCTCGCTTTTATTTAGATTTTGCCTGCTTTAGATAGCGGATGTTATCAACTTCGGTTGATCGGTCCCTCTGGTTCGATTCTCGCTTTTATTTAGCGATTTCCTGCTTTAGGTAGCAGATGTCATCAACTTCGGTTGATACGGCCCTTTGGTTCGATGCTCGCTTTTATTTAGCGATTGTCTGCTTTAGATAGCGGATGTTATCAACTTCGGTTGATCCGACCCTCTGGTTCGATGCTCGCTTTTATTTAGCGATTGCATGCTTTAGGTAGCGGATGTCATCCACATCGATTGATCCGGCCCTCTGGTTCGATGCTCGATTTTATTTAGCGATTGCCTGCTTTAGGTAGCGGATGTTGTCAACTTCGGTTGATCCGGACCTCTGGTTTGATGCTCGTGTTTATTTAGTGATTGCCTACTTTAGCTAGCGGATGTTATAAACTTCGGTTGATCTGGCGCTCTGGTTCGATGCTCGCTTTTATTTAGCGATTCCCTGCTTTAGGTAGCGGATGTTATCAACTTCGGTTGATCCGACCCTCTGGTTCGATGCTCGCTTTTATTTAGCGATTGCCTGCTTTAGGTAGCGGATGTTATCAACTTCGGTTGATCCAGCCCTATGGTTCGATGCTTACTTTTATTTAGCGATTGCCTCTTTTATTTAGCGGATGTTATCAACTTCGGTTGATCCGGCCCTATGGTTCGATGCTCACTTTTATTTAGCGATTGCCTGCTTTAGGTAGCGGATGTTATCAACTTCGGTTGATACGACCCTTTGGTTCGATGCTCGCTTTTATTTAGCGATTTTCTGTTTTAGGTTGCGGATGTTATCAACTTCGGTTGATCCGGCCCTCTGGTTCGATGCTCGTGTTTATTTAGTGATTGCCTACTTTAGGTAGCGGATGTTATCAACTTCAGTTGATCTGGCCCTCTGGTTCGATGGTCGCTTTTATTTAGCGATTCCCTGCTTTAGGTAGCGGATGTTATCAACTTCGGTTGATCCGGCCATCTGGTTCGATGTTAGTTTTTATTTAGCGATTGCCTGCTTTAGGTAGAGGATGTTATCAACTTCGGTTGATCCGACCCTGTGGTTCGATGCTCGTTTTGATTTAGTGATTGCCTACTTTAGGTAGCGGATGTTATCAACTTCGGTTGATCTGGCCCTCTGGTTCGATGCTCGCTTTTATTTAGCAATTCCCTGCTTTAGGTAGCGGATGTTATCAACTTCGGTTGATCCGGCCCTCTGGTTCGATGCTCGCTTTTATTTAGCGATTGCCTACTTTAGGTAGCGGATGTGATCAACTTCGGTTGATCCAACCCTATGGTTCAATGCTTACTTTTATTTAGCGATTGCCTGTTTTATTTAGCGGATGTTATCAACTTCGGTTGATCCGGACCTATGGTTCGATGCGCACTTTTATTTAGCGATTGCCTGCTTTAGGTAGCGGATGTTATCATCTTCGGTTGATACGGCCTTCTGGTTCAATGCTCGCTTTTATTTAGTGATTGCCTGTTTTAGGTAGCGGATGTTATTAACTTAGGTTGATCCGACCCTCTGGTTCGATGCTCGCTTTTATTTAGCGTTTGCCTGCTTTAGATAGAGGATGTTATCAACTTCGGTTGATCGGTCCCTCTGGTTCGATTCTCGCTTTTATTTAGCGATTGCCTGCTTTAGGTAGCAGATGTCATCAACTTCGGTTGATACGGCCCTTTGGTTCGATGCTCGCTTTTATTTAGCGATTGTCTGCTTTAGATAGCGGATGTTATCAACTTCGGTTGATCCGACCCTCTGGTTCGATGCTCGCTTTTATTTAGCGATTGCATGCTTTAGGTAGCGGATGTCATCCACATCGATTGATCCGGCCCTCTGGTTCGATGCTCGATTTTATTTAGCGATTGCCTGCTTTAGGTAGCGGATGTTGTCAACTTCGGTTGATCCGGACCTCTGGTTTGATGCTCGTGTTTATTTAGTGATTGCCTACTTTAGCTAGCGGATGTTATAAACTTCGGTTGATCTGGCGCTCTGGTTCGATGCTCGCTTTTATTTAGCGATTCCCTGCTTTAGGTAGCGGATGTTATCAACTTCGGTTGATCCGACCCTCTGGTTCGATGCTCGCTTTTATTTAGCGATTGCCTGCTTTAGGTAGCGGATGTTATCAACTTCGGTTGATCCAGCCCTATGGTTCGATGCTTACTTTTATTTAGCGATTGCCTCTTTTATTTAGAGGATGTTATCAACTTCGGTTGATCCGGCCCTATGGTTCGATGCTCACTTTTATTTAGCGATTGCCTGCTTTAGGTAGCGGATGTTATCAACTTCGGTTGATACGACCCTTTGGTTCGATGCTCGCTTTTATTTAGCGATTTTCTGTTTTAGGTTGCGGATGTTATCAACTTCGGTTGATCCGGCCCTCTGGTTCGATGCTCGTGTTTATTTAGTGATTGCCTACTTTAGGTAGCGGATGTTATCAACTTCAGTTGATCTGGCCCTCTGGTTCGATGGTCGCTTTTATTTAGCGATTCCCTGCTTTAGGTAGCGGATGTTATCAACTTCGGTTGATCCGGCCATCTGGTTCGATGTTAGTTTTTATTTAGCGATTGCCTGCTTTAGGTAGAGGATGTTATCAACTTCGGTTGATCCGACCCTGTGGTTCGATGCTCGTTTTGATTTAGTGATTGCCTACTTTAGGTAGCGGATGTTATCAACTTCGGTTGATCTGGCCCTCTGGTTCGATGCTCGCTTTTATTTAGCAATTCCCTGCTTTAGGTAGCGGATGTTATCAACTTCGTTTGATCCGGCCCTCTGGTTCGATGCTCGCTTTTATTTAGCGATTGCCTACTTTAGGTAGCGGATGTTATCAACTTCGGTTGATCCAACCCTATGGTTCAATGCTTACTTTTATTTAGCGATTGCCTGTTTTATTTAGCGGATGTTATCAACTTCGGTTGATCCGGACCTATGGTTCGATGCGCACTTTTATTTAGCGATTGCCTGCTTTAGGTAGCGGATGTTATCATCTTCGGTTGATACGGCCTTCTGGTTCAATGCTCGCTTTTATTTAGTGATTGCCTGTTTTAGGTAGCGGATGTTATTAACTTAGGTTGATCCGACCCTCTGGTTCGATGCTCGCTTTTATTTAGCGTTTGCCTGCTTTAGATAGCGGATGTTATCAACTTCGGTTGATCGGGCCCTCTGGTTCGATGCTCGCTTTTATTTAGCGATTGCCTGCTTTAGGTAGCAGATGTCATCAACTTCGGTTGATACCCCTTTGGTTCGATGCTCGCTTTTATTTAGCGATTATCTGCTTTAGATAGCGGATGTTATCAACTTCGGTTGATCCGACCCTCTGGTTCGATGCTCGCTTTTATTTAGCGATTGCATGCTTTAGGTAGCGGATGTCATCAACATCGATTTATCCGGCCCTCTGGTTCGATGCTCGATTTTATTTAGCGATTGCCTGCTTTAGGTAGCGGATGTTATCAACTTCGGTTGATCCGGACCTCTGGTTTGATGCTCGTGTTTATTTAGTGATTGCCTACTTTAGCTAGCGGATGTTATAAACTTCGGTTGATCTGGCCCTCTGGTTCGATGCTCGCTTTTATTTAGCGATTCCCTACTTTAGGTAGCGGATGTTATCAACTTCGGTTGATCCGACCCTCTGGTTCGATGCTCGCTTTTATTTAGCGATTGCCTGCTTTAGGTAGCGAATGTTATCAACTTCGGTTGATCTAGCCCTATGGTTCGATGCTTACTTTTATTTAGCGATTGCCTCTTTTATTTAGCGGATGTTATCAACTTCGGTTGATCCGGCCCTATGGTTCGATGCTCACTTTTATTCAGCGATTGTCTGCTTTAGGTAGCGGATGTTATCAACTTCGGTTGATACGACCCTTTGGTTCGATGCTCGCTTTTATTTAGCGAGTTTCTGTTTTAGGTTGCGGATGTTATCAACTTCGGTTGATCCGGCCCTCTGGTTCGATGCTCGTGTTTATTTAGTGATTGCCTACTTTAGGTAGCGGATGTTATCAACTTCAGTTGCTCTGGCCCTCTGGTTCGATGCTCGCTTTTATTTAGCGATTGCCTGCTTTAGGTAGCAGATGTCATCAACTTCAGTTGATCCGGCCCTCTGGTTCGATGCTCGCTTTTATTTAGCGATTGCCTGCTTTAGGTAGAGGATGTTATCAACTTCGGTTGATCCGACCCTGTGGTTCGATGCTCGTTTTGATTTAGCGATTGCCTGCTTTAGGTAGCGGATGTTATCAACTTCGGTTGATCCGGCCCTCTGGTCTAATGCTCCCTTTTATTTAGCGATTGGCTGCTTTAGGTAGCGGATGTTATCAACTTCGGTTGATCCGGCCATCTGGTTCGATGCTCGTTTTTATTTAGCGATTCTCTGTTTTAGGTAGCGGATGTTATCAACTTCGATTGATCAGGCCATCTGGTTCGATGCTCGCGTTATTTTAGTGATTGCCTACTTTAGGTAGCGGATATTATCAACTTCGGTTGGTCTGGCCCTCTAGTTCGATGCTCGCTTTTATTTAGCGATTCCCTGCTTTAGGTAGCGGATGTTATCAACTTCGGTTGATCCGGCCCTGTAGTTTGATGCTCGCTTTGATTTAGCGATTGCCTGCTTTAGGTAGCGGATGTTATCAACTTCGGTTGATCCGGCACTCTGGTTTGATGCTCGCTTTTATTTAGCGATTGCCTGCTTTAGGTAGCGGATGTTATCAACTTCGGTTGATCCGGCACTCTGGTTCGATGCTCGCTTTTATTTAGCGATTGCCTGCTTTAGGTAGCGGATGTTATCAACTTCGGTTGATCCGGCCCTCTGGTTCGATGCTCGCTTTTATTTAGCGATCGCCTGCTTTAGGTAGCGGATGTTATCAACTTCGGTTGATCCGGCCCTCTGGTTCGATGCTCGCTTTTATTTAGCGATTTCCAGCTTTAGTTAGCGGATGTTATTAACTTCTGTTGATTCGACCCTCTGGTTCGATGCTCTCTTTTAGTTAGCGATTGTCTGCTTTAGTTAGCGGATGTTATCAACTTCGGTTGATCCGGCCCTTTAGTTCATTGCTCGCTTTTATTTAGCGATTGCCTGCTTTAGGTAGCAGATGTTATCAACGTCGATTAATTCGATCCTCTGGTTCAATGCCCGCTTTTATTTAGTGATTGCCTGCTTTAGTTAGTAGATGGTATCAAAATTGGTTGGTCTGGCCCTCTGGTTCGATGCTCGCTTTTATTTAGCGATTTCCTGCTTTAGGTAGCGGATGTTATCAACTTCGGTTGATCCGACCCTATGGTTCGATGCTTACTTTTATTTAGAGATTGCCTCTTTTATTTAGCAGATGTTATCAACTTCGGTTGATCCAGCCCAATGGTTCGATGCTTACTTTTATTTAGCGATTGCCTCTTTTATTTAGCGGATGTTATCAACTTCGGTTGATCCGGCCCTATGGTTCGATGCTCACTTTTATTTAGCGATTGCCTGCTTTAGGTAGCGGATGTTATCATCTTCGGTTGATACGGCCTTCTGGTTCGATGCTCGCTTTTATTTAGTGATTGCCTGTTTTAGGTAGCGGATGTTATTAACTTAGGTTGATCCGACCCTCTAGTTCGATGCTCGATTTTATTTAGCGATTGTCTGCTTTAGATAGCGGATGTTATCAACTTCGGTTGATCCGGCCCTCTAGTTCGATGCTCGCTTTTATTTAGCGATTGCCTGCTTTAGGTAGCAGATGTCATCAACTTCGGTTGATACGACCCTTTGGTTCGATGCTCGCTTTTATTTAGCGATTTTCTGTTTTAGGTTGCGGATGTTATCAACTTCGGTTGATCCGGCCCTCTGGTTCGATGCTCGTGTTTATTTAGTGATTGCCTACTTTAGGTAGCGGATGTTATCAACTTCGGTTGATCTGGCCCTCTGGTTCGATGCTCGCTTTTATTTAGCGATTCCCTGCTTTAGGTAGCGGATGTTATCAACTTCGGTTGATCCGGCCCTCTGGTTCGATGCTCGCTTTTATTTAGCGATTGCCTGCTTTAGGTAGCGGATGTTATCAACTTCGGTTGATCCGACCCTATGGTTCGATGCACGTTTTGATTTAGCGATTGCCTGCTTTAGGTAGCGGATGTTATCAACTTCGGTTGATCCGGCCCTCTGGTCCAATGCTCCCTTTTATTTAGCGATTGGCTGCTTTAGGTAGCGGATGTTATAAACTTCGGTTGATCCGGCCATCTGGTTCGATGCTCGTTTTTATTTAGCGATTCTCTGTTTTAGGTAGTGGATGTTATCAACTTCGATTGATCAGGCCCTCTGGTTCGATGCTCGCGTTATTTTAGTGATTTCCTACTTTAGGTAGCGGATATTATCAACTTCGGTTGGTCTGGCCCTCTAGTTCGATGCTCGCTTTTATTTAGCGATTCCCTGCTTTAGGTAGCGGATGTTATCAACTTCGGTTGATCCGGCCCTGTGGTTTGATGCTCTCTTTTATTTAGCGATTGCCTGCTTTAGGTAGCGGATGTTATCAAATTTGGTTGATTCGGCACTCTGGTTCGATGCTCGCTTTTATTTAGCGATTGCCTGCTTTAGGTAGCGAATGTTATCAACTTCGGTTGATCCGGCCCTTTGGTTCGATGCTCGCTTTTATTTAGCGATTGCCTGCTTTAGGTAGCGGATAATATCAACTTCGGTTGATCCGGCCCTCTGGTTCGATGCTCGCTTTTATTTAGCGATTGCCTGCTTTAGGTAGCGGATGTTATGAACTTCGGTTGATCCGGCCATCTGGTTCGATGCTCGTTTTTATTTAGCAATTTTCTGTTTTAGGTAGCGGATGTTATCAACTTCGGTTGATCCGGCCCTCTGGTTCGATGCTCGTGTTTATTTAGTGATTGCGTACTTTAGGTAGCGGATGTTATCAACTTCGGTTGATCTGGCCCTCTGGTTCGATGGTCGCTTTTATTTAGCGATTCCCTGCTTTAGGTAGCGGATGTTATCAACTTCGGTTGATCCGGCCATCTGGTTCGATGCTAGTTTTTATTTAGCGATTTTCTGTTTTAGGTAGTGGATGTTATCAACTTCGGTTGATCTGGCCCTTTGGTTCGATGCTCGTATTTATTTAGTGATTGCCTACTTTAGGTAGCGGATGTTATCAACTTCGGTCGATCTGGCCCTCTGGTTCGATGCTCGCTTTTATTTAGCAATTCCCTGCTTTAGGTAGCGGATGTTATCAACTTCGGTTGATCCGGCCCTCTGGTTCGATGCTCGCTTTTATTTAGCGATTGCCTACTTTAGGTAGCGGATGTTATCAATTTCGGTTGATCCAACCCTATGGTTCGATGCTTACTTTTATTTAGCGATTGCTTCTTTTATTTAGCGGATGTTATCAACTTCGGTTGATCCGGCCCTATGGTTCGATGCTCACTTTTATTTAGCGATTTCCTGCTTTAGGTAGCGGATGTTATCATCTTCGGTTGATACGGCCTTCTGGTTCAATGCTCGCTTTTATTTAGTGATTGCCTGTTTTAGGTAGCGGATGTTATTAACTTAGGTTGATCCGGCCCTCTGGTTCGATGCTCGCTTTTATTTAGCGTTTGCCTGCTTTAGATAGTGGATGTTATCAACTTCGGTTGATCCGGCCCTCTGGTTCGATGCTTGCCTTTATTTAGCGATTGCCTGCTTTAGGTAGCAGATGTCATCAACTTCGGTTGATACGGCCCTTTGGTTCAATGCTCGCTTTTATTTAGCGATTGTCAGCTTTAGATAGCGGATGTTATCAACTTCGGTTGATCCGACCCTCTGGTTCGATGCTCGTTCTTATTTAGCGATTGCATGCTTTAGGTAGCGGATGTCATTAACATCGATTGATTCGGCCCTCTGGTTCGATGCTCGATTTTATTTAGCGATTGCCTGCTTTAGGTAGCGGATGTTATCAACTTCGGTTGATCCGGACGTCTGGTTTGATGCTCGTGTTTATTTAGTGATTTCCTACTTTAGCTAGCGGATGTTATAAACTTCGGTTGATCTGGCCCTCTGGTTCGATGCTCGCTTTTATTTAGCGATTCCCTGCTTTAGGTAGCGGATGTTATCAACTTCGGTTGATCCGACCCTCTGGTTCGATGCTCGCTTTTATTTAGCGATTGCCTGCTTTAGTAAGCGGATGTTATCAACTTCGGTTGATCCAACCCTATGGTTCGATGCTTACTTTTATTTAGCGATTGCCTCTTTTATTTAGCGGATGTTATCAACTTCGGTTGATCCGGCCCTATGGTTCGATGCTCACTTTTATTTAGCGATTGCCTGCTTTAGGTAGCGGATGTTATCATCTTCGGTTGATACGGCCTTCTGGTTCGATGCTCGCTTTTATTTAGTGATTGCCTGTTTTAGGTAGCGGATGTTATTAACTTAGGTTGATCCGGCCCTCTAGTTCGATGCTCGATTTTATTTAGCGATTGTCTGCTTTAGATAGCGGATGTTATCAACTTCGGTTGATCCGGCCCTCTGGTTCGATGCTCGCTTTTATTTAGCGATTGCCTGCTTTAGGTAGCAGATGTCATCAACTTCGGTTGATACGACCCTTTGGTTCGATGCTCGCTTTTATTTAGCGATTTTCTGTTTTAGGTTGCGGATGTTATCAACTTCGGTTGATCCGGCCCTCTGGTTCGATGCTCGTGTTTATTTAGTGATTGCCTACTTTAGGTAGCGGATGTTATCAACTTCGGTTGATCTGGCCCTCTGGTTCGATGCTCGCTTTTATTTAGCGATTCCCTGCTTTAGGTAGCGGATGTTATCAACTTCGGTTGATCCGGCCCTCTGGTTCGATGCTCGCTTTTATTTAGCGATTGCCTGCTTTAGGTAGAGGATGTTATCAGCTTCGGTTGATCTGGCCCTCTGGTCCAATGCTCCCTTTTGTTTAGCGATTGGCTGCTTTAGGTAGCGGATGTTATCAACTTCGGTTGATCCGGCCATCTGGTTCGATGCTCGTTTTTATTTAGCGATTCTCTGTTTTAGGTAGCGGATGTTATCAACTTCGATTGATCAGGCCCTCTGGTTCGATGCTCGCGTTATTTTAGTGATTGCCTACTTTAGGTAGCGGATATTATCAACTTCGGTTGGTCTGGCCCTCTAGTTCGATGCTCGCTTTTTTTTAGCGATTCCCTGCTTTAGGTAGCGGATGTTATCAACTTCGGTTGATCCGGCCCTGTGGTTTGATGCTCGCTTTTATTTAGCGATTGCCCGCTTTAGGTAGCGGATGTTATCAAATTTGGTTGATTCGGCACTCTGGTTCGATGCTCGCTTTTATTTAGCGATTGCCTGCTTTAGGTAGCGGATGTTATCAACTTCGGTTGATCCGGCCCTTTGGTTCGATGCTCGCTTTTATTTAGCGATTGCCTGCTTTAGGTAGCGGATGTTATCAACTTCGGTTGATCCGGCCCTCTGGTTCGATGCTCGCTTTTATTTAGCGATTTCCTGCTTTAGTTAGCGGATGTTATCAACTTCGATTGATCTGACCCTCTGGTTCGATGCTCTCTTTTAGTTAGCGATTGCCTGCTTTAGTTAGCGGATGTTATCAACTTCGGTTGATCCGGCCATCTGGTTCGATGCTTGTTTTTATTTAGCGATTCTCTGTTTTAGGTAGCGGATGTTATCAACTTCGGTTGATCAAGCCCTCTGGTTCGATGCTCGTGTTTATATAGTGATTGCCTACTTTAGGTAGCGGATGTTATGAACTTCGGTTGATCTGGCCCTCTGGTTCGATGCTCGCTTTTATTTAGCGATTTCCTACTTTAGGTAGAGGATGTTATCAACTTCGGTTGATCCGGCCCTGTGGTTTGATGCTCACTTTGATTTAGCGATTGCCTGCTTTAGGTAGCGGATGTTATCAACTTCGGTTGATCCGACACTCTGGTTTGATGCTCGCTTTTATTTAGCGATTACCTGCTTTAGGTAGCGGATGTTATCAACTTCGGTTGATCCGGCCCTCTGGTTCGATGCTCGCTTTTATTTAGCGATTGCCTGCTTTAGGTAGCAGATGTTATCAACTTCGGTTGATCCGGACCTCTGGTTCGATGCTCGCTTTTATTTAGCGATTGCCTGCTTTAGGTAGCGGATGTTATCAACTTCGGTTGATCCGGCCCTCTGGTTCGATGCTCGCTTTTATTTAGCGATTTCCAGCTTTAGTTAGCGGATGTTATTAACTTCTGTTGATTCGACCCTCTGGTTCGATGCTCTCTTTTAGTTAGCGATTGCCTGCTTTAGTTAGCGGATGTTGTCAACTTCGGTTGATCCGGCCCTTTAGTTCATTGCTCGCTTTTATTTAGCGATTGCCTGCTTTAGGTAGCGGATGTTATCAACTTCGGTTGATCCAACCCTATGGTTCGATGCTTACTTTTATTTAGCGATTGCCTCTTTTATTTAGCGGATGTTATCAACTTCGGTTGATCCGGCCCTATGGTTCGATGCTCACTTTTATTTAGCGATTGCCTGCTTTAGGTAGCGGATGTTATCATCTTCGATTGATACGGCCTTCTGGTTCGATGCTCGCTTTTATTTAGTGATTGCCTGTTTTAGGTAGCGGATGTTATTAACTTAGGTTGATCCGGCCCTCTAGTTCGATGCTCGATTTTATTTAGCGATTGTCTGCTTTAGATAGCGGATGTTATCAACTTCGGTTGATCCGGCCCTCTGGTTCGATGCTCGCTTTTATTTAGCGATTGCCTGCTTTAGGTAGCAGATGTCATCAACTTCGGTTGATACGACCCTTTGGTTCGATGCTCGCTTTTATTTAGCGATTTTCTGTTTTAGGTTGCGGATGTTATCAACTTCGGTTGATCCGGCCCTCTGGTTTGATGCTCGTGTTTATTTAGTGATTGCCTACTTTAGGTAGCGGATGTTATCAACTTCGGTTGATCTGGCCCTCTGGTTCGATGCTCGCTTTTATTTAGCGATTCCCTGCTTTAGGTAGCGGATGTTATCAACTTCGGTTGATCCGGCCCTCTTGTTCGATGCTCACTTTTATTTAGCGATTGCCTGCTTTAGGTAGAGGATGTTATCAGCTTCGGTTGATCCGACCCTGTGGTTCGATGCTCGTTTTGATTTAGCGATTGCCTGCTTTAGGTAGCGGATGTTATCAACTTCGGTTGATCTGGCCCTCTGGTCCAATGCTCCCTTTTGTTTAGCGATTGGCTGCTTTAGGTAGCGGATGTTATCAACTTCGGTTGATCCGGCCATCTGGTTCGATGCTCGTTTTTATTTAGCGATTCTCTGTTTTAGGTAGCGGATGTTATCAACTTCGATTGATCAGGCCCTCTGGTTCGATGCTCGCGTTATTTTAGTGATTGCCTACTTTAGGTAGCGGATATTATCAACTTCGGTTGGTCTGGCCCTCTAGTTCGATGTTCGCTTTTTTTAGCGATTCCCTGCTTTAGGTAGCGGATGTTATCAACTTCGGTTGATCCGGCCCTGTGGTTTGATGCTCGCTTTTATTTAGCGATTGCCTGCTTTAGGTAGCGGATGTTATCAAATTTGGTTGATTCGGCACTCTGGTTCGATGCTCGCTTTTATTTAGCGATTGCCTGCTTTAGGTAGCGGATGTTATCAACTTCGGTTGATCCGGCCCTTTGGTTCGATGCTCGCTTTTATTTAGCGATTGCCTGCTTTAGGTAGCGGATGTTATCAACTTCGGTTGATCCGGCCCTCTGGTTCGATGCTCGCTTTTATTTAGCGATTTCCTGCTTTAGTTAGCGGATGTTATCAACTTCGATTGATCCGACCCTCTGGTTCGATGCTCTCTTTTAGTTAGCGATTGCCTGCTTTAGTTAGCGGATGTTATCAACTTCGGTTGATCCGGCCATCTGGTTCGATGCTTGTTTTTATTTAGCGATTCTCTGTTTTAGGTAGCGGATGTTATCAACTTCGGTTGATCAGGCCCTCTGGTTCGATGCTTGTGTTTATTTAGTGATTGCCTACTTTAGGTAGCGGATGTTATGAACTTCGGTTGATCTGGCCCTCTGGTTCGATGCTCGCTTTTATTTAGCGATTTCCTGCTTTAGGTAGCGGATGTTATCAACTTCGGTTGATCCGGCCCTGTGGTTTGATGCTCACTTTGATTTAGCGATTGCCTGCTTTAGGTAGCGGATGTTATCAACTTCGGTTGATCCGGCACTCTGGTTTGATGCTCGCTTTTATTTAGCGATTGCCTGCTTTAGGTAGCGGATGTTATCAACTTCGGTTGATCCGGCCCTCTGGTTCGATGCTCGCTTTTATTTAGCGATTGCCTGCTTTAGGTAGCAGATGTTATCAACTTCGGTTGATCCGGACCTCTGGTTCGATGCTCGCTTTTATTTAGCGATTGCCTGCTTTAGGTAGCGGATGTTATCAACTTCGGTTGATCCGGCCCTCTGGTTCGATGCTCGCTTTTATTTAGCGATTTCCAGCTTTAGTTAGCGGATGTTATTAACTTCTGTTGATTCGACCCTCCGGTTCGATGCTCTCTTTTAGTTAGCGATTGCCTGCTTTAGTTAGCGGATGTTATCAACTTCGGTTGATCCGGCCCTTTAGTTCATTGCTCGCTTTTATTTAGCGATTGCCTGCTTTAGGTAGCAGATGTTATCAACGTCGATTAATTCGATCCTCTGGTTCAATGCCCGCTTTTATTTAGTGATTTCCTGCTTTAGTTAGTAGATGGTATCAAAATTGGTTGGTCTGGCCCTCTGGTTCGATGCTCGCTTTTATTTAGCGATTTCCTGCTTTAGGTAGCGGATGTTATCAACTTCGGTTGATCCGGCCCTATGGTTCGATGCTTACTTTTATTTAGCGATTGCCTCTTTTATTTAGCAGATGTTATCAACTTCGGTTGATCCAGCCCTATGGTTCGATGCTTACTTTTATTTAGCGATTGCCTCTTTTATTTAGCGGATGTTATCAACTTCGGTTGATCCGGCCCTATGGTTCGATGCTCACTTTTATTTAGCGATTGCCTGCTTTAGGTAGCGGATTTTATCATCTTCGGTTGATACGGCCTTCTGGTTCGATGCTCGCTTTTATTTAGTGATTGCCTGTTTTAGGTAGCGGATGTTATTAACTTAGGTTGATCCGACCCTCTAGTTCGATGCTCGATTTTATTTAGCGATTGTCTGCTTTAGATAGTGGATGTTATCAACTTCGGTTGATCCGGCCCTATGGTTCGATGCTCGCTTTTATTTAGCGATTGCCTGCTTTAGGTAGCAGATGTCATCAACTTCGGTTGATACGACCCTTTGGTTCGATGCTCGCTTTTATTTAGCGATTTTCTGTTTTAGGTTGCGGATGTTATCAACTTCGGTTGATCCGGCCCTCTGGTTCGATGCTCGTGTTTATTTAGTGATTGCCTACTTTAGGTAGCAGATGTTATCAACTTCGGTTGATCCGGCCATCTGGTTCGATGCTCGTTTTTATTTAGCGATTCTCTGTTTTAGGTAGCGGATGTTATCAACTTCGGTTGATCCGGCCATCTGGTTCGATGCTCGTTTTTATTTAGCGATTCTCTGTTTTAGGTAGCGGATGTTATCAACTTCGATTGATCAGGCCCTCTGGTTCGATGCTCGCGTTATTTTAGTGATTGCCTACTTTAGGTAGCGGATATTATCAACTTCGGTTGGTCTGGCCCTCTAGTTCGATGCTCGCTTTTATTTAGCGATTCCCTGTGTAATACCCAAATTTTTACCCCTAAGATCCCACATTTCATTGGCATATCATTCCACAAACAAGGTCATATTTTTAGCTTTCTCACCCTTATGGGTTTCTTATTTTCTTTTTGTTTGTTTCTGTTTACTAACATCTAATCAAAATACCAAAAATATTTTTTGTTTCTTCTTCTCTGTGTGTTTAGGGTTTTGCAGGGAGATTGATGGCAAAGACATTCATTCAAGTTTAAATCAGATGGACGTTTGACCTCATCTTGGTCAAACTATCAAGAGTTTGCTTCAACTATAAGTTACCTGTGGTGGTGGGTTATTTTCTCAGGAAATGAGATTGTTCAATGTCAATTTGTCTTGTATTGAAATCCAGTGGTTTATCAAGCAGTGTTCTATGAGAAGTTTGGTCCATGACTATTATGATCAAGGTTCATCAGTCCAGGTTGTGTTCATCTGTGGATTTATTTTCCGAGATATTAACTCAGACATATTGAAAGTGATTCAGTTTTAACCGAAGATTCAAAAGTTTGTCTGTGCAAGTCAAGTTTGATATTCATTCAAGTGTGTCATTTCCAAGTAAATTCAAAGCATGATTGGAAGTTAGTTCTAAGATACGTGGAAGTGCATGACATTTCTCTTGGAGGAAAGAAACCATTTGAAGTTGTCAACAAGGTTGATGTGTTACCTCATTTTCCGGTACCTCATTTTCCTTATAAGTGTTGGTTGACATGAAGCAGGGAAGAACTTATAAAGGGTTGATTAGATCATTGCAACAAATTGGTTGCACACATGTGCTAGACATGTATTGTCAAGGGTTGATATCAAGAAAAGAAGAGCTTAACTTCATACTTTGTTTCTGTTGTTCTTGGGAGCTTGATGATCACATGGTTTGTGTTGCACAACTTCTGGGATTTAAATATTTGGTTGGCTGGCATGTCCCTTAAATCTTTTTGCAAGCTGATTGTTGCAAATGTTGTCCTGGCTATGGCTATTCCTGGTTTAACTCTTCTGCCTTCCAAGATAAACTTTTTGTCTGAGATCAGTCTGATAAGCCACGCATCGCTCTTATGCCACATTGAAAGCCGATTTTTCAGTTACTCCAGCATTTACTATTATGGATTTGAAGATGTGGTGATGTATCCTAGTTATATGGTTGTGATGACAACTTTATTGGGTTTAGCTTTGGTGAGAAGGCTATATGTGGATCATCGAATTGGAGGAAAAGCTGTTTGGAGTGAGGTGGCCAAGGCTCAACTCAGGGAAAGTCTAGTTAGTGATGCAATTGAGTCATTTATAAGAGCTGATGATACCACACAATTTTTGGATGTCATTCGAGCTGCTCAAGATAGCAATGTTTACCAGGACTTGGTGAGATACTTGCTGATGGTAAGGCAGAAACACCTGAAGGACAAGCCTGTGGACTGGTGAAGAACCTGGCCTTGATGGTTTTCATAACAGTGTGGTTCAGGAGCATCTGCAGGGAATTAGTGAATGGACAGATTGGTACATGGATGTTTCATCAAACCAGAATGCTGACCCTAAATTTCAAAACTCAAAGTTCCTTCAATTTGTATCAAAGATGAGCCGCGGCGAGTTGATTGTCGATGACAATCAAGTTAAAGAGGCTGCATTACCTGCACCTGGAGTTTGGGCATCAGAATATCAGCAGCAGTATAATCATGGTGGTAGTGCGGCAACTTTTGGTGAAAGTCTTCGGAGTCTTGATGTTGATATTGGAAGCGCCGATGGCCATGATGATGGCGGAGAAAGGCAGGTTTCTGCAGATAGGATAGCAGGTGAATCACAGTCTGCACGGACAAGAAGAGCAAACGCAAACGTGTCTTTTGGTCATTCTTCTCCTCTAGGCGGGAGAGATGCATCTCTCCATAGTGTTACTGAAGTTTCTGAAAATTCAAGCCGAGATGCAGATCAAGATGGCCCATCAGATGAACAACAGGTGAACAATGATGCTGGATCAGAAACAATTGATCCTGCTTTTCTGGATGCTCTTCCTCAGGAGTTGCGTGCTGAAGTCCTTTCAGCTCACCCGGGTCAAGTGGCTCAACCATCGAATGCCGAATCTGAAAACAGTGGCGATATTGATCCAGAATTTCTTGCAGCTCTTCCCCCAGATATTCGAGCTGAAGTTCTTGCTCAACAGCAGGCACAGAGGCGACATCAATCTCAGGAGCTGGAAGGTCAACCTGTTGAAATGGATACAGTCTCAATAATTGCAACATTTCTTTCTGAGTTACGAGAAGAGGTTCTTTTAACGTCATCTGATGCTGTCCTTGCCAACCTTACTCCTGCACTTGTTGCTGAGGCAAATATGTTGAGGGAGAGTTTTGCACATCGATACAGCCGTACCCTCTTTGGAGGGCATCCTAGAAGCCGGAGAGGTGAGACTTCTAGACACGATGAAGGTACCGGTTCTGGCCTGGATGGTGTAGGACGAAGCACTGCTTCGCGCAGGTCTGGTGGAGCTAAGGTCTTTGAAGCTGATGGAGAGCCTCTAGTTAAGACTGAAGCATTGCACGGCATGATTCGGTTGTTTCGCTTAGTTCAGCCATTGTATAAAGGTCAATTGCAGAGGCTTCTTTTGAATCTTTGTGCCCATAGTGAAACTAGAACTTCTTTGGTGAAAATTCTGATGGATTTGCTAATCCTTGATGTAAGAAAGCCTTCCAGTCATTGTAGTACAGTTGAACCTCCATACAGATTGTATGGTCGTCAGAGCAACGTAATGTACTCACGTCCTCAATCTTTTGATGGAGTCCCCCCATTGCTCTCACGGCGAATACTTGAAACTCTCACATATCTTGCTCGTAATCATCCATATGTGGCAAAAATGTTGCTTCAGCTTAGGCTCCGTCGTCCTGCAGCAATAGACCCAGATAGGGCTGATATTGCACGTGGCAAAGCTGTGATGGTTATTGAAGATCAAGTAAACATAGGTGAAAACAATGAAGAATACATATCCATTGCAATGCTTTTGAGTCTCTTGAAACAACCTCTTTATTTGAGGAGCATAGCCCATCTCGAACAGTTGCTAAATTTACTGGATGTCATCATCGATAGTGCTGCAGGCAAGTGTAGTTCATCTGACAAATCCCATGTATCTACAGAGTCAGTACCGGGCCCATAAATTTCTGCAGTAGAGGGAGATGTAAATACAAATTCTGTTGTTTCACCTGGTCTTGATGCATTTCCTAAAGTTGATGATTCGTCCAAACCCACATCCTCTGGTAGTAAGGAATGTGAGACTCATCAAGTATTGGGTAATCTGCCACAAACAGAACTCCAGCTCCTGTGCTCATTGCTTGCACTAGAAGGTTTGTCGGATAATGCATATGGTCTTGTTGCTGAGGTAATGAGGAAATTAGTGTCCATTGCTCCAATTCACTGTCAGCTTTTTGTCTCGCACCTGTCAGGAGCAGTTCGAGACTTGACTTCATCTGCTATGGATGAATTACGCACTTTCAGTGAAGCAATAAAAGCTCTTCTTACTACGTCTGCTAATGGTGCTTCGATTTTGAGGGTTTTGCAAGCCTTGAGTTCCTTTGTCACCTCGTCGACTGAGAAAGAGAATGATGGAATTTCTCGTGCTCATTTTGAGTTTTCTGAAATCAATTCAGCATTAGAGCCCTTGTGGCATGAGCTGAGCTGCTGCATAAGCAAGATAGAATCCTACTCTGAGCCAGCATATGAGATTTTTACACCTACTTCATCCGTGTCTAAGCCGTCTAGTGCCATGCCTCCGCTTCCAGCCGGTTCTCAAAATATCTTACCATACATAGAATCTTTTTTTGTGGTTTGTGAGAAGCTGCATCCTGCACAGTCAGGTGCTAATAATGACAATTGTATTCCTTATATCTCTGATGTTGAAGATGCCAGCACATCAGGTACTCAGCAAAAAACATCTGGAGCTGCTATGAAAGTAGATGAGAAACATGGTGCTTTTGTCAAGTTTTCAGAGAAGCAACCAGAAAGCATATATGGAATTTCTGGTGATAGAACAATTGGAGCCCATCCTCCTTTTATTAATGAATCTACTGAGGGTGAAGGCTCAGACTGTGATTGGGATGGTTTAAATTCACAACGGTGCGGATATGTTAATTGAAGCAGAAGCTTTTAAGGGTCTAATGCAAAAACCATTGGGATCTTAACTTTGTGATTTTGTCCCTCTTCAGCATCTGCCAATGACAAGTGTGGGATTGATAACATTGAAGGGTTGCTGTCATTAGCTGCTATAATACAAAAACTTCTAGATCACAGGAAAGCATGAAATGGCTAGAGAGATTTTTGAGGGATCGTGGGTGAAATTCAATAAAATTGCTGTGAAATTCTACATTCATCACATTAGTTCCGCATTGTGATTCTATTTTACACTCCAAAGACTGAGAATTCACAAAACAACAACGTTAGTGATGGAGAATGCATTTGCGAGCGCTTCTGCGAATACAGACCAAAGGCAAAAGATAGAGCAGTATAAGCATATTCTTTCTGTTGTGATTTCATCAAATGATATCGGTCAAGCTAGAAAGTTCATAGATCACATTTTATCAGATGATGTTCCTCTAGTAGTATCACGGCAGCTTTTGCAGAGTTTTGCTGAAGAGTTGGGAAGATTGACGCCGGAAACGCAGAAAGAGATTGCTCATTTCATACTTGCCCAGATTCAGCCTCGAGTTGTGTCGTTTGAAGAACAGGTTTTGGTTATTAGAGAGAAATTGGCTGAACTTTATGAATCTGAGGAGCAATGGTCAAAAGCTGCTCAGATGCTCAGTGGTATTGACCTAGATTCAGGAATGAGGGTAATTGATGATACGTTCAGGTTATCAAAGTGTGTCCAAATTGCCTGTTTATATCTTGAGGATGACGATGCTGTCAATGCTGAAGCTTTCATTAATAAAGCATCATTCTTGGTTAGCAATAGCCAGCATGAAGTGCTGAATTTGGAGTACAAGGTTTGCTATGCAAGGATCTTAGATCTGAAGAGGAAGTTCTTGGAGGCTGCCTTACGATATTATGATATTTCTCAAAGCCCTGAAAATGCAAAATGGAGACACTGTCGAAAAACCCAAGACAGAAGCAGTTAAAGTGGCCACAGACCAAGATTGCAGTACTAATATTTACTGTCCTACTCCTGTCTGCATGGAGGATTTGAACACATCAGTGGCTTCAACTTCTTTTGCAGTTCAGCTTGGGAGAAATGCGACATTGAAACGAAGATGAAAGATGAGCAAAACAATGAGGATGCATCTTGGTGCTATGACAACTTTATCGATAACAGTGCATTGAAGTCAGTATCAAAGAATCGAACTTCCATATTCATTGCACACAGGCTCACCACTGCAATGCAGTGTGATGAGATTATTGTTTTGGAAAATGGAAAGGTGGTTGAGCATGGACCACATGAAATGCTCTTAGAAAATGCAGGAAGATATGCGCAGCTTTGGGGACAACAAGATAACTCTATTGATACAATTGACGCAGCCATCAAATTGGGAGCATAAAATTAATAGAAATCATCTTGTTTTCTCTTCAAGAGACGTGAAAAATGCATTGCATAGCATGTAATTTAGAGCATTCTGAGGTTTAATGATACAGTGTCGATTATAAGCTCTCTTCAGCACGAGTATCACACTCCTTCTTGTTGGTTTATGCAGCAGGACACATCAATTTGTTATAATGGTGGATTTGAAAGAGTTATACATAATTTATTGGTGTTCAAAGGCACACATCAGTTTTAGATAAATGAAGTTGGTAAGTCTGTTCTCGGCTCATCTCGGCTTGTTTGTGAAAGACGTAGGAATGCCGCATCTTGGTTTTAATGGCGACATCAAGAAGCGGCAGAAAATAGAATTCTGTGGTAGCAGAGCTTTGTTTTTATCCAGACTATTTTCACTTATCCAAGCCATATTGCAAGCCATGTGAATATAATCTCAGCTGACCCCACAAACCTTCCACGTCACTTAAGTGAGCTGAAAGAAGAAAAAGTCCAAAACGACATGAAAAAATATCAGCAAAAAGTCACGCACAATTTGCATCACAAAACGCAGTGAAAATTTCACAAACGGCAAATCACTCTCTCTCATCCTCAATCTATAAATACAATTCATACCTCTTTCATTTCTTCAAGCTTTTCAAGCCAAAAAATCTCTGCTGATTTTCTTCCTCAATTCCTCAATACAAAACCTTTTGCTCACATTCTCTTCTCATACTTCCTTCCACCAAATTAACTTCAAATCAACCTCAAACACAGATCAATTTCGAACCAGAATTCGTTCAGAAGAAGAAGAGAAGCAAGAAGAAGTTTGGATTGATTTCTTACCTGAGTTTGAAGGTAGATTAAGCTTCACCGTCATTTTCGATCCGTTACCTTTTGTTATGATTCTTTAAACTGTTGGTACTGTTGTGAAGAATTTTTGATTTCGATCTGTTCGGTGTGATTTTCGCATCCCGTCGCTTTGATCTGAGCAAGCTTTGAGCTCGCGAAAATGGTGTGAAGAGTTACCGTGAAGAAGAAAGGAGAAGATGAAGTTTTTGTTCTCTTTCTCCTTTTAAATTGTTTTTTTCATTTATTTATTCTTTTTTTTATCTTTTCTTTTTTTATATTGTTATTAGTTTATTTTTTATAAAATAATAATAATATTCTTGAAAAAAGAAAGCATTAAAAAATTATTTGAAAACATTTTGATCAATTGTTGGTGGTTTTGGATCTTGAATTTTGATAGGATTTCATCAATATCAATGGACTTTGGGTGTTGATTTTTATCCAGCAAGAGAGGTGATTGATATTGATGATAATTTAATCGATTTAAGATTCAAATTGTGATTTCTTTTCATTCTTATTTTCTTTCTTCTTTTTTTTTTTCTTTTTTTTTATTTTTGATCGATGAAATCTATGGATCATAGATTATTGATTATCAAGGTTGTTTAATCTTCATTATTTCAAATCTATGGACGAATAATCATTGAGATAATTCTCCTTACTTTGGAATAGTGATAAATTACCTTTGATTAATTAATTAAAAATCTTGATTATGATGAGATCACTACCTCTTTTCTTTTTGTGTGGCATGTTTTAGGAGAGTGATTTTTATATCATTTCTCTAACATGTATTAACACTAACATTTTATTGACCGGCCTCAGATAGTCGTGGTTTCTACATAAACCCGATTACGATTGCTTAACATAGCGCTAAAGTGTCCCTTAATCGGAAAATGATCATTCGTGGCTCAAACTTACGTTTAAAAGTCCAAGTATGATTAGTTGCTTGTCTTAACTCTAATACCTATGAAAATCATTGTTAGGAGGCTTTGATTCTATCAATCCTCTAATGAATTTTCATTAATCTTGGTCTAAGTGCAAGAATTAATCATCATTGATCATATGTTCTAACCACTAACCACTAATTCACTAACAATATCCTTGTTTAATTTTGTTTATATTCTCTTGTTACTCTTTATTTTTTACTTTTATGCTTCCATTTTATCATTTCATATCATATCTTTGTTTATGTTTATGTCATTTTCTCTTTGTCCACTTGGACCATACTTTGTTCAAAACATTAATAAAGAATAAAATCTCTAAAAAACATGGTGCTATTAACTTTGTGGTTATACTCTTGGACCATTCTTAGACTTTGGACTTCATGGACATTTTGGACTTAGAATTAGGACTTTCATTCCTATGCTTGGAGTATTGTGGATCTTAGCCTTTATTTGCCTCGCTCATTAGCTTATGCTTTAAATCGGATGGAATTCTTTTTGCTTGCTTTGGAGTGTGCTACAAGTCGGTTAGATCTTTCTTACCTCTAGCTCTTATTTTGTTTTTTAGGATAATCACTTCATCTCCTCCCCTTCTTAAATTTTCAAAACTTTCTCCCTTTTTCAAAACCTTCTTGGTTTCAAACTTCAAAACCGCTTTCGCAATAAAACCTTGACTTTCGTCAAGTGATTTTTAAACTTTGTTTTTCTTAATAAAAGTCAATCAATGTTAATCATGCTTTTACCAATTTCAAAAGACATAAAAAATACAAAAACTCATCAACTCTTTTTGTGCCTTTATGCACTTTTCACTTTAAAACTTTTCATAAAGTTTAGACATGATTCATTTCTATAGTTGAGATGTAAATCTCTTATTCCCCATATTATTAAGACTTTTACATTTTCCAAGTTGATGTTGAGTGATAGTCTTGTTGATAATCCAAGCAAATCCTCCGTCTTTATGTGACGCAGATGTTGTCTTAATACTCGTGGGTGGATAGTCGCAGTTTTCTCCTTGAAATGATGACTTGTCTTTACATCTAAAATCAATCAAAACCAACAAATTTTTGTCATTTGTACCACGAACTACGGGGTTTTGATTCCATATTGCACTTTATGGGTACGTAGGCATGAGACGATAAGTCTCTCCAAACACAAAAATCTAAAAAAATAATTCTCTTCTCATCTCCCCAATCTCTTTTCAAACAAACCACTTTCAAACCAAAAAGCGTAAATATTTCGAAGGGCTCCTATAGAGTACTATAGACGTTTTGGGTGCTAACACCTTCCCATTGCGTAACCAACCCCCTTACCCCGATCTCTGTCTCGTGTTCTTATTTTAGAACTCTTTGGTTTTGTTTGCTCTTTTTCCTTTCCTTTATTTGGATAAAATAAAAGTGCGGTGGCGACTCTTGTTTTCTTTGAGTTAAGTTAGTCAATAACTTACACTCACGATTTTTACCGCTACAGAAAAGTGGCGACTCTGCTGGGGACTCCAACGGTTCCTAGTGGGTTTCGCCTACTTTGATTTATTTATCGCTTTCTGTTTGACTTGTTTGTTATTGATTGTTCTGTTTTGGTGCCTGGTAATTTGTGTGGTGAGATAAGTCCTAACCCGGACTTGAGTGCACTTATGATAGGAGGGTGGTATAGTCTTGTTGGCTTACGTGGAGTAGTCCTTACTAAGCTAACTTGAGATCCCCCGCTCGGTGGAGGCCCCTTTGGAAATTACTGATGTCTTATGAGTAGTCGTAATTGATATTACTTTTTCCGACTGGGAGCCTGAGAAGCTGAGGACCTTAGAACCCTTTAACCCATCTTGGCCTTATTAGGACGTGGTGCGGTGGCTGTTCAGGTGTAGACTTGAATTGGTCGTTACGCGATACCACACTCAGATGAGTTTCTCTTGAGAATATTGTTGGCCGACGAGTAGTCGTTTAAGCCGATAATATCCAAAAGATGGAATTATGATTCTGGGAACTTTTTTAGAACCTTGTTCTACAGGTGATGATATAACCATAGTACATACCATTGTGGGTTGGTTGATTCTTACCTTTGGCTCCATGCTCGTGCCGAACCTTTGAACCTGTGTGCTTTGTATGTCTTGTTTGTGGGTGTTGCATCTTGCACTCATGCATTCATGAGCATTGTGTTTCAGCTGGTTTTTAAGGATCTCAGAGATTTTCTTTTGCAAACATCGCAGATATTGTTGATTATGGATATTGGAAGGAGAAACACTCAGAAGTACGGTTTTCGGGCTCCTGATCTTACAGAGTTGAGAAAGCTAGTGTCCTTGGTAGATGATCGTTCAGGCTTCTTATCTCGTTATGGGAGACTTTTATTTGTTCTTTCTACCAATATTGAAGACGGAATTCTGAATACCCTTATGCAGTTCTATGATCCTATTTACCGATGCTTCACATTTCCCGATTATCAGCTCATGCCGACCTTGAAAGAATATGCTTATTTGTTAGGTGTACCGGTTTCTGATAAAGTTCCGTATACTGGTTTGGAGGAAGCTCTTAAGCCTCAAGATATCGCTGAAGCTACCCATTTGACAAAGTCGGATATTGATGCAAATCTAAAGACTAAGGGAGGCCTCAAGGGTTTAACTGCTAAGTTCTTGATTGAGAAGGCTACTTTATTTGCTGACATTGGTCGCACATTGGCGTTTGAGGCTATATTGGCTTTACTCATCTATGGACTAGTCTTGTTTCCTAATATTGATAATTTTGTGGACATTAATGCTATTAGGATTTTCTTGATTGGGAACCCTGTTCCAACTTTGCTTGGTGATACTTATTTCTCCATCCATAGTAGGACTTCTAAGGGAAACGGTACCATTGTTTGTTGTCTACCTCTGCTGTATAATTGGTTCGTTTCACACTTACCTCAGACATCTGCTTTTAGGAAAAACAAGGATTGCTTAAGGTGGTCTCAAAGGATTATGTCTCTTACGCATACTGATGTCACTTGGTCTTCTTCGGTTTACGATAATGTCCAGATTATTGATAGTTGTGGAGAATTCGCCAATGTTCCTCTTCTTGGAATACAAGGCGGAATTAACTACAACCCGAGTCTAGCTCGCCGTCAGCTGGGTTATATGCTGAAGGATAGGCCTAAGAATATTTTATTAGAGGGTTTATTCTTTCAAGGAGGGGATGATTCTCTTTGTTTGAGAAGAAAAATGGCTCATGCCTGGACTAAGATTCACAGGTTGGGTAGAGGGGAGCTTGGAAGACAAGTTTGCATTGATTTAGAACCTTACACACTTTGGGTGAAGAAGAGGGCTATGGAGCTTAAGATGCCTTATCCTATTGAGAAACCTCTGACTACTGTGATCTCTACGCCTCTCCCTACGCCAATCCCTGTTTCTTCTGATGATGTGAAGACACTTCAAGATGCTTTGGCTAAGATGAAGGAAGAGAAAGAGATGTGGGAAAGTAAGTTTCAAGCTTCGGACAAAGAGAAGATGGAATTGCAAAAACAGATGAAGGAGAAAGATGACTTGATAGAGTTACTTGAGCGGCGCGCTGTGAAGAGGCATGCAGAGGATTTATTTTCCTCTACTACTCCATCATCACATCCTCCTACTTCTGGTGCTTGGAAGGGTATTGTGGATCAGCTTGTGCTAGAGAAGATCACCATGAAGCACAACTATGAGAAAGAGATTAAGAGACTCCGAAGGAAGTATCAGCTTGGATCGTCATCAGATGTTCCTTAGGACCTAGCTTTTTCTTATTTTGATATTATTGTATTTTGTACTTCCAAGTGTAACTCTTTCCAATATTCAATGAAATGAGATGTTTATCAGTATTTCAAGAAGTGTTATTTTTCTTTATGATGTTTGTAATTGCCTTATATCTTAAAGATCCTTGAAAACTGGTTGAAACACCTGCATTTTGCATTTGCATTCGTATCATCGTGCATTGTGTGTTGCCTTTTCCAGATGTCTTATTTGTTTCTTTTGGCCTTCCTTCAGTCAAGCTGTCGCATCACTACAACACCCGGGCTAACTCTAAGAAAAAGATGGATCAGTTGCAACAAGAGAACCGCGAGCTCCGTGAAGAGGTATCAACTCTGAAAGATGGTTTGGAAAGACTGACTGCCGCAATGGAAGCTCTGATGGCTGCTCAGAATCAGCCACCACTACCTCCTCCTTCTCCTGTCCAAGGAACTGTGATTTCGGAAATCGGATCAACGCCCATTTCTGTGGCCCCGATTAATGCTTCTCAATATCAAATGCCTGTTGGTTTCCCTTGGGGCATGCCTAACAATTATGTGCCAGAGGGATATCGACCTCCTGTTCCCGAAGGTTCTAGACTCCCTGCTGTCATGGCTGTACCACCTCCTGTGGTTAATATTGTTCCTAATGCTGAAGTTCCGGTTGTTCCTACTGTCATACCTGTGCCACCGCCTGTAACTCACGCTATGCCTTATACTGAAGAACAAATTTTCCATACTGCTCCGAGCGAGAGTTTGGATGTTATGGATCGAATAGATGACTTTCAAGATCAGTTTGCTGAAATGCAAAGAGAAATCAGGGCTTTAAGGGGAAAGGAGTTATTTGGAAAGAATGCTCATGAGCTTTGCCTTGTTCCAAATGTGAAGATTCCCGCCAAGTTTAAAGTTCCGGAGTTTGAAAAATACAAAGGGAACACTTGTCCGCAAAGTCACTTGATCATGTATGCTAGAAAGATGTCTACCTATACTGACAACCATCAGTTGTTGATCCACTATTTTCAAGATAGTCTTACTGGTGCTGCGCTGAAGTGGTATATGGGACTCGACAGTACACAAATCAAGACATTCAACGATCTTTGTGAAGCTTTTGTTCGTCAGTATAAGTATAATCTCGATATGGCGCCAGACCGTGATCAGCTTCGCGCAATGTCTCAAAAAGAGAAAGAAACTTTTAAAGAATATGCGCAAAGATGGCGTGAGATTGCAGCTCAGATAAGCCCTCCGCTTGAAGAGAAAGAAATGACCAAGATTTTTCTGAAGACTCTGGGTTCATTTTACTATGAAAGGATGGTTGCGAGCGCTCCTAGTGATTTCATGGAAATGGTTAATATGGGGATGAGATTAGAGGAAGCTGTCCGTGAGGGACGACTGATAAAAGAAGGAAATTCTGGAAGTACAAAAAAGCCTGGTGTTGGGTTCCCTAAGAAAAAAGAGGGAGAAACTAATGCTATATCTCAGGAAAGGTCTAGAAGACGCAGAGTTGTGAACAACAATGGTAGTCGTCGTCAGCAACAAGTAGCATCTGTTACGCCTGTTATCAGTAACACCCCTACCGCTCAAGCTACTGCAAGTTATCAACCACGTTTCCAAGAGAAGACAACTCAACAAGGTCGTACACAGAGGAAAACACAATTTGATCCCATTCCAATGATGTATACTGAGCTCTTTCCGGCTTTAATAAAGAATAATTTGGTTCAACCTCGTGATCCGCCGGCTGTTCCAACTGAAATTCCATGGTGGTATAAGCCAGATGCTCATTGCGCATTTCATCAAGGTGCCCCGGGACACGATATCGAAAATTGCTATCCTCTGAAGCATGAAGTTGCAAAGCTCGTAAAAAGCGGTATTCTGTCTTTTGAAGATACTAACCCTAATGTGCAATCAAATCCGTTTCCTAAACATGGTAATGCAACTGTTAATATGGTATATGGTTGTCCTGGTACATACCGTATTTTCGACATTCGCTGGATTCGGAGATCGCTTGTTGAAATGCATGCTACTTTGAGTGAGTTCCATGATATTGAGCATGATTATGCCGCCTGTTGTATTTGTTCTGTGAACCCTCGAGGGTGTGTGATTGTAAAAAGGGACTTACAAAAGATGATGGATGAGAATTTGATTCAGGTTACTGCAAACAGAAATGACGTGGAGAACGAGGTGAATGTCATAGTCCCACGTTTCAATATTCCTGAGCGGGCTGTAATTTCTTACAATAGTCAGAAATCTGCTGTGACGCCTTTGGTTATCCGTTTGCCTGGCCCGACACCGTATGAATCCGATAAAGCTGTTCCCTACAAATACAATGCTACTATGTTGGAGGATGGAAAAGAGGTTCCCATTCCTTCTCTTCCCTCAGTTGTGACTATTGCTGATGTCGGACGTGTAACCAGAAGTGGTCGAGTATTTGCTAATGAGCCTTCAAAGACAAGTGAAGATACTGGGAATAAGCAAATTCAGTTGAAGACTTCTGTAGAGTCTGGTCAATCAAGTGATGTAAATCAGAAGTCAGATAATGATGAGGTATTGAAATTGATCAAGAAGAGTGAATATAATGTGGTGGATCAATTGTTACATACACCGTCAAAAATATCTGTTCTATCCCTGTTAATGAGCTCTGAGGCTCATCGTGAATCGTTGCAAAAAGTATTGGAACAAGCTTATGTAGATCATGATGTGACTGTTAATCAGTTTGATAGCATTGTTGCCAATATCACTGCGTGTAATAATCTGAGTTTTTGTGATGAAGAGTTGACTGATCATGGAAGAAATCATAATTTGGCTCTCCATATTTCCATGAATTTCCAGGAAGACGCTCTATCCAATGTGCTGGTTGATACTGGGTCATCGTTGAATGTGATGCCAAAATCTACTTTGTCCAGATTATCTTATTAAGGTACTCCTATGAGGTTCAGTGGGGTCATTGTGAAAGCCTTTGATGGATCAAGGAAAACTGTGATTGGAGAGGTGGATCTCCCAATCAAGATTGGTCTGTGTTTTTTCCAGATCACTTTTCAAGTCATGGATATTCGTCCTGCTTAAAGTTGTCTTCTAGGACGCCCATGGATCCATGAAGCTGGAGCTGTTACTTCGACACTGCATCAAAAGTTAAAATTCGTGCAGAATGGTAAACTTGTCGTTGTTGGTGGAGAACAGGCTATGTTAGTAAGCAGTTTGTCGTCTTTTTCTTATATCGATGCGGAAGAGGATGTTGGAACTTCGTTTCAGGCTCTTTCTATGGTTGATAAAGCTGTTAAGAAGGATGGGGTGTCCATGTCTTCTCTAAAAGATGCACAACGTGCAGTGGATAATGGCCAAGCTGATGGATGGGGCCGAATCATTGAAGTGGCTGAAAAAAAAGATAGAGCTGGTTTGGGTTTTACATCTGGTTCAACCCGAAATGAGCTGAAGAGTATTCATGAAGTTTTTCGAAGTGCTGGGTTCATCCATTGCAAAGATCATTCTACAGCTGCAATTCTTGAAGATGACCAAGAGGAAGAAATGCCCAACTTTGTGACACGTGGATTGATATGCCAGAATTGGATCGCTGTTGATGTTCCTACTGTTGTTCATGTTTCAAAGTAATTTGTTTTTGTTTCTTTCAAAAATCCTTTCACTCTGCCCAAGGTGAAAGTGAATTTGTGAGGGCTTTGTTTCAACTTTTATCATCATCAATAAAATGTTTTTCTGTTTATCCATATGTTGTTTTCCTTTTTTGCTTTACTTCTGAAAAATGGTAACATAAAAAACCGGAAAAAGTATAATAATGTTATAATCACTCTTATCTGCATAATATTTTCATTTTTTTTGTTCATATTCTAAAATCAAACATAAAATCATTGTGCAGATTGATTGTTAAACCCATTGGAAACAATGACCATATGCCCCCTCCCATCTTTGAGTTCCCTGTGTTTGACGCGGAAGAGGAGGATATTGAAGAAATTTCTGATGAGATTTCTCGATTGCTTGAGCACGAGGAGAAAGCCATTCAGCCTCATGAAGAGCCGGTGGAATTGGTTAATCTGGGTTCCGATGATGATAAGAAAGAAGTCAAGATTGGGGCACTGCTTCAGTCAGATGTTAAGAAGAGGATGGTAGAGCTTCTTAGAGAATATGTTGACGTGTTTGCTTGGTCCTATCAAGACATGCCTGGTCTTGATACCGGTATTGTGGAGCACCATTTGCCATTAAAGCCTGAATGTTCACCCGTGAAGCAGAAATTGAGAAGAACTCATCCTGACATGGCAGTGAAGATTAAAGAAGAGGTTCAAAAGCAGATTGATGCTGGTTTTCTTGTGACCGTAGAATATCCTCAATGGGTGGCCAATATCGTGCCTGTTCCAAAGAAAGACGGAAAAGTCCGAATGTGTGTTGACTATAGAGATTTGAATAAAGCAAGTCCAAAAGATGATTTTCCACTACCACACATTTATTTGTTGGTAGATAATACTGCTAAGTTCAATATCTTTTCATTTATGGATGGATTTTCCGGTTATAATCAAATAAAGATGGCACCTGAGGATATGGAAAAAACAACATTCATTACACCCTGGGGAACATTCTGTTACAGAGTGATGCCCTTCGGTTTAAAAAATGCTGGTGCAACGTACCAGAGAGCTATGACCACTCTGTTCCATGATATGATGCATAAAGAAATTGAGGTCTATGTGGATGATATGATTTGTAAGTCGAAGACTGAAGAAGATCATATTAAAAATTTATTGAAGTTGTTTCAACGTTTGAGAAAGTTTAAGCTTCGTCTGAATCCTAATAAATGCACTTTTGGTGTTCGTTCTGGAAAATTGTTAGGCTTTATTGTCAGTCAGAAAGGCATTGAAGTTGATCCTGGTAAAGTTAAAGCTATCCAGGAGATGCCTGCACCCAGAACAGAAAAACAAGTAAGAGGATTCTTGGGGCGTTTGAACTATATCTCTCGATTTATATCCAATATGACTGCCACATGTGCACCGATTTTCAAACTTCTCCGCAAAGATCAGGGTTGTGTCTGGACAGAAGATTGTCAGAAAGCTTTCGAAAAAATTAAAGAGTATCTGCTTGAACCTCCTATTTTGTCTCCTCCTGTAGAAGGAAGACCTTTGATCATGTATTTGACCGTGCTAGAAGAGTCTATGGGTTGTGTTCTGGGTCAACAAGATGAATCCGGGAGAAAAGAATTTGCCATTTATTATTTAAGCAAGAAATTCACTAATTGTGAGTCTCGGTACACGATGCTTGAAAAGACATGTTGTGCTCTAGCTTGGGCTGCCAAGCGCCTCCGTCAGTATATGTTGAATTGTACAACTTGGTTGATATCTAAAATGGATCCAATCAAGTATATCTTTGAAAAGCCTGCTTTAACTGGGAAGATTGCTCGTTGGCAAATTTTGTTATCAGAATATGATATCGAGTACCGAACTCAAAAGGCGATAAAAGGAAGTGTTTTGGCTGATCATTTGGCACACCAGCCAATTCATGATTATCAACCTATTCAGTTTGATTTTCCTGATGAGGATGTGATGTATCCAAAGGTTAAAGATTGTGAAGAGCCATTACATGAAGAAGGACCTGAGCCTGGATCCCGTTGGGGTTTGATTTTTGATGGGGCGGTTAATGAATATGGCAGAGGTATTGGTGCAATTATTGTTACTCCTCATGGTTCTCATATTCCTTTCACTGCAAGGTTGGTTTTCAATTGCACAAATAATGCGGCTGAGTATGAAGCGTGTATTATGGGCTTGGAAGAAGCTATCGATTTAAGAATCAAGATTCTTGATGTGTATGGAGATTCAGCTTTAGTGATTAATCAGATTAAAGGGAAATGGGAGACACGTCAACCTGATTTGATCCCTTATCGTGATTATGCAAGAAGATTGTCAACTTTCTTCAATAAAGTTGAGTTTCACCATATACCAAGAGCAGAGAATCAAATGGCAGATGCTTTAGCGACTTTATCCTCCATGATTGTGGTAAATCATTGGAATGATGTGCCAAAGATTAATGTGATACGTCTTGATAGACCAACTCATGTGTTTGTAGTTGAAGAGGTTGTTGATGATAAACCATGGTATTATGATATTAAATGCTTTCTTCAGAATCAAGAGTACCCACTTGGGGCATCCAAGAAGGATAGGAAAACTTTGAGAAGATTGGCTGGTAGTTTCTTCTTGAATGATGATGTGATGTATAAGAGAAATTATGACATGATCTTGCTCAGATGCGTGGATAGACACGAAGCAGATATGTTGATGAAAGAAATCCATGAAGGATCCTTTGGCACCCATGCCAATGGACACGCGATGGCTAAGAAGATGTTAAGGGCAGGTTACTATTGGCTGACAATGGAGTCTGACTGTTGTAAATATGTGAAAAAGTGCCATAAATGCCAGATTTATGCTGACAAGATTCATGTGCCTCCAACTCCTCTCAATGTTATCTCTTCTCCATGGCCTTTTTCAATGTGGGGCATTGATATGATTGGAATGATTGAGCCTAAAGCGTCGAACGGACACCATTTCATATTGGTGGCTATTGACTATTTTACCAAATGGGTTGAAGCGGCATCATATGCAAATGTGACCAAGCAAGTAGTGGTCAGGTTTATCAAGAATCAAATCATCTGTCGGTATGGTGTTCCGAGCAAGATCATCACTGATAATGGGTCGAATTTAAATAACAAGATGATGAAGGAATTATGTGATGAGTTTAAGATTGAGCATCATAATTCTTCTCCTTATAGACCCAAGATGAATGGGGCTGTTGAAGCTGCTAATAAGAACATTAAGAAGATTATTCAAAAGATGGTTGTTACATACAAGGATTGGCATGATATGCTTCCTTTCGCTCTGCATGGGTATCGTACATCCGTTCGCACTTCAACAGGGGCAACCCCTTTTTCTCTTGTTTATGGCATGGAAGCAGTGCTCCCGATAGAGGTTGAAATCCCTTCCATGAGAGTTTTGATGGAAACTGAATTGGATGAGGCTGAATGGTGTCAAAGTAGATACGACCAGTTGAATCTGATTGAAGAGAAAAGAATGACGGCTTTGTGTCATGGCCAATTATATCAACAAAGAATGAAGAAAGCATTTGATAAGAAGGTTCGACCCCGTGTGTTCAGAGAAGGTGACCTCGTGCTCAAAAAGATCTCGACTTTTACTACTGATTCTAGGGGCAAGTGGACTCCCAATTATGAAGGCCCATATGTTGTTAAGAGAGCCTTCTCTGGCGGTGCATTAATTCTTACAACTATGGATGGAGAAGAGTTCACTCGTCCTGTGAATGCCGATGCAGTCAAGAAATACTTCGCCTAAAAAATAAAAGAACAGCTCGCTAAGTTGAAAACCTGAAAAGGCAGCTTAGGCAAAAATGAGCGTCTCGGTGGATTGAAAACCCGAAAGGGCGGTCCAGGCAAAAATTAGAGACAAAACAGAAATAATTATCCCGATAGATTGAAAACCCGAGAGGGCAATCTAGGCAAAAGTTAGGGATCATGGCAAGTAACTGTATCTGGCCAGTCTTGATCGTTTGAAGCAACATTTCCTATCAAAGGTTTTACTTTAGATATTCTCCGCTGAAGTCTCAAGCACAGTTGGAATTCAAAGTTGTTAGGGAGAATAATGGTCATTGTATTTTAATGTAGAACTTTCCATTGTACTTACCATTTTTCAAACTTTGTAATGATCCATGGAGTTACGCCATTTGCGGACTACCATTCTATCAATAGAATTTGGGCCTTTGTCCCTTTGTTTGCAATTCTTATTTTGTTTCTGTTTATAGAATTTCATTTTATTTTTGATGATGATTTTTGAAACAGATGTGAATAATTGATTTAAATTTTGAAAATTATAAAAACATTTTTCTTTGATTTGTGAAAATAAAAGAAAGAATGTCAACAGTAATCCCAAGAATGGTAGAATCTTGAAGCGAAAAGCGTAAGTGTTCTCTTCAGCAGGGTTCTTTCTTGCCTCTCTGGTAGAATTTATTGGCAGCTCCCCAGTAGAGTTGTGTTGATGTTTCCCCATTTGAGATATATTGAAGTCTCTTCAGTGGAGTTTGCTGATATTCCCTTAGCAGAGTTTTGTTTCTTTGGATAAACCAGACGAGTGTAGAACGGTTTTTCACAGCAAAGTCTTGATTCAAATGATCGGACAGTTGAGAAATTTGAAGAAGACCACTTCTCCTTGATGATTTTGCCCAGGCGGAGTTTCGTCTTTGATGATTCCTAGCAGAGGTTATGCACATTTACTTTGGATTATTCCCCAAGTAGAGAACAAGGTTGAGAAGTGTTGACATAGCAGTCACCTGTCGGGTTTTCTCTCACCTTGTGAGTGGGTGTCGATTTAAAATCCCCCACAGTTTGACTTTTTGCTATGATGTTAACTTCTTATTCCCCTGTCAGGGTTGGAAGATTTGTGTTGCTATGTTTTTCTCCAACAGTTTTTTTTTCTCAAAGCGGAGTTCATATTGTTGTTCCCTCTTGTTGAATTATTAATGTTTGAAGATTGATCTTTGGGGTCTTTTCCCCAAGCAATATCTCCATTTATTCAGCGAGATTTAAGCCTTGTAGTAGGATTTATTTTCCTTTGATGGCTCCTGTGTATCTCTTGCAGATTTTCTGTTGCTGATCCCCAGCACGATTTCCAATGATATCTCTAACTTGCAGAGATTAGCCGAGTATTTCTGTGGTGTTGTGGTATTTTGTTCACCCTCTGTTTGCCCTTTTTGTCTGATTTATCAGCATATTCATACTCATTGCATGCGCATTCATTTTGGTTGAGCATAGCATGTCTTTGTTGCATTGTGCATCCTGCATTTTTTGTTGGTATTTCCCTTTTCCCGATGTTGTTATCTCGCAGAATACGCGTGTCCTCTCTTCATTAGAGTGTCGACCCCTAAGAAGAAAATACCTATCATTTTTAATTCCCCACTGATTTTATGCCTCGTGGAAGATGTTTTGTTTAGCTTTCATCCCCAGCTTTTATCTGGATGGAATTGTTCCCCAGTTGAGTTATTTCCTCATTGGGTCGAGTCTTGTTTGACCGTTTCTTTCCAGTTTGTTCCTGGATTGAACTTTGGTCTCTTGCAGCAGTTACTTTAGTTTTCCCTGGGCTGTGGAACCGGGATGACGAGAAGGTAGTTTTGAGGATTTATTTTCCTCAGCAGGAATCTGTTATTGATCCTCGTCAGAAGATGAAGATTTGATTTTCCCAGTAGTGTTTTGATAACACTCTCTTGGTAATTACTTATGCAACTTCATGTGGAAGCCTCTTTATTTGAGCAGCTTGTGTAATCTCCAGAAATTTACCTTCTCAATAAATAACATTTCTCTGGCTCATCCTCAACAGAGAAGTTTATTGTGAAGTGATGGATCCTTATCTGATCAGTTTTTCTGTCAATTGGAATTTCTGTGGAATAACTCCCGATAAGAATTCTATTGCATGGTTCAACCTGCTTGTATCTCTTTTAAAGATCCTCGCCAGAGTTGTTAATATCTTTTTCCAACAAATGGTTGTCTCTTTATTTGAGAAGTTTGTTGTGTGTTTGGAGCTGCTCAGTAACAAGTAGCTGATGATATATCTCTTTCTCCTACCCAGTGACAGGTAGTCGAGTATGTTTGTCCTACCCAGTGTCAGGTAGTTGACCTTTTATCTTTTTCTCCTACCCAGTAAAAGGTAGTCGAGTCCGTCCTACCCAGTACCAGGTAGTTGACATGTTGTTTACCCTATCCAGTAACCGATAGTTGGTAACCCCTTTTATTCAAGTTTATTATTCCCGCTAAACTACTCAGTAACCAGTAGTTGGCGTTGCTTCTTTTCCTACCCAGTAACAGGTAGTTGATTATATCTCAACGAATGGATTACTTTTTATCCAGTAACTGGTAATAAGTAATACATTTCTTTGTTTTCTACCCAGTAACTGGTAGATAACAATTCTCTTGTGTTTTTTTGCACTTATTTTTCTACTCAATAACCGGTAGAAAGTATTTTACCTATTCTCTTCGGTTCGAATATCTTCGCCCAGTAACTGGCAGTTGGTATCTCTTTCCCCATTGAGTCGTTTCCTTTCCCTTATCGGAATAGGATCTTGCTCTTTTGTTTTCTCATGTGGAGTCTCTCTTTTTCTCCCGAGCTTTTGTTTGTCTCTTGTGGCATTATTTCCCCACAGAAGTCTTATGTTCGCATATCATTAGCATAATCATATCATTTTGTGGTCTCTTAGGGTTAAAAATTGGGTTTATTGTTATATTTAAGTCTCTTCTATCTGGTCGAGACAAAGATGTCAATCTTCACGTCTCCCTATAGAAGAATCTTAAATAGGGGCAGCTGTAATACCCAAATTTTTACCCCTAAGATCCCACATTTCATTGGCATATCATTCCACAAACAAGGTCATATTTTTAGCTTTCGCACCCTTATGGGTTTCTTATTTTCTTTTTGTTTGTTTCTGTTTACTAACATCTAATCAAAATACCAAAAATATTTTTTGTTTCTTCTTCTTTGTGTGTTTAGGGTTTTGCAGGGAGATTGATGGCAAAGACATTCATTCAAGTTTAAATCAGATGGACGTTTGACCTCATCTTGGTCAAACTATCAAGAGTTTGCTTCAACTATAAGTTACCTGTGGTGGTGGGTTATTTTCTCAGGAAATGAGATTGTTCAATGTCAATTTGTCTTGTATTGAAATCCAGTGGTTTATCAAGCAGTGTTCTATGAGAAGTTTGGTCCATGACTATTATGATCAAGGTTCATCAGTCCAGGTTGTGTTCATCTGTGGATTTATTTTCCCAGATATTAACTCAGACATATTGAAAGTGATTCAGTTTTAACCGAAGATTCAAAAGTTTGTCTGTGCAAGTCAAGTTTGATATTCATTCAAGTGTGCCATTTCCAAGTAAATTCAAAGCATGATTGGAAGTTAGTTCTAAGATACGTGGAAGTGCATGACATTTCTCTTGGAGGAAAGAAACCATTTGAAGTTGTCAACAAGGTTGATGTGTTACCTCATTTTCCGGTACCTCATTTTCCTTATAAGTGTTGGTTGACATGAAGCAGGGAAGAACTTATAAAGGGTTGATTAGATCATTGCAACAAATTGTTTGCACACATGTGCTAGACATGTATTGTCAAGGGTTGATATCAAGAAAAGAAGAGCTTAACTTCATACTTTGCTTCTGTTGTTCTTGGGAGCTTGATGATCACATGGTTTGTGTTGCACAACTTCTGGGATTTAAATATTTGGTTGGCTGGCATGTCCCTTAAATCTTTTTGCAAGCTGATTGTTGCAAATGCTGTCCTGGCTATGGCTATTCCTGGTTTAACTCTTCTGCCTTCCAAGATAAACTTTTTGTCTGAGATCAGTCTGATAAGCCACGCATTGCTCTTATGCCACATTGAAAGCCGATTTTTCAGTTACTCCAGCATTTACTATTATGGATTTGAAGATGTGGTGATGTATCCTAGTTATATGGTTGTGATGACAACTTTATTGGGTTTAGCTTTGGTGAGAAGGCTATATGTGGATCATCGAATTGGAGGAAAAGCTGTTTGGAGTGAGGTGGCCAAGGCTCAACTCAGGGAAAGTCTAGTTAGTGATGCAATTGAGTCATTTATAAGAGCTGATGATACCACACAATTTTTGGATGTCATTCGAGCTGCTCAAGATAGCAATGTTTACCAGGACTTGGTGAGATACTTGCTGATGGTAAGGCAGAAACACCTGAAGGACAAGCCTGTGGACTGGTGAAGAACCTGGCCTTGATGGTTTTCATAACAGTGTGGTTCAGGAGCATCTGCAGGGAATTAGTGAATGGACAGATTGGTACATGGATGTTTCATCAAACCAGAATGCTGACCCTAAATTTCAAAACTCAAAGTTCCTTCAATTTGTATCAAAGATGAGCCGCGGCGAGTTGATTGTCGATGACAATCAAGTTAAAGAGGCTGCATTACCTGCACCTGGAGTTTGGGCATCAGAATATCAGCAGCAGTATAATCATGGTGGTAGTGCGGCAACTTTTGGTGAAAGTCTTCGGAGTCTTGATGTTGAGATTGGAAGCGCTGATGGCCATGATGATGGCGGAGAAAGGCAGGTTTCTGCAGATAGGATAGCAGGTGAATCACAGTCTGCACGGACAAGAAGAGCAAACGCAAACGTGTCTTTTGGTCATTCTTCTCCTCTAGGCGGGAGAGATGCATCTCTCCATAGTGTTACTGAAGTTTCTGAAAATTCAAGACGAGATGCAGATCAAGATGGCCCATCAGATGAACAACAGGTGAACAATGATGCTGGATCAGAAACAATTGATCCTGCTTTTCTGGATGCTCTTCCTCAGGAGTTGCGTGCTGAAGTCCTTTCAGCTCAGCCGGGTCAAGTGGCTCAACCATCGAATGCCGAATCTGAAAACAGTGGCGATATTGATCCAGAATTTCTTGCAGCTCTTCCCCCAGATATTCGAGCTGAAGTTCTTGCTCAACAGCAGGCACAGAGGCGACATCAATCTCAGGAGCTGGAAGGTCAACCTGTTGAAATGGATACAGTCTCAATAATTGCAACATTTCTTTCTGAGTTACGAGAAGAGGTTCTTTTAACGTCATCTGATGCTGTCCTTGCCAACCTTACTCCTGCACTTGTTGCTGAGGCAAATATGTTGAGGGAGAGTTTTGCACATCGATACAGCCGTACCCTCTTTGGAGGGCATCCTAGAAGCCAGAGAGGTGAGACTTCTAGACACGATGAAGGTACCGGTTCTGGCCTGGATGGTGTAGGACGAAGCACTGCTTCGCGCAGGTCTGGTGGAGCTAAGGTCTTTGAAGCTGATGGAGAGCCTCTAGTTGAGACTGAAGCATTGCACGGCATGATTCGGTTGTTTCGCTTAGTTCAGCCATTGTATAAAGGTCAATTGCAGAGGCTTCTTTTGAATCTTTGTGCCCATAGTGAAACTAGAACTTCTTTGGTGAAAATTCTGATGGATTTGCTAATCCTTGATGTAAGAAAGCCTTCCAGTCATTGTAGTACAGTTGAACCTCCATACAGATTGTATGGTCGTCAGAGCAACGTAATGTACTCACGTCCTCAATCTTTTGATGGAGTCCCCCCATTGCTCTCACGGCGAATACTTGAAACTCTCACATATCTTGCTCGTAATCATCCATATGTGGCAAAAATGTTGCTTCAGCTTAGGCTCCGTCGTCCTGCAGCAATAGACCCAGATAGGGCTGATATTGCACGTGGCAAAGCTGTGATGGTTATTGAAGATCAAGTAAACATAGGTGAAAACAATGAAGAATACATATCCATTGCAATGCTTTTGAGTCTCTTGAAACAACCTCTTTATTTGAGGAGCATAGCCCATCTCGAACAGTTGCTAAATTTACTAGAAGTCATCATCGATAATGCTGCAGGCAAGTGTAGTTCATCTGACAAATCCCATGTATCTACAGAGTCAGTACCGGGCCCACAAATTTCTGCAGTAGAGGGAGATGTAAATACAAATTCTGTTGTTTCACCTGGTCTTGATGCATTTCCTAAAGTTGATGATTCGTCCAAACCCACATCCTCTGGTAGTAAGGAATGTGAGACTCAGCAAGTATTGGGTAATCTGCCACAAACAGAACTCCAGCTCCTGTGCTCATTGCTTGCACTAGAAGGTTTGTCGGATAATGCATATGGTCTTGTTGCTGAGGTAATGAGGAAATTAGTGTCCATTGCTCCAATTCACTGTCAGCTTTTTGTCTCGCACCTGTCAGGAGCAGTTCGAGACTTGACTTCATCTGCTATGGATGAATTACGCACTTTCAGTGAAGCAATAAAAGCTCTTCTTACTACGTCTGCTAATGGTGCTTCGGTTTTGAGGGTTTTGCAAGCCTTGAGTTCCTTTGTCACCTCGTCGACTGAGAAAGAGAATGATGGAATTTCTCGTGCTCATTTTGAGTTTTCTGAAATCAATTCAGCATTAGAGCCCTTGTGGCATGAGCTGAGCTGCTGCATAAGCAAGATAGAATCCTACTCTGAGCCAGCATCTGAGATTTTTACACCTACTTCATCCGTGTCTAAGCCGTCTAGTGCCATGCCTCCGCTTCCAGCCGGTTCTCAAAATATCTTACCATACATAGAATCTTTTTTTGTGGTTTGTGAGAAGCTGCATCCTGCACAGTCAGGTGCTAATAATGACAATTGTATTCCTTATATCTCTGATGTTGAAGATGCCAGCACATCAGGTACTCAGCAAAAAACATCTGGAGCTGCTATGAAAGTAGATGAGAAACATGGTGCTTTTGTCAAGTTTTCAGAGAAGCAACCAGAAAGCATATATGGAATTTCTGGTGATAGAACAATTGGAGCCCATCCTCCTTTTATAAATGAATCTACTGAGGGTGAAGGCTCAGAGTGTGATTGGGATGGTTTAAATTCACAACGGTGCGGATATGTTAATTGAAGCAGAAGCTTTTAAGGGTCTAATGCAAAAACCATTGGGATCTTAACTTTGTGATTTTGTCCCTCTTCAGCATCTGCCAATGACAAGTGTGGGATTGATAACATTGAAGGGTTGCTGTCATTAGCTGCTATAATACAAAAACTTCTAGATCACAGGAAAGCAGGAAATGGCTAGAGAGATTTTTGAGGGATCGTGGGTGAAATTCAATAAAATTGCTGTGAAATTCTACATTCATCACATTAGTTCCGCATTGTGATTCTATTTTACACTCCAAAGACTGAGAATTCACAAAACAACAACGTTAGTGATGGAGAATGCATTTGCGAGCGCTTCTGCGATTACAGACCAAAGGCAAAAGATAGAGCAGTATAAGCATATTCTTTCTGTTGTGATTTCATCAAATGATATCGGTCAAGCTAGAAAGTTCATAGATCACATTTTATCAGATGATGTTCCTCTAGTAGTGTCACGGCAGCTTCTGCAGAGTTTTGCTGAAGAGTTGGGAAGATTGACGCCGGAAACGCAGAAAGAGATTGCTCATTTCATACTTGCCCAGATTCAGCCTCGAGTTGTGTCGTTTGAAGAACAGGTTTTGGTTATTAGAGAGAAATTGGCTGAACTTTATGAATCTGAGGAGCAATGGTCAAAAGCTGCTCAGATGCTCAGTGGTATTGACCTAGATTCAGGAATGAGGGTAATTGATGATACGTTCAGGTTATCAAAGTGTGTCCAAATTGCCTGTTTATATCTTGAGGATGACGATGCTGTCAATGCTGAAGCTTTCATTAATAAAGCATCATTCTTGGTTAGCAATAGCCAGCATGAAGTGCTGAATTTGGAGTACAAGGTTTGCTATGCAAGGATCTTAGATCTGAAGAGGAAGTTCTTGGAGGCTGCCTTACGATATTATGATATTTCTCAAAGCCCTGAAAATGCAAAATGGAGACACTGTCGAAAAACCCAAGACAGAAGCAGTTAAAGTGGCCACAGACCAAGATTGCAGTACTAATATTTACTGTCCTACTCCTGTCTGCATGGAGGATTTGAACACATCAGTGGCTTCAACTTCTTTTGCGGTTCAGCTTGGGAGAAATGCGACATTGAAACGAAGATGAAAGATGAGCAAAACAATGAGGATGCATCTTGGTGCTATGACAACTTTGTCGATAACAGTGCATTGAAGTCAGTATCAAAGAATCGAACTTCCATATTCATTGCACACAGGCTCACCACTGCAATGCAGTGTGATGAGATTATTGTTTTGGAAAATGGAAAGGTGGTTGAGCATGGACCACATGAAATGCTCTTAGAAAATGCAGGAAGATATGCGCAGCTTTGGGGACAACAAGATAACTCTATTGATACAATTGACGCAGCCATCAAATTGGGAGCATAAAATTAATAGAAATCATCTTGTTTTCTCTTCAAGAGACGGGAAGAAATGCATTGCATAGCATGTAATTTAGAGCATTCTGAGGTTTAATGATACAATGTCGATTATAAGCTCTCTTCAGCACGAGTATCACACTCCTTCTTGTTGGTTTATGCAGCAGGACACATCAATTTGTTATAATGGTGGATTTGAAAGAGTTATACATAATTTATTGGTGTTCAAAGGCACACATCAGTGATAGATAAATGAAGTTGGTAAGTCTGTTCTCGGCTCAGCTCGGCTTGTTTGTGAAAGACGTAGGAATGCCGCATCTTGGTTTTAATGGCGACATCAAGAAGCGGCAGAAAATAGAATTTTGTGGTAGCAGAGCTTTGTTTTTATCCAGACTATTTTCACTTATCCAAGCCATATTGCAAGCCATGTGAATATAATCTCAGCTGACCCCACAAACCTTCCACGTCACTTAAGTGAGCTGAAAGAAGAAAAAGTCCAAAACGACATGAAAAAATATCAGCAAAAAGTCACGCACAATTTGCATCACAAAACGCAGTGAAAATTTCACAAACGGCAAATCACTCTCTCTCATCCTCAATCTATAAATACAATTCATACCTCTTTCATTTCTTCAAGCTTTTCAAGCCAAAAAATCTCTGCTGATTTTCTTCCTCAATTCCTCAATACAAAACCTTTTGCTCACATTCTCTTCTCATACTTCCTTCCACCAAATTAACTTCAAATCAACCTCAAACACAGATCAATTTCGAACCAGAATTCGTTCAGAAGAAGAAGAGAAGCAAGAAGAAGTTTGGATTGATTTCTTACCTGAGTTTGAAGGTAGATTGAGCTTCACCGTCATTTTCGATCCGTTACCTTTTGTTATGATTCTTTAAACTGTTGGTACTGTTGTGAAGAATTTTTGATTTCGATCTGTTCGGTGTGATTTTCGCATCCCGTCGCTTTGATCTGAGCAAGCTTTGAGCTCGCGAAAATGGTGTGAAGAGTTACCGTGAAGAAGAAAGGAGAAGATGAAGTTTCTGTTCTCTTTCTCCTTTTAAATTGTTTTTTTCATTTATTTATTCTTTTTTTTGTCTTTTCTTTTTTTATATTGTTATTAGTTTATTTTTTATAAAATAATAATAATATTCTTGAAAAAAGAAAGCATTAAAAAATTATTTGAAAACATTTTGATCAATTGTTGGTGGTTTTGGATCTTGAATTTTGATAGGATTTCATCAATATCAATGGACTTTGGGTGTTGATTTTTATCCACCAAGAGAGGTGATTGATATTGATGATAATTTAATCGATTTAAGATTCAAATTGTGATTTCTTTTCATTCTTATTTTCTTTCTTCTTTTTTTTTTTTTATTATTTTTTTTTTTATCGATGAAATCTATGGATCATAGATTATTGATTATCAAGGTTGTTTAATCTTCATTATTTCAAATCTATGGACGAATAATCATTGAGATAATTCTCCTTACTTTGGAATAGTGATAGATTACCTTTGATTAATTAATTAAAAATCTTGATTATGATGAGATCACTACCTCTTTTCTTTTTGTGTGGCATGTTTTAGGAGAGTGATTTATATATCATTTCTCTAACATGTATTAACACTAACATTTTATTGACCGGCCTCAGATAGTCGTGGTTTCTACATAAACCCGATTACGATTGCTTAACATAGCGCTAAAGTGTCCCTTAATCGGAAAATGATCATTCGTGGCTCAAACTTACGTTTAAAAGTCCAAGTATGATTAGTTGCTTGTCTTAACTCCAATACCTATGAAAATCATTGTTAGGAGGCTTTGATTCTATCAATCCTCTAATGAATTTTCATTAATCTTGGTCTAAGTGCAAGAATTAATCATCATTGATCATATGTTGTAACCACTAACCACTAATTCACTAACAATATCCTTGTTTAATTTTGTTTATATTCTCTTCTTACTCTTTATTTTTTACTTTTATGCTTCCATTTTATCATTTCATATCATATCTTTGTTTATGTTTATGTCATTTTCTCTTTGTCCACTTGGACCATACTTTGTTCAAAACATTAATAAAGGATAAAATCTCTAAAAAACTTGGTGCTATTAACTTTGTGGTTATACTCTTGGACCATTCTTAGACTTTGGACTTCATGGACATTTTGGACTTAGAATTAGGACTTTCATTCCTATGCTTGGAGTATTGTGGATCTTAGCCTTTATTTGCCTCGCTCATTAGCTTATGCTTTAAATCGGATGGAATTCTTTTTGCTTGCTTTGGAGTGTGCTACAAGTCGGTTAGATCTTTCTTACCTCTAGCTCTTATTTTGTTTTTTAGGATAATCACTTCATCTCCTCCCCTTCTTAAATTTTCAAAACTTTCTCCCTTTTTCAAAACCTTCTTGGTTTCAAACTTCAAAACCGCTTTCGCAATAAAACCTTGACTTTCGTCAAGTGATTTTTAAACTTTGTTTTTCTTAATAAAAGTCAATCAATGTTAATCATGCTTTGACCAATTTCAAAAGACATAAAAAATACAAAAACTCATCAACTCTTTTTGTGCCTTTATGCACTTTTCACTTTAAAACTTTTCATAAAGTTTAGACATGATTCATTTCTATAGTTGAGATGTAAATCTCCTATTCCCCATATTATTAAGACATTTACATTTTCCACGTTGATGTTGAGTGATAGTCTTGTTGATAATCCAAGCAAATCCTCCGTCTTTATGTGACGCAGATGTTGTCTTAATACTCGTGGGTGGATAGTCGCAGTTTTCTCCTTGAAATGACGACTTGTCTTTACATCTAAAATCAATCAAAACCAACAAATTTTTGTCATTTGTACCACGAACTACGGGGTTTTGATTCCATATTGCACTTTATGGGTACGTAGGCATGAGACGATAAGTCTCTCCAAACACAAAAATCTAAAAAAATAATTCTCTTCTCATCTCCCCAATCTCTTTTCAAACAAACCACTTTCAAACCAAAAAGCGTAAATATTTCGAAGGGCTCCTATAGAGTACGGTAGACGTTTTGGGTGCTAACACCTTCCCATTGCGTAACCAACCCCCTTACCCCGATCTCTGTCTCGTGTTCTTATTTTAGAACTCTTTGGTTTTGTTCGCTCTTTTTCCTTTCCTTTATTTGGATAAAATAAAAGTGCGGTGGCGACTCTTGTTTTCTTTGAGTTAAGTTAGTCAATAACTTACACTCACGATTTTTACCGCTACACCCTGCTTTAGGTAGCGGATGTTATCAACTTCGGTTGATCCGGCCCTGTGGTTTGATGCTCTCTTTTATTTAGCGATTGCCTGCTTTAGGTAGCGGATGTTATCAAATTTGGTTGATTCGGCACTCTAGTTCGATGCTCGCTTTTATTTAGTGATTCCCTGCTTTAGGTAGCGGATGTTATCAACTTTGGTTGATTCGGCCCTTTGGTTCGATGCTCGCTTTTATTTAGCAATTGCCTGCTTTAGGCAGCGGAAGTTATCAACTTCGATTGATCCGTCCCTCTGGTTCGATGCTCGCTTTTATTTAGCGATTGCCTGCTTTAGGCAGCGGATGTTATCAACTTCGGTTGATCCGGCCCTCTGGTTCGATGCTCGTTTTGATTTAGCGATTGCCTGCTTTAGGTAGCGGATGTTATCAACTTCGGTTGATCCGGCCCTCTTGTCCAATGCTCCCTTTTATTTAGCGATTAGCTGCTTTAGGTAGAGGATGTTATCAACTTCGGTTGATCCGGCCATCTGGTTCGATGCTCGTTTTTATTTAGCGATTCTCTATTTTAGGTAGCGAATGTTATCAACTTCGATTGATCAGGCCCTCTGGTTCGATGCTCGCGTTTATTTAGTGATTGCCTACTTTAGGTAGCGGATGTTATCAACTTCGGTTGATCTGGCCATCTGGTTCAATGCTCGCTTTTATTTAGCGATTCCTACTTTAGGTAGCGGATGTTATCAAATTCGGTTGATCCGGAACTCTGGTTCGATGCTCGCTTTTATTTAGCGATTGCCTGCTTTAGGTAGTGGATGTTATCAACTTCGGTTGATCCGGCCCTCTGGTTCGATGCTCGCTTTTATTTAGCAATTGCCTGCTTTAGGTAGCGAATGTTATCAAAATCGGTTGATGCGGCCCTCTGGTTCGATGCTCGCTTTTATTTAGCGATTGCCTGCTTTAGGTAGCGGACGTTATCAACTTCGGTTGATCCGGGCCTCTGGTTCGATGCTCGCTTTTAATTAGCGATTTCCTGCTTTAGTTAGCGGATGTTATCAACTTCGGTTGATCCGACCCTCTGGTTCGATGCTCTCTTTTAGTTAGCGATTTCCTGCTTTAGTTAGCGGATGTTATCAACTTCGGTTGATCCAGCCATCTGGTTCGATGCTCGTTTCTATTTAGCGATTCTCTGTTTTAGGTAGCGGATGTTATCAACTTCGGTTGATCAGGCCCTCTGGTCCAATGCTCGCATTTATTTAGTGATTGCCTACTTTAGGTAGCGGATGTTATCAACTTCGATTGATCTGGCCCTCTGGTTCGATGCTCGCTTTTATTTAGCGATTCCCTGCTTTAGGTACCGGAGGTTATCAACTTCGGTTGATCCGGCCCTGTGGTTTGATGCTAGCTTTTATTTAGCGATTGCCTGCTTTAGGTAGCGGATGTTATCAACTTCGGTTGATCCGGCACTCTGGTTCGATGCTCGCATTTATTTAGCGATTCCCTGCTTTAGTTAGCGGATGTTATCAACTTCGGTTGATCCGGCCCTTTAGTTTGTTGCTCGCTTTTATTTAGCGATTGCCTGCTTTAGGTAGCAGATGTTATCAACATCGATTAATTCGACCCTTTGGTTCAATGCCCGCTTTTATTTAGTGATTGCCTGCTTTAGTTAGTAGATGGTATCAAAATTGGTTGGTCTGGCCCTCTGGTTCGATGCTCGCTTTTATTTAGCGATTGCCAGCTTTAGGTAGCGGATGTTATCAACTTCGGTTGATCCGGCCCTATGGTTCGATGCTTACTTTTATTTAGCGATTGCCTCTTTTATTTAGCAGATGCTATCAACTTCGGTTGATCCAGCCCTATGGTTCGATGCTCGCTTTTATTTAGAGATTACCTGCTTTTTGTAGCGGATGTTATAATCTTCGGTTGATACGGCCCTCTGGTTCGATGCTCGCTTTTATTTAGAGATTGCCTGATTTAGTTAGCGGATGTTATCAATTTCGGTTTATCCGGCCCTCTGGTTCGATGCTCGCTTATATTTAGCGATTGCCTGTTTTAGGTAGCGGATGTTATCAACTTTGGTTGATCCGTCCCTCTGGTTTGATGCTCGCATTTATTTAGCGATTGCCTGCTTTAGGTAGTGGATGTTATCAACTTCGGTTGATCCGGCCCTCTAGTTCGATGCTCGCTTTTATTTAGCGATTGCTTGCTTTAGGTAGAAGATGTCATCAACTTCGGTTGATTCGGCCCTCTGGTTCGATGCTCGCTTTTATTTAGCGATTGTCTGCTTTAGATAGCGGATGTTATCAACTTCGGTGCATCCGACCCTCTGGTTCGATGCTCGCTTTTATTTAGCGATTGCAAGCTTTAGGTAGCGGATGTTATCAACATCGGTTGATCCGGCCCTCTGGTTCGATGCTCGATTTTATTTAGCGATTGCCTGCTTTAGGTAGCGGATGTTATCAACTTCAGTTGATCCGACCCTCTGGTTCAATGCTCCCTTTTATTTAGTGATTGCCTGCTTTAGGTAGCGGATGTTATCAACTTCGGTTGATCCGGCCATCTGGTTCGATGCTCGTTTTTATTTAGCGATTTTCTGTTTTAGGTAGCGGATGTTATCAACTTCAGTTGATCCGGCCCTCTGGTTCGATGCTCGTGTTTATTTAGTGATTGCCTACTTTAGGTAGCGGATGTTATCAACTTCGGTTGATATGGCCCTCTGGTTTGATACTCGCTTTTATTTAGTGATTCCCTGCTTTAGGTAGCGGATGTTATCAACTTCGGTTGATCCGGCCCTCTGGTTCGATGCTCGTTTTGATTTAGCGATTGCCTGCTTTAGGTAGCGGATGTTATCAACTTCGGTTGATCCGACCCTCTTGTCCAATGCTCCCTTTTATTTAGCGATTAGCTGCTTTAGGTAGAGGATGTTATCAACTTCGGTTGATCCGGCCATCTGGTTCGATGCTCGTTTTTATTTAGCGATTCTCTGTTTTAGGTAGCAAATGTTATCAACTTCGATTGATCAGGCCCTCTGGTTCGATGCTCGCGTTTATTTAGTGATTGCCTACTTTAGGCAGCGGATGTTATCAACTTCGGTTGATCTGGCCCACTGGTTCAATGCTCGCTTTTATTTAGCGATTCCTACTTTAGGTAGCGGATGTTATCAAATTCGGTTGATCCAGAACTCTGGTTCAATGCTCGCTTTTATTTAGCGATTCCTGCTTTAGGTAGCGGATGTTATCAACTTCGGTTGATACGGCCCTCTGGTTCGATGCTCGCTTTTATTTAGCAATTGCCTGCTTTAGGTAGCGGATGTTATCAAAATCGGTTAATCCGGCCCTCTGGTTCGATGCTCACTTTTATTTAGCGATTTCCTGCTTTAGGTAGCGGATGTTATCAACTTCGGTTGATCCGGCCCTCTGGTTCGATGCTCGCTTTTATTTAGCGATTTCCTACTTTAGTTAGCGGATGTTATCAACTTCGGTTGATCCGACCCTCTGGTTCGATGCTCTCTTTTAGTTAGCGATTTCCTGCTTTAGTTAGCGGATGTTATCAACTTCGGTTGATCCAGCCATCTGGTTCGATGCTCGTTTTTATTTAGCGATTCTCTGTTTTAGGTAGCGGATGTTATCAACTTCGGTTGATCAGGCCCTCTGGTTCGATGCTCGCGTTTATTTAGTGATTGCCTACTTTAGGTAGCGGATGTTATCAACTTCGATTGATCTGGCCCTCTAGTTCGATGCTCGCTTTTATTTAGCGATTCCCTGCTTTAGGTACCGGATGTTATCAACTTCGGTTGATCCGGCCCTGTGGTTTGATGCTAGCTTTTATTTAGCGATTGCCTGCTTTAGGTAGCGGATGTTATCAACTTCGGTTGATCCGGCACTCTGGTTCGATGCTCGCTTTTATTTAACGATTGCCTGCTTTAGGTAGCGGATGTTATCAACTTCGGTTGATCCGGCCCTCTGGTTCGATGCTCGCTTTTATTTAGCGATTGCCTGCTTTAGGTAGCGGATGTTATCAACTTCGGTTGATCCGGCCCTCTGGTTCGATGCTCGCTTTTATTTAGCGATTTCCAGCTTTAGTTAGCGGATGTTATCAACTTCGGTTGATTCGACCCTCTGGTTCGATGTTCTCTTTTAGTTAGCGATTGCCTGCTTTAGTTAGCAGATGTTATCAACTTCGGTTGATCCGGCCCTTTAGTTCGTTGCTCGCTTTTATATAGCGATTGCTTGCTTTAGGTAACAGATGTTATCAACGTTGATTGATTCGATCCTCTTGTTCAATGCCCGCTTTTATTTAGTGATTGCCTGCTTTAGTTAGTAGATGGTATCAAAATCGGTTGGTCTGGCCCTCTGGTTCGATGCTCGCTTTTATTTAGCGATTGCCTGCTTTAGGTAGCGGAGGTTATCAACTTCGGTTGATCCGGACGTATGGTTCGATGCTTCCATTTATTTAGCGATTGCCTCTTTTATTTAGTAGATGTTATCAACTTCGGTTGATCCGGCCCTATGGTTCGATGCTCGCTTTTATTTAGAGATTACCTGCTTTTTGTAGCGGATGTTATCATCTTCGGTTGATCCGGCCCTCTGGTTCGATGCTCGCTTTTATTTAGCGATTGCTTGCTTTAGGTAGAAGATGTCATCAACTTCGGTTGATTCGGCCCTCTGGTTCGATGCTCGCTTTTATTTAGCGATTGTCTGCTTTAGATAGCGGATGTTATCAACTTCGGTGCATCCGACCCTCTGGTTCGATGCTTGCTTTTATTTAGCTATTGCAAGCTTTAGGTAGCGGATGTTATCAACATCGGTTGATCCGGCCCTCTGGTTCGATGCTCGATTTTATTTAGCAATTGCCTGCTTTAGGTAGCGGATGTTATCAACTTCAGTTGATCCGGCCCTCTGGTTCAATGCTCCCTTTTATTTAGTGATTGCCTGCCTTAGTTAGCGGATGTTATCAACTTCGGTTGATCCGGCCATCTGGTTCGATGCTCGTTTTTATTTAGCGATTTTCTGTTTTAGGTAGCGGATGTTATCAACTTCGGTTGATCCTGCCCTCTGGTTCGATGCTCGCGTTTATTTAGTAAATGCCTACTTTAGGTAGCGGATGTTATCAACTTCGGTTGATCTGGCCCTCTGGTTCGATGCTCGCTTTTATTTAGCGATTCCCTGCTTTAGGTAGCGGATGTTATCAACTTCGGTTGATCCGGCCCTTTGGTTCCATGCTCGCTTTTATTTAGCGATTGCCTGCTTTAGGCAGCGGAAGTTATCAACTTCGGTTGATCCGGCCCTCTGGTTCGATGCTCGCTTTTATTTAGCGATTGCCTGCTTTAGGCAGCGGATGTTATCAACTTCGGTTGATCCGGCCCTCTAGTTCGATGCTCGTTTTGATTTAGCGATTGCCTGCTTTAGGTAGCGGATGTTATCAACTTCGGTTGATCCGGCCCTCTAGTTCGATGCTCGTTTTGATTTAGCGATTGCCTGCTTTAGGTAGAGGATGTTATCAACTTCGGTTGATCCGACCCTCTTGTCCAATGCTCCCTTTTAATTAGCGATTGGCTGCTTTAGGTAGAGGATGTTATCAACTTCGGTTGATCCAGCCATCTAATTCGATGCTCGTTTTTATTTAGCGATTCTCTGTTTTAGGTAGCGGATGTTATCAACTTCGATTGATCAGGCCCTCTGGTTCGATGCTCGCGTTTATTTAGTGATTGCCTACTTTAGGTAGCGGATGTTATCAACTTCGGTTGATCTGGCCCACTGGTTCAATGCTCGCTTTTATTTAGCGATTCCTGCTTTAGGTAGCGGATGTTATCAAATTCGGTTGATCCGGAACTCTGGTTCGATGCTCGCTTTTATTTAGCAATTGCCTGCTTTAGGTAGCGGATGTTATCAACTTCGGTTGATCCGGCCCTCTGGTTCGATGCTCGCTTTTATTTAGTGATTGCCTGCTTTAGGTAGAAGATGTCATCAACTTCGGTTGATTCGGCCCTCTGGTTCGATGCTCGTTTTTATTTAGCGATTTTCTGTTTTAGGTAGCGGATGTTATCAACTTCGGTTGATCCGGCCCTCTGGTTCGATGCTCGCTTTTATTTAGTGATTTCCTGCTTTAGTTAGCGGATGTTATCAACTTCGGTTGATCCGACCCTCTGGTTCGATGCTCTCTTTTAGTTAGCGATTGCCTGCTTTAGTTAGCGGATGTTATCAACTTCGGTTGATCCGGCCATCTGGTTCGATGCTCGTTTTTCTTTAGCGATTCTCTGTTTTAGGTAGCGGATGTTATCAACTTCGGTTGATCAGGCCCTCTGGTTCGATGCTCGCGTTTATTTAGTGATTGCCTACCTTAGGTAGCGGATGTTATCAACTTCGGTTGATCTGGCCCTCTGGTTCGATGCTCGCTTTTATTTAGCGATTCCCTGCTTTAGGTACCGGATGTTATCAACTTCGGTTGATCCGGCCCTGTGGTTTGATGCTAGATTTTATTTAGCGATTGCCTGCTTTAGGTAGCGGATGTTATCAACTTCGGTTGATCCGGCACTCTGGTTCGATGCTCGCTTTTATTTAGCGATTGCCTGCTTTAGGTAGCGGATGTTATCAACTTCGGTTGATCCGGCCCTCTGGTTCGATGCTCGCTTTTATTTAGCGATTGCCTGCTTTAGGTAGCGGATGTTATCAACTTCGGTTGATCCGGCCCTCTGGTTCGATGCTCGCTTTTATTTAGCGATTGCCTGCTTTAGGTAGCGGATGTTATCAAAATCGGTTGATCCGGCCCTTTGGTTCGATGCTCGCTTTTATTTAGCGATTGCCTGCTTTAGGTAGCGGATGTTATCAACTTCGGTTGATCCGGCCCTCTGGTTCGATGCTCGCTTTTATTTAGGGATTTCCTGCTTTAGTTAGCGGATGTTATCAACTTCGGTTGATCCGACCCTCTGGTTCGATGCTCTCTTTTAGTTAGCGATTGCCTGCTTTAGTTAGCGGATGTTATCAACTTCGGTTGATCCGGCCATCTGGTTCGATGCTCGTTTTTCTTTAGCGATTCTCTGTTTTAGGTAGCGGATGTTATCAACTTCGGTTGATCAGGCCCTCTGGTTCGATGCTCGCGTTTATTTAGTGATTGCCTACCTTAGGTAGCGGATGTTATCAACTTCGGTTGATCTGGCCCTCTGGTTCGATGCTCGCTTTTATTTAGCGATTCCCTGCTTTAGGTACCGGATGTTATCAACTTCGGTTGATCCGGCCCTGTGGTTTGATGCTAGATTTTATTTAGCGATTGCCTGCTTTAGGTAGCGGATGTTATCAACTTCGGTTGATCCGGCACTCTGGTTCGATGCTCGCTTTTATTTAGCGATTGCCTGCTTTAGGTAGCGGATGTTATCAACTTCGGTTGATCCGGCCCTCTGGTTCGATGCTCGCTTTTATTTAGCGATTGCCTGCTTTAGGTAGCGGATGTTATCAAAATCGGTTGACCCGGCCCTTTGGTTCGATGCTCGCTTTTATTTAGCGATTGCCTGCTTTAGGTAGCGGATGTTATCAACTTCGGTTGATCCGGCCCTCTGGTTCGATGCTCGCTTTTATTTAGTGATTTCCTGCTTTAGTTAGCGGATGTTATCAACTTCGGTTGATCCGACCCTCTGGTTCGATGCTCTCTTTTAGTTAGCGATTGCCTGCTTTAGTTAGCGGATGTTATCAACTTCGGTTGATCCGGCCATCTAGTTCGATGCTCGTTTTTCTTTAGCGATTCTCTGTTTTAGGTAGCGGATGTTATCAACTTCGGTTGATCAGGCCCTCTGGTTCGATGCTCACGTTTATTTAGTGATTGCCTACCTTAGGTAGCGGATGTTATCAACATCGGTTGATCTGGCCCTCTGGTTCGATGCTCGCTTTTATTTAGCGTTTGCCTGCTTTAGGTACCGGATGTTATCAACTTCGGTTGATCCGGCCCTGTGGTTTGATGCTAGATTTTATTTAGCGATTGCGTGCTTTAGGTAGCGGATGTTATCAACTTCGGTTGATCCGGCACTCTGGTTCGATGCTCGCTTTTATTTAGCGATTGCCTGCTTTAGGTAGCGGATGTTATCAACTTCGGTTGATCCGGCCCTCTGGTTCGATGCTCGCTTTTATTTAGCGATTGCCTGCTTTAGGTAGCGGATGTTATCAACTTCGGTTGATCCGGCCCTCTGGTTCGATGCTCGCTTTTATTTAGCGATTGCCTGCTTTAGGTAGCGGATGTTATCAACTTCGGTTGATCCGGCCCTCTGGTTCGATGCTCTCTTTTATTTAGCGATTTCCAGCTTTAGTTAGCGGATGTTATCAACTTCGATTGATTCGACCCTCTGGTTCGATGCTCTCTTTTAGTTAGCGATTGCCTGCTTTAGTTAGCGGATGTTATCAACTTCGGTTGATCCGGCCCTTTAGTTCGTTGCTCGCTTTTATTTAGCGATTGCCTGCTTTAGGTAGCAGATGTTATCAACGTCGATTGATTCTATCCTCTTGTTCAATGCCCGCTTTTATTTAGCGATTGCCTGCTTTAGTTAGTAGATGGTATCAAAATCGGTTGATCCGGCCCTATGGTTCGATGCTCGCTTTTATTTAGCGATTACCTGCTTTAGGTAGCGGATGTTATCATCTTTGGTTGATACGGCCCTCTGGTTCGATGCTCGCTTTTATTTAGAGATTGCCTGATTTAGTTAGCGGATGTTATCAATTTCGGTTGATCCGGCCCTCTGGTTCGATGCTCGCTTATATTTAGCGATTGCCTATTTTAGGTAGCGGATGTTATCAACTTAGGTTGATCCGGCCCTCTGGTTTGATGCTCGCTTTTATTTAGCGATTGTCTGCTTTAGGTAGCGGATGTTATCAACTTCGGTTGATCCGGCCCTCTGGTTCGATGCTCGCTTTTATTTAGTGATTGCCTGCTTTAGGTAGAAGATGTCATCAACTTCGGTTGATTCGGCCCTCTGGTTCGATGCTCGTTTTTATTTAGCGATTTTCTGTTTTAGGTAGCGGATGTTATCAACTTCGGTTGATCAGGCCCTCTGGTTCGATGCTCGCGTTTATTTAGTGATTGCCTACCTTAGGTAGCGGATGTTATCAACTTCGGTTGATCTGGCCCTCTGGTTCGATGCTCGCTTTTATTTAGCGATTCCTACTTTAGGTAGCGGATGTTATCAAATTCGGTTGATCCAGAACTCTGGTTCAATGCTCGCTTTTATTTAGCGATTCCTGCTTTAGGTAGCGGATGTTATCAACTTCGGTTGATCCGGCCCTCTGGTTCGATGCTCGCTTTTATTTAGCAATTGCCTGCTTTAGGTAGCGGATGTTATCAAAATCGGTTAATCCGGCCCTCTGGTTCGATGCTCACTTTTATTTAGCGATTTCCTGCTTTAGGTAGCGGATGTTATCAACTTCGGTTGATCCGGCCCTCTGGTTCGATGCTCGCTTTTATTTAGCGATTTCCTACTTTAGTTAGCGGATGTTATCAACTTCGGTTGATCCGACCCTCTGGTTCGATGCTCTCTTTTAGTTAGCGATTTCCTGCTTTAGTTAGCGGATGTTATCAACTTCGGTTGATCCAGCCATCTGGTTCGATGCTCGTTTTTATTTAGCGATTCTCTGTTTTAGGTAGCGGATGTTATCAACTTCGGTTGATCAGGCCCTCTGGTTCGATGCTCGCGTTTATTTAGTGATTGCCTACTTTAGGTAGCGGATGTTATCAACTTCGATTGATCTGGCCCTCTAGTTCGATGCTCGCTTTTATTTAGCGATTCCCTGCTTTAGGTACCGGATGTTATCAACTTCGGTTGATCCGGCCCTGTGGTTTGATGCTAGCTTTTATTTAGCGATTGCCTGCTTTAGGTAGCGGATGTTATCAACTTCGGTTGATCCGGCACTCTGGTTCGATGCTCGCTTTTATTTAACGATTGCCTGCTTTAGGTAGCGGATGTTATCAACTTCGGTTGATCCGGCCCTCTGGTTCGATGCTCGCTTTTATTTAGCGATTGCCTGCTTTAGGTAGCGGATGTTATCAACTTCGGTTGATCCGGCCCTCTGGTTCGATGCTCGCTTTTATTTAGCGATTTCCAGCTTTAGTTAGCGGATGTTATCAACTTCGGTTGATTCGACCCTCTGGTTCGATGTTCTCTTTTAGTTAGCGATTGCCTGCTTTAGTTAGCAGATGTTATCAACTTCGGTTGATCCGGCCCTTTAGTTCGTTGCTCGCTTTTATATAGCGATTGCTTGCTTTAGGTAACAGATGTTATCAACGTTGATTGATTCGATCCTCTTGTTCAATGCCCGCTTTTATTTAGTGATTGCCTGTTTTAGTTAGTAGATGGTATCAAAATCGGTTGGTCTGGCCCTCTGGTTCGATGCTCGCTTTTATTTAGCGATTGCCTGCTTTAGGTAGCGGAGGTTATCAACTTCGGTTGATCCGGACGTATGGTTCGATGCTTACATTTATTTAGCGATTGCCTCTTTTATTTAGTAGATGTTATCAACTTCGGTTGATCCGGCCCTATGGTTCGATGCTCGCTTTTATTTAGAGATTACCTGCTTTTTGTAGCGGATGTTATCATCTTCGGTTGATACGACCCTCTGGTTCGATGCTCGCTTTTATTTAGAGATTGCCTGATTTAGTTAGCGGATGTTATCAATTTCGGTTGATCCGACCCTCTGGTTCGATGCTCGCTTATATTTAGCGATTGCCTGTTTTAGGTAGCGGATGTTATCAACTTAGGTTGATCCGGCCCTCTGGTTTGATGCTCGCTTTTATTTAGCGATTGCCTGTTTTAGGTAGCGGATGTTATCAACTTCGGTTGATCCGGCCCTCTGGTTCGATGCTCGCTTTTATTTAGTGATTGCCTGCTTTAGGTAGAAGATGTCATCAACTTCGGTTGATTCGGCCCTCTGGTTTGATGCTCGCTTTTATTTAGCGATTGTCTGCTTTAGATAGCGGACGTTATCAACTTCGGTGCATCCGACCCTCTAGTTCGATGCTTGCTTTTATTTAGCTATTGCAAGCTTTAGGTAGCGGATGTTATCAACATCGTTTGATCCGGCCCTCTGGTTCGATGCTCGATTTTATTTAGCGATTGCCTGCTTTAGGTAGCGGATGTTATCAACTTCATTTGATCCGGCCCTCTGGTTCAATGCTCCCTTTTATTTAGTGATTGCCTGCTTTAGTTAGCGGATGTTATCAACTTCGGTTGATCCGGCCATCTGGTTTGATGCTCGTTTTTATTTAGCGATTTTCTGTTTTAGGTAGCGGATGTTATCAACTTCGGTTGATCCTGCCCTCTGGTTCGATGCTCGCGTTTATTTAGTAAATGCCTACTTTAGGTAGCGGATGTTATCAACTTCGGTTGATCTGGCCCTCTGGTTCGATGCTCGCTTTTATTTAGCGATTGCCTGCTTTAGGCAGCGGATGTTATCAACTTCGGTTGATCCGGCCCTCTAGTTCGATGCTCATTTTGATTTAGCGATTGCCTGCTTTAGGTAGCGGATGTTATCAACTTCGGTTGATCCGGCCCTCTAGTTCGATGCTCGTTTTGATTTAGCGATTGCCTGCTTTAGGTAGAGGATGTTATCAACTTCGGTTGATCCGACCCTCTTGTCCAATGCTCCCTTTTAATTAGCGATTGGCTGCTTTAGGTAGAGGATGTTATCAACTTCGGTTGATCCAGCCATCTAATTCGATGCTCGTTTTTATTTAGCGATTCTCTGTTTTAGGTAGCGGATGTTATCAACTTCGATTGATCAGGCCCTCTGGTTCGATGCTCGCGTTTATTTAGTGATTGCCTACTTTAGGTAGCGGATGTTATCAACTTCGGTTGATCTGGCCCACTGGTTCAATGCTCGCTTTTATTTAGCGATTCCTGCTTTAGGTAGCGGATGTTATCAAATTCGGTTGATCCGGAACTCTGGTTCGATGCTCGCTTTTATTTAGCAATTGCCTGCTTTAGGTAGCGGATGTTATCAACTTCGGTTGATCCGGCCCTCTGGTTCGATGCTCGCTTTTATTTAGCGATTGCCTGCTTTAGGTAGCGGATGTTATCAAAATCGGTTGATCCGGCCCTTTGGTTCGATGCTCGCTTTTATTTAGCGATTGCCTGCTTTAGGTAGCGGATGTTATCAACTTCGGTTGATCCGGCCCTCTGGTTCGATGCTCGCTTTTATTTAGTGATTTCCTGCTTTAGTTAGCGGATGTTATCAACTTCGGTTGATCCGACCCTCTGGTTCGATGCTCTCTTTTAGTTAGCGATTGCCTGCTTTAGTTAGCGGATGTTATCAACTTCGGTTGATCCGGCCATCTGGTTCGATGCTCGTTTTTCTTTAGCGATTCTCTGTTTTAGGTAGCGGATGTTATCAACTTCGGTTGATCAGGCCCTCTAGTTCGATGCTCGCGTTTATTTAGTGATTGCCTACCTTAGGTAGCGGATGTTATCAACTTCGGTTGATCTGGCCCTCTGGTTCGATGCTCGCTTTTATTTAGCGATTCCCTGCTTTAGGTACCAGATGTTATCAACTTCGGTTGATCCGGCCCTGTGGTTTGATGCTAGATTTTATTTAGCGATTGCCTGCTTTAGGTAGCGGATGTTATCAACTTCGGTTGATCCGGCACTCTGGTTCGATGCTCGCTTTTATTTAGCGATTGCCTGCTTTAGGTAGCGGATGTTATCAACTTCGGTTGATCCGGCCCTCTGGTTCGATGCTCGCTTTTATTTAGCGATTGCCTGCTTTAGGTAGCGGATGTTATCAACTTCGGTTGATCCGGCCCTCTGGTTCGATGCTCGCTTTTATTTAGCGATTGCCTGCTTTAGGTAGCGGATGTTATCAAAATCGGTTGATCCGGCCCTTTGGTTCGATGCTCGCTTTTATTTAGCGATTGCCTGCTTTAGGTAGCGGATGTTATCAACTTCGGTTGATCCGGCCCTCGGGTTCGATGCTCGCTTTTATTTAGGGATTTCCTGCTTTAGTTAGCGGATGTTATCAACTTCGGTTGATCCGACCCTCTGGTTCGATGCTCGTTTTTCTTTAGCGATTCTCTGTTTTAGGTAGCGGATGTTATCAACTTCGGTTGATCAGGCCCTCTGGTTCGATGCTCGCGTTTATTTAGTGATTGCCTACCTTAGGTAGCGGATGTTATCAACTTCGGTTGATCTGGCCCTCTGGTTCGATGCTCGCTTTTATTTAGCGATTCCCTGCTTTAGGTACCGGATGTTATCAACTTCGGTTGATCCGGCCCTGTGGTTTGATGCTAGATTTTATTTAGCGATTGCCTGCTTTAGGTAGCGGATGTTATCAACTTCGGTTGATCCGACACTCTGGTTCGATGCTCGCTTTTATTTAGCGATTGCCTGCTTTAGGTAGCGGATGTTATCAACTTCGGTTGATCCGGCCCTCTGGTTCGATGCTCGCTTTTATTTAGCGATTGCCTGCTTTAGGTAGCGGATGTTATCAAAATCGGTTGATCCGGCCCTTTGGTTCGATGCTCGCTTTTATTTAGCGATTGCCTGCTTTAGGTAGCGGATGTTATCAACTTCGGTTGATCCGGCCCTCTGGTTCGATGCTCGCTTTTATTTAGTGATTTCCTGCTTTAGTTAGCGGATGTTATCAACTTCGGTTGATCCGACCCTCTGGTTCGATGCTCTCTTTTAGTTAGCGATTGCCTGCTTTAGTTAGCGGATGTTATCAACTTCGGTTGATCCGGCCATCTAGTTCGATGCTCGTTTTTCTTTAGCGATTCTCTGTTTTAGGTAGCGGATGTTATCAACTTCGGTTGATCAGGCCCTCTGGTTCGATGCTCGCGTTTATTTAGTGATTGCCTACCTTAGGTAGCGGATGTTATCAACATCGGTTGATCTGGCCCTCTGGTTCGATGCTCGCTTTTATTTAGCGTTTGCCTGCTTTAGGTACCGGATGTTATCAACTTCGGTTGATCCGGCCCTGTGGTTTGATGCTAGATTTTATTTAGCGATTGCCTGCTTTAGGTAGCGGATGTTATCAACTTCGGTTGATCCGGCACTCTGGTTCGATGCTCGCTTTTATTTAGCGATTGCCTGCTTTAGGTAGCGGATGTTATCAACTTCGGTTGATCCGGCCCTCTGGTTCGATGCTCGCTTTTATTTAGCGATTGCCTGCTTTAGGTAGCGGATGTTATCAACTTCGGTTGATCCGGCCCTCTGGTTCGATGCTCGCTTTTATTTAGCGATTGCCTGCTTTAGGTAGCGGATGTTATCAACTTCGGTTGATCCGGCCCTCTGGTTCGATGCTCTCTTTTATTTAGCGATTTCCAGCTTTAGTTAGCGGATGTTATCAACTTCGATTGATTCGACCCTCTGGTTCGATGCTCTCTTTTAGTTAGCGATTGCCTGCTTTAGTTAGCGGATGTTATCAACTTCGGTTGATCCGGCCCTTTAGTTCGTTGCTCGCTTTTATTTAGAGATTGCCTGCTTTAGGTAGCAGATGTTATCATCGTCGATTGATTCTATCCTCTTGTTCAATGCCCGCTTTTATTTAGCGATTGCCTGCTTTAGTTAGTAGATGGTATCAAAATCGGTTGATCCGGCCCTATGGTTCGATGCTCGCTTTTATTTAGCGATTACCTGCTTTAGGTAGCGGATGTTATCATCTTTGGTTGATACGGCCCTCTGGTTCGATGCTCGCTTTTATTTAGAGATTGCCTGATTTAGTTAGCGGATGTTATCAATTTCGGTTGATCCGGCCCTCTGGTTCGATGCTCGCTTATATTTAGCGATTGCCTATTTTAGGTAGCGGATGTTATCAACTTAGGTTGATCCGGCCCTCTGGTTTGATGCTCGCTTTTATTTAGCGATTGTCTGCTTTAGGTAGCGGATGTTATCAACTTCGGTTGATCCGGCCCTCTGGTTCGATGCTCGCTTTTATTTAGTGATTGCCTGCTTTAGGTAGAAGATGTCATCAACTTCGGTTGATTCGGCCCTCTGGTTTGATGCTCGCTTTTATTTAGCGATTGTCTGCTTTAGATAGCGGATGTTATCAACTTCGGTGCATCCGACCCTCTGGTTCGATGCTTGCTTTTATTTAGCTATTGCAAGCTTTAGGTAGCGGATGTTATCAACATCGGTTAATCCGGCCCTCTGGTTCGATGCTCGATTTTATTTAGCGATTGCCTGCTTTAGGTAGCGGATGTTATCAACTTCAGTTGATCCGGCCCTCTGGTTCAATGCTCCCTTTTATTTAGTGATTGCCTGCTTTAGGTAGCGGATGTTATCAACTTCGGTTGATCCGGCCATCTGGTTCGATGCTCGTTTTTATTTAGCGATTTTCTGTTTTAGGTAGCGGATGTTATCAACTTCGGTTGATCCTGCCCTCTGGTTCGATGCTCGCGTTTATTTAGTAATTGCCTACTTTAGGTAGCGGATGTTATCAACTTCGGTTGATCTGGCCCTCTGGTTCGATGCTCGCTTTTATTTAGCGATTCCCTGCTTTAGGTAGCGGATGTTATCAACTTCGGTTGATCCGGCCCTTTGGTTCCATGCTCGCTTTTATTTAGCGATTGCCTGCTTTAGGCAGCGGAAGTTATCAACTTCGGTTGATCCGGCCCTCTGGTTCGATGCTCGCTTTTATTTAGCGATTGCCTGCTTTAGGCAGCGGATGTTATCAACTTCGGTTGATCCGACCCTCTAGTTCGATGCTCGTTTTGATTTAGCGATTGCCTGCTTTAGGTAGTGGATGTTATCAACTTCGGTTGATCCGGCCCTCTAGTTCGATGCTCGTTTTGATTTAGCGATTGCCTGCTTTAGGTAGAGGATGTTATCAACTTCGGTTGATCCGACCCTCTTGTCCAATGCTCCCTTTTAATTAGCGATTGGCTGCTTTAGGTAGAGGATGTTATCAACTTCGGTTGATCCAGCCATCTAATTCGATGCTCGTTTTTATTTAGCGATTCTCTGTTTTAGGTAGCGGATGTTATCAACTTCGGTTGATCAGGCCCTCTGGTTCGATGCTCGCGTTTATTTAGTGATTTCCTACCTTAGGTAGCGGATGTTATCAACTTCGGTTGATCTGGCCCTCTGGTTCGATGCTCGCTTTTATTTAGCGATTCCCTGCTTTAGGTACCGGATGTTATCAACTTCGGTTGATCCGGCCCTGTGGTTTGATGCTAGATTTTATTTAGCGATTGCCTACTTTAGGTAGCGGATGTTATCAACTTCGGTTGATCCGGCACTCTGGTTCGATGCTCGCTTTTATTTAGCGATTGCCTGCTTTAGGTAGCGGATGTTATCAACTTCGGTTGATTCGGCCCTCTGGTTCGATGCTCGCTTTTATTTAGCGATTGCCTGCTTTAGGTAGCGGATGTTATCAACTTCGGTTGATCCGGCCCTCTGGTTCGATGCTCGCTTTTATTTAGCGATTGCCTGCTTTAGGTAGCGTATGTTATCAACTTCGGTTGATCCGGCCCTCTGTTTCGATGCTCTCTTTTATTTAGCGATTTCCAGCTTTAGTTAGCGGATGTTATCAACTTCGATTGATTCGACCCTCTGGTTCGATGCTCTCTTTTAGTTAGCGATTGCCTGCTTTAGTTAGCGGATGTTATCAACTTCGGTTGATCCGGCCCTTTAGTTCGTTGCTCGCTTTTATTTAGCGATTGCCTGCTTTAGGTAGCAGATGTTATCAACGTCGATTGATTCTATCCTCTTGTTCAATGCCCGCTTTTATTTAGCGATTGCCTGCTTTAGTTCGTAGATGGTATCAAAATCGGTTGATCCGGCCCTATGGTTCGATGCTCGCTTTTATTTAGCGATTACCTGCTTTAGGTAGCGGATGTTATCATCTTTGGTTGATACGGCCCTCTGGTTCGATGCTCGCTTTTATTTAGAAATTGCCTGATTTAGTTAGCGGATGTTATCAATTTCGGTTGATCCGGCCCTCTGGTTCGATGCTCGCTTATATTTAGCGATTGCCTATTTTAGGTAGCGGATGTTATCAACTTAGGTTGATCCGGCCCTCTGGTTTGATGCTCGCTTTTATTTAGCGATTGTCTGCTTTAGGTAGCGGATGTTATCAACTTCGGTTGATCCGGCCCTCTGGTTCGATGCTCGCTTTTATTTAGCGATTGCAAGCTTTAGGTAGCGGATGTTATCAACATCGGTTGATCCGGCCCTCTGGTTCGATGCTCGCTTTTATTTAGCGATTGCCTGCTTTAGGTAGCGGATTTTATCAACTTCGGTTGATCCGGCCCTCTGGTTCGATGCTCTCTTTTATTTAGCGATTTCCAGCTTTAGTTAGCGGATGTTATCAACTTCGGTTGATTCGACCCTCTGGTTCGATGCTCTCTTTTAGTTAGCGATTGCCTGCTTTAGTTAGCGGATGTTATCAACTTCGGTTGATCCGGCCCTTTAGTTCGTTGCTCGCTTTTATTTAGCGATTGCCTGCTTTAGGTAGCAGATGTTATCAACGTCGATTGATTCTATCCTCTTGTTCAATGCCCGCTTTTATTTAGCGATTGCCTGCTTTAGTTAGTAGATGGTATCAAAATCGGTTGATCCGGCCCTATGGTTCGATGCTCGCTTTTATTTAGCGATTACCTGCTTTAGGTAGCGGATGTTATCATCTTTGGTTGATACGGCCCTCTGGTTCGATGCTCGCTTTTATTTAGAGATTGCCTGATTTAGTTAGCGGATGTTATCAATTTCGGTTGATCCGACCCTCTGGTTCGATGCTCGCTTATATTTAGCGATTGCCTATTTTAGGTAGCGGATGTTATCAACTTAGGTTGATCCGGCCCTCTGGTTTGATGCTCGCTTTTATTTAGCGATTGTCTGCTTTAGGTAGCGGATGTTATCAACATCGGTTGATCCGGCCCTCTGGTTCGATGCTCGATTTTATTTAGCGATTGCCTGCTTTAGGTAGCGGATGTTATCAACTTCAGTTGATCCGGCCCTCTGGTTCAATGCTCCCTTTTATTTAGTGATTGCCTGCTTTAGGTAGCGAATGTTATCAACTTCGGTTGATCCGGCCATCTGGTTCGATGCTCGTTTTTATTTAGCGATTTTCTGTTTAAGGGAGCGGATGTTATCAACTTCGGTTGATCCGGCCCTCTGGTTCGATGCTCGCGTTTATTTAGTGATAGCCTACGTTAGGTAGCGGATGTTATCAACTTCGGTTGATCTGACCCTCTGGTTCGATGCTCGCTTTTATTTAGCGATTCCCTGTTTTAGGTAGCGGATGTTATCAACTTCGGTTGATCCGGCCATCTGGTTCGATGCTCGCTTTTATTTAGCGATTGCCTGCTTTAGGTAGCGGATGTTATCAACTTCGGTTGATCCAGCCCTCTGGTTCGATGCTCGCTTTTATTTAGCGATTTCCTGCTTTAGTTAGCGGATGTTATCAACTTCGGTTGATCCGACCCTCTTGTTCGATGCTCTCTTTTAGTTAGAAATTGCCTGCTTTAGTTAGCGGATGTTATCAACTTCGGTTGATCCGGCCCTATAATTCGTTTCTCGCTTTTATTTAGCGATTGTCTGCTTTAGGTAGAAGATGTTATCAATGTCGGTTGATTCGATCCTCTGGTTCGATGCCCGATTTTATTTAGTGATTGCCTGCTTTAGTTAGTAGATGGTATCAAAATCGGTTGGTCTGGCCCTCTGGTTCGATGCTCGCTTTTATTTAGCGATTGCCTACTTTAGGTAGCGGATGTTATCAACTTCGGTTGATTCGGCCCTATGGTTCGATGCTTACTTTTATCTAGCGATTGCCTCTTTTATTTAGCGGATGTTATCAACTTCGGTCGATCCGGCCCTATGGTTCGATGCTCGCTTTTATTTAGCGATTGCCTGCTTTAGGTAGCGGATGTTATCAACTTCGGTTGATCCGGCACTCTGGTTCGATGCTCGTTTTGATTTAGCGATTGCCTGCTTTAGGTAGCGGATGTTATCAACTTCGGTTGATCCGGCCCTCTGGTCCAATGCTCCCTTTTATTTAGCGATTGGCTGCTTTAGGTAGCGGATGTTATCAACTTCGGTTGATCCCGCCATCTTGTTCGATGTTCGTTTTTATTTAGCGATTCTCTGTTTTAGGTAGCGGATGTTATCAACTTCGGTTGATCCGACCCTCTAGTTCGATGCTCGCGTTTATTTAGTGATTGCCTACTTTAGGTAGCGGATGTTATCAACTTCGGTTGATCTGGCCCTCTGGTTCGATGCTCGCTTTTATTTAGCGATTGCCTGCTTTAGGTAGCGGATGTTATCAAAATCGGTTGATCCGGCCCTTTGGTTCGATGCTCGCTTTTATTTAGCGATTGCCTGCTTTAGGTAGCGGATGTTATCAACTTCGGTTGATCCGGCCCTCTGGTTCGATGCTCGCTTTTATTTAGGGATTTCCTGCTTTAGTTAGCGGATGTTATCAACTTCGGTTGATCCGACCCTCTGGTTCGATGCTCTCTTTTAGTTAGCGATTGCCTGCTTTAGTTAGCGGATGTTATCAACTTCGGTTGATCCGGCCATCTGGTTCGATGCTCGTTTTTCTTTAGCGATTCTCTGTTTTAGGTAGCGGATGTTATCAACTTCGGTTGATCAGGCCCTCTGGTTCGATGCTCGCGTTTATTTAGTGATTGCCTACCTTAGGTAGCGGATGTTATCAACTTCGGTTGATCTGGCCCTCTGGTTCGATGCTCGCTTTTATTTAGCGATTCCCTGCTTTAGGTACCGGATGTTATCAACTTCGGTTGATCCGGCCCTGTGGTTTGATGCTAGATTTTATTTAGCGATTGCCTGCTTTAGGTAGCGGATGTTATCAACTTCGGTTGATCCGGCACTCTGGTTCGATGCTCGCTTTTATTTAGCGATTGCCTGCTTTAGGTAGCGGATGTTATCAACTTCGGTTGATCCGGCCCTCTGGTTCGATGCTCGCTTTTATTTAGCGATTGCCTGCTTTAGGTAGCGGATGTTATCAAAATCGGTTGATCCGGCCCTTTGGTTCGATGCTCGCTTTTATATAGCGATTGCCTGCTTTAGGTAGCGGATGTTATCAACTTCGGTTGATCCGGCCCTCTGGTTCGATGCTCGCTTTTATTTAGTGATTTCCTGCTTTAGTTAGCGGATGTTATCAACTTCGGTTGATCCGACCCTCTGGTTCGATGCTCTCTTTTAGTTAGCGATTGCCTGCTTTAGTTAGCGGATGTTATCAACTTCGGTTGATCCGGCCATCTAGTTCGATGCTCGTTTTTCTTTAGCGATTCTCTGTTTTAAGTAGCGGATGTTATCAACTTCGGTTGATCAGGCCCTCTGGTTCGATGCTCGCGTTTATTTAGTGATTGCCTACCTTAGGTAGCGGATGTTATCAACATCGGTTGATCTGGCCCTCTGGTTCGATGCTCGCTTTTATTTAGCGTTTGCCTGCTTTAGGTACCGGATGTTATCAACTTCGGTTGATCCGGCCCTGTGGTTTGATGCTAGATTTTATTTAGCGATTGCCTGCTTTAGGTAGCGGATGTTATCAACTTCGGTTGATCCGGCACTCTGGTTCGATGCTCGCTTTTATTTAGCGATTGCCTGCTTTAGGTAGCGGATGTTATCAACTTCGGTTGATCCGGCCCTCTGGTTCGATGCTCGCTTTTATTTAGCGATTGCCTGCTTTAGGTAGCGGATGTTATCAACTTCGGTTGATCCGGCCCTCTGGTTCGATGCTCGCTTTTATTTAGCGATTGCCTGCTTTAGGTAGCGGATGTTATCAACTTCGGTTGATCCGGCCCTCTGGTTCGATGCTCTCTTTTATTTAGCGATTTCCAGCTTTAGTTAGCGGATGTTATCAACTTCGATTGATTCGACCCTCTGGTTCGATGCTCTCTTTTAGTTAGCGATTGCCTGCTTTAGTTAGCGGATGTTATCAACTTCGGTTGATCCGGCCCTTTAGTTCGTTGCTCGCTTTTATTTAGCGATTGCCTGCTTTAGGTAGCAGATGTTATCAACGTCGATTGATTCTATCCTCTTGTTCAATGCCCGCTTTTATTTAGCGATTGCCTGCTTTAGTTAGTAGATGGTATCAAAATCGGTTGATCCGGCCCTATGGTTCGATGCTCGCTTTTATTTAGCGATTACCTGCTTTAGGTAGCGGATGTTATCATCTTTGGTTGATACGGCCCTCTGGTTCGATGCTCGCTTTTATTTAGAGATTGCCTGATTTAGTTAGCGGATGTTATCAATTTCGGTTGATCCGGCCCTCTGGTTCGATGCTCGCTTATATTTAGCGATTGCCTATTTTAGGTAGCGGATGTTATCAACTTAGGTTGATCCGGCCCTCTGGTTTGATGCTCGCTTTTATTTAGCGATTGTCTGCTTTAGGTAGCGGATGTTATCAACTTCGGTTGATCCGGCCCTCTGGTTCGATGCTCGCTTTTATTTAGTGATTGCCTGCTTTAGGTAGAAGATGTCATCAACTTCGGTTGATTCGGCCCTCTGGTTTGATGCTCGCTTTTATTTAGCGATTGTCTGCTTTAGATAGCGGATGTTATCAACTTCGGTGCATCCGACCCTCTGGTTCGATGCTTGCTTTTATTTAGCTATTGCAAGCTTTAGGTAGCGGATGTTATCAACATCGGTTAATCCGGCCCTCTGGTTCGATGCTCGATTTTATTTGCGATTGCCTGCTTTAGGTAGCAGATGTTATCAACTTCAGTTGATCCGGCCCTCTGGTTCAATGCTCCCTTTTATTTAGTGATTGCCTGCTTTAGGTAGCGGATGTTATCAACTTCGGTTGATCCGGCCATCTGGTTCGATGCTCGTTTTTATTTAGCGATTTTCTGTTTTAGGTAGCGGATGTTATCAACTTCGGTTGATCCTGCCCTCTGGTTCGATGCTCGCGTTTATTTAGTAATTGCCTACTTTAGGTAGCGGATGTTATCAACTTCGGTTGATCTGGCCCTCTGGTTCGATGCTCGCTTTTATTTAGCGATTCCCTGCTTTAGGTAGCGGATGTTATCAACTTCGGTTGATCCGGCCCTTTGGTTCCATGCTCGCTTTTATTTAGCGATTGCCTGCTTTAGGCAGCGGAAGTTATCAACTTCGGTTGATCCGGCCCTCTGGTTCGATGCTCGCTTTTATTTAGCGATTGCCTGCTTTAGGCAGCGGATGTTATCAACTTCGGTTGATCCGACCCTCTAGTTCGATGCTCGTTTTGATTTAGCGATTGCCTGCTTTAGGTAGTGGATGTTATCAACTTCGGTTGATCCGGCCCTCTAGTTCGATGCTCGTTTTGATTTAGCGATTGCCTGCTTTAGGTAGAGGATGTTATCAACTTCGGTTGATCCGACCCTCTTGTCCAATGCTCCCTTTTAATTAGCGATTGGCTGCTTTAGGTAGAGGATGTTATCAACTTCGGTTGATCCAGCCATCTAATTCGATGCTCGTTTTTATTTAGTGATTTCCTACCTTAGGTAGCGGATGTTATCAACTTCGGTTGATCTGGCCCTCTGGTTCGATGCTCGCTTTTATTTAGCGATTCCCTGCTTTAGGTACCGGATGTTATCAACTTCGGTTGATCCGGCCCTGTGGTTTGATGCTAGATTTTATTTAGCGATTGCCTACTTTAGGTAGCGGATGTTATCAACTTCGGTTGATCCGGCACTCTGGTTCGATGCTCGCTTTTATTTAGCGATTGCCTGCTTTAGGTAGCGGATGTTATCAACTTCGGTTGATTCGGCCCTCTGGTTCGATGCTCGCTTTTATTTAGCGATTGCCTGCTTTAGGTAGCGGATGTTATCAACTTCGGTTGATCCGGCCCTCTGGTTCGATGCTCGCTTTTATTTAGCGATTGCCTGCTTTAGGTAGCGTATGTTATCAACTTCGGTTGATCCGGCCCTCTGTTTCGATGCTCTCTTTTATTTAGCGATTTCCAGCTTTAGTTAGCGGATGTTATCAACTTCGATTGATTCGACCCTCTGGTTCGATGCTCTCTTTTAGTTAGCGATTGCTTGCTTTAGTTAGCGGATGTTATCAACTTCGGTTGATCCGGCCCTTTAGTTCGTTGCTCGCTTTTATTTAGCGATTGCCTGCTTTAGGTAGCAGATGTTATCAACGTCGATTGATTCTATCCTCTTGTTCAATGCCCGCTTTTATTTAGCGATTGCCTGCTTTAGTTAGTAGATGGTATCAAAATCGGTTGATCCGGCCCTATGGTTCGATGCTCGCTTTTATTTAGCGATTACCTGCTTTAGGTAGCGGATGTTATCATCTTTGGTTGATACGGCCCTCTGGTTCGATGCTCGCTTTTATTTAGAAATTGCCTGATTTAGTTAGCGGATGTTATCAATTTCGGTTGATCCGGCCCTCTGGTTCGATGCTCGCTTATATTTAGCGATTGCCTATTTTAGGTAGCGGATGTTATCAACTTAGGTTGATCCGGCCCTCTGGTTTGATGCTCGCTTTTATTTAGCGATTGTCTGCTTTAGGTAGCGGATGTTATCAACTTCGGTTGATCCGGCCCTCTGGTTCGATGCTCGCTTTTATTTAGCGATTGCAAGCTTTAGGTAGCGGATGTTATCAACATCGGTTGATCCGGCCCTCTGGTTCGATGCTCGCTTTTATTTAGCGATTGCCTGCTTTAGGTAGCGGATTTTATCAACTTCGGTTGATCCGGCCCTCTGGTTCGATGCTCTCTTTTATTTAGCGATTTCCAGCTTTAGTTAGCGGATGTTATCAACTTCGGTTGATTCGACCCTCTGGTTCGATGCTCTCTTTTAGTTAGCGATTGCCTGCTTTAGTTAGCGGATGTTATCAACTTCGGTTGATCCGGCCCTTTAGTTCGTTGCTCGCTTTTATTTAGCGATTGCCTGCTTTAGGTAGCAGATGTTATCAACGTCGATTGATTCTATCCTCTTGTTCAATGCCCGCTTTTATTTAGCGATTGCCTGCTTTAGTTAGTAGATGGTATCAAAATCGGTTGATCCGGCCCTATGGTTCGATGCTCGCTTTTATTTAGCGATTACCTGCTTTAGGTAGCGGATGTTATCATCTTTGGTTGATACGGCCCTCTGGTTCGATGCTCGCTTTTATTTAGAGATTGCCTGATTTAGTTAGCGGATGTTATCAATTTTGGTTGATCCGGCCCTCTGGTTCGATGCTCGCTTATATTTAGCGATTGCCTATTTTAGGTAGCGGATGTTATCAACTTAGGTTGATCCGGCCCTCTGGTTTGATGCTCGCTTTTATTTAGCGATTGTCTGCTTTAGGTAGCGGATGTTATCAACATCGGTTGATCCGGCCCTCTGGTTCGATGCTCGATTTTATTTAGCGATTGCCTGCTTTAGGTAGCGGATGTTATCAACTTCAGTTGATCCGGCCCTCTGGTTCAATGCTCCCTTTTATTTAGTGATTGCCTGCTTTAGGTAGCGAATGTTATCAACTTCGGTTGATCCGGCCATCTGGTTCGATGCTCGTTTTTATTTAGCGATTTTCTGTTTAAGGGAGCGGATGTTATCAACTTCGGTTGATCCGGCCCTCTGGTTCGATGCTCGCGTTTATTTAGTGATAGCCTACGTTAGGTAGCGGATGTTATCAACTTCGGTTGATCTGACCCTCTGGTTCGATGCTCGCTTTTATTTAGCGATTCCCTGTTTTAGGTAGCGGATGTTATCAACTTCGGTTGATCCGGCCATCTGGTTCGATGCTCGCTTTTATTTAGCGATTGCCTGCTTTAGGTAGCGGATGTTATCAACTTCGGTTGATCCAGCCCTCTGGTTCGATGCTCGCTTTTATTTAGCGATTTCCTGCTTTAGTTAGCGGATGTTATCAACTTCGGTTGATCCGACCCTCTTGTTCGATGCTCTCTTTTAGTTAGAAATTGCCTGCTTTAGTTAGCGGATGTTATCAACTTCGGTTGATCCGGCCCTATAATTCGTTTCTCGCTTTTATTTAGCGATTGTCTGCTTTAGGTAGCAGATGTTATCAATGTCGGTTGATTCGATCCTCTGGTTCGATGCCCGATTTTATTTAGTGATTGCCTGCTTTAGTTAGTAGATGGTATCAAAATCGGTTGGTCTGGCCCTCTGGTTCGATGCTCGCTTTTATTTAGCGATTGCCTACTTTAGGTAGCGGATGTTATCAACTTCGGTTGATTCGGCCCTATGGTTCGATGCTTACTTTTATCTAGCGATTGCCTCTTTTATTTAGCGGATGTTATCAACTTCGGTCGATCCGGCCCTATGGTTCGATGCTCGCTTTTATTTAGCGATTGCCTGCTTTAGGTAGCGGATGTTATCAACTTCGGTTGATCCGGCACTCTGGTTCGATGCTCGTTTTGATTTAGCGATTGCCTGCTTTAGGTAGCGGATGTTATCAACTTCGGTTGATCCGGCCCTCTGGTCCAATGCTCCCTTTTATTTAGCGATTGGCTGCTTTAGGTAGCGGATGTTATCAACTTCGGTTGATCCCGCCATCTTGTTCGATGTTCGTTTTTATTTAGCGATTCTCTGTTTTAGGTAGCGGATGTTATCAACTTCGGTTGATCCGACCCTCTAGTTCGATGCACGCGTTTATTTAGTGATTGCCTACTTTAGGTAGCGGATGTTATCAACTTCGGTTGATCTGGCCCTCTGGTTCGATGCTCGCTTTTATATAGCGATTCCCTGCTTTAGGTAGCGGATGTTATCAACTTCGGTTGATCCGGCCCTATGGTTTGATGCTTGCTTTTATTTAGCGATTGCCTGCTTTAGGTAGCTGATGTTATTTAATTCGGTTGATCCGGCACTCTGGTTCGATGCTCGCTTTTATTTAGCGATTGCCTGCTTTAGGTAGCGGATGTTATCAACTTCGGTTGATCCGGCCCTCTGGTTCGACGCTCCCTTTTATTTAGCGATTGCCTGCTTTAGGTAGCGGATGTTATCAACTTCGGTTGATCCGGCCCTCTGGTTCGATGCTTGCTTTTATTTAGCGATTGCCTGCTTTAGGTAGCGGATGTTATCAACTTCGGTTGATTCGGCCCTCTGTTTCGACGCTCCCTTTTATTTAGCAATTGCCTGCTTTAGGTAGCGGATGTTATCAACTTCGGTTGATCCGGCCCTCTGGTTCGATGCTCGCTTTTATTTAGCAATTGCCTGCTTTAGGTAGCGGATGTTATCAAAATCGGTTGATCCGACCCTCTAGTTCGATGCTCGATTTTATTTAGCGATTTCCTGCTTTAGGTAGCGGATGTTATCAACTTCGGTTGATCCGGCCCTCTGGTTCGATGCTCGCTTTTATTTAGCGATTTCCTGCTTTAGTTAGCGGATGTTATCAACTTCGGTTGATCCGACCCTCTGGTTCGATGCTCTCTTTTAGTTAGCGATTTCCTGCTTTAGTTAGCGGATGTTATCAACTTCGGTTGATCCAGCCATCTGGTTCGATGCTCGTTTTTATTTAGCGATTCTCTGTTTTAGGTAGCGGATGTTATCAACTTCGGTTGATCAGGCCCTCTGGTTCGATGCTCGCGTTTATTTAGTGATTGCCTACTTTAGGTAGCGGATGTTATCAACTTCGATTGATCTGGCCCTCTAGTTCGATGCTCGCTTTTATTTAGCGATTCCCTGCTTTAGGTACCGGATGTTATCAACTTCGGTTGATCCGGCCCTGTGGTTTGATGCTAGCTTTTATTTAGCGATTGCCTGCTTTAGGTAGCGGATGTTATCAACTACGGTTGATCCGGCACTCTGGTTCGATGCTCGCTTTTATTTAGCGATTGCCTGCTTTAGGTAGCGGATGTTATCAACTTCGGTTGATCCGACCCTCTGGTTCGATGCTCGCTTTTATTTAGCGATTGCCTGCTTTAGGTAGCGGATGTTATCAACTTCGGTTGATCCGGCCCTCTGGTTCGATGCTCGCTTTTATTTAGCGATTTCCAGCTTTAGTTAGCGGATGTTATCAACTTCGGTTGATTCGACCCTCTGGTTCGATGCTCTCTTTTAGTTAGCGATTGCCTGCTTTAGTTAGCGGATGTTATCAACTTCGGTTGATCCAGCCCTTTAGTTCGTTGCTCGCTTTTATTTAGCGATTGCTTGCTTTAGGTAACAGATGTTATCAACGTTGATTGATTCGATCCTCTTGTTCAATGCCCGCTTTTATTTAGTGATTTCCTGCTTTAGTTAGTAGATGGTATCAAAATCGGTTGGTCTGGCCCTCTGGTTCGACGCTCGCTTTTATTTAGCGATTGCCTGCTTTAGGTACCGGATGTTATCAACTTCGGTTGATCCGGACGTATGGTTCGATGCTTACATTTATTTAGCGATTGCCTCTTTTATTTAGCAGATGTTATCAACTTCGGTTGATCCGGCCCTATGGTTCGATGCTCGCTTTTATTTAGAGATAACCTGCTTTTTGTAGCGGATGTTATCATCTTCGGTTGATACGGCCCTCTGGTTCGATGCTCGCTTTTATTTAGAGATTGCCTGATTTAGTTAGCGGATGTTATCAATTTCGGTTGATCCGACCCTCTGGTTCGATGCTCGCTTATATTTAGCGATTGCCTGTTTTAGGTAGCGGATGTTATCAACTTAGGTTGATCCGGCCCTCTGGTTTGATGCTCGCTTTTATTTAGCGATTGCCTGCTTTAGGTAGCGGATGTTATCAACTTCGGTTGATCCGGCCCTCTGGTTCGATGCTCGCTTTTATTTAGTGATTGCCTGCTTTAGGTAGAAGATGTCATCAACTTCGGTTGATTCGGCCCTCTGGTTTGATGCTCGCTTTTATTTAGCGATTGTCTGCTTTAGATAGCGGATGTTATCAACTTCGGTGCATCCGACCCTCTGGTTCGATGCTTGCTTTTATTTAGCTATTGCAAGCTTTAGGTAGCGGATGTTATCAACATCGGTTGATCCGGCCCTCTGGTTCGATGCTCGATTTTATTTAGCGATTGCCTGCTTTAGGTAGCGGATGTTATCAACTTCAGTTATTCCGGCCCTCTGGTTCAATGCTCCCTTTTATTTAGTGATTGCCTGCTTTAGGTAGCGGATGTTATCAACTTTGGTTGATCCGGCCATCTGGTTTGATGCTCGTTTTTATTTAGCGATTTTCTGTTTTAGGTAGCGGATGTTATCAACTTCGGTTGATCCTGCCCTCTGGTTCGATGCTCGCGTTTATTTAGTAATTGCCTACTTTAGGTAGCGGATGTTATCAACTTCGGTTGATCTGGCCCTCTGGTTCGATGCTCGCTTTTATTTAGCGATTCCCTGCTTTAGGTAGCGTATGTTATCAACTTCGGTTGATCCGGCCCTTTGGTTCCATGCTCGCTTTTATTTAGCGATTGCCTGCTTTAGGCAGCGGAAGTTATCAACTTCGGTTGATCCGACCCTCTGGTTCGATGCTCGCTTTTATTTAGCGATTGCCTGCTTTAGGCAGCGGATGTTATCAACTTCGGTTGATCCGGCCCTCTAGTTCGATTCTCGTTTTGATTTAGCGATTGCCTGCTTTAGGTAGCGGATGTTATCAACTTCGGTTGATCCGGCCCTCTAGTTCGATGCTCGTTTTGATTTAGCGATTGGCTGCTTTAGGTAGAGGATGTTATCAACTTCGGTTGATCCGACCCTCTTGTCCAATGCTCCCTTTTAATTAGCGATTGGCTGCTTTAGGTAGAGGATGTTATCAACTTCGGTTGATCCAGCCATCTAATTCGATGCTCGTTTTTATTTAGCGATTCTCTGTTTTAGGTAGCGGATGTTATCAACTTCGATTGATCAGGCCCTCTGGTTCGATGCTCGCGTTTATTTAGTGATTGCCTACTTTAGGTAGCGGATGTTATCAACTTCGGTTGATCTGGCCCACTGGTTCAATGCTCGCTTTTATTTAGCGATTCCTGCTTTAGGTAGCGGATGTTATCAAATTCGGTTGATCCGGAACTCTGGTTCGATGCTCGCTTTTATTTAGCGATTGCCTGCTTTAGGTAGCGGATGTTATCAACTTCGGTTGATCCGGCCCTCTGGTTCGATGCTCGCTTTTATTTAGCGATTGCCTGCTTTAGGTAGCGGATGTTATCAAAATCGGTTGATCCGGCCCTCTGGTTCGATGCTCGCTTTTATTTAGCGATTGCCTGCTTTAGGTAGCGGATGTTATCAACTTCGGTTGATCCGACCCTCTGGTTCGATGCTCGCTTTTATTTAGCGATTTCCTGCTTTAGTTAGCGGATGTTATCAACTTCGGTTGTTCCGACCATCTGGTTCGATGCTCGTTTTTCTTTAGCGATTCTCTTTTTTAGGTAGCGGATGTTATCAACTTCGGTTGATCAGGCCCTCTGGTTCGATGCTCGCGTTTATTTAGTGATTGCCTACCTTAGGTAGCGGATGTTATCAACTTCGGTTGATCTGGCCCTCTGGTTCGATGCTCGCTTTTATTTAGCGATTCCCTGCTTTAGGTACCGGATGTTATCAACTTCGGTTGATCCGGCCCTGTGGTTTGATGCTAGCTTTTATTTAGCGATTGCCTGCTTTAGGTAGCGGATGTTATCAACTTCGGTTGATCCGGCACTCTGGTTCGATGCTCGCTTTTATTTAGCGATTGCCTGCTTTAGGTAGCGGATGTTATCAACTTCGGTTGATCCGGCTCTCTGGTTCGATGCTCGCTTTTATTTAGCGATTGCCTGCTTTAGGTAGCGGATGTTATCAACTTCGGTTGATCCGGCCCTCTGGTTCGATGCTCGCTTTTATTTAGCGATTGCCTGCTTTAGGTAGCGGATGTTATCAACTTCGGTTGATCCGGCCCTCTGGTTCGATGCTCTCTTTTATTTAGCAATTTCCAGCTTTAGTTAGCGGATGTTATCAACTTCGGTTGATTCGACCCTCTGGTTCGATGCTCTCTTTTAGTTAGCGATTGCCTGCTTTAGTTAGCGGATGTTATCAACTTCGGTTGATCCGGCCCTTTAGTTCGTTGCTCGCTTTTATTTAGCGATTGCCTGCTTTAGGTAGCAGATGTTATCAACGTCGATTGATTCTATCCTCTTGTTCAATGCCCGCTTTTATTTAGTGATTGCCTGCTTTAGTTAGTAGATGGTATCAAAATCGGTTGATCCGGCCCTATGGTTCGATGCTCGCTTTTATTTAGCGATTACCTGCTTTAGGTAGCGGATGTTATCATCTTTGGTTGATACGACCCTCTGGTTCGATGCTCGCTTTTATTTAGAGATTGCCTGATTTAGTTAGAGGATGTTATCAATTTCGGTTGATCCGGCCCTCTGGTTCGATGCTCGCTTATATTTAGCGATTGCCTATTTTAGGTAGCGGATGTTATCAACTTAGGTTGATCCGACCCTCTGGTTTGATGCTCGCTTTTATTTAGCGATTTCCTGGTTTAGGTAGCGGATGTTATCAACTTCGGTTGATCCGGCCCTCTGGTTCGATGCTCGCTTTTATTTAGCGATTGCAAGCTTTAGGTAGCGGATGTTATCAACATCGGTTGATCCGGCCCTCTGGTTCGATGCTCGCTTTTATTTAGCGATTGCCTGCTTTAGGTAGCGGATGTTATCAACTTCGGTTGATCCGGCCCTCTGGTTCGATGCTCTCTTTTATTTAGCGATTTCCAGCTTTAGTTAGCGGATGTTATAAACTTCGGTTGATTCGACCCTCTGGTTCGATGCTCTCTTTTAGTTAGCATTTGCCTGCTTTAGTTAGCGAATGTTATCAACTTCGGTTGATCCGGCCCTTTAGTTCGTTGCTCGCTTTTATTTAGCGATTGCCTGCTTTAGGTAGCAGATGTTATCAACGTCGATTGATTCTATCCTCTTGTTCAATGCCCGCTTTTATTTAGTGATTGCCTGCTTTAGTTAGTAGATGGTATCAAAATCGGTTGATCCGGCCCTATGGTTCGATGCTCGCTTTTATTTAGCGATTACCTGCTTTAGGTAGCGGATGTTATCATCTTTGGTTGATACGGCCCTCTGGTTCGATGCTCGCTTTTATTTAGAGATTGCCTGATTTATTTAGCGGATGTTATCAATTTCGGTTGATCTGGCCCTCTGGTTCGATGCTCGCTTATATTTAGCGATTGCCTATTTTAGGTAGCGGATGTTATCAACTTAGGTTGATCCGGCCCTCTGGTTTGATGCTCGCTTTTATTTAGCGATTGTCTGCTTTAGATAGCAGATGTTATCAACTTCGGTTGATCCGACCCTCTGGTTCGATGCTCGCTTTTATTTAGCGATTGCAAGCTTTAGGTAGCGGATGTTATCAACATCGGTTGATCCGGCCCTCTGGTTCGATGCTCGATTTTATTTAGCGATTGCCTGCTTTAGGTAGCGGATGTTATCAACTTCAGTTGATCCGGCCCTCTGGTTCAATGCTCCCTTGTATTTAGTGGTTGCCTGCTTTAGGTAGCGAATGTTATCAACTTCGGTTGATCCGGCCATCTGGTTCGATGCTCGTTTTTATTTAGCGATTTTTTGTTTAAGGTAGCGGATGTTATCAACTTCGGTTGATCCGGCCCTCTGGTTTGATGCTCGCGTTTATTTAGTGATAGCTTACTTTACGTAGCGGATGTTATCAACTTCGGTTGATCTGGCCCTCTGGTTCGATGCTCGCTTTTATTTAGCGATTCCCTGCTTTAGGTAGTGGATGTTATCAACTTCGGTTGATCCGGAACTCTGGTTCGATGCTCGCTTTTATTTAGCGATTGCCTGCTTTAGGTAGCGGATGTTATCAACTTCGGTTGATCTAGCCCTCTGGTTCGGTGCTCGCTTTTATTTAGCGATTTCCTGCTTTAGTTAGCGGATGTTATCAACTTCGGTTGATCCGACCCTCTTGTTCGATGCTCTCTTTTAGTTAGCAATTGCCTGCTTTAGTTAGCGGATGTTATCAACTTCGGTTGATCCGGCCCTCTAATTCGTTTCTCGCTTTTATTTAGCGATTGTCTGCTTTAGGTAGCAGATGTTATCAATGTCGGTTGATTCGATCCTCTGGTTCGATGCCCAATTTTATTTAGTGATTGCCTGCTTTAGTTAGTAGATGGTATCAAAATCGGTTGGTATGGCCCTCTGGTTCGATGCTCGCTTTTATTTAGCGATTGCCTACTTTAGGTAGCGGATGTTATCAACTTCGGTTGATCCGGCCCTATGGTTCAATGCTTACTTTTATCTAGCGATTGCCTCTTTTATTTAGCGGATGTTATCAACTTCGGTTGATCCGGCCCTATGGTTCGATGCTCGCTTTTATTTAGCGATTGCCTGCTTTAGGTAGCGGATGTTATCAACTTCGGTTGATCCGGCCCTCTGGTTCGATGCTCGTTTTGATTTAGCGATTGCCTGCTTTAGGTAGCGGATGTTATCAACTTCGGTTGATCCGGCCCTCTGGTCCAATGCTCCCTTTTATTTAGCGATTGGCTGCTTTAGGTAGCGGATGTTATCAACTTCGGTTGATCCCGCCATCTTGTTCGATGCTCGTTTTTATTTAGCGATTCTCTGTTTTAGGTAGCGGATGTTATCAATTCGGTTGATCCGACCCTCTAGTTCGATGCTCGTGTTTATTTAGTGATTGCCTACTTTAGGTAGCGGATGTTATCAACTTCGGTTGATCTGGCCCTCTGGTTCGATGCTCGCTTTTATATAGCGATTCCCTGCTTTAGGTAGCGGATGTTATCAACTTCGGTTGATCCGGCCCTATGGTTTGATGCTTGCTTTTATTTAGCGATTGCCTGCTTTAGGTAGCTGATGTTATTTAATTCGGTTGATCCGGCACTCTGGTTCGATGCTCGCTTTTATTTAGCGATTGCCTGCTTTAGGTAGCGGATGTTATCAACTTCGGTTGATCCGGCCCTCTGGTTCGACGCTCCCTTTTATTTAGCGATTGCCTGCTTTAGGTAGCGGATGTTATCAACTTCGGTTGATCCGGCCCTCTGGTTCGATGCTTGCTTTTATTTAGCGATTGCCTGCTTTAGGTAGCGGATGTTATCAACTTCGGTTGATCCGGCCCTCTGGTTCGATGCTCGCTTTTATTTAGCGATTGCCTGCTTTAGGTAGCGGATGTTATCAATTCGGTTCATCCGGCCCTCTGGTTCGATGCTCGCTTTTATTTAGCGATTGCCTGCTTTAGGTAGCGGATGTTATCAACTTCGGTTGATCCGGCCCTCTGGTTCGATGCTCGCTTTTATTTAGCGATTTCCTGCTTTAGTTAGCGGATGTTATCAACTTCGGTTGATCCGACCCTCTGGTTCGATGCTCTCTTTTAGTTAGCAATTGCCTGCTTTAGTTAGCGGATGTTATCAACTTCGGTTGATCCGGCCCTCTAGTTCGTTGCTTGCTTTTATTTAGCGATTGCCTGCTTTAGGTAGCAGATGTTATCAATGTTGGTTGATTGGATCCTCTGGTTCGATGCCCGATTTTATTTAGTGATTGCCTGCTTTAGTTAGTAGATGGTATCAAAATCGGTTGGTCTGGCCCTCTGGTTCGATGCTCGCTTTTATTTAGCGATTGCCTATTTTAAGTAGCGGATGTTATCAACTTCGGTTGAACCAGCCCTATGGTTCGATGCTTACTTTTATCTAGCGATTGCCTCTTTTATTTAGCGGATGTTATCAACTTCGGTTGATCCGGCCCTATGGTTCGATGCTCGCTTTTATTTAGCGATTGCCTGCTTTAGGTAGCGGATGTTATCAACTTCGGTTGATCCGGCCCTCTGGTTCGATGCTCGTTTTGATTTAGCGATTGCCTGCTTTAGGTAGCGGATGTTATCAACTTCGGTTGATCCGGCCCTCTGGTCCAATGCTCCCTTTTATTTAGCGATTGGATGCTTTAGGTAGCAGATGTTATCAACTTCGGTTGATCCCGCCATCTTGTTCGATGCTCGTTTTTATTTAGCGATTTTCTGTTTTAGGTAGCGGATGTTATCAACTTCGGTTGATCCGACCCTCTAGTTCGATGCTCGCGTTTATTTAGTGATTGCCTACTTTAGGTAGCGGATGTTATCAACTTCGGTTGATCAGGCCCTCTGGTTCGATGCTCGCTTTTATATAGCGATTCCCTGCTTTAGGTAGCGGATGTTATTAACTTCGGTTGATCCGGCCCTCTAGTTCGTTGCTCGCTTTTATTTAGCGATTGCCTGCTTTAGGTAGCAGATGTTATCAATGTCGGTTGATTCGATTATATGGTTCGATGCCCGATTTTATTTAGTGATTTCCTGCTTTAGTTAGTAGATGGTATCAAAATCGGTTGGTCTGGCCCTCTGGTTCAATGCTCGCTTTTATTTAGCGATTGCCTACTTTAGGTAGCGGATGTTATCAACTTCGGTTGATCCGGCCGTATGGTTCGATGCTTACTTTTATCTAGCGATTGCCTCTTTTATTTAGCGGATGTTATCAACTTCGGTTGATTCGGCCCTATGGTTCAATGCTCGCTTTTATTTAGCGATTGCCTGCTTTAGGTAGCGGATGTTATCAACTTCGGTTGATCCGGCCCTCTGGTTCGATGCTCGTTTCGATTTAGCGATTGCCTGCTTTAGGTAGCGGATGTTATCAACTTCGTTTGATCCAGCCCTCTGGTCCAATGCTCCCTTTTATTTAGCGATTGGCTGCTTTAGGTAGCGGATGTTATCAACTTCGGTTGATCCCGCAATCTTGTTCGATGCTCGTTTTTATTTAGCGATTCTCTGTTTTAGGTAGCGGATGTTATCAACTTCGGTTGATCCGAACCTCTAGTTCGATGCTCGCGTTTATTTAGTGATTGCCTACTTTAGGTAGCGGATGTTATCAACTTCGGTTGATCTGGCCCTCTGGTTCGATGCTCGCTTTTATTTAGTGATTCCCTGCTTTAGGTAGCGGATGTTATCAACTTCGGTTGATCCGGCCCTATGGTTTGATGCTTGCTTTTATTTAGCGATTGCCTGCTTTAGGTAGTTGATGTTATTTACTTCGGTTGATTCGGCACTCTGGTTCGATGCTTGCTTTTATTTAGCGATTGCCTGCTTTAGGTAGCGGATGTTATCAACTTCAGTTGGTACGGCCATCTGGTTCGATGCTCGTTTTTATTTAGCGATTTTCTGTTTTAGGTAGCGGATGTTATCAACTTCGGTTGATCCGGCCCTCTGGTTCGATGCTCGCGTTTATTTAGTGATTGCCTGCTTTAGGTAGCGGATGTTATCAACTTCGGTTGATCTGGCCCTCTGAATCGATGCTCGCTTTTATTTAGCGATTCCCTGCTTTAGGTAGCGGATGTTATCAACTTCGGTTGATACGGCACTCTGGTTCGATGCTCGCTTTCATTTAGCGATTGCCTGCTTTAGGTAGCGGATGTTATCAACTTCGGTTGATCCGGACCTCTGGTTCGATGCTCGCTTTTATTTAGCGATTGCCTGCTTTAGGTAGCGGATGTTATCAATTCGGTTGATCCGGCGCTCTGGTTCGATACTCGCTTTTATTTAGCGATTGCCTGCTTTAGGTAGCGGATGTTATCAACTTCGGTTGATCCGGCCCTCTGGTTCGATGCTTGCTTTTATTTAGCGATTTCCTGCTTTAGGTAGCGGATGTTATCAACTTCGGTTGATCCGGTCCTCTGGTTAGATGCTCGCTTTTATTTAGCGATTGCCTGCTTTAGGTAGAAGATGTCATCAACTTCGGTTGATCCGGCCCTCTGGTTCGATGCTCGCTTTTATTTAGTGATTGCCTGCTTTAGTTAGCGGAGTTATCAGCTTCGGTTGATCCGGCCCTCTGGTTCGATGCTCGATTTTATTTAGCGATTGTCTGATTTAGATAGCGAATGTTATCAACTTCGGTTGATCCGACCCTCTGGTTCGATGCTCGCTTTTATTGAGTGATTGCCTACCCCTCTGGTTCGATGCTCGCTTTTATTTAGCGATTGCCTGCTTTGGGTAGCGGATGTTATCAACTTCGGTTGATCCGGCCCTCTGGTTCGATGCTCGATTTTATTTAGCGATTTTCTGTTTTAGGTAGCGGATGTTATCAACTTCGGTTGATCCGGCCCTCTGGTTCGATGCTCGCTTTTATTTAGCGATTTCCTGCTTTAGGTAGCGGATGTTATCAACTTCGGTTGATCCGGCCCTCTGGTTCGATGCTCGCTTTTATTTAGCGATTGCCTGCTTTAGGTAGCGGATGTTATCAACTTCGGTTGATCCGGCCCTCTGGTTCGATGCTCGCTTTTATTTAGCGATTTCCAGCTTTAGTTAGCGGATGTTATCAACTTCGGTTGATTCGACCCTCTGGTTCGATGCTCTCTTTCAGTTAGCTATTGCCTGCTTTAGTTAGCGGATGTTATCAACTTCGGTTTATCCGGCCCTTTAGTTCGTTGCTCGCTTTTATTTAGCGATTGCCTGCTTTAGGTAGCAGATGTTATCAACGTCGATTGATTCGATCCTCTTGTTCAATGCCCGCTTTTATTTAGTGATTGCCTGCTTTAGTTAGTAGATGGTATCAAAATCGGTTGATCCAGCCCTATGGTTCGATGCTCGCTTTTATTTAGAGATTACCTGCTTTAGGTACCGGATGTTATCATCTTTGGTTGATACGGCCCTCTAGTTCGATGCTCGCTTTTATTTAGAGATTGCCTGATTTAGTTAGCGGATGTTATCAATTTCGGTTGATCCGGCCCTCTGGTTTGATGCTCGCTTTTATTTAGCGATTTCCTTCTTTAGGTAGCGGATGTAATCAACTTCGGTTGATCCGGCCCTCTGGTTCGATGCTCGCTTTTATTTAGCGACTGCCTGCTTTAGGTAGCAGATGTCATCAACTTCGGTTGATTCGGCCCTCTGGTTTGATGCTCGCTTTTATTTAGCGATTGTCTGCTTTAGATAGCAGATGTTATCAACTTCGGTTGATCCGACCCTCTGGTTCGATGCTCACTTTTATTTAGCGATTGCAAGCTTTAGGTAGCGGATGTTATCAACATCGGTTGATCCGGCCCTCTGGTTCGATGCTCGATTTTATTTAGCGATTGCCTGCTTTAGGTAGCGGATGTTATCAACTTCAGTTGATCCGGCCCTCTGGTTCAATGCTCCCTTTTATTTAGTGATTGCCTGCTTTAGGTAGCGGATGTTATCAACTTCGGTTGATCCGGCCATCTGGTTCGATGCTCGTTTTTATTTAGCAATTTTCTGTTTAAGGTAGCGGATGTTATCAACTTCGGTTGATCCGGCCCTCTGGTTCGATGCTTGCGTTTATTTAGTGATTGCCTACTTTAGGTAGCGGATGTTATCAACTTCGGTTGATCTGGCCCTCTGGTTCGATGCTCGCTTTTATTTAGCGATTCCCTGCTTTAGGTTGCGGGTGTTATCAACTTCGGTTGATCCGGAACTCTGGTTCGATGCTCGCTTTTATTTAGCGATTGCCTGCTTTAGGTAGCGGATATTATCAACTTCGGTTGATCCGGCCCTCTGGTTCGATGCTCGCTTTTATTTAGCGATTGCCTGCTTTAGGTAGCGGATGTTATCAACTTCGGTTGATCCGGCCCTCTGGTTCGATGCTCGCTTTTATTTAGCGATTGCCTGCTTTAGGTAGTGGATGTTATCAACTTCAGTTAATCCGTCCCTCAGGTTCGATGCTCTCTTTTAGTTAGCAATTGCCTGCTTTAGGTAGCGGATGTTATCAACTTCGGTTGATCCGGCCCTCTGGTCCAATGCTCCCTTTTATTTAGCGATTAGCTGCTTTAGGTAGCGGATGTTATCAACTTCGGTTGATCCCGCCACCTGGTTCGATGCTCGTTTTTATTTAGCGATTCTCTGTTTTAGGTAGCGGATGTTATCAACTTCGGTTGATCCGACCCTCTAGTTCGATGCTCGCGTTTATTTAGTGATTGCCTACTTTAGGTAGCGGATGTTATCAACTTCGGTTGATCTGGCCCTCTGGTTCGATGCTCGCTTTTATTTAGCGATTCCCTGCTTTAGGTAGCGGATGTTATCAACTTCGGTTGATCCGGCCCTATGGTTTGATGCTTGCTTTTATTTAGCGATTGCCTGCTTTAGGTAGCTGATGTTATTTACTTCGGTTGATCCGGCACTCTGGTTCGATGTCGCTTTTATTTAGAGATTGCCTGCTTTAAGTAGCGGATGTTATCAACTTCGGTTGATCCGGCCCTCTGGTTCGATGCTCCCTTTTATTTAGCGATTGCCTGCTTTAGGTAGCGGATGTTATCAATTCGGTTGATCCGGCCCTCTGGTTCGATGCTCGCTTTTATTTAGCGATTGCCTGCTTTAGGTAGCGGATGTCATCAACTTCGGTTGATCTGGCCCTCTGGTTCGATGCTCACTTTTATTTAGCGATTGCCTGCTTTAGTTAACGGAGTTATCAACTTCGGTTGATCCGGCCCTCTGGTTCGATGCTCGCTTTTATTTAGCGATTGTCTGATTTAGATAGCGAATGTTATCAACTTCGGTTGATCCGACCTTCTGGTTCGATGCTCGCTTTTATTTAGTGATTGCCTACCCCTCTGGTTCGATGCTCGCTTTTATTTAGCGATTGCGTACTTTGGGTAGCGGATGTTATCAACTTCGGTTGATCCGACCCTCTGGTTCGATGCTAGCTTTTATTTAGCGATTGCCTGCTTTAGGTAGCGGATGTTATCAACTTCGGTTGGTCCGGCCATCTGGTTCGATGCTCGTTTTTATTTAGCGATTTTCTGTTTTAGGTAGCGGATGTTATCAACTTCAGTTGATCCGGCCCTCTGGTTCGATGCTCGCGTTTATTTAGTGATTACCTGCTTTAGGTAGCGGATGTTATCAACTTCGGTTGATCTGGCCCTCTGGTTCGATGTTCGCTTTTATTTAGCGATTCCCTGCTTTAGGTAGCGGATGTTATCAACTTCGGTTGAACCGGCACTCTGGTTCGATGCTCGCTTATATTTAGCGATTGCATGCTTTAGGTTAGCGGATGTTATCAACTTCGGTTGATCCGGCCCTATGGTTCGATGCTCGCTTTTATTTAGCGATTGCCTGCTTTAGGTAGCGGATGTTATCAATTCGGTTGATCTGGCCCTCTGGTTCGATGCTCGCTTTTATTTAGGGATTGCCTGCTTTAGGTAGCGGATGTTATCAGCTTCGGTTGATCCGGCCCTCTGGTTCGATGCTCGCTTTTATTTAGCGATTTCCTGCTTTAGTTAGCGGATGTTATCAACTTCGGTTGATCCGACCCTCTGGTTCGATACTCTCTTTTAGTTAGCAATTTCCTGCATTAGTTAGTGGATGTTATCAACTTCGGTTGATCCGGCCCTCTAGTTCGTTGCTCGCTTTTATTTAGCGATTGCTTGCTTTAGGTAGCAGATGTTATCAACGTCGGTTGATTATATCCTCTGGTTCGAAGCCCGCTTTTATTTAGTGATTGCCTGCTTTAGTTAGTAGATGGTATCATAATCGGTTGGTCTTGCCCTCTGGTTCGATGCTCGCTTTTATTTAGCGATTGCCTACTTTATGTAGTGAATGTTATCAACTTCGGTTGATCCGGCCCTATGGTTCGATGCTTACTTTTATTTAGCGATTGCCTCTTTTATTTAGCGGATGTTATCAACTTCGGTTGATCCGGACCTATGGTTCGATGCTCGCTTTTATTTAGCGATTGCCTGCTTTAGGTAGCAGATGTTATCAACTTCGGTTGATCCGGCCCTCTGGTCGATGCTCGTTTTGATTTAGTGATTGCCTTCTTTAGGTAGCGGATGTTATCAACTTTGGTTGATCCGACCCTCTGGGCCAATGCTCCCTTTTATTTAGCCATTGGCTACTTTAGGTAGCGGATGTTATCAACTTCGGTTGATCCCGCCATCTGGTTTGATGCTCGTTTTTATTTAGCGATTCTCTGTTTTAGGTAGAGGATGTTATCAACTTCGATTGATCAGGCCCTCTGGTTCGATGGTCGCGTTTATTTAGTAATTGCCTACTTTAGGTAGCGGATGTTATCAACTTCGGTTGATCCGACCCTCTAGTTCGATGCTCGCGTTTATTTAGTGATTGGCTAGTTTAGGTAGCGGATGTTATCAACTTCGGTTGATCTGGCCCTCTGGTTCGACGCTCGCTTTTATTTAGCGATTCCCTGCTTTAGGTAGCGGATGTTATCAACTTCGGTTGATCCGGCCCTATGGTTTGATGCTCGCTTTTATTTAGCGATTGCCTGCTTTAGGTAGCTGATGTTATTTACTTCGGTTGATCCAGCACTCTGGTTCGTTGCTCGCGTTTATTTAGCGATTGCCTGCTTTAGGTAGCGGATGTTATCACTTCGGTTGATCCAGCCCTCTGGTTCGATGCTCGCTTTTATTTAGCGATTGCCTGCTTTAGGTAGCGGATGTTATCAACTTCGGTTGATCCGGCCTTCTGGTTCGATGCTCGCTTTTATTTAGCGATTGCCTGCTTTAGTTAGCGGAGTTATCAACTTCGGTTGATTCGGCCCTCTGGTTCGATGCTCGCTTTTATTTAGCGATTGTCTGATTTAGATAGCGAATGTTATCAACTTCGGTTGATCCGACCTTCTGGTTCGATGCTCGCTTTTATTTAGTGATTGCCTACCCCTCTGGTTCGATGCTCGCTTTTATTTCGCGACTGCCTGCTTTGGGTAGCGGATGTTATCAACTTTGGTTGATCCGGCCCTCTGGTTCGATGCTCGATTTTATTTAGCGATTGCCTGCTTCAGGTAGCGAATGTTATCAACTTCGGTTGATCCGGCCCTCTGGTTCGATGCTCGCATTTATTTAGCGATTGCCTGCTTTAGGTAGCGGATGTTATCAACTTCGGTTGATCTGGCCCTCTGGGTCAATGCTCCCTTTTATTTAGCGATTTCCTGCTTTATGTAGCGGATGTTATGAACTTCGGTTGGTCCGGCCCTCTAGTTCGATGCTCGCATTTATTTAGCGATTTCCTGCTTTTGGTAGCGGATGTTATCAACTTCGGTTGATCCAGCCCTCTGGTTCGATGATCACTTTTATTTAGCGATTGCCTGCTTTAAGTAGCGGATGTTATGAATTTCGGTTGATCCGGCCCTCTGGTTCGATGCTCGCTTTTATTTAGCGATTTCCTGCTTTAGGTAGCGGATGTTATCAACTTCAGTTGATCCGGCCCTCTGGTTCCATGCTCCCTTTTATTTAGCGATTGTCTGCTTTAGGTAGCGGATGTTATCAACTTTGGTTGAACCGGCCCTCTGGTTCGATGCTTGCTTTTATTTAGCGATTGTCTGCTTTAGGTAGCGGATGTTATCAACTTCGGTTGATCCGGCCATCTAGTTCGATTCTCGCTTTTATTTAGCGATTGCCTGCTTCAGGTAGCAGATGTTATCAACTTCGGTTGATCCGGCCCTCTGGTTCGATGCTCACTTTTATTTAGCGATTGCCTGCTTTAGGTAGCGGATGTCATCAACTTCGGTTGATCCGGCCCTCTTGTTCTATGCTCGCTTTTATTTAGCGATTGCCTGCTTTATGTAGTGAATGTTATCAACTTCGGTTGATCCGGCCCTCTGGTTCGATGCTCGCTTTTATTTAGCGATTGCCTGCTTTAGGAATCGGATGTTATCAACTTCGGTTGATCCGACCCTCTGGTTCTATGCTCGCTTTTATTTAGCAATTGCCTCCTTTAAGTAGCGGATGTTATCAACTTCTGTTGATCCGACCCTCTGGTTCGATGCTCTCTTTTATTTAGCGATTGCCTGCTTTAGGTAGCGGATGTTATCAACTTCGGTTGATCCGACCCTCTCGTTCGATGCTCGCTTTTATTTAGCGATTGCCTCTTTTATTTAGCGGATGTTATCATCTTCGGTTGATCCGGCCCTATGGTTCGATGCTCACTTTTATTTAGCGATTGCCTACTTTAGGTAGCGGATGTTATCAACTTCGGTTGATCCGGCCCTCTAGTTCGATGCTCGCTTTTATTTAGCGATTGTCTGCTTTAGGTAGTGGATGTTATCAACTTCGGTTGATCCGGCCCTATGGTTCGATACTCGCTTTTATTTAGCGATTGCCTGTTTTAGGTAGCGGATGTTATCAAATTAGGTTGATCAGGCCCTCTGGTTCGATGCTCGCTTTTATTTAGCGATTGCCTGCTTTAGGTAGCGGATGTTATCAACTTCGGTTGATCCGGCCCTCTGGTTCTATGCTCGCTTTTATTTAGCGATTGCCTGCTTTAGGTAGCGGATGTTATCAACTTCGGTTGATCCGACCCTCTGGTTTGATGCTCGCTTTTATTTAGTGATTGCCTGCCTTAGGTAGCGGATGTTATCAACTTTCGTTGATTCGGCCCTCTCGTTTGATGCTCGCTTTTATTTAGCGATTGTCTTTTTTATTTAGCGGATGTTATCAACTTCGGTTGATCCGGCCTTATGGTTCGATGCTCACTTTTATTTAGCGATTGCCTGCTTTAGGTAGCGGATGTTATCAACTTCGGTTGATCCGGCCCTCTAGTTCGATGCTCATTTTTATTTAGCGATTTCCTGCTTTAGGTAGCAGATGTCATCACCTTCGGTTGATCCGGCCCTCTGGTTCGATGCTCGCTTTTATTTAGCGATTGCCTGCTTTAGGTAGCGGATGTTATACTCTTCGGTTGATCCGGCCCTCTGGTTCGATGCTCGCTTTTATTTAGCGATTGCCACCTTTAGGTAGCGGATGTTATCAACTTCGGTTGATCCGGCCCTCTGGTTCGATGCTCGTTTTTATTTAGCGATTGCCTGCTTTAGGTAGCAGATGTCATCACCTTCGGTTGATCCGGCCCTCTGGTTTGATGCTCGCTTTTATTTAGCGATTGCATGCTTTAGGTAGCGGATGTTATACTCTTCGGCTGATCCGGCCCTCTGGTTCGATGCTCGCTTTTATTTAGCGATTGCCTGCTTTAGGTAGCAGATGTCATCAACTACGGTTGATCTGGCCCTCTGGTTCGATGCTCGCTTTTATTTAGCGATTTCCTGCTTTACTTAGCGTATGTTATTAACTTCGGTTGATCCGGCCCTCTGGTTCTATGCTCGCTTTTATTTAGCGATTGCCTGCTTTAGGTAGCGGATGTTATCAACTTCGGTTGATCCGGCCCTCTCGTTCGATGCTCGCTTTTATTTAGCGATTGCCTCTTTTATTTAGCGGATGTTATCAACTTCGGTTGATCCGGCCCTATGGTTCGATGCTCACTTTTATTTAGCGATTGCCTGCTTTAGGTAGCAGATGTTATCAACTTCAGTTGATCCGGCCCTATGGTTCGATGCTCGCTTTTATTTAGCGATTGCCACCTTTAGGTAGCGGATGTTATCAACTTCGGTTGATCCGGCCATCTAGTTCAATTCTCGCTTTTATTTAGCGATTGCCTACTTTAGTTAACAGATGTTATCAACTTCGGTTGATCCGGCCCTCGGGTTCGATGGTCGCTTTTATTTAGCGATTTCCTGCTTTAGGTAGCGGATGTTATCAATTTCGTTTGATCCGGCCCTCTGGTTCGATGCTCGCTTTTATTTAGCGATTGCCTGCTTTTGGTAGCAGATGTTATCAACTTCGGTTGTTCCGGCCCTGTCGTTTGATGCTCGCTTTAATTTAGCGATTGCCTCTTTTATTTAGTGGATGTTATCAACTTCGGTTGATCCGGCCCTATGGTTTGATGCTCACTTTTATTTAGCGATTGCCTGCTTTAGGTAGCAGATGTTACCAACTTCGGTTGCTCCGGCCCTATGGTTCGATTCTAGCTTTTATTTAGCGATTGCCTACTTTAGTTAGCGGATGTTATCAACTTCGGTTGATACGGCCCTCTGATTCGATGGTCGCTTTTATTTAGCGATTGCCTGCTTTAGGTAGCGGATGTTATCAACTTTGGTTGATCCGGCCCTCTGGTTCGATGCTCGCTTTTATTTAGCGATTTCCTGCTTTAGGTAGCAGATGTCATCACCTTCGGTTGATCCGACCCTCTAGTTCGATGCTCGCTTTTATTTAGCGATTGCCTGCTTTAGTTACCGGATATTATACTCTTCGGTTGATCCTGCCCTCTGGTTCGATGCTCGCTTTTATTTAGCGATTGCCTGCTTTAGGTAGCAGATGTCATCAACTACGGTTGATCCGGCCCTCTGGTTCGATGCTCGCTTTTATTTAGCGATTGCCTGCTTTAGGTAGAAGATGTCATAAACTTCGGTTGATCCGGCCCTTTGGTTCGATGCTCGCTTTTATTTAGCGATTTCCTGCTTTAGTTAGCGGATGTTATCAACTTCGGTTGATCCGGCCCTCTAGTTCGATGTTCACTTTTATTTAGCGATTGCCACCTTTAGGTAGCGGATGTTATCAACTTCGGTTGATCCGGCCATCTAGTTCAATTCTCGCTTTTATTTAGCGATTGCCTACTTTAGTTAACAGATGTTATCAACTTCGGTTGATCCGGCCCTTTGGTTCGATGGTCGCTTTTATTTAGCGATTGCCTGCTTTAGGTAGCGGATGTTATCAACTTCGTTTGATTCAGCCCTCTGGTTCGATGCTCGCTTTTATTTAGCGATTGCCTGCTTTAGGTAGCGGATGTTATCAACTTCGGTTGTTCCGGCCCTCTCGTTCGATGCTCGCTTTTATTTAGCGATTGCCTCTTTTATTTAGCGGATGTTATCAACTTCGGTTGATCCGACCCTATGGTTCGATGCTCACTGCTATTTAGCGATTTCCTGCTTTAGGTAGCGGATGTTATAAACTTCGGTTGATCCGGCCCTATGGTTCGATGATCGCTTTTATTTAGCGATTGCCACCTTTAGGTAGCGGATGTTATCAACTTCGGTTGATCCGGCCATCTAGTTCGATTCTCGCTTTTATTTAGCGATTGCCTACTTTAGTTAGCGGATGTTATCAACTTCGGTTGATACGGCCCTCTGATTCGATGGTCGCTTTTATTTAGCGATTGCCTGCTTTAGGTAGCGGATGTCATCAACTTCGGTTGATCCGGCCCTCTGGTTCGATGCTCGCTTTTATTTAGCGATTTCCTGCTTTAGGTAGCAGATGTCATCACCTTCGGTTGATCCGGCCCTCTGGTTCGATGTTCGCTTTTATTTAGCGATTGCCTGCTTTAGATAGCGGATGTTATACTCTTTGGTTGATCCGGCCCTCTGGTTCGATGCTCGCTTTTATTTAGCGATTGCCTGCTTTAGGTAGCATATGTCATCAACTACGGTTGATCCGGCCCTCTGGTTCGATGCTCGCTTTTATTTAGCGATAGCCTGCTTTAGGTAGCAATGTCATCAACTTCGGTTGATCCGGCACTCTGGTTCGATGCTCGCTTTTATTTAGCGATTTCCTGCTTTAGCTAGTGGATGTTATCAACTTCGGTTGATTCGGCCCTCTAGTTCGATGTTCGCTTTTATTTAGCGATTGCCACCTTTAGGTAGAGGATGTTATCAACTTCGGTTGATCCGGCCATCTAGTTCAATTCTCGCTTTTATTTCGCGATTGCCTACTTTAGTTAACAGATGTTATCAACTTCGGTTGATCCGGCCCTCTGGTTCGATGGTCGCTTTTATTTAGCGATTTCCTGCTTTAGGTAGCGGATGGTATCAACTTCGTTTGATCCGGCCCTTTGGTTCAATGCTCGCTTTTATTTAGCGATTGCCTGCTTTAGGTAGCAGATGTCATCAACTTCAGTTGATCCATCCCTCTGGTTCGATGCTCGCTTTTATTTAGCGATTGCGTGCTTTAGTTATCGGATGTTATCAACTTCGGTTGATCCGACCCTCTGGTTCAATGCTCGCTTTTATTTAGCGATTGCCTGCTTTAGGTAGCGGATGTTATCAACTTCCGTTGATCCGGCCCTCTAGTTCAATGCTCGCTTTTATTTAGCGATTGCCTGCTTTAGGTAGCGGATGTTATCAACTTCGGTTGATCCGGCCCTCTGGTTCAATGCTCCCTTTTATTTAGCGATTGCCTCCTTTAGGTAGCGGATGTTATGAACTTCGGTTGAACCGACCCTCTGGTTCGATGCTGGCTTTTATTTAGCGATTGTCTGCTTTAGGTAGCGGATGTTATCAACTTCGGTTGATCCGACCCTCTGGTTCGATACTCGCTTTTATTTAGTGATTGCCTACTTTAGGTAGCGTATGTTATCAACTTCGGTTGATCCGGCCCTCTGGTTCGATGCTCGCTTTTATTTAGCGATTGCCTGCTTTATGTAGTGGATGTTATCAACTTCGGATGATCCGGCCCTCTGGTTTGATGCTCGCTTTTATTTAGCGATTGCGTGCTTTAGTTAGCGGATGTTATCAACTTCGGTTGATCCGACTCTCCGGTTCGATGCTCGCTTTTATTTAGCGATTGCCTGTTTAGGTAGCGGATGTTATCAACTTCCGTTGATCCGACCCTCTAGTTCAATGCTCGCTTTTATTTAGCGATTGCCTGCTTTAGGTAGCGGATGTTATCAACTTCGGTTGATCCGACCCTCTGGTTTGATGCTCACTTTTATTTAGCCATTGCCTGCTTTAGGTAGCAGATGTTATCAACTTTCGTTGATTCGACCCTCTCGTTCGATGCTCGCTTTTATTTAGCGATTGCCTCTTTTATTTAGCGGATGTTATCAACTTCGGTTGATCCGGCCCTATGGTTCGATGCTCGCTTTTATTTAGCGATTGCCTGCTTTAGGTAGCGGATGTTATAAACTTCGATTATTCCGGCCCTATAGTTCGATGCTCGCTTTTATTTAGCGATTGCCACCTTTAGGTAGCGGATGTTATCAACTTCGGTTGATCCGACCCTCTGGTTCGATGCTCGTTTTTATTTAGCGATTGCCTGCTTTAGGTAGCAGATGTCATCACCTTCGGTTGATCCGGCCCTCTGGTTCGATGCTCGCTTTTATTTAGCGATTGCCACCTTTAGGTAGCGGATGTTATCAACTTTGGTTGATTCGGCCATCTAGTTCGATTCTCGCTTTTATTTAGCGATTGCCTGCTTTAGGTAGTGGATGTTATCAACTTCGGTTGATCAGTCCCTCTGGTTCGTTGCTCGCTTTTATTTAGCGATTGCCTACATTAGTTAGCGGATGTTATCAACTTCGGTTGATCCGGCCCTCTGGTTCGATGGTCGCTTTTATTTAGCGATTGCCTGCTTTAGGTAGCGGATGTTATCAACTTCGGTTGATCCGGCCCTCTGGTTCGATGCTCGCTTTTATTTAGCGATTGCCTACTTTAGGTAGCAGATGTCATCACCCTCGGTTGATCCGGCCCTCTGGTTCGATGCTCGCTTTTATTTAGCGATTGCCTGCTTTAGGTAGCGGATGTTATCAACTTCGGTTGATCCGGACCTCGGGTTCGATGCTCGCTTTTATTTAGCGATTGCCTGCTTTAGGTAGCGGATGTTATCAACTTCGGTTGATCCATCCCTCTGGTTTGATGCTCGCTTTTATTTAGAGATTTCCTGATTTAGTTAACGGATGGTATCAAAATCGGTTGATCTGGCCCTCTGGTTCGATGCACGCTTTTATTTAGTGATTGCCTGCTTTAGGTAGCGGATGTTATCAACTTCGATTGATCCGACCCTCTGGTTCGATGCTCACTTTAATTTAGGGATTGCCTCCTTTAGTTAGCGGATGTTATCAACTTCGGTTGATCCGGCCTTATGGTTCGATGCTCGCTTTTATTTAGCGATTGCCTGCTTTAGGTAGCGGATGTTATCAACTTCGGTTGATTCGACCCTATGGTTCGATGCTCGCTTTTTTTAAGCGATTGCCACCTTTAGGTAGCGGATTTTATCAACTTCGGTTGATCCAGCCCTCTGGTTCGATTCTCGCTTTCATTTAGCGATTGCCTGCTTTAGTTAGCGGATGTTATCAACTTCGGTTGATCCGGCCCTCTGGTTCGATGCTCGCTTTTATTTAGCGATTACCTGCTTTAGGTAGCGGATGTTATCTACTTCTGTTGATCTGGTACTCTGGTTCGATGCTCGCTTTTATTTACCGATTGCCTGCTTTAGTTAGCGGAAGTTATCAACTTCGGTTGATCTGGCCCTCTAGTTCGATGCACGCATTTATTTAGCGATTGCCTGCTTTAGGTAGCGGATGTCATTAACTTCGGTTGATACGGCCCTCTGGTTCGATGCTTGCTTTTATTTAGCGATTGCCTGCTTTAGTTAGCGAATGTTATCAACTTCGGTTGATTCGGCCCTCTGGTTCGATGGTCGCTTTTATTTAGCGATTGCCTGCTTTAGATAGCGGTTGTTATCAACTTCGGTTGATCCGACCCTCTGGTTTGATGCTCTCTTTTATTTAGCGATTGCATGCTTTAAGTAGCGGATGTTATCAATATCGGTTGATCCGGCCCTCTGGTTCGATGCTCGCTTTTATTTAGCGATTGCCTCCTTTAGGTAGCGGACGTTATAAACATCGGTTGATTCGGCCCTCTGGTTCAATGATCCCTTTTATTTAGTGATTGCCTGCTTTAGGTAGCGGATGTTATCAACTTCGGTTGATCCGGCCATCTGGCTCGATGCTCGTTTTTATTTAGCGATTCTCTGTTTTAAGTAGCGGATGTTATCAACTTCGGTTGATCCGGCCCTCTGGTTCGATGCTCGCGTTTATTTAGTGATTGCCTACTTTAGGTAGCAGATGTTATCAACTTCGATTGATCTGGCCCTCAAGTTCGATGCTCGCTTTTATTTAGCGATTCCCTGCTTTAGGTAGCGGATGTTATCAACTTCGGTTGGTCCGGCCCTCTGGTTCTATGCTCGCTTTTATTTAGCGATTGCCTGCTTTAGGTAGCGGATGTTATCAACTTCAGTTGATCCAGCCCTCTGGTTCGATGCTCGCTTTTATTTAGCGATTGCGTGCTTTAGTTAGCGGATGTTATCAACTTCGGTTGATCCGGCCCTCTGGTTCGATGCTCGCGTTTATTTAGTGATTGCCTACTTTAGGTAGCAGATGTTATCAACTTCGGTTGATCTGGCCCTCTGGTTCGATGCTCGCTTTTATTTAGCGATTCCCTGCTTTAGGTAGCGGATGTTATCAACTTCGGTTGGTCCGGCCCTCTGGTTCTATGCTCGCTTTTATTTAGCGATTGCCTGCTTTAGGTAGCGGATGTTATCAACTTCAGTTGATCCAGCCCTCTGGTTCGATGCTCGCTTTTATTTAGCGATTGCGTGCTTTAGTTAGCGGATGTTATCAACTTCGGTTGATCCGGCCCTCTGGTTCGATGCTCGCTTTTATTTAGCGATTGCCTGCTTTAGGTAGCGGATGTTATCAACTTCCGTTGATCCGGCCCTCTAGTTCAATGCTCGCTTTTATTTAGCGATTGCCTGCTTTAGGTAGCGGATGTTATCAACTTCGGTTGATCCGGCCCTCTGGTTCAATGCTCCCTTTTATTTAGCAATTGCCTCCTTTAGGTAGCGGATGTTATGAACTTCGGTTGAACCGGCCCTCTGGTTCGATGCTGGCTTTTATTTAGCGATTGTCTGCTTTAGGTAGCGGATGTTATCAACTTCGGTTAATCCGACCCTCTGGTTCGATACTCGCTTTTATTTAGCGATTGCCTACTTTAGGTAGCGTATGTTATCAACTTCGGTTGATCCGGCCCTCTGGTTCGATGCTCGCTTTTATTTAGCGATTGCCTGCTTTATGTAGTGGATGTTATCAACTTCGGTTGATTCGGCCCTCTGGTTCGATGCTCGCTTTTATTTAGCGATTGCGTGCTTTAGTTAGCGGATGTTATCAACTTCGGTTGATCCGACTCTCTGGTTCGATACTCGCTTTTATTTAGCGATTGCCTGCTTTAGGTAGCGAATGTTATCAACTTCCGTTGATCCGGCCCTCTAGTTCAATGCTCGCTTTTATTTAGCGATTGCCTGCTTTAGGTAGCGGATGTTATCAACTTCGGTTGATCCGACCCTCTGGTTTGATGCTCGCTTTTATTTAGCCATTGCCTGCTTTAGGTAGCAGATGTTATCAACTTTCGTTGATCTGACCCTCTCGTTCGATGCTCGCTTTTATTTAGCGATTGCCACCTTTAGGTAGCGGATGTTATCAACTTTGGTTGATTCGACCATCTAGTTCGATTCTCACTTTTATTTAGCGATTGCCTGCTTTAGGTAGTGGATGTTATCAACTTCGGTTGATCAGTCCCTCTGGTTCGTTGCTCGCTTTTATTTAGCGATTGCCTACATTAGTTAGCGGATGTTATCAACTTCGGTTGATCCGGCCCTCTGGTTCGATGGTCGCTTTTATTTAGCGATTGCCTGCTTTAGGTAGCGGATGTTATCAACTTCGGTTGATCCGGCCCTCTAGTTCGATGCTCGCTTTTATTTAGCGATTGCCTGCTTTAGGTAGCAGATGTCATCACCTTCGGTTGATCCGGCCCTCTGGTTCGATGCTAGCTTTTATTTAGCGATTGCCTGCTTTAGGTAGCGGATGTTATCAACTTCGGTTGATCCGGACCTCTGGTTCGATGCTCGCTTTTATTTAGCGATTGCCTGCTTTAGGTAGCGGATGTTATCAACTTCGGTTGATCCATCCCTCTGGTTTGATGCTCGCTTTTATTTAGAGATTTCCTGATTTAGTTAACGGATGGTATCAAAATCGGTTGATCTGGCCCTCTGGTTCGATGCACGCTTTTATTTAGTGATTGCCTGCTTTAGGTAGCGGATGTTATCAACTTCGATTGATCCGGCCCTCTGGTTCGATGCTCACTTTAATTTAGGGATTGCCTCCTTTAGTTAGCGGATGTTATCAACTTCGGTTGATCCGGCCCTATGGTTCGATGCTCGCTTTTATTTAGCGATTGCCTGCTTTAGGTTGCGGATGTTATCAACTTCGGTTGATTCGACCCTATGGTTCGATGCTCGCTTTTTTTAAGCGATTGCCACCTTTAGGTAGCGGATTTTATCAACTTCGGTTGATCCAGCCCTCTGGTTCGATTCTCGCTTTCATTTAGCGATTGCCTGCTTTAGTTAGCGGATGTTATCAACTTCGGTTGATCCGGCCCTCTGGTTCGATGCTCGCTTTTATTTAGCGATTACCTGTTTTAGGTAGCGGATGTTATCTACTTCTGTTGATCTGGTACTCTGGTTCGATGCTCGCTTTTATTTACCGATTGCCTGCTTTAGTTAGCGGATGTTATCAACTTCGGTTGATCCGGCCCTCTAGTTCGATGCACGCTTTTATTTAGCGATTGCCTGCTTTAGGTAGCGGATGTCATTAACTTCGGTTGATTCGGCCCTCTGGTTCGATGCTCGCTTTTATTTAGCGATTGCCTGCTTTAGTTAGCGGATGTTATCAACTTCGGTTGATTCGGCCCTCTAGTTCAATGCTCGCTTTTATTTAGCGATTGCCTGCTTTAGGTAGCGAATGTTATCAACTTCGGTTGATCCGGCCCTCTGGTTCAATGCTCCCTTTTATTTAGCGATTGCATCCTTTAGGTAGCGGATGTTATGAACTTCGGTTGAACCGGCCCTCTGGTTCGATGCTGGCTTTTATTTAGCGATTCTCTGCTTTAGGTAGCGGATGTTATCAACTTCGGTTGATCGGACCCTCTGGTTCGATACTCGCTTTTATTTAGCGATTGCCTACTTTAGGTAGCGTATGTTATCAACTTCGGTTGATCCGGCCCTCTGGTTCGATGCTCGCTTTTATTTAGCGATTGCCTGCTTTATGTAGTGGATGTTATCAACTTCGGTTGACTCGGCCCTCTGGTTCGATGCTCGCTTTTATTTAGCAATTGCGTGCTTTAGTTAGCGGATGTTATCAACTTCGGTTGATCCGACTCTCTGGTTCGATACTCGCTTTTATTTAGCGATTGCCTGCTTTAGGTAGCGAATGTTATCAACTTCTGTTGATCCGGCCCTCTAGTTCAATGCTCGCTTTTATTTAGCGATTGCCTGCTTTAGGTAGCGGATGTTATCAACTTCGGTTGATCCGACCCTCTGGTTTGATGCTCGCTTTTATTTAGCCATTGCCTGCTTTAGGTAGCAGATGTTATCAACTTTCGTTGATCTGACCCTCTCGTTCGATGCTCGCTTTTATTTAGCGATTGCCACCTTTAGGTAGCGGATGTTATCAACTTTGGTTGATTCGACCATCTAGTTCGATTCTCGCTTTTATTTAGCGATTGCCTGCTTTAGGTAGTGGATGTTATCAACTTCGGTTGATCAGTCCCTCTGGTTCGTTGCTCGCTTTTATTTAGCGATTGCCTACATTAGTTAGCGGATGTTATCAACTTCGGTTGATCCGGCCCTCTGGTTCGATGGTCGCTTTTATTTAGCGATTGCCTGCTTTAGGTAGCGGATGTTATAAACTTCGGTTGATCCGGCCCTCTAGTTCGATGCTCGCTTTTATTTAGCGATTGCCTGCTTTAGGTAGCAGATGTCATCACCTTCGGTTGATCCGGCCCTCTGGTTCGATGCTCGCTTTTATTTAGCGATTGCCTGCTTTAGGTAGCGGATGTTATCAACTTCGGTTGATCCGGACCTCTGGTTCGATGCTCGCTTTTATTTAGCGATTGCCTGCTTTAGGTAGCGGATGTTATCAACTTCGGTTGATCCATCCCTCTGGTTTGATGCTCGCTTTTATTTAGAGATTTCCTGATTTAGTTAACGGATGGTATCAAAATCGGTTGATCTGGCCCTCTGGTTCGATGCACGCTTTTATTTAGTGATTGCCTGCTTTAGGTAGCGGATGTTATCAACTTCAATTGATCCGGCCCTCTGGTTCGATGCTCGCTTTAATTTAGGGATTGCCTCCTTTAGTTAGCGGATGTTATCAACTTCGGTTGATCCGGCCCTATGGTTCGATGCTCGCTTTTATTTAGCGATTGCCTGCTTTAGGTTGCGGATGTTATCAACTTCGGTTGATTCGACCCTATGGTTCGATGCTCGCTTTTTTTAAGCGATTGCCACCTTTAGGTAGCGGATTTTATCAACTTCGGTTGATCCAGCCCTCTGGTTCGATTCTCGCTTTCATTTAGCGATTGCCTGCTTTAGTTAGCGGATGTTATCAACTTCGGTTGATCCGGCCCTCTGGTTCGATGCTCGCTTTTATTTAGCGATTACCTGCTTTAGGTAGCGGATGTTATCTACTTCTGTTGATCTGGTACTCTGGTTCGATGCTCGCTTTTATTTACCGATTGCCTGCTTTAGTTAGCGGATGTTATCAACTTCGGTTGATCCGGCCCTCTAGTTCGATGCACGCTTTTATTTAGCGATTGCCTGCTTTAGGTAGCGGATGTCATTAACTTCGGTTGATTCGGCCCTCTGGTTCGATGCTCGCTTTTATTTAGCGATTGCCTGCTTTAGTTAGCGGATGTTATCAACTTCGGTTGATTCGGCCCTCTGGTTCGATGCTCGCTTTTATTTAGCGATTGTCTGCTTTAGATAGCGGTTGTTATCAACTTCGGTTGATCCGACCCTCTGGTTTGATGCTCTCTTTTATTTAGCGATTGCATGCTTTAGGTAGCGAATGTTATCAATATCGGTTGATTCGGCCCTCTAGTTCGATGCTCGCTTTTATTTAGTGATTGCCTGCTTTAGGTAGCGGACGTTATCAACATAGGTTGATTCGGCCCTCTGGTTCAATGATCCCTTTTATTTAGTGATTGCCTGCTTTAGGTAGCGGATGTTATCAACTTCGGTTGATCCGGCCATCTGCTTCGATGCTCGTTTTTATTTAGCGATTCTCTGTTTTAAGTAGCGGATGTTATCAACTTCGGTTGATCCGGCCCTCTGGTTCGATGCTCACGTTTATTTAGTGATTGCCTACTTTAGGTAGCGGATGTTATCAACTTCGGTTGATCTGGCCCTCTGGTTCGATGCTCGCTTTTATTTAGCGATTCCCTGCTTTAGGTAGCGGATGTTATCAACTTCGGTTGGTCCGGCCCTCTGGTTCTATGCTCGCTTTTATTTAGCGATTGCCTGCTTTAGGTAGCGGATGTTATCAACTTCGGTTGATCCGGCCCTCTGGTTCGATGCTCGTTTTGATTTAGCGATTACCTGCTTTAGGTAGCAGATTTTATCAACTTCGGTTGATCCGGCCCTCTGGTTCAATGCTCCCTTTTATTTAGTGATTGCCTGCTTTAGGTAGCGGATGTTATCAACTTCGGTTGATCCAGCCCTCTGGTTCGATGCTCGTTTTGATTTAGCGATTTCCTACTTTAGGTAGCGGATGTCATCAAGTTCTGTTGATCCGGCCCTCTAGTTCAATGCTCCCTTTTATTTAGCGATTGGCTGCTTTAGGTCGCGGATGTTATCAACTTCGGTTGATCCGGCCATCTGGTTTGATGCTCGCTTTTATTTAGCGATTGCCTGCTTTAGTTAGCGGATGTTATCAACTTCGGTTGATTCGGCCCTCTGGTTCGATGCTCGCTTTTATTTAGCGATTGTCTCCTTTTGATAGCGGATCTTATCAACTTCGGTTGATCCTACCCTCTGGTTCGATGCTTGCTTTTATTTAGCGATTGCATGCTTTAGGTAGCAGATGTTATCAACATCGATTGATCCGGCCCTCTTGTTCAATGCTCGATCTTATTTAGCAATTGCCTGCTTTAGGTAGCGTCTGTTATCAACTTCGGTTGATCCGGCCATCTGGTTCGATGCTCCCTTTTATTTAGTGTTTGCCTGCTTTAGGTAGCAGATGTTATCAACTTCGGTTGATCCGGCCATCGTGTTCGATGCTCATTTTTATTTAGTGATTGCCTACTTTAGGTAGCGGATGTTATCAACTTTGGTTGATCCGGCCCTTTGGTTCGATGCTCGCGTTTATTTAGGGATTGCCTACTTTAGGTAGCGGATGTTATGAACTTCGGTTAATCTGGCCCTCTGGTTCGATGCTCGCTTTTATTTAGCGATTCCCTGCTTTAGGTAGCGGATGTTATCAACTTCGGTTGATCCGGCCCTCTGGTTCTATGCTCGCTTTTATTTAGCGATTGCCTGCTTTAGGTAGCGGATGTTATCAACTTCGGTTGATCCGGCCCTCTAGTTCGATGCTCGTTTTGATTTAGCGATTGCCTGCTTTAGGTAGCGGATTTTATCAACTTCGGTTGATCCGGCCCTCTGGTTCAATGCTCCTTTTTATTTAGCGATTGGCTGCTTTAGGTAGCGGATGTTATCAACTTCGGTTGATCCAGCCATCTGGTTCGATGCTCGTTTTTATTTAGCGATTCTCCGTTTTAGGTAGCGGATGTTATCAACTTCGGTTGATCCGGCCCTCTGGTTCGATGCTCGCGTTTATTTAGCGATTGTCTGCTTTAGATAGCGGATGTTATCAACTTCGGTTGATCCGACCCTCTGGTTTGATGCTCGCTTTTCTTTAGAGAATGCCTGATTTAGTTAACGGATGGTATCAAAATCGGTTGATTTGGCCATCTGGTTCGATGCACGCTTTTATTTAGCCCTCTGGTTTGATGCTCGCTTTTATTTAGAGATTTCCTGATTTAGTTAACGGATGGTATCAAAATCGGTTGATCTGGCCCTCTGGTTTGATGCACGGTTTTATTTAGCGATTGCCTGCTTTAGGTAGCGGATGTTATCAACTTCGATTGATCCGGCCCTCTGGTTCGATACTCTTTTTTATTTAGCGATTGCCTACTTTAGGTAGCAGATGTTATCAACTTCGGTTGATCCGGCCCTCTGGTTCGATGCTCGCTTTTATTTAGCGATTGCCTGCTTTATGTAGTGGATGTTATCAACTTCGGTTGATCCGGCCCTCTGGTTCGATGCTCGCTTTTATTTAGCGATTGCGTGCTTTAGTTAGCGGATGTTATCAACTTCGGTTGATCCGACCCTCTGGTTCGATGCTCGCTTTTATTTAGCGATTGCCTGCTTTAGGTAGCGGATGTTATCAACTTCTGTTGATCCGGCCCTCTAGTTTAATGCTCGCTTTTATTTAGCATTGCCTGCTTTAGGTAGCAGATGTTATCAACTTCGGTTGATCCGACCCTCTGGTTTGATGCTCGCTTTTATTTAGCGATTGCCTGCTTTAGGTAGCAGATGTTATCAACTTCCGTTGATCCGGCCCTCTCGTTCGATGCTCGCTTTTATTTAGCGATTGCCTCTTTTATTTAGCGGATGTTATCAACTTCGGTTGATCCGGCCCTATAGTTTGATGCTCGCTTTTATTTAGCTATTGCCTGCTTTAGGTAGCGGATGTTATCAACTTCGGTTGATCCGGCCCTATGGTTCGATGCTCGCTTTTATTTAGCGATTGCCACCTTTAGGTAGCGGATGTTATCAACTTCGGTTGATCCGGCCCTCTGGTTCGATGCTCGTTTTTATTTAGCGATTGCCTGCTTTAGGTAGAAGATGTCATCACCTTCGGTTGATCCAGCCCTCTGGTTCGATGCTTGCTTTTATTTAGCGATCTCCTCTTTTAGGTAGCGGATGTCATCAACTACGGTTGATCCGGCCCTCTGGTTCGATGCTCGCTTTTATTTAGCGATTTACTTCTTTAGTTAGCGGATGTTATCAACTTCGGTTGATCCGGCCCTCTGGTTCGACGCTCGCTTTTATTTAGCGAATTCCTTCTTTAGTTAGCGGATGTTATCAACTTCGGTTGATCCGACCCTATGGTTCGATACTCACTTTTGTTTAGCGATTGCCTGCTTTAGGTAGCGGATGCTATCAACTTCGGTTAATCTGGCCCTCTGGTTCGATGCTCGCTTTTATTTAGCGATTCCCTGCTTTAGGTAGCGGATGTTATCAACTTCGGTTGATCCGGCCCTCTGGTTCTATGCTCGCTTTTATTTAGCGATTGCCTGCTTTAGGGAGCGGATGTTATCAACTTCGGTTGATCCGGCCCTCTGGTTCGATGCTCGTTTTGATTTAGCGATTGCCTGCTTTAGGTAGCGGATGTTATCAACTTCGGTTGATCCGGCCCTCTGGTTCAATGCTCCCTTTTATTTAGCGATTGGCTGCTTTAGGTAGCGGATGTTATCAACTTCGGTTGATCCAGCCATCTGGTTCGATGCTCGTTTTTATTTAGCGATTCTCCGTTTTAGGTAGCGGATATTATCAACTTCGGTTGATCCGGCCCTCTGGTTCGATGCTCGCGTTTATTTAGCGATTGTCTGCTTTAGATAGCGGATGTTATCAACTTCGGTTGATCCGACCCTCTGGTTTGATGCTCGCTTTTATTTAGAGATTGCCTGATTTAGTTAACGGATGGTATCAAAATCGGTTGATCTGGCCCTCTGGTTCGATGCACGCTTTTATTTAGCCCTCTGGTTTGATGCTCGCTTTTATTTAGCGATTGCCTGATTTAGTTAACGGATGGTATCAAAATCGGTTGATCTGGCCCTCTGGTTCGATGCACGCTTTTACATTGCGATTGCCTGCTTTAGGTAGCGGATGTTATCAACTTTGATTGATACGACCCTCTGGTTCGATGGTCGCTTTAATTTAGGGATTGCCTCCTTTAGTTAGCGGATGTTATCTACTTCGGTTGATCCGGCCCTATGGTTCGATGCTCGCTTCTATTTAGCGATTGCCTGCTTTAGGTAGCAGATGTTATCAACTTCGGTTGATTCGACCCTATGGTTCGATGCTTGCTTTTTTTAAGCGATTGCCACCTTTAGGCAGCTGATGTTATCAACTTCGGTTGATCCAGCCCTCTGGTTCGATTCTCACTTTCATTTAGCGATTGCCTACTTTAGTTAGCGGATGTTATCAACTTCAGTTGATCCGGCCCTCTGGTTCGACACTCGCTTTTATTTAGCGATTACCTTCTTTAGGTAGCGGATGTTATCAACTTCGGTTGATCCGGTCCCCTGGTTCGATGCTCGCTTTTATTTACCGATTGCCTGCTTTAGTTAGCGGATGTTATCAACTTCGGTTGATCCGGCCCTCTAGTTCGATGCACGCTTTTATTTAGCGATTGCCTGCTTTAGGTAGCGGATGTCATTAACTTCGGTTGATCCGGCCCTCTGGTTCGATGCACGCTTTTATTTAGCGATTGCGTGCTTTAGTTAGCGGATGTTATCAACTTCGGTTGATTCGTCCTTCTGGTTCGATGCTCGCTTTTATTTAGCGATTGTTTGCTTTAGATAGCGGATGTTATCAACTTTTGTTGATCCGACCCTCTGGTTCGATGCTCTCTTTTATTTAGCGATTGCATGCTTTAGGTAGCGGATGTTATCAACATCGGTTGATTCGGCCCTCTGGTTCGATGCTCGCTTTTATTTAGCGATTGCCTGCTTTAGGGAGCGGATGTTAATAACTTCGGTTGATTAGGCCCTTTTGTTCGATGCTCGCTTTTATTTAGTGATTGCTTGCTTTAGGTAGCGGATGTTATCAACTTGGGTTGATCCGGCCCTCTGGTTCAATGCTCCCTTTTATTTAGCGATTGGCTACTTTAGGTAGCGGATGTTATCAACTTCGGTTGATCCGGCCATCTGGTTTGATGCTCGCTTTTATTTAGCGATTGCCTGCTTTAGTTAGCGGATGTTATCAACTTCGGTTGATTCGGCCCTCTGGTTTGATGCTCGCTTTTATTTAGCGATTGTCTGCTTTAGATAGCGGATCTTATCAACTTCGGTTGATCCTACCCTCTGGTAGCGGATGTTATCAACATCGGTTGATCCGGCCCTCTTGTTCAATGCTCGATTTTATTTAGCGATTGCCTGCTTTAGGTAGCGGATGTTATCAACTTCGGTTGATCCAGCCATCTGGTTCGATGCTCCCTTTTATTTAGTGATTGCCTGCTTTAGGTAGCAGATGTTATCAACTTCGGTTGATCCAGCCATCTGGTTCGATGCTCGTTTTTATTTAGTGATTGCCTACTTTAGGTAGCAGATGTTATCAACTTCGGTTGATCCGCCCCTCTGGTTCGATGCTCGCGTTTATTTAGGGATTGCCTACTTTAGGTAGCGGATGTTATCAACTTCGGTTGATTCGGCCCTCTGGTTCGATGGTCGCGTTTATTTAGTGATTGCCTACTTTAGGTAGCGGATGTTATCAACTTCGGTTGATCCGGCCCTTTGGTTTGATGCTCGCTTTTATTTAGCGATTGCCTGCTTTAGGTAGCGGATGTTATCAACTTCGGTTGATCCGGCCCTCTGGTTCGATGCTCGCTTTTATTTAGCGATTGCTGCTTTTGGTAGCGGATGTTATCAACTTCGGTTGATCCGGCCCTCTGGTTCGATGCTCGTTTTTATTTAGCGATTGGCTGCTTTAGGTAGCGGATGTTATCAACTTCGGTTGATCCAGCCATCTGGTTCGATGCTCGTTTTTATTTAGCGATTCTCCGTTTTAGGTAGCGGATGTTATCAACTTCGGTTGATCCGGCCCTCTGGTTCGATGCTCGCGTTTATTTAGTGATTGTCTGCTTTAGATAGCAGATGTTATCAACTTCGGTTGATCCGACCCTCTGGTTTGATGCTCGCTTTTATTTAGAGATTGCCTGATTTAGTTAACGGATGGTATCAAAATCGGTTGATCTGGCCCTCTGGTTCGATTTACGCTTTTATTTAGCCCTCTGGTTTGATGCTCGCTTTTATTTAGAGATTGCCTGATTTAGTTAACGGATGGTATCAAAATCGGTTGATCTGGCCCTCTGGTTCGATGCACGCTTTTATATAGCGATTGCCTGCTTTAGGTAGCGGATGCTATCAACTTCGATTGATCCGACCCTCTGGATCGATGGTCGCTTTAATTTAGGGATTGCCTCCTTTAGTTAGCGGATGTTATCTACTTCGGTTGATCCGGCCCTATGGTTCGATGCTCGCTTTTATTTAGCGATTGCCTGCTTTAGGTAGCAGATGTTATCAACTTCGGTTGATTCGACCCTATGGTTCGATGCTTGCTTTTTTTAAGCGATTGCCACCTTTAGGCAGCTGATGTTATCAACTTCGGTTGATCCAGCCCTCTGGTTCGATTCTCACTTTCATTTAGCGATTGCCTGCTTTAGTTAGCGGATGTTATCAACTTCAGTTGATCCGGCCCTCTGGTTCGACGCTCGCTTTTATTTAGCGATTACCTGCTTTAGGTAGCGGATGTTATCAACTTCGGTTGATCCGGTCCCCTGGTTCGATGCTCGCTTTTATTTACCGATTGCCTGCTTTAGTTAGCGGATGTTATCAACTTCGGTTGATCCGGCCCTCTAGTTCGATGCACGCTTTTATTTAGCGATTGCCTGCTTTAGGTAGCGGATGTCATTAACTTCGGTTGATCCGGCCCTCTCGTTCGATGCTCGCTTTTATTTAGTGATTGCCTGCTTTAGTTAGCGGATGTTATCAACTTCGATTGATCCGTCCCTCTGGTTTGATGCTCGCTTTTATTTAGCGATTGTTTGCTTTAGATAGCGGATGTTATCAACTTCGGTTGATCCGACCCTCTGGTTCGATGCTCTCTTTTATTTAGCGATTGCATGCTTTAGGTAGCGGATGTTATCAACATCAGTTGATCCGACCCTCTGGTTCGATGCTCGCTTTTATTTAGCGATTGCCTGCTTTAGGTAGCGGATGTTAATAACTTCGGTTGATTCGGCCCTTTTGTTCGAAGCTCGCTTTTATTTAGTGATTGCTTGCTTTAGGTAGCGGATGTTATCAACTTGGGTTGATCCGGCCCTCTGGTTCAATGCTCCATTTTATTTAGCGATTGGCTACTTTAGGTAGCGGATGTTATCAACTACGGTTGATCCAGCCATCTGGTTTGATGCTCGCTTTTATTTAGCGATTGCCTGCTTTAGTTAGCGGATGTTATCAACTTCGGTTGATTCGGCCCTCTGGTTCGATGCTCGCTTTTATTTAGCGATTGTCTGCTTTAGATAGCGGATCTTATCAACTTCGGTTGATCCTACCCTCTGGTTCGATGCTTGCTTTTATTTACTGATTGCATGCTTTAGGTAGCGGATGTTATCAACATCAGTTGATCCGGCCCTCTTGTTCAATGCTCGATTTTATTTAGCGATTGCTTGCTTTAGGTAGCGGATGTTATCAACTTCGGTTGATCCGGCCATCTGGTTCGATGCTCCCTTTTATTTAGTGATTGCCTGCATTAGGTAGAAGATGTTATCAACTTCGGTTGATCCAGCCATCTGGTTCGATGCTCGTTTTTATTTAGTGATTGCCTACTTTAGGTAGCGGATGTTATCAACTTCGGTTGATCCGGCCCTCTGGTTCGATGCTCGCGTTTATTTAGGGATTGCCTACTTTAGGTAGCGGATGTTATCAACTTCGGTTGATCCGGCCCTCTGGTTCGATGGTCGCGTTTATTTAGTGATTGCCTACTTTAGGTAGCGGATGTTATCATCTTCGGTTGATCTGGCCCTCTGATTCGATGCTCGCTTTTATTTAGTGATTCCCTGCTTTAGGTAGCAGATGTTATCAACTTCGGTTGATCCGGCCCTTTGGTTTGATGCTTGCTTTTATTTAGCGATTGCCTGCTTTAGGTAGCAGATGTTATCAACTTCGGTTGATCCGGCCCTCTGGTTCGATGCTCTCTTTTATTTAGCGATTGCCTGCTTTAGGTAGCGGATGTTATCAACTTCGGTTGATCCGGCCCTCTGGTTCGATGCTCGCTTTTATTTAGCGATTGCCTGCTTTAGGTAGCGGATGTTATAAACTTCGGTTGATCCGGCCCTCTGGTTCCATGCTCGCTTTTATTTAGCGATTGCCTACTTTAGGTAGCGGATGTTATCAACTTCGGTTGATCCGACCCTCTAGTTCGATGCACGCTTTTATTTAGCGATTTCCTGCTTTAGTTAGCGGATGTTATCAACTTCCGTTGATCCGGCCCTCTGGTTCGATGCTCGCTTTTATTTAGTGATTACCTGCTTTAGGTAGCGGATGTTATCAACTTCGGTTGATCCGGTCCTCTGGTTCGATGCTCGCTTTTATTTATTGATTGCCTGCTTTAGTTAGCGGATGTTATCAACTTCTGTTGATTCGGCCCTCTGGTTCGATGCACGCTTTTATTTAGCGATTGCCTGCTTTAGGTAGCGGATGTCATTAACTTCGGTTGATCCGGCCCTCTGGTTCGATGCTCGCTTTTATTTAGCGATTGCCTGCTTTAGTTAGCGGATGTTATCAACTTCGGTTGATTCGGCCCTCTGGTTCAATGCTCGCTTTTATTTAGCAATTGTCTGCTTTAGATAGCGGAAGTTATCAACTTCGGTTGATCCGATCCTCTGGTTTGATGCTCTCTTTTATTTAGCGATTGCATGTTTTAGGTAGCGGATGTTATCAACATCGGTTGATCCGGCCATCTGGTTCGATGCTCGCTTTTATTTAGCGATTTCCTGCTTTAGGTAGCGTATGTTATCAACTTCGATTGATCCGGCCCTCTGGTTCAATGCTCCCTTTTATTTAGTGATTTCCTGCTTTAGGTAGCGGATGTTATCAACTTCGGTTGATCCGGCCTTCTGGTTCGATGCTCGTTTTTATTTAGCGATTCTCTGTTTTAGGTAGCGGATGTTATCAACTTCGGTTGATCCGACCCTCTGGTTCGATGCACGCTTTTATTTAGCGATTTCCTGCTTTAGTTAGCGGATGTTATCAACTTCCGTTGATCCGGCCCTCTGGTTCGATGCTCGCTTTTATTTAGTGATTACCTGCTTTAGGTAGCGGATGTTATCAACTTCGGTTGATCCGGTCCTCTGGTTCGATGCTCGCTTTTATTTATTGATTGCCTGCTTTAGGTAGCGGATGTTATCAACTTCTGTTGATTCGGCCCTCTGGTTCGATGCACGCTTTTATTTAGCGATTGCCTGCTTTAGGTAGCGGATGTCATTAACTTCGGTTGATCCGGCCCTCTGGTTCGATGCTCGCTTTTATTTAGCGATTGCCTACTTTAGGTAGCGGATGTAATCAACTTCGGTTGATCCGGCCCTCTGGTTCGATGCTCGCGTTTAATTAGGGATTGCCTACTTTAGGTAGCGGATGTTATCAACTTCGGTTGATCTGGCCCTCTGGTTCGATGCTCGCTGTTATTTAGCGATTCCTTGCTTTAGGTAGCGGATGTTTTCAACTTCGGTTGATCCGGCCCTCTGGTTCGATGCTCACTTTTATTTAGCGATTGCCTGCTTTAGGTAGCGGATGTTATCAACTTCGATTGATCCGGCCCTCTGGTTCGATGCTCATTTTGATTTAGCGATTGCCTGCTTTAGGTAGCGTATGTTATCAACTTCGGTTGATCCGGCCCTCTGGTTCAATGATCCCTTTTATTTAGCGATTGGCTACTTTAGGTAGCGGATGTTATCAACTTCGGTTGATCCGGCCATCTGGTTCGATGCTCGTTTTTATTAAGCGATTCTCCGTTTTAGGTAGCGGATGTTATCAACTTCGGTTGATCCGGCCCTCTGGTTCGATGCTCGCGTTTATTTAGTGATTGCTTGCTTTAGGTAGCGGATGTTATCAACTTAGGTTGATCCGGCCCTCTGGTTCAATGCTCCCTTTTATTTAGCGATTGGCTACTTTAGGTAGCGGATGTTATCAACTTCGGTTGATCCGGCCATCTGGTTTGATGCTCGCTTTTATTTAGCGATTGCCTGCTTTAGTTAGCGGATGTTATCAACTTCGGTGGATTCGGCACTCTGGTTCGATGCTCGCTTTTATTTAGCGATTGTCTGCTTTAGATAGCGGATCTTATCAACTTCGGTTGATCCTACCCTCTGGTTCGATGCTTGCTTTTATTTAGCGATTGCATGCTTTAGGTAGCGGATGTTATCAACATCGGTTGATCCGGCCCTCTTGTTCAATGCTCGATTTTATTTAGCGATTGCCTGCTTTAGGTAGCGGATGTTATCAACTTCGGTTGATCCGGCCATCTGGTTCGATGCTCCCTTTTATTTAGTGATTGCCTGCTTTAGGTAGCAGATGTTATCAACTTCGGTTGATCCGGCCATCTGGTTCGATGCTCGTTTTTATTTAGTGATTGCCTACTTTAGGTAGCGGATGTTATCAACTTCTGTTGATCCGGCCCTCTGGTTCGATGCTCGCGTTTATTTAGGGATTGCCTACTTTAGGTAGCGGATGTTATCAACTTCGGTTGATCCGGCCCTCTAGTTCGATGCTCGCGTTTATTTAGTGATTGCCTACTTTAGGTAGCGGATGTTATCATCTTCGGTTGATCTGGCCCTCTGATTCGATGCTCGCTTTTATTTAGTGATTCCCTGCTTTAGGTAGCGGATGTTATCAACTTCGGTTGATCCGGCCCTTTGGTTTGATGCTCGCTTTTATTTAGTGATTGCCTGCTTTAGGTAGCGGATGTTATCAACTTCGGTTGATCCGGCCATCTGGTTCGATGCTCCCTTTTATTTAGTGATTGCCTGCTTTAGGTAGCAGATGTTATCAACTTCGGTTGATCCGGCCATCTGGTTCGATGCTCGTTTTTATTTAGTGATTGCCTACTTTAGGTAGCGGATGTTATCAACTTCGGTTGATCCGACCCTCTGGTTCGATGCTCGCGTTTATTTAGGGATTGCCTACTTTAGGTAGCGGATGTTATCAACTTCGGTTGATCCGGCCCTCTGGTTCGATGCTCGCGTTTATTTAGTGATTGCCTACTTTAGGTAGCGGATGTTATCATCTTCGGTTGATCTGGCCCTCTGATTCGATGCTCGCTTTTATTTAGTGATTCCCTGCTTTAGGTAGCGGATGTTATCAACTTCGGTTGATCCGTCCTTTGGTTTGATGCTCGCTTTTATTTAGCGATTGCCTGCTTTAGGTACGGATGTTATCAACTTTGGTTGATCCATCCCTCTGGTTCGATGCTCGCTTTTATTTAGCGATTGCCTGCTTTAGGTAGCGGATGTTATCAACTTCGGTTGATCCGGCCCTCTGGTTCGATGCTCGCTTTTATTTAGTGATTGCCTGCTTTAGGTAGCGGATGTTATAAACTTCGGTTGATCCGACCCTCTGGTTCCATGCTCGCTTTTATTTAGCGATTGCCTACTTTAGGTAGCGGATGTTATCAACTTCGGTTGATCCGGCCCTCTGGTTCGATGCTCGCTTTTATTTACCGATTGCCTACTTTAGGTAGCGGATGTTATCAACTTCGGTTGATCCGGTCCTCTGGTTCGATGCTCGCTTTTATTTACCGATTGCCTGCTTTAGTTAGCGGATGTTATCAACTTCTGTTGATTCGGCCCTCTGGTTCGATGCACGCTTTTATTTAGCGATTGCCTGCTTTAGGTAGCGGATGTCATTAACTTCGGTTGATCCGGCCCTCAGGTTCGATGCTCGCTTTTATTTAGCGATTGCCTGCTTTAGTTAGCGGATGTTATCAACTTCGGTTGATTCGGCCCTCTGGTTCAATGCTCGTTTTTATTTAGCGATTGTCTGCTTTAGATAGCGGATGTTATCAACTTCGGTTGATCCGATCCTCTGGTTTGATGCTCTCTTTTATTTAGAGATTGCATGTTTTAGGTAGCGGATGTTATCAACATCGGTTGATCCGGCCATCTGGTTCGATGCTCGCTTTTATTTAGCGATTTCCTGCTTTAGGTAGCGTATGTTATCAACTTCGATTGATCCGGCCCTCTGGTTCAATGCTCCCTTTTATTTAGTGATTTCCTGCTTTAGGTAGCGGATGTTATCAACTTCGGTTGATCCGGCCTTCTGGTTCGATGCTCGTTTTTATTTAGCGATTCTCTGTTTTAGGTAGCGGATGTTATCAACTTCGGTTGATCCGGCCCTCTGGTTCGATGCTTGAGTTTATTTAGTGATTGCCTACTTTAGGTAGCGGATGTTATCAACTTCGGCTGATCTGGCCCTCTGGTTCGATGCTCGCTTTTATTTAGCGATTCCATGCTTTAGGTAGCCGATGTTAATAACTTCGGTTGATCCGGCCATCTGGTTCGATGCTCGTTTTTACTTAGTGATTGCCTACTTTAGGTAGCAGATGGAATCAACTTCGGTTGATCCGGCCCTCTGGTTCGATGCTCGCGTTTATTTAGGGATTGCCTACTTTAGGTAGCGGATGTTATCAACTTCGGTTGATTTGGCCCTCTGGTTCGATTCTCGCTTTTATTTAGCGATTCCCTGCTTTAGGTAGCGGATGTTATCAACTTCGGTTGATCCGGCCCTCTGGTTCGATGCTCGCTTTTATTTAGCGATTGCCTGCTTTAGGTAGCGGATGTTATCAACTTCGGTTGATCCTGCCCTCTGGTTCGATGCTCATTTTAATTTAGCGATTGCCTGCTTTAGGTAGCGTATGTTATCAACTTCGGTTGATCCGACCCTCTGGTTCAATGCTCCCTTTTATTTAGCGATTGGCTGCTTTAGGTAGCGGATGTTATCAACTTCGGTTGATCCGGCCATCTGGTTCGATGCTCGTTTTTATTAAGCGATTCTCCGTTTTAGGTAGCAGATGTTATCAACTTCGGTTGATCCGGCCCTCTGGTTCGATTCTCGCGTTTATTTAGTGATTGCCTACTTTAGGTAGCGGATGTTATCATCTTCGGTTGATCTAGCCCTCTGGTTCGATGCTCGCTTTTATTTAGCGATTCCTTGCTTTAGGTAGCGGATGTTATCAACTTCGGTTGATCCGGCCCTTTGGTTTGATGCTCGCTTTTATTAAGCGATTGCCTGCTTTAGGTAGCGGATGTTATCAACTTCGGTTGATCCGGCCCTCTGGTTCGATGCTCGCTTTTATTTAGCGATTGCCTGCTTTAGGTAGCGGATGTGATCAACTTCGGTTGATCCGGCCCTCTGGTTCGATGCTCGCTTTTATTTAGAGATTGCCTACTTTAGGTAGCGGATGTTATCAACTTCGGTTGATCCGACCCTCTGGTTCGATGCTCATTTTGATTTAGCGATTGCCTGCTTTAGGTAGCGTATGTTATCAACTTCGGTTGATCCGGCCCTCTGGTTCAATGCTCCCTTTTATTTAGCGATTGGCTGCTTTAGGTAGCGGATGTTATCAACTTCGGTTGATCCGGCCATCTGGTTCGATGCTCGTTTTTATTAAGCGATTCTCCATTTTAGGTAGCGGATGTTATCAACTTCGGTTGATCCGGCCCTCTGGTTCGATGCTTGCGTTTATTTAGTGATTGCCTACTTTAGGTAGCGGATGTTATCAACTTCGGCTGATCTGGCCCTCTGGTTCGATGCTCGCTTTTATTTATCGATTCCATGCTTTAGGTAGCCGACGTTAATAACTTCGGTTGATCCGGCCATCTTGTTCGATGCTCGTTTTTACTTAGTGATTGCCTACTTTAGGTAGCGGATGTAATCAACTTCGGTTGATCAGGCCCTCTGGTTCGATGCTCGCGTTTATTTAGGGATTGCCTACTTTAGGTAGCGGATGTTATCAACTTCGGTTGATTTGGCCTTCTGGTTCGATTCTCGCTTTTATTTAGCGATTCCCTGCTTTAGGTAGCGGATGTTATCAACTTCGGTTGATCCGGCCCTCTGGTTCGATGCTCACTTTTATTTAGCGATTGCCTGCTTTAGGTAGCGGATGTTATCAACTTCGGTTGATTCGGCCCTCTTAATCGATGCTCATTTTGATTTAGCGATTGCCTGCTTTAGGTAGCGTATGTTATCAACTTCGGTTGATCCGGCCCTCTGGTTCAATGCTCCCTTTTATTTAGCGATTGGCTGCTTTAGGTAGCGGATGTTATCAACTTCGGTTGATCCGGCCATCTGGTTCGATGCTCGTTTTTATTAAGCGATTTTCCGTTTTAGGTAGCGGATGTTATCAACTTCGGTTGATCCGGCCCTGTGGTTCGATGCTCGCGTTTATTTAGTAATTGCCTACTTTAGGTAGCGGATGTTATCATCTTCGGTTGATCTGGCCCTCTAGTTCGATGCTCGCTTTTATTTAGCGATTCCTTGCTTTAGGTAGCGGATGTTATCATCTTCGGTTGATACGACCCTCTGGTTTGATGCTCGCTTTTATTTAGCGATTTCCTGCTTTAGGTAGCGGATGTTATCAACTTAGGTTGATCCGGCCCTCTGGTTCGATGCTCGCTTTTATTTAGCGATTGCCTGCTTTAGGTAGCGGATGTTATCAACTTCGGTTGATCCGGCCCTCTGGTTCGATGCTCATTTTGATTTAGCGATTTCCTGCTTTAGGTAGCGTATGTTATCAACTTCGGTTGATCCGGCCCTCTGGTTCAATGCTCCCTTTTATTTAGCGATTGGCTGCTTTAGGTAGCGGATGTTATCAACTTCGGTTGATCCGGCCATCTGGTTCGATGCTCGCTTTTATTTAGCGATTGCCTGCTTTAGGTAGCGGATGTTATCAACTTCAGTTGATCCGGCCCTCTGGTTCGATGCTCATTTTGATTTAGCGATTGCCTGCTTTAGGTAGCGTATGTTATCAACTTCGGTTGATCCGGCCCTCTGGTTCAATGCTCCCTTTTATTTAGCGATTGGCTGCTTTAGGTAGCGGATGTTATCATCTTCGGTTGATCCGGCCATCTGGTTCGATGCTCGTTTTTATTAAGCGATTCTCCATTTTAGGTAGCGGATGTTATCAACTTCGGTTGATCCGGCCCTCTGGTTCGATGCTTGCGTTTATTTAGTGATTGCCTACTTTAAGTAGCGGATGTTATCAACTTCGGCTGATCTGGCCCTCTGGTTCGATGCTCGCTTTTATTTATCGATTCCATGCTTTAGGTAGCCGATGTTAATAACTTCGGTTGATCCGGCCATCTGGTTCGATGCTCGTTTTTACTTAGTGATTGCCTACTTTAGGTAGCGGATGTAATCAACTTCGTTTGATCCGGCCCTCTGGTTCGATGCTCGCGTTTATTAAGGGATTGCCTACTTTAGGTAGCGGATGTTATCAACTTCGGTTGATCTGGGCCTCTGGTTCGATTCTCGCTTTTATTTAGCGATTCCCTGCTTTAGGTAGCGGATGTTATCAACTTCGGTTGATCCGACCCTCTGGTTCGATGCTCGCTTTTATTTAGCGATTGCTTGCTTTAGGTAGCGGATGTTATCAACTTCGGTTGATCCGGCCCTCTGGTTCGATGCTCGCTTTTATTTAGCGATTGCTTGCTTTAGGTAGCGGATGTTATCAACTTCGGTTGATCCGGCCCTCTGGTTCGATGCTCATTTTGATTTAGCAATTGCCTGCTTTAGGTAGCGTATGTTATCAACTTCGGTTGATCCGGCCCTCTGGTTCAATGCTCCCTTTTATTTAGCGATTGGCTGCTTTAGGTAGCGGATGTTATCAACTTCGGTTGATCCGGCCATCTGGTTCGATGCTTGCTTTTATTTAGCGATTTCCTGCTTTAGGTAGCGGATGTTATCAACTTCGGTTGATCCGGCCCTCTGGTTCGATGCTCATTTTGATTTAGCAATTGCCTGCTTTAGGTAGCGTATGTTATCAACTTCGGTTGATCCGGCCCTCTGGTTCAATGCTCCCTTTTATTTAGCGATTGGCTGCTTTAGGTAGCGGATGTTATCAACTTCGGTTGATCCGGCCATCTGGTTCGATGCTCGTTTTTATTAAGCGATTCTCCATTTTAGGTAGCGGATGTTATCAACTTCGGTTGATCCGGCCCTCTGGTTCGATGCTTGCGTTTATTTAGTGATTGCCTACTTTAGGTAGCGGATGTTATCAACTTCGGCTGATCTGGCCCTCTGGTTCGATGCTCGCTTTTATTTATCGATTCCATGCTTTAGGTAGCCGATGTTAATAACTTCGGTTGATCCGGCCATCTGGTTCGATGCTCATTTTTACTTAGTGATTGCCTACTTTAGGTAGCGGATGTAATCAACTTCGTTTGATCCGGCCCTCTGGTTCGATGCTCGCGTTTATTTAGGGATTGCCTACTTTAGGTAGCGGATGTTATCAACTTCGGTTGATTTGGCCTTCTGGTTCGATTCTCGCTTTTATTTAGCGATTCCCTGCTTTAGGTAGCGGATGTTATCAACTTCGGTTGATCCGGCCCTCTGGTTCGATGCTCACTTTTATTTAGCGATTGCCTGCTTTAGGTAGCGGATGTTATCAACTTCGGTTGATTCGGCCCTCTGGTTCGATGCTCATTTTGATTTAGCGATTGCCTGCTTTAGGTAGCGTATGTTATCAACTTCGGTTGATCCGGCCCTCTGGTTCAATGCTCCCTTTTATTTAGCGATTGGCTGCTTTAGGTAGCGGATGTTATCAACTTCGGTTGATCCGGCCATCTGGTTCGATGCTCGTTTTTATTAAGCGATTCTCCGTTTTAGGTAGCGGATGTTATCAACTTCGGTTGATCCGGCCCTGTGGTTCGATGCTCGCGTTTATTTAGTGATTGCCTACTTTAGGTAGCGGATGTTATCATCTTCGGTTGATCTGGCCCTCTGGTTCGATGCTCGCTTTTATTTAGCGATTCCTTGCTTTAGGTAGCGGATGTTATCATCTTCGGTTGATCCGGCCCTTTGGTTTGATGCTCGCTTTTATTTAGAGATTGCCTGCTTTAGGTAGCGGATGTTATCAACTTCGGTTGATACGACCCTCTGGTTCGATGCTCGCTTTTATTTAGCGATTGCCTGCTTTAGGTAGCGGATGTGATCAACTTCGGTTGATCCGGCCCTCTGGTTCGATGCTCGCTTTTATTTAGCGATTGCCTGCTTTAGGTAGCGGATGTTATCAACTTCGGTTGATCCGGCCCTCTGGTTCGATGCTCATTTTGATTTAGCGATTGCCTGCTTTAGGTAGCGTATGTTATCAACTTCGGTTGATCCGACCCTCTGGTTCAATGCTCCCTTTTATTTAGCGATTGGCTGCTTTAGGTAGCGGATGTTATCAACTTCTGTTAATCCGGCCATCTGGTTCGATGCTCGCTTTTATTTAGCGATTGCCTGCTTTAGGTAGCGGATGTTATCAACTTCGGTTGATCCGGCCCTCTGGTTCGATGCTCATTTTGATTTAGCGATTGCCTGCTTTAGGTAGCGTATGTTATCAACTTCGGTTGATCCGGCCCTCTGGTTCAATGCTCCCTTTTATTTAGCGATTGGCTGCTTTAGGTAGCGGATGTTATCATCTTCGGTTGATCCGGCCATCTGGTTCGATGCTCGTTTTTATTAAGCGATTCTCCATTTTAGGTAGCGGATGTTATCAACTTCGGTTGATCCGGCCCTCTGGTTCGATGCTTGCGTTTATTTAGTGATTGCCTACTTTAGGTAGCGGATGTTATCAACTTCGGCTGATCTGGCCCTCTGGTTCGATGCTCGCTTTTATTTATCGATTCCATGCTTTAGGTAGCCGATGTTAATAACTTCGGTTGATCCGGCCATCTGGTTCGATGCTCGTTTTTACTTAGTGATTGCCTACTTTAGGTAGCGGATGTAATCAACTTCGTTTGATCCGGCCCTCTGGTTCGATGCTCGCGTTTATTTAGGGATTGCCTACTTTAGGTAGCGGATGTTATCAACTTCGGTTGATCTGGCACTCTGGTTCGATTCTCGCTTTTATTTAGCGATTCCCTGCTTTAGGTAGCGGATGTTATCAACTTCGGTTGATCCGGCCCTCTGGTTCGATGCTCGCTTTTATTTAGCGATTGCTTGCTTTAGGTAGCGGATGTTATCAACTTCGGTTATCCGGCCCTCTGGTTCGATGCTCATTTTGATTTAGCAATTGCCTGCTTTAGGTAGCGTATGTTATCAACTTCGGTTGATCCGGCCCTCTGGTTCAATGCTCCCTTTTATTTAGCGATTGGCTGCTTTAGGTAGCGGATGTTATCAACTTCGGTTGATCCGGCCATCTGGTTCGATGCTCGCTTTTATTTAGCGATTGCCTGCTTTAGGTAGCGGATGTTATCAACTTCGGTTGATCCGGCCCTCTGGTTCGATGCTCATTTTGATTTAGCGATTGCCTGCTTTAGGTAGCGTATGTTATCAACTTCGGTTGATCCGGCCCTCTGGTTCAATGCTCCCTTTTATTTAGCGATTGGCTGCTTTAGGTAGCGGATGTTATCAACTTCGGTTGATCCGGCCATCTGGTTCGATGCTCGCTTTTATTTAGCGATTGCCTGCTTTAGGTAGCGGATGTTATCAACTTCGGTTGATCCGGCCCTCTGGTTCGATGCTCATTTTGATTTAGCGATTGTCTGCTTTAGGTAGCGTATGTTATCAAATTCGGTTGATCCGGCCCTCTGGTTCAATGCTCCCTTTTATTTAGCGATTGGCTGCTTTAGGTAGCGGATGTTATCAACTTCGGTTGATCCGGCCATCTGGTTCGATGCTCGTTTTTATTAAGCGATTCTCCATTTTAGGTAGCGGATGTTATCAACTTCGGTTGATCCGGCCCTCTGGTTCGATGCTTGCGTTTATTTAGTGATTGCCTACTTTAGGTAGCGGATGTTATCAACTTCGGCTGATCTGGCCCTCTGGTTCGATGCTTGCTTTTATTTATCGATTCCATGCTTTAGGTAGCCGATGTTAATAACTTCGGTTGATCCGGCCATCTGGTTCGATGCTCATTTTTACTTAGTGATTGCCTACTTTAGGTAGCGGATGTAATCAACTTCGTTTGATCCGGCCCTCTGGTTCGATGCTCGCGTTTATTTAGGGATTGCCTACTTTAGGTAGCGGATGTTATCAACTTCGGTTGATTTGGCCTTCTGGTTCGATTCTCGCTTTTATTTAGCGATTCCCTGCTTTAGGTAGCGGATGTTATCAACTTCGGTTGATCCGGCCCTCTGGTTCGATGCTCACTTTTATTTAGCGATTACCTGCTTTAGGTAGCGGATGTTATCAACTTCGGTTGATTCGGCCCTCTGGTTCGATGCTCATTTTGATTTAGCGATTGCCTGCTTTAGGTAGCGTATGTTATCAACTTCGGTTGATCCGGCCCTCTGGTTCAATGCTCCCTTTTATTTAGCGATTGGCTGCTTTAGGTAGCGGATGTTATCAACTTCGGTTGATCCGGCCATCTGGTTCGATGCTCGTTTTTATTAAGCGATTCTCCGTTTTAGGTAACGGATGTTATCAACTTCGGTTGATCCGGCCCTGTGGTTCGATGCTCGCGTTTATTTAGTGATTGCCTACTTTAGGTAGCGGATGTTATCATCTTCGGTTGATCTGGCCCTCTGGTTCGATGCTCGCTTTTATTTAGCGATTCCTTGCTTTAGGTAGCGGATGTTATCATCTTCGGTTGATCCGGCCCTTTGGTTTGATGCTCGCTTTTATTTAGAGATTGCCTGCTTTAGGTAGCGGATGTTATCAACTTCGGTTGATACGACCCTCTGGTTCGATGCTCGCTTTTATTTAGCGATTGCCTGCTTTAGGTAGCGGATGTGATCAACTTCGGTTGATCCGGCCCTCTGGTTCGATGCTCGCTTTTATTTAGCGATTGCCTGCTTTAGGTAGCGGATGTTATCAACTTCGGTTGATCCGGCCCTCTGGTTCGATGCTCATTTTGATTTAGCGATTGCCTGCTTTAGGTAGCGTATGTTATCAACTTCGGTTGATCCGGCCCTCTGGTTCAATGCTCCCTTTTATTTAGCGATTGGCTGCTTTAGGTAGCGGATGTTATCAACTTCGGTTGATCCGGCCATCTGGTTCGATGCTCGCTTTTATTTAGCGATTGCCTGCTTTAGGTAGCGGATGTTATCAACTTCGGTTGATCCGGCCCTCTGGTTCGATGCTCATTTTGATTTAGCGATTGCCAGCTTTAGGTAGCGTATGTTATCAACTTCGGTTGATCCGGCCCTCTGGTTCAATGCTCCCTTTTATTTAGCGATTGGCTGCTTTAGGTAGCGGATGTTATCATCTTCGGTTGATCCGGCCATCTGGTTCGATGCTCGTTTTTATTAAGCGATTCTCCATTTTAGGTAGCGGATGTTATCAACTTCGGTTGATCCGGCCCTCTGGTTCGATGCTTGCGTTTATTTAGTGATTGCCTACTTTAGGTAGCGGATGTTATCAACTTCGGCTGATCTGGCCCTCTGGTTCGATGCTCGCTTTTATTTATCGATTCCATGCTTTAGGTAGCCGATGTTAATAACTTCGGTTGATCCGGCCATCTGGTTCGATGCTCGTTTTTACTTAGTGATTGCCTACTTTAGGTAGCGGATGTAATCAACTTCGTTTGATCCGGCCCTCTGGTTCGATGCTCGCGTTTATTTAGGGATTGCCTACTTTAGGTAGCGGATGTTATCAACTTCGGTTGATCTGGCACTCTGGTTCGATTCTCGCTTTTATTTAGCGATTCCCTGCTTTAGGTAGCGGATGTTATCAACTTCGGTTGATCTGGCCCTCTGGTTCGATGCTCGCTTTTATTTAGCGATTGCCTGCTTTAGGTAGCGGATGTTATCAACTTCGGTTGATCCGGCCCTCTGGTTCGATGCTCATTTTGATTTAGCGATTGCCTGCTTTAGGTAGCGTATGTTATCAACTTCGGTTGATCCGGCCCTCTGGTTCAATGCTCCCTTTTATTTAGCGATTGGCTGCTTTAGGTAGCGGATGTTATCAACTTCGGTTGATCCGGCCATCTGGTTCGATGCTCGCTTTTATTTAGCGATTGCCTGCTTTAGGTAGCGGATGTTATCAACTTCGGTTGATCCGGCCCTCTGGTTCGATGCTCATTTTGATTTAGCGATTGCCTGCTTTAGGTAGCGTATGTTATCAACTTCGGTTGATCCGGCCCTCTGGTTCAATGCTCCCTTTTATTTAGCGATTGGCTGCTTTAGGTAGCGGATGTTATCATCTTCGGTTGATCCGGCCATCTGGTTCGATGCTCGTTTTTATTAAGCGATTCTCCATTTTAGGTAGCGGATGTTATCAACTTCGGTTGATCCGGCCCTCTGGTTCGATGCTTGCGTTTATTTAGTGATTGCCTACTTTAGGTAGCGGATGTTATCAACTTCGGCTGATCTGGCCCTCTGGTTCGATGCTCGCTTTTATTTATCGATTCCATGCTTTAGGTAGCCGATGTTAATAACTTCGGTTGATCCGGCCATCTGGTTCGATGCTCGTTTTTACTTAGTGATTGCCTACTTTAGGTAGCGGATGTAATCAACTTCGTTTGATCCGTCCCTCTGGTTCGATGCTCGCGTTTATTTAGGGATTGCCTACTTTAGGTAGCGGATGTTATCAACTTCGGTTGATCTGGCACTCTGGTTCGATTCTCGCTTTTATTTAGCGATTCCCTGCTTTAGGTAGCGGATGTTATCAACTTCGGTTGATCTGGCCCTCTGGTTCGATGCTCGCTTTTATTTAGCGATTGCTTGCTTTAGGTAGCGGATGTTATCAACTTCGGTTATCCGGCCCTCTGGTTCGATGCTCATTTTGATTTAGCAATTGCCTGCTTTAGGTAGCGTATGTTATCAACTTCGGTTGATCCGGCCCTCTGGTTCAATGCTCCCTTTTATTTAGCGATTGGCTGCTTTAGGTAGCGGATGTTATCAACTTCGGTTGATCCGGCCATCTGGTTCGATGCTCGCTTTTATTTAGCGATTGCCTGCTTTAGGTAGCGGATGTTATCAACTTCGGTTGATCCGGCCCTCTGGTTCGATGCTCATTTTGATTTAGCGATTGCCTGCTTTAGGTAGCGTATGTTATCAACTTCGGTTGATCCGGCCCTCTGGTTCAATGCTCCCTTTTATTTAGCGATTGGCTGCTTTAGGTAGCGGATGTTATCAACTTCGGTTGATCCGGCCATCTGGTTCGATGCTCGCTTTATTTAGCGATTGCCTGCTTTAGGTAGCGGATGTTATCAACTTCGGTTGATCCGGCCCTCTGGTTCGATGCTCATTTTGATTTAGCGATTGTCTGCTTTAGGTAGCGTATGTTATCAACTTCGGTTGATCCGGCCCTCTGGTTCAATGCTCCCTTTTATTTAGCGATTGGCTGCTTTAGGTAGCGGATGTTATCAACTTCGGTTGATCCGGCCATCTGGTTCGATGCTCGTTTTTATTAAGCGATTCTCCATTTTAGGTAGCGGATGTTATCAACTTCGGTTGATCCGGCCCTCTGGTTCGATGCTTGCGTTTATTTAGTGATTGCCTACTTTAGGTAGCGGATGTTATCAACTTCGGCTGATCTTGCCCTCTGGTTCGATGCTTGCTTTTATTTATCGATTCCATGCTTTAGGTAGCCGATGTTAATAACTTTGGTTGATCCGGCCATCTGGTTCGATGCTCGTTTTTACTTAGTGATTGCCTACTTTAGGTAGCGGATGTAATCAACTTCGTTTGATCCGGCCCTCTCGTTCGATGCTCGCGTTTATTTAGGGATTGCCTACTTTAGGTAGCGGATGTTATCAACTTCGGTTGATCTGGCCCTCTGGTTCGATTCTCGCTTTTATTTAGCGATTCCCTGCTTTAGGTAGCGGATGTTATCAACTTCGGTTGATCCGGCCCTCTGGTTCGATGCTCGCTTTTATTTAGCGATTGCTTGCTTTAGGTAGCGGATGTTATCAACTTCGGTTGATCCGGCCCTCTGGTTCGATGCTCATTTTGATTTAGCAATTGCCTGCTTTAGGTAGCGTATGTTATCAACTTCGGTTGATCCGGCCCTCTGGTTCAATGCTCCCTTTTATTTAGCGATTGGCTGCTTTAGGTAGCGGATGTTATCAGCTTCGGTTGATCCGGCCATCTGGTTCGATGCTCTCTTTTATTTAGCGATTGCCTGCTTTAGGTAGCGGATGTTATCAACTTCGGTTGATCCGGCCCTCTGGTTCGATGCTCATTTTGATTTAGCGATTGCCTGCTTTAGGTAGCGTATGTTATCAACTTCGGTTGATCCGGCCCTCTGGTTCAATGCTCCCTTTTATTTAGCGATTGGCTGCTTTAGGTAGCGGATGTTATCAACTTCGGTTGATCCGGCCATCTGGTTCGATGCTCGTTTTTATTAAGCGATTCTCCATTTTAGGTAGCAGATGTTATCAACTTCGGTTGATCCGGCCCTCTGGTTCGATACTTGCGTTTATTTAGTGATTGCCTACTTTAGGTAGCGGATGTTATCAACTTCGGCTGATCTGGCCCTCTGGTTCGATGCTCGCTTTTATTTAGCGATTGCCTGCTTTAGGTAGCGGATGTTATCAACTTCGGTTGATCCGGCCCTCTGGTTCGATGCTCATTTTGATTTAGCGATTGTCTGCTTTAGGTAGCGTATGTTATCAACTTCGGTTGATCCGGCCCTCTGGTTCAATGCTCCCTTTTATTTAGCGATTGGCTGCTTTAGGTAGCGGATGTTATCAACTTCGGTTGATCCGGCCATCTGGTTCGATGCTCGTTTTTATTAAGCGATTCTCCATTTTAGGTAGCGGATGTTATCAACTTCGGTTGATCCGGCCCTCTGGTTCGATGCTTGCGTTTATTTAGTGATTGCCTACTTTAGGTAGCGGATGTTATCAACTTCGGCTGATCTGGCCCTCTGGTTCGATGCTTGCTTTTATTTATCGATTCCATGCTTTAGGTAGCCGATGTTAATAACTTCGGTTGATCCGGCCATCTGGTTCGATGCTCGTTTTTACTTAGTGATTGCCTACTTTAGGTAGCGGATGTAATCAACTTCGTTTGATCCGGCCCTCTCGTTCGATGCTCGCGTTTATTTAGGGATTGCCTACTTTAGGTAGCGGATGTTATCAACTTCGGTTGATCTGGCCCTCTGGTTCGATTCTCGCTTTTATTTAGCGATTCCCTGCTTTAGGTAGCGGATGTTATCAACTTCGGTTGATCCGGCCCTCTGGTTCGATGCTCGCTTTTATTTAGCGATTGCTTGCTTTAGGTAGCGGATGTTATCAACTTCGGTTGATCCGGCCCTCTGGTTCGATGCTCATTTTGATTTAGCAATTGCCTGCTTTAGGTAGCGTATGTTATCAACTTCGGTTGATCCGGCCCTCTGGTTCAATGCTCCCTTTTATTTAGCGATTGGCTGCTTTAGGTAGCGGATGTTATCAACTTCGGTTGATCCGGCCATCTGGTTCGATGCTCTCTTTTATTTAGCGATTGCCTGCTTTAGGTAGCGGATGTTATCAACTTCGGTTGATCCGGCCCTCTGGTTCGATGCTCATTTTGATTTAGCGATTGCCTGCTTTAGGTAGCGTATGTTATCAACTTCGGTTGATCCGGCCCTCTGGTTCAATGCTCCCTTTTATTTAGCGATTGGCTGCTTTAGGTAGCGGATGTTATCAACTTCGGTTGATCCGGCCATCTGGTTCGATGCTCGTTTTTATTAAGCGATTCTCCATTTTAGGTAGCAGATGTTATCAACTTCGGTTGATCCGGCCCTCTGGTTCGATGCTTGCGTTTATTTAGTGATTGCCTACTTTAGGTAGCGGATGTTATCAACTTCGGCTGATCTGGCCCTCTGGTTCGATGCTCGCTTTTATTTATCGATTCCATGCTTTAGGTAGCCGATGTTAATAACTTCGGTTGATCCGGCCATCTGGTTCGATGCTCGTTTTTACTTAGTGATTGCCTACTTTAGGTAGCGGATGTAATCAACTTCGGTTGATCCGGCCCTCTGGTTCGATGCTCGCGTTTATTTAGGGATTGCCTACTTTAGGTAGCGGATGTTATCAACTTCGGTTGATCTGGCCCTCTGGTTCGATTCTCGCTTTTATTTAGCGATTCCCTGCTTTAGGTAGCGGATGTTATCAACTTCGGTTGATCCGGCCCTCTGGTTCGATGCTCGCTTTTATTTAGCGATTGCCTGCTTTAGGTAGCGGATGTTATCAACTTCGGTTGATCCGGCCCTCTGGTTCGATGCTCAGTTTGATTTAGCGATTGCCTGCTTTAGGTAGCGTATGTTATCAACTTCGGTTGATCCGGCCCTCTGGTTCAATGCTCCCTTTTATTTAGCGATTGGCTGCTTTAGGTAGCGTATGTTATCAACTTCGGTTGATCCGGCCATCTGGTTCGATGCTCGTTTTTATTAAGCGATTCTCCGTTTTAGGTAGCGGATGTTATCAACTTCGGTTGATCCGGCCCTCTGGTTCGATGCTCGCGTTTATTTAGTGATTGCCTACTTTAGGTAGCGGATGTTATCATCTTCGGTTGATCTGGCCCTCTGGTTCGATGCTCGCTTTTATTTAGCGATTCCTTGCTTTAGGTAGCGGATGTTATCAACTTCGGTTGATCCGGCCCTTTGGTTTGATGCTCGCTTTTATTTAGCGATTGCCTGCTTTAGGTAGAGGATGTTATCAACTTCGGTTGATCCGGCCCTCTGGTTCGATGCTCGCTTTTATTTAGCGATTGCCTGCTTTAGGTAGCGGATGTGATCAACTTCGGTTGATCCGGCCCTCTGGTTCGATGCTCGCTTTTATTTAGCGACTGCCTGCTTTAGGTAGCGGATGTTATCAACTTCGATTGATCCGACCCTCTGGTTCGATGCTCATTTTGATTTAACGATTGCCTGCTTTAGGTAGCGTATGTTATCAACTTCGGTTGATCCGGCCCTCTGGTTCAATGCTCCCTTTTATTTAGCGATTGGTTGCTTTAGGTAGCGGATGTTATCAACTTCGGTTGATCCGACCATCTGGTTCGATGCTCGTTTTTATTAAGCGATTCTCCGTTTTAGGTAGCGGATGTTATCAACTTCGGTTGATCCGGCCCTCTGGTTCGATGCTTGCGTTTATTTAGTGATTGCCTACTTTAGGTAGCGGATGTTATCAACTTCGGTTGATCTGGCCCTCTGGTTCGATGCTCGCTTTTATTTAGCGATTCCTTGCTTTAGGTAGCGGATGTTATCAACTTCGGTTGATCCGGCCCTTTGGTTTGATGCTCGCTTTTATTTAGCGATTGCCTGCTTTAGGTAGCGGATGTTATCAACTTCGGTTGATCCGGCCCTCTGGTTCGATGCTCGCTTTTATTTAGCGATTGCCTGCTTTAGGTTGCGGATGTGATCAACTTCGGTTGATCCGGCCCTCTGGTTCGATGCTCGCTTTTATTTAGCGATTGCCTGCTTTAGGTAGCGGATGTTATCAACTTCGGTTGATCTGGCCCTCTGGTTCGATGCTCGCTTTTATTTAGCAATTTCCTACTTTAGGTTGCGGATGTTATCAACTTCGGTTGATCCGACCCTCTGGTTCGATGCTCGCTTTTATTTAGCGATTTCCTGCTTTAGTTAGCGGATGTTATCAACTTCGGTTTATCCGGCCCTCTGGTTCGATGCTCGCTTTTATTTAGCGATTACCTGCTTTAGGTAGCGGATGTTATCAACTTTGGTTGATCCAATCCTCTGGTTCGATGCTCGCTTTTATTTACCGATTGCCTGATTTAGTTAGCGGATGTTATCAACTTCGGTTGATTCGGCCCTCTGGTTCGATGCACGCTTTTATTTAGCGATTGCCTACTTTAGGTAGCGGATGTCATTAACTTCGGTTGATCCGGCCCTCTGGTTCGATGCTCGCTTTTATTTAGCGATTTCCTGCTTTAGTTAGCGGATGTTATCAACTTCGGTTGATTCGGCCCTCTAGTTCGATGCTCGCTTTTATTTAGCGATTGTCTGCTTTAGATAGCGGATGTTATCAACTTCGGTTGATCCGATCCTCTGGTTTGATGCTATCTTTTATTTAGCGATTGCATGCTTTAGTTAGCGGATGTTATCAACTTCGGTTGATCCGGCCCTCTGGTTCGATGCTCGCTTTTATTTAGCGATTACATGCTTTAGGTAGCGGATGTTATCATCTTCGATTAATCCGGCCCTCCGGTTCGATGCTCCCTTTTATTTAGTGATTGCCTGCTTTAGGTAGCGGATGTTATCAACTTCGGTTGATCCGGCCATCTGGTTTGATGCTCGTTTTTATTTAGCGATTCTCTGTTTTAGGTATCGGATGTTATCAACTTCGGTTGATCCGGCCCTCTGGTTCGATGCTCGCGTTTATTTAGTGATTGCCTACTTTAGGTAGCGGATGTTATCAACTTCGGTTGATTTGGCCCTCTGGCTCGATGCTCGCTTTTATTTAGCGATTCCCTGCTTTAGGTAGCGGATGATAATAACTTCGGTTGATCCGGCTCTTTGGTTCGATGCTCGCTTTTATTTAGCGATTGCATGCTTTAGGTAGCGGATATTATCAACATCGATTGTTCCGGCCCTCTGGTTCAATGCTCGATTTTATTTAGCGATTGCCTACTTTAGGTAGCGGATGTTATCAACTTCGGTTGATCCGGCCATCTGGTTCGATGCTCCCGTTTATTTAGTGATTGCCTGCTTTAGGTAGCAGATGTTATCAACATCGGTTGATCCGGCAATCTTGTTCGATGCTCGTTTTTATTTAGTGATTGCCTACTTTAGGTAGCGGATGTTATCAACTTCGGTTGATCCGGCCCTCTGGTTTGATGCTCGCTTTTATTTAGCGATTGCCTGCTTTAGGTAGCGGATGTTATCAACTATGGTTGATCCGGCCCTCTGGTTCGATGCTCGCTTTTATTTAGCGATTGCCTGCTTTAGGTAGCGGATGTTATCAACTTCGGTTGATCCGGCCCTCTGTTTCGATGCTCGCTTTTATTTAGCGATTGCCTGCTTTAGTTAGCGGATGTTATCAACTTCGGTTGATTCGGCCCTCTGGTTCGATGCACGCTTTTATTTAGCGATTGCCTACTTTAGGTAGCGGATGTCATTAACTTCGGTTGATCCGGCCCTCTGGTTCGATGCTCGCTTTTATTTAGCGATTTCCTGCTTTAGTTAGCGGATGTTATCAACTTCGGTTGATTCGGCCCTCTAGTTCGATGCTCGCTTTTATTTAGCGATTGTCTGCTTTAGATAGCGGATGTTATCAACTTCGGTTGATCCGATCCTCTGGTTTGATGCTATCTTTTATTTAGCGATTGCATGCTTTAGTTAGCGGATGTTATCAACTTCGGTTGATCCGGCCCTCTGGTTCGATGCTCGCTTTTATTTAGCGATTACATGCTTTAGGTAGCGGATGTTATCAACTTCGATTGATCCGGCCCTCCGGTTCGATGCTCCCTTTTATTTAGTGATTGCCTGCTTTAGGTAGCGGATGTTATCAACTTCGGTTGATCCGGCCATCTGGTTCGATGCTCGTTTTTATTTAGCGATTCTCTGTTTTAGGTATCGGATGTTATCAACTTCGGTTGATCCGGCCCTTTGGTTCGATGCTCGCGTTTATTTAGTGATTGCCTACTTTAGGTAGCGGATGTTATCAACTTCGGTTGATTTGGCCCTCTGGCTCGATGCTCGCTTTTATTTAGCGATTCCCTGCTTTAGGTAGCGGATGATAATAACTTCGGTTGATTCGGCTCTTTGGTTCGATGCTTGCTTTTATTTATCGATTGCATGCTTTAGGTAGCGGATATTATCAACATCGATTGTTCCGGCCCTCTGGTTCAATGCTCGATTTTATTTAGAGATTGCCTACTTTAGGTAGCGGATGTTATCAACTTCGGTTGATCCGGCCATTTGGTTCGATGCTCCCGTTTATTTAGTGATTGCCTGCTTTAGGTAGCAGATGTTATCAACTTCGGTTGATCCGGCAATCTTGTTCGATGCTCGTTTTTATTTAGTGATTGCCTACTTTAGGTAGCGGATGTTATCAACTTCGGTTGATCCGGCCCTCTGGTTTGATGCCCGCTTTTATTTAGCGATTTCCTGCTTTAGGTAGCAGATGTTATCAACTATGGTTGATCCGGCCCTCTGGTTCGATGCTCGCTTTTATTTAGCGATTGCCTGCTTTAGGTAGCGGATGTTATCAACTTCGGTTGATCCGGCCCTCTGTTTCGATGCTCGCTTTTATTTAGCGATTGCCTGCTTTAGTTAGCGGATGTTATCAACTTCGGTTGATTCGGCCCTCTGGTTCGATGCTCGCTTTTATTTAGCGATTGTCTGCTTTAGATGGCGGATGTTATCAACTTCGGTTGATCCTATCCTCTGGTTTGATGCTCTCTTTTATTTAGCGATTGCATGCTTTAGTTAGCGGATGTTATCAACTTCGGTTGATCCGGCCCTCTGGTTCGATGCTCGCTTTTATTTAGCGATTACCTGCGTTAGGTAGCGGATGTTATCAACTTCGGTTGATCCGATTCTTTGGTTTGATGCTATCTTTTATTTAGCGATTGCATGCTTTAGTTAGCGGATGTTATCAACTTCGGTTGATCCGGCCCTCTGGTTCGATGCTCGCTTTTATTTAGCGATTACCTGCTTTAGGTAGCGGATGTTATCAACTTCGATTGATCCGGCCCTCCGGTTCGATGCTCCCTTTTATTTAGTGATTGCCTGCTTTAGGTAGCGGATGTTATCAACTTCGGTTGATTCGGCCATCTGGTTCGATGCTCGTTTTTATTTAGCGATTCTCTGTTTTAGGTAGCGGATGTTATCAACTTCGGTTGATCCGGCCCTCTGGTTCGATGCTCGCGTTTATTTAGTGATTACCTACTTTAGGTAGCGGATGTTATCAACTTTGGTTGATTTGGCCCTCTGGTTCGATGCTCGCTTTTATTTAGCGATTCCCTGCTTTAGGTAGCTTCGGTTGATCCGGCTCTTTGGTTCGATGCTCGCTTTTATTTAGCGATTGCATGCTTTAGGTAGCGGATGTTATCAACATCGGATGTTCCGGCCCTCTGGTTCAATCCTCGATTTTATTTAGCGATTGCCTACTTTAGGTAGAGGATGTTATCAACTTCGGTTGATCCGGCCATCTGGTTCGATGCTCCCGTTTATTTAGTGATTGCCTGCTTTAGGTAGAAGAAGTTATCAACTTAGGTTGATCCGGCAATCTTGTTCGATGCTAGTTTTTATTTAGTGATTGCCTACTTTAGGTAGCGGATGTTATCACCTTCGGTTGATCCGGCCCTCTGGTTCGATGCTCGCGTTTATTTAGTGATTGCTTACTTTAGGTAGCGGATGTTATCAACTTCGGTTGATCTGGCCCTCTGGTTCGATGCTCGCTTTTATTTAGCGATTCCCTGCTTTAGGTAGCGGATGTTATCACCTTCGGTTGATCCGGCCCTCTGGTTCGATGCTCGCGTTTATTTAGTGATTGCTTACTTTAGGTAGCGGATGTTATCAACTTCGGTTGATCTGGCCCTCTGGTTCGATGCTCGCTTTTATTTAGCGATTCTCTGTTTTAGGTAGCGGATGTTATCAACTTCGGTTGATCCGGCCCTCTGGCTCGATGCTCGCGTTTATTTAGTGATTGCCTACTTTAGGTAGCGGATGTTATCAACTTTGGTTGATTTGGCCCTATGGTTCGATGCTCGCTTTTATTTAGCGATTCCCTGCTTTAGGTAGCGGATGTTAATAACTTCGGTTGATCCAGCTCTTTGGTCCGATGCTCGCTTTTATTTAGCGATTGCATGCTTTAGGTAGCGGATGTTATCAACATCGGTTGTTCCGGCCCTCTGGTTCAATCCTCGATTTTATTTAGCGATTGCCTACTTTAGGTAGCGGATGTTATCAACTTCGGTTGATCCGGCCATCTGGTTCAATGCTCCCTTTTATTTAGTGATTGCCTGCTTTAGGTAGCAGAAGTTATCAACTTCGGTTGATCCGGCAATCTTGTTCGATGCTAGTTTTTATTTAGTGATTGCCTACTTTAGGTAGCGGATGTTATCAGCTTCGGTTGATTCGGCCCTCTGGTTCGATGCTCGCGTTTAATTAGTGATTGCTTACTTTAGGTAGCGGATGTTATCAACTTCGGTTGATCTAGCCCTCTGGTTCGATGCTCGCTTTTATTTAGCGATTCCCTGCTTTAATTAGCCGATGTTATCAACTTCGGTTGATCCGGCCCTCTGGTTCGATGCTCGCTTTTATTTAGCGATTGCCTGCTTTAGGTAGCGGATGTTATCAACTTCGGTTGATCCGGGCCTCTGGTTCGATGCTTGTTTTGATTTAGCGATTGCCTGCTTTAGATAGTGGATGTTATCAACTTCGGTTAATCCGGCCCTATGGTTCAATGCTCCCTTTTATTTAGCGATTGGCTGCTTTAGGTAGCGGATGTTATCAACTTCGGTTTATCCGGCCATCTGGTTCGATGCTCGTTTTTATTTAGCGATTCTCCGTTTTATAAAGCGGATGTTATCAACTTCGGTTGATCCGGCCCTCTGGTTCGATGCTCGCGTTTATTTAGTGATTGCCTACTTTAGGTAGCGGATGTTATCATCTTCGGTTGATCTGGCCCTCTGGTTCGATGCTCGCTTTTATTTAGTCATTCCCTGCTTTAGGTAGCGGATGTTATCAACTTCGGTTGATCCGGCCCTTTGGTTTGATGCTCGCTTTTATTTAGCGATTTCCTGCTTTAGGTAGCGGATGTTATCAACTTCGGTTGATCCGGCCCTCTGGTTCGATGCTCGCTTTTATTTAGCGATTGCTTGCTTTAGGTAGCGGATGTTATCAACTTCGGTTGATCCGGCCCTCTGGTTCGATGCTCGCTTTTATTTAGCGATTGACTGCTTTAGGTAGCGGATGTTATAAACTTCGGTTGATCCGGCCCTCTGGTTCCATGCTCGCTTTTATTTAGTGATTGCCTACTTTAGGTAGCGGATTTTATCAACTTCGGTTGATCCGACCCTCTGGTTCGATGCTCTTTTTTATTTAGCGATTTCCTGCTTTAGTTAGCGGATGTTATCAACTTCCGTTGATCCGACCCTCTGGTTCGATGCTCGCTTTTATTTAGCGATTACCTGCTTTAGGTAGCGGAAGTTATCAACTTCGATTGATCCGGTCCTCTGGTTCGATGATCGCTTTTATTTACCGATTGCCTGCTTTAGTTAGCGGATGTTATCAACTTCTGTTGATTCGGCCCTCTGGTTCGACGGACGCTTTTATTTAGCGATTGCCTGCTTTAGGTAGCGGATGTCATAAACTTCGGTTGATCCGGCCCTCTGGTTCGATACTCGCTTTTATTTAGCGATTGCCTGCTTTAGGTACCGGATGTTATCAACTTCGGTTGATCCGGCCCTCTGGTTCGATGTTCGCTTTTATTTAGCGATTGTCTGCTTTAAACAGCGGATGTTATCAACTTCGTTGATCTGATCCTCTGGTTTGATGCTCTCTTTTATTTAGCGATTGCATGTTTTAGGTAGCGGATGTTATCAACATCGGTTGATCCGGCCATCTGGTTCGATGCTCGCTTTTATTTAGCGATTGCCTGCTTTAGGTAGCGTATGTTATCAACTTCGATTGATCCGGCCCTCTGGTTCAATGCTCCGTTTTATTTAGTGATTTCCTGCTTTAGGTAGCGGATGTTATCAACTTCGGTTGATCCGGCCATCTGGTTCGATGCTCGTTTTTATTTAGCGATTCTCTGTTTTAGGTAGCGGATGTTATCAACTTCGGTTGATCCGGCCCTCTGGTTCGATGCTCGCGTTTATTTAGTGATTGCCTACTTTAGGTAGCGGATGTTATCAACTTCGGCTGATCTGGCCCTCTGGTACGATGCTCGCTTTTATTTAGCGATTCCATGCTTTAGGTAGCCGATGTTAATAACTTCGGTTGATACAGCCCTTTGGTTCGATGCTCGCTTTTATTTAGCGATTGCCTGCTTTAGGTAGCGGATGTTATCAACTTCGGTTGATCCGCACCTCTGGTTCGATGCTCGCTTTTATTTAGCGATTGCCTGTTTTAGGTAGCGGATGTTATCAACTTCGGTTGATCCGACCCTCTGGTTTGATGCTCGCTTTTATTTAGCGATTTCCTGCTTTAGTTAGCGGATGTTATCAAGTTCCGTTGATCCGGCCCTCTGGTTCGATGCTCGCGTTTATTTAGCGATTACCTGCTTTAGGTAGCGGAAGTTATCAACTTCGATTGATCCGGTCCTCTGGTTCGATGATCGCTTTTATTTACCGATTGCCTGCTTTAGTTAGCGGATGTTATCAACTTCTGTTGATTCGGCCCTCTGATTCGATGGACGCTTTTATTTAGCGATTGCCTGCTTTAGGTAGCGGATGTCATTAACTTCGGTTGATCCGGCCCTCTGGTTCGATGCTCGCTTTTATTTAGCGATTGCCTGCTTTAGTTAGCGGATGTTATCAACTTCGGTTGATTCGGCCCTCTGGTTCAATGCTCGCTTTTATTTAGCGATTGTCTGCTTTAAATAGTGGATGTTATCAACTTCGGTTGATCTGATCCTCTGGTTTGATGCTCTCTTTTATTTAGCAATTGCATGTTTTAGGTAGCGGATGTTATCAACATCGGTTGATCCGGCCATCTGGTTCGATGCTCGTTTTTATTTATCGATTGCATGCTTTAGGTAGCGTATATTATCAACTTCGATTGATCCGGCCCTCTGGTTCAATGCTCCCTTTTATTTAGTGATTTCCTGCTTTAGGTAGCGGATGTTATCAACTTCGGTTGATCCGGCCATCTGGTTCGATGCTCGTTTTTATTTAGCGATTCTTTGTTTTAGGTAGCGGATGTTATCAACTTCGGTTGATCCGGCAATCTTGTTTGATGCTCGCGTTTATTTAGTGATTGCCTACTTTAGGTAGCGGATGTTATCAACGTCGGCTGATCTGGCCCTCTGGTACGATGCTCGCTTTTATTTAGCGATTCCATGCTTTAGGTAGCCGATGTTAATAACTTCGGTTGATACGGCCCTTTGGTTCGATGCTCGCTTTTATTTAGCGATTGCCTGCTTTAGGTAGCGGATCTTATCAACTTCGGTTGATCCGGACCTCTGGTTCGATGCTCGCTTTTATTTAGCGATTGCCTGCTTTAGGTAGCGGATGTTATCAACTTTGGTTGATCCGGCCATCTGTTTCGATGCTCGTTTTTACTTAGTGATTGCCTACTTTAGGTAGTGGATGTAATCAACTTCGGTTGATCCGGCCCTCTGGTTCGATGCTCGCTTTTATTTAGCGATTGCCTGCTTTAGTTAGCGGATGTTATCAACTTCGGTTGATTCGGCCCTCTGGTTCAATGCTCGCTTTTATTTAGCGATTGTCTGCTTTAAATAGTGGATGTTATCAACTTCGGTTGATCTGATCCTCTGGTTTGATGCTCTCTTTTATTTAGCGATTGCATGTTTTAGGTAGCGGATGTTATCAACATCGGTTGATCCGGCCATCTGGTTCGATGCTCGTTTTTATTTAGCGATTTCCTGCTTTAGGTAGCGTATATTATCAACTTCGATTGATCCGGCCCTTTGGTTCAATGCCCCCTTTTATTTAGTGATTTCCTGCTTTAGGTAGCGGATGTTATCAACTTCGGTTGATCCGGCCATCTGGTTCGATGCTCGTTTTTATTTAGCGATTCTCTGTTTTAGGTAGCGGATGTTATCAAGTTCGGTTGATCCGGCCCTCTGGTTCGATGCTCGCGTTTATTTAGTGATTGCCTACTTTAGGTAGCGGATGTTATCAACGTCGGCTGATCTGGCCCTCTGGTACGATGCTCGCTTTTATTTAGCGATTCCATGCTTTAGGTAGCCGATGTTAATAACTTCGATTGATACGGTCCTTTGGTTCGATGCTCGCTTTTATTTAGCGATTGCCTGCTTTAGGTAGCGGATGTTATCAACTTCGGTTGATCCGGCCATCTGGTTCGATGCTCGTTTTTATTTAGCGATTTCTTGCTTTAGGTAGCGGATGTTATCAACTTTGGTTGATCCGGCCATCTGTTTCGATGCTCGTTTTTACTTAGTGATTGCCTACTTTAGGTAGTGGATGTAATCAACTTCGGTTGATCCGGCCCTCTGGTTCGATGCTCGCTTTTATTTAGCGATTGCCTGCTTTAGTTAGCGGATGTTATCAACTTCGGTTGATTCGGCCCTCTGGTTCAATGCTCGCTTTTATTTAGCGATTGTCTGCTTTAAATAGTGGATGTTATCAACTTCGGTTGATCTGATCCTCTGGTTTGATGCTCTCTTTTATTTAGCGATTGCATGTTTTAGGTAGCGGATGTTATCAACATCGGTTGATCCGGCCATCTGGTTCGATGCTCGTTTTTATTTAGCGATTTCCTGCTTTAGGTAGCGTATATTATCAACTTCGATTGATCCGGCCCTTTGGTTCAATGCCCCCTTTTATTTAGTGATTTCCTGCTTTAGGTAGCGGATGTTATCAACTTCGGTTGATCCGGCCATCTGGTTCGATGCTCGTTTTTATTTAGCGATTCTCTGTTTTAGGTAGCGGATGTTATCAAGTTCGGTTGATCCGGCCCTCTGGTTCGATGCTCGCGTTTATTTAGTGATTGCCTACTTTAGGTAGCGGATGTTATCAACGTCGGCTGATCTGGCCCTCTGGTACGATGCTCGCTTTTATTTAGCGATTCCATGCTTTAGGTAGCCGATGTTAATAACTTCGATTGATACGGTCCTTTGGTTCGATGCTCGCTTTTATTTAGCGATTGCCTGCTTTAGGTAGCGGATGTTATCAACTTCGGTTGATCCGGCCATCTGGTTCGATGCTCGTTTTTATTTAGCGATTTCCTGCTTTAGGTAGCGTATATTATCAACTTCGATTGATCCGGCCCTCTGGTTCAATGCTCCCTTTTATTTAGTGATTTCCTGCTTTAGGTAGCGGATGTTATCAACTTCGGTTGATCCGGCCATCTGGTTCGATGCTCGTTTTTATTTAGCGATTCTCTGTTTTAGGTAGCGGATGTTATCAACTTCGGTTGATCCGGCCCTCTGGTTCGATGCTCGCGTTTATTTAGTGATTGCCTACTTTAGGTAGCGGATGTTATCAACGTCGGCTGATCTGGCCCTCTGGTACGATGCTCGCTTTTATTTAACGATTCCATGCTTTAGGTAGCCGATGTTAATAACTTCGGTTGATACGGCCCTTTGGTTCGATGCTCGCTTTTATTTAGCGATTGCCTGCTTTAGGTAGCGGATGTTATCAACTTCGGTTGATCCGGACCTCTGGTTCGATGCTCGCTTTTATTTAGCGATTGCCTGCTTTAGGTAGCGGATGTTATCAACTTTGGTTGATCCGACCATCTGTTTCGATGCTCGTTTTTACTTAGTGATTGCCTACTTTAGGTAGTGGATGTAATCAACTTCGGTTGATCCGGCCCTCTGGTTCGATGCTCGCTTTTATTTAGCGATTGCCTGCTTTAGTTAGCGGATGTTATCAACTTCGGTTGATTCGGCCCTCTGGTTCAATGCTCGCTTTTATTTAGCGATTGTCTGCTTTAAATAGTGGATGTTATCAACTTCGGTTGATCTGATCCTCTGGTTTGATGCTCTCTTTTATTTAGCGATTGCATGTTTTAGGTAGCGGATGTTATCAACATCGGTTGATCCGGCCATCTGGTTCGATGCTCGTTTTTATTTAGCGATTTCCTGCTTTAGGTAGCGTATATTATCAACTTCGATTGATCCGGCCCTTTGGTTCAATGCCCCCTTTTATTTAGTGATTTCCTGCTTTAGGTAGCGGATGTTATCAACTTCGGTTGATCCGGCCATCTGGTTCGATGCTCGTTTTTATTTAGCGATTCTCTGTTTTAGGTAGCGGATGTTATCAAGTTCGGTTGATCCGGCCCTCTGGTTCGATGCTCGCGTTTATTTAGTGATTGCCTACTTTAGGTAGCGGATGTTATCAACGTCGGCTGATCTGGCCCTCTGGTACGATGCTCGCTTTTATTTAGCGATTCCATGCTTTAGGTAGCCGATGTTAATAACTTCGATTGATACGGTCCTTTGGTTCGATGCTCGCTTTTATTTAGCGATTGCCTGCTTTAGGTAGCGGATGTTATCAACTTCGGTTGATCCGGCCATCTGGTTCGATGCTCGTTTTTATTTAGCGATTTCCTGCTTTAGGTAGCGTATATTAGCAACTTCGATTGATCCGGCCCTCTGGTTCAATGCTCCCTTTTATTTAGTGATTTCCTGCTTTAGGTAGCGGATGTTATCAACTTCGGTTGATCCGGCCATCTGGTTCGATGCTCGTTTTTATTTAGCGATTCTCTGTTTTAGGTAGCGGATGTTATCAACTTCGGTTGATCCGGCCCTCTGGTTCGATGCTCGCGTTTATTTAGTGATTGCCTACTTTAGGTAGCGGATGTTATCAACGTCGGCTGATCTGGCCCTCTGGTACGATGCTCGCTTTTATTTAACGATTCCATGCTTTAGGTAGCCGATGTTAATAACTTCGGTTGATACGGCCCTTTGGTTCGATGCTCGCTTTTATTTAGCGATTGCCTGCTTTAGGTAGCGGATGTTATCAACTTCGGTTGATCCGGACCTCTGGTTCGATGCTCGCTTTTATTTAGCGATTGCCTGCTTTAGGTAGCGGATGTTATCAACTTTGGTTGATCCGACCATCTGTTTCGATGCTCGTTTTTACTTAGTGATTGCCTACTTTAGGTAGTGGATGTAATCAACTTCGGTTGATCCGGCCCTCTGGTTCGATGCTCGCTTTTATTTAGCGATTGCCTGCTTTAGTTAGCGGATGTTATCAACTTCGGTTGATTCGGCCCTCTGGTTCAATGCTCGCTTTTATTTAGCGATTGTCTGCTTTAAATAGTGGATGTTATCAACTTCGGTTGATCTGATCCTCTGGTTTGATGCTCTCTTTTATTTAGCGATTGCATGTTTTAGGTAGCGGATGTTATCAACATCGGTTGATCCGGCCATCTGGTTCGATGCTCGTTTTTATTTAGCGATTTCCTGCTTTAGGTAGCGTATATTATCAACTTCGATTGATCCGGCCCTTTGGTTCAATGCCCCCTTTTATTTAGTGATTTCCTGCTTTAGGTAGCGGATGTTATCAACTTCGGTTGATCCGGCCATCTGGTTCGATGCTCGTTTTTATTTAGCGATTCTCTGTTTTAGGTAGCGGATGTTATCAAGTTCGGTTGATCCGGCCCTCTGGTTCGATGCTCGCGTTTATTTAGTGATTGCCTACTTTAGGTAGCGGATGTTATCAACGTCGGCTGATCTGGCCCTCTGGTACGATGCTCGCTTTTATTTAGCGATTCCATGCTTTAGGTAGCCGATGTTAATAACTTCGATTGATACGGTCCTTTGGTTCGATGCTCGCTTTTATTTAGCGATTGCCTGCTTTAGGTAGCGGATGTTATCAACTTCGGTTGATCCGGCCATCTGGTTCGATGCTCGTTTTTATTTAGCGATTTCCTGCTTTAGGTAGCGTATATTATCAACTTCGATTGATCCGGCCCTCTGGTTCAATGCTCCCTTTTATTTAGTGATTTCCTGCTTTAGGTAGCGGATGTTATCAACTTCGGTTGATCCGGCCATCTGGTTCGATGCTCGTTTTTATTTAGCGATTCTCTGTTTTAGGTAGCGGATGTTATCAACTTCGGTTGATCCGGCCCTCTGGTTCGATGCTCGCGTTTATTTAGTGATTGCCTACTTTAGGTAGCGGATGTTATCAACGTCGGCTGATCTGGCCCTCTGGTACGATGCTCGCTTTTATTTAACGATTCCATGCTTTAGGTAGCCGATGTTAATAACTTCGGTTGATACGGCCCTTTGGTTCGATGCTCGCTTTTATTTAGCGATTGCCTGCTTTAGGTAGCGGATGTTATCAACTTCGGTTGATCCGGACCTCTGGTTCGATGCTCGCTTTTATTTAGCGATTGCCTGCTTTAGGTAGCGGATGTTATCAACTTTGGTTGATCCGACCATCTGTTTCGATGCTCGTTTTTACTTAGTGATTGCCTACTTTAGGTAGTGGATGTAATCAACTTCGGTTGATCCGGCCCTCTGGTTCGATGCTCGCTTTTATTTAGCGATTGCCTGCTTTAGTTAGCGGATGTTATCAACTTCGGTTGATTCGGCCCTCTGGTTCAATGCTCGCTTTTATTTAGCGATTGTCTGCTTTAAATAGTGGATGTTATCAACTTCGGTTGATCTGATCCTCTGGTTTGATGCTCTCTTTTATTTAGCGATTGCATGTTTTAGGTAGCGGATGTTATCAACATCGGTTGATCCGGCCATCTGGTTCGATGCTCGTTTTTATTTAGCGATTTCCTGCTTTAGGTAGCGTATATTATCAACTTCGATTGATCCGGCCCTTTGGTTCAATGCCCCCTTTTATTTAGTGATTTCCTGCTTTAGGTAGCGGATGTTATCAACTTCGGTTGATCCGGCCATCTGGTTCGATGCTCGTTTTTATTTAGCGATTCTCTGTTTTAGGTAGCGGATGTTATCAAGTTCGGTTGATCCGGCCCTCTGGTTCGATGCTCGCGTTTATTTAGTGATTGCCTACTTTAGGTAGCGGATGTTATCAACGTCGGCTGATCTGGCCCTCTGGTACGATGCTCGCTTTTATTTAGCGATTCCATGCTTTAGGTAGCCGATGTTAATAACTTCGATTGATACGGTCCTTTGGTTCGATGCTCGCTTTTATTTAGCGATTGCCTGCTTTAGGTAGCGGATGTTATCAACTTCGGTTGATCCGGCCATCTGGTTCGATGCTCGTTTTTATTTAGCGATTTCCTGCTTTAGGTAGCGTATATTAGCAACTTCGATTGATCCGGCCCTCTGGTTCAATGCTCCCTTTTATTTAGTGATTTCCTGCTTTAGGTAGCGGATGTTATCAACTTCGGTTGATCCGGCCATCTGGTTCGATGCTCGTTTTTATTTAGCGATTCTCTGTTTTAGGTAGCGGATGTTATCAACTTCGGTTGATCCGGCCCTCTGGTTCGATGCTCGCGTTTATTTAGTGATTGCCTACTTTAGGTAGCGGATGTTATCAACGTCGGCTGATCTGGCCCTCTGGTACGATGCTCGCTTTTATTTAACGATTCCATGCTTTAGGTAGCCGATGTTAATAACTTCGGTTGATACGGCCCTTTGGTTCGATGCTCGCTTTTATTTAGCGATTGCCTGCTTTAGGTAGCGGATGTTATCAACTTCGGTTGATCCGGACCTCTGGTTCGATGCTCGCTTTTATTTAGCGATTGCCTGCTTTAGGTAGCGGATGTTATCAACTTTGGTTGATCCGACCATCTGTTTCGATGCTCGTTTTTACTTAGTGATTGCCTACTTTAGGTAGTGGATGTAATCAACTTCGGTTGATCCGGCCCTCTGGTTCGATGCTCGCTTTTATTTAGCGATTGCCTGCTTTAGTTAGCGGATGTTATCAACTTCGGTTGATTCGGCCCTCTGGTTCAATGCTCGCTTTTATTTAGCGATTGTCTGCTTTAAATAGTGGATGTTATCAACTTCGGTTGATCTGATCCTCTGGTTTGATGCTCTCTTTTATTTAGCGATTGCATGTTTTAGGTAGCGGATGTTATCAACATCGGTTGATCCGACCATCTGGTTCGATGCTCGTTTTTATTTAGCGATTTCCTGCTTTAGGTAGCGTATATTATCAACTTCGATTGATCCGGCCCTCTGGTTCAATGCTCCCTTTTATTTAGTGATTTCCTGCTTTAGGTAGCGGATGTTATCAACTTCGGTTGATCCGGCCATCTGGTTCGATGCTCGTTTTTATTTAGCGATTCTCTGTTTTAGGTAGCGGATGTTATCAACTTCGGTTGATCCGGCCCTCTGGTTCGATGCTCGCGTTTATTTAGTGATTGCCTACTTTAGGTAGCGGATGTTATCAACGTCGGCTGATCTGGCCCTCTGGTACGATGCTCGCTTTTATTTAGCGATTCCATGCTTTAGGTAGCCGATGTTAATAACTTCGATTGATACGGCCCTTTGGTTCGATGCTCGCTTTTATTTAGCGATTGCATGTTTTAGGTAGCGGATGTTATCAACATCGGTTGATCTTGCCATCTGGTTCGATGCTCGTTTTTATTTAGCGATTTCCTGCTTTAGGTAGCGTATATTATCAACTTCGATTGATCCGGCCCTCTGGTTCAATGCTCCCTTTTATTTAGTGATTTCCTGCTTTAGGTAGCGGATGTTATCAACTTCGGTTGATCCGGCCATCTGGTTCGATGCTCGTTTTTATTTAGCGATTCTCTGTTTTAGGTAGCGGATGTTATCAACTTCGGTTGATCCGGCCCTCTGGTTCGATGCTCGCGTTTATTTAGTGATTGCGTACTTTAGGTAGCGGATGTTATCAACGTCGGCTGATCTGGCCCTCTGGTACGATGCTCGCTTTTATTTAGCGATTCCATGCTTTAGGTAGCCGATGTTAATAACTTCGGTTGATACGGCCCTTTGGTTCGATGCTCGCTTTTATTTAGCGATTGCCTGCTTTAGGTAGCGGATGTTATCAACTTCGGTTGATCCGGACCTCTGGTTCGATGCTCGCTTTTATTTAGCGATTGCCTGCTTTAGGTAGCGGATGTTATCAACTTTGGTTGATCCGGCCATCTGTTTCGATGCTCGTTTTTACTTAGTGATTGCCTACTTTAGGTAGTGGATGTAATCAACTTCGGTTGATCCGGCCCTCTGGTTCGATGCTCGCTTTTATTTAGAGATTGCCTGCTTTAGTTAGCGGATGTTATCAACTTCGGTTGATTCGGCCCTCTGGTTCAATGCTCGCTTTTATTTAGCGATTGTCTGCTTTAAATAGTGGATGTTATCAACTTCGGTTGATCTGATCCTCTGGTTTGATGCTCTCTTTTATTTAGCGATTGCATGTTTTAGGTAGCGGATGTTATCAACATCGGTTGATCCGGCCATCTAGTTCGATGCTCGTTTTTATTTAGCGATTTCCTGCTTTAGGTAGCGTATATTATCAACTTCGATTGATCCGGCCCTCTGGTTCAATGCTCCCTTTTATTTAGTGATTTCCTGCTTTAGGTAGCGGATGTTATCAACTTCGGTTGATCCGGCCATCTGGTTCGATGCTCGTTTTTATTTAGCGATTCTCTGTTTTAGGTAGCGGATGTTATCAACTTCGGTTGATTCGGCCCTCTGGTTCGATGCTCGCGTTTATTTAGTGATTTCCTACTTTAGGTAGCGGATGTTATCAACGTCGGCTGATCTGGACCTCTGGTACGATGCTCGCTTTTATTTAGCGATTCCATGCTTTAGGTAGCCGATGTTAATAACTTCGATTGATACGGCCCTTTGGTTCGATGCTCGCTTTTATTTAGCGATTGCCTGCTTTAGGTAGCGGATGTTATCAACTTCGGTTGATCCGGCCATCTGGTTCGATGCTCGTTTTTATTTAGCGATTTCCTGCTTTAGGTAGCGTATATTATCAACTTCGATTGATCCGGCCCTCTGGTTCAATGCTCCCTTTTATTTAGTGATTTCCTGCTTTAGGTAGCGGATGTTATCAACTTCGGTTGATCCGGCCATCTGGTTCGATGCTCGTTTTTATTTAGCGATTCTCTATTTTAGGTAGCGGATGTTATCAACTTCGGTTGATCCGGCCCTCTGGTTCGATGCTCGCGTTTATTTAGTGATTGCCTACTTTAGGTAGCGGATGTTATCAACGTCGGCTGATCTGGCCCTCTGGTACGATGCTCGCTTTTATTTAACGATTCCATGCTTTAGGTAGCCGATGTTAATAACTTCAGTTGATACGACCCTTTGGTTCGATGCTCGCTTTTATTTAGCGATTGCCTGTTTTAGGTAGCGGATGTTATCAACTTCGGTTGATCCGGACCTCTGGTTCGATGCTCGCTTTTATTTAGCGATTGCCTGCTTTAGGTAGCGGATGTTATCAACTTTGGTTGATCCGGCCATCTGTTTCGATGCTCGTTTTTACTTATTGATTGCCTACTTTAGGTAGTGGATGTAATCAACTTCGGTTGATCCGGCCCTCTGGTTCGATGCTCGCTTTTATTTAGCGATTGCCTGCTTTAGTTAGCGGATGTTATCAACTTCGGTTGATTCGGCCCTCTGGTTCAATGCTCGCTTTTATTTAGCGATTGTCTGCTTTAAATAGTGGATGTTATCAACTTCGGTTGATCTGGTCCTCTGGTTTGATGCTCTCTTTTATTTAGCGATTGCATGTTTTAGGTAGCGGATGTTATCAACATCGGTTGATCCGGCCATCTGGTTCGATGCTCGTTTTTATTTAGCGATTTCCTGCTTTAGGTAGCATATATTATCAACTTCGGTTGATCCGGCCCTCTGGTTCAATGCTCCCTTTTATTTAGTGATTTCCTGCTTTAGGTAGCGGATGTTATCAACTTCGGTTGATCCGGCCATCTGGTTCGATGCTCGTTTTTATTTAGCGATTCTGTGTTTTAGGTAGCGGATGTTATCAACTTCGGTTGATCCGGCCCTCTGGTTCGATGCTCGCGTTTATTTAGTGATTGCCTACTTTAGGTAGCGGATGTTATCAACGTCGGCTGATCTGGCCCTCTGGTACGATGCTCGCTTTTATTTAACGATTCCATGCTTCAGGTATCCGATGTTAATAACTTCAGTTGATACGACCCTTTGGTTCGATGCTCGCTTTTATTTAGCGATTGCCTGCTTTAGGTAGCGGATGTTATCAACTTCGGTTGATCCGGACCTCTGGTTCGATGCTCGCTTTTATTTAGCGATTGCCTGCTTTAGGTAGCGGATGTTATCAACTTTGGTTGATCCGGCCATCTGTTTCGATGCTCGTTTTTACTTAGTGATTGCCTACTTTAGGTAGTGGATGTAATCAACTTCGGTTGATCCGGCCCTCTGGTTCGATGCTCGCTTTTATTTAGCGATTGCCTGCTTTAGTTAGCGGATGTTATCAACTTCGGTTGATTCGGCCCTCTGGTTCAATGCTCGCTTTTATTTAGCGATTGTCTGCTTTAAATAGTGGATGTTATCAACTTCGGTTGATCTGATCCTCTGGTTTGATGCTCTCTTTTATTTAGCGATTGCATGTTTTAGGTAGCGGATGTTATCAACATCGGTTGATCCGGCCATCTGGTTCGATGCTCGTTTTCATTTAGCGATTTCCTGCTTTAGGTAGCGTATATTATCAACTTCGATTGATCCATCCCTCTGGTTCAATGCTCCCTTTTATTTAGTGATTTCCTGCTTTAGGTAGCGGATGTTATCAACTTCGGTTGATCCGGCCATCTGGTTCGATGCTCGTTTTTATTTAGCGATTCTCTGTTTTAGGTAGCGGATGTTATCAACTTCGGTTGATCCGGCCCTCTGGTTCGATGCTCGCGTTTATTTAGTGATTGCCTACTTTAGGTAGCGGATGTTATCAACGTCGGCTGATCTGGCCCTCTGGTACGATGCTCGCTTTTATTTAGCGATTCCATGCTTTAGGTAGCCGATGTTAATAACTTCGATTGATACGGCCCTTTGGTTCGATGCTCGCTTTTATTTAGCGATTGCCTGCTTTAGGTAGCGGATGTTATCAACTTCGGTTGATCCGGCCATCTGGTTCGATGCTCGTTTTTATTTAGCGATTTCCTGCTTTAGGTAGCGTATATTATCAACTTCGATTGATCCGGCCCTCTGGTTCAATGCTCCCTTTTATTTAGTGATTTCCTGCTTTAGGTAGCGGATGTTATCACCTTCGGTTGATCCGGCCATCTGGTTCGATGCTCGTTTTTATTTAGCGATTCTCTATTTTAGGTAGCGGATGTTATCAACTTCGGTTGATCCGGCCCTCTGGTTCGATGCTCGTGTTTATTTAGTGATTGCCTACTTTAGGTAGCGGATGTTATCAACGTCGGCTGATCTGGCCCTCTGGTACGATGCTCGCTTTTATTTAACGATTCCATGCTTTAGGTAGCCGATGTTAATAACTTCAGTTGATACGACCCTTTGGTTCGATGCTCGCTTTTATTTAGCGATTGCCTGCTTTAGGTAGCGGATGTTATCAACATTGGTTGATCCGGACCTCTGGTTCGATGCTCGCTTTTATTTAGCGATTGCCTGCTTTAGGTAGCGGATGTTATCAACTTTGGTTGATCCGGCCATCTGTTTCGATGCTCGTTTTTACTTAGTGATTGCCTACTTTAGGTAGTGGATGTAATCAACTTCGGTTGATCCGGCCCTCTGGTTCGATGCTCGCTTTTATTTAGCGATTGCCTGCTTTAGTTAGCGGATGTTATCAACTTCGGTTGATTCGGCCCTCTGGTTCAATGCTCGCTTTTATTTAGCGATTGTCTGCTTTAAATAGTGGATGTTATCAACTTCGGTTGATCTGATCCTCTGGTTTGATGCTCTCTTTTATTTAGCGATTGCATGTTTTAGGTAGCGGATGTTATCAACATCGGTTGATCCGGCCATCTGGTTCGATGCTCGTTTTTATTTAGCGATTTCCTGCTTTAGGTAGCGTATATTATCAACTTCGGTTGATCCGGCCCTCTGGTTCAATGCTCCCTTTTATTTAGTGATTTCCTGCTTTAGGTAGCGGATGTTATCAACTTCGGTTGATCCGGCCATCTGGTTCGATGCTCGTTTTTATTTAGCGATTCTCTGTTTTAGGTAGCGGATGTTATCAACTTCGGTTGATCCGGCCCTCTGGTTCGATGCTCGCGTTTATTTAGTGATTGCCTACTTTAGGTAGCGGATGTTATCAACGTCTACTTTAGGTAGCGGATGTTATCAACGTCGGCTGATCTGGCCCTCTGGTACGATGCTCGCTTTTATTTAACGATTCCATGCTTTAGGTAGCCGATGTTAATAACTTCAGTTGATACGACCCTTTGGTTCGATGCTCGCTTTTATTTAGCGATTGCCTGCTTTAGGTAGCGGATGTTATCAACTTCGGTTGATCTGGACCTCTGGTTCGATGCTCGCTTTTATTTAGCGATTGCCTGCTTTAGGTAGCGGATGTTATCAACTTTGGTTGATCCGGCCATCTGTTTCGATGCTCGTTTTTACTTAGTGATTGCCTACTTTAGGTAGTGGATGTAATCAACTTCGGTTGATCCGGCCCTCTGGTTCGATGCTCGCTTTTATTTAGCGATTGCCTGCTTTAGTTAGCGGATGTTATCAACTTCGGTTGATTCGGCCCTCTGGTTCAATGCTCGCTTTTATTTAGCGATTGTCTGCTTTAAATAGTGGATGTTATCAACTTCGGTTGATCTGATCCTCTGGTTTGATGCTCTCTTTTATTTAGCGATTGCATGTTTTAGGTAGCGGATGTTATCAACATCGGTTGATCCGGCCATCTGGTTCGATGCTCGTTTTTATTTAGCGATTTCCTGCTTTAGGTAGCGTATATTATCAACTTCGATTGATCCGGCCCTCTGGTTCAATGCTCCCTTTTATTTAGTGATTTCCTGCTTTAGGTAGCGGATGTTATCAACTTCGGTTGATCCGGCCATCTGGTTCGATGCTCGTTTTTATTTAGCGATTCTCTGTTTTAGGTAGCGGATGTTATCAACTTCGGTTGATCCGGCCCTCTGGTTCGATGCTCGCGTTTATTTAGCGATTGCCTACTTTAGGTAGCGGATGTTATCAACGTCGGCTGATCTGGCCCTCTGGTACGATGCTCGCTTTTATTTAGCGATTCCATGCTTTAGGTAGCCGATGTTAATAACTTCGATTGATACGGCCCTTTGGTTCGATGCTCGCTTTTATTTAGCGATTGCCTGCTTTAGGTAGCGGATGTTATCAACTTCGGTTGATCCGGCCATCTGGTTCGATGCTCGTTTTTATTTAGCGATTTCCTGCTTTAGGTAGCGTATATTATCAACTTCGATTGATCCGGCCCTCTGGTTCAATGCTCCCTTTTATTTAGTGATTTCCTGCTTTAGGTAGCGGATGTTATCAACTTCGGTTGATCCGGCCATCTGGTTCGATGCTCGTTTTTATTTAGCGATTCTCTGTTTTAGGTAGCGGATGTTATCAACTTCGGTTGATCCGGCCCTCTGGTTCGATGCTCGCGTTTATTTAGTGATTGCCTACTTTAGGTAGCGGATGTTATCAACGTCGGCTGATCTGGCCCTCTGGTACGATGCTCGCTTTTATTTAGCGATTCCATGCTTTAGGTAGCCGATGTTAATAACTTCGATTGATACGGCCCTTTGGTTCGATGCTCGCTTTTATTTAGCGATTGCCTGCTTTAGGTAGCGGATGTTATCAACTTCGGTTGATCCGGCCATCTGGTTCGATGCTCGTTTTTATTTAGCGATTTCCTGCTTTAGGTAGCGTATATTATCAACTTCGATTGATCCGGCCCTCTGGTTCAATGCTCCCTTTTATTTAGTGATTTCCTGCTTTAGGTAGCGGATGTTATCAACTTCGGTTGATCCGGCCATCTGGTTCGATGCTCGTTTTTATTTAGCGATTCTCTGTTTTAGGTAGCGGATGTTATCAACTTCGGTTGATCCGGCCCTCTGGTTCGATGCTCGCGTTTATTTAGTGATTGCCTACTTTAGGTAGTGGATGTTATCAACTTCGGCTGATCTGGCCCTCTGGTACGATGCTCGCTTTTATTTAACGATTCCATGCTTTAGGTAGCCGATGTTAATAACTTCAGTTGATACGACCCTTTGGTTTGATGCTCGCTTTTATTTAGCGATTGCCTGCTTTAGGTAGCGGATGTTATCAACTTCGGTTGATCCGGACCTCTGGTTCGATGCTCGCTTTTATTTAGCGATTGCCTGCTTTAGGTAGCGGATGTTATCAACTTTGGTTGATCCGTCCATCTGTTTCGATGCTCGTTTTTACTTAGTGATTGCCTACTTTAGGTAGTGGATGTAATCAACTTCGGTTGATCCGGCCCTCTGGTTCGATGCTCGCTTTTATTTAGCGATTGCCTGCTTTAGTTAGCGGATGTTATCAACTTCGGTTGATTCGGCCCTCTGGTTCAATGCTCGCTTTTATTTAGCGATTGTCTGCTTTAAATAGTGGATGTTATCAACTTCGGTTGATCTGATCCTCTGGTTTGATGCTCTCTTTTATTTAGCGATTGCATGTTTTAGGTAGCGGATGTTATCAACATCGGTTGATCCGGCCATCTGGTTCGATGCTCGTTTTTATTTAGCGATTTCCTGCTTTAGGTAGCGTATATTATCAACTTCGATTGATCCGGCCCTCTGGTTCAATGCTCCCTTTTATTTAGTGATTTCCTGCTTTAGGTAGCGGATGTTATCAACTTCGGTTGATCCGGCCATCTGGTTCGATGCTCGTTTTTATTTAGCAATTCTCTGTTTTAGGTAGCGGATGTTATCAACTTCGGTTGATCCGGCCCTCTGGTTCGATGCTCACGTTTATTTAGTGATTGCCTACTTTATGTAGCGGATGTTATCAACGTCGGCTGATCTGGCCCTCTGGTACGATGCTCGCTTTTATTTAGCGATTCCATGCTTTAGGTAGCCGATGTTAATAACTTCGATTGATACGGCCCTTTGGTTCGATGCTCGCTTTTATTTAGCGATTGCCTGCTTTAGGTAGCGGATGTTATCAACTTCGGTTGATCCGGCCATCTGGTTCGATGCTCGTTTTTATTTAGCGATTTCCTGCTTTAGGTAGCGTATATTATCAACTTCGATTGATCCGACCCTCTGGTTCAATGCTCCCTTTTATTTAGTGATTTCCTGCTTTAGGTAGCGGATGTTATCAACTTCGGTTGATCCGGCCATCTGGTTCGATGCTCGTTTTTATTTAGCGATTCTCTATTTTAGGTAGCGGATGTTATCAACTTCGGTTGATCCGGCCCTCTGGTTCGATGCTCGTGTTTATTTAGTGATTGCCTACTTTAGGTAGCGGATGTTATCAACGTCGGCTGATCTGGCCCTCTGGTACGATGCTCGCTTTTATTTAACGATTCCATGCTTTAGGTAGCCGATGTTAATAACTTCAGTTGATACGACCCTTTGGTTCGATGCTCGCTTTTATTTAGCGATTGCCTGCTTTAGGTAGCGGATGTTATCAACTTTGGTTGATCCGGACCTCTGGTTCGATGCTCGCTTTTATTTAGCGATTGCCTGCTTTAGGTAGCGGATGTTATCAACTTTGGTTGATCCGGCCATCTGTTTCGATGCTCGTTTTTACTTAGTGATTGCCTACTTTAGGTAGTGGATGTAATCAACTTCGGTTGATCCGGCCCTCTGGTTCGATGCTCGCTTTTATTTAGCGATTGCCTGCTTTAGTTAGCGGATGTTATCAACTTCGGTTGATTCGGCCCTCTGGTTCAATGCTCGCTTTTATTTAGCGATTGTCTGCTTTAAATAGTGGATGTTATCAACTTCGGTTGATCTGATCCTCTGGTTTGATGCTCTCTTTTATTTAGCGATTGCATGTTTTAGGTAGCGGATGTTATCAACATCGGTTGATCCGGCCATCTGGTTCGATGCTCGTTTTTATTTAGCGATTTCCTGCTTTAGGTAGCGTATATTATCAACTTCGGTTGATCCGGCCCTCTGGTTCAATGCTCCCTTTTATTTAGTGATTTCCTGCTTTAGGTAGCGGATGTTATCAACTTCGGTTGATCCGGCCATCTGGTTCGATGCTCGTCTTTATTTAGCGATTCTCTGTTTTAGGTAGCGGATGTTATCAACTTCGGTTGATCCGGCCCTCTGGTTCGATGCTCGCGTTTATTTAGTGATTGCCTACTTTAGGTAGCGGATGTTATCAACGTCGGCTGATCTGGCCCTCTGGTACGATGCTCGCTTTTATTTAACGATTCATTGCTTTAGGTAGCCGATGTTAATAACTTCAGTTGATACGACCCTTTGGTTCGATGCTCGCTTTTATTTAGCGATTGCCTGCTTTAGGTAGCGGATGTTATCAACTTCGGTTGATCCGGACCTCTGGTTCGATGCTCGCTTTTATTTAGCGATTGCCTGCTTTAGGTAGCGGATGTTATCAACTTTGGTTGATCCGGCCATCTGTTTCGATGCTCGTTTTTACTTAGTGATTGCCTACTTTAGGTAGTGGATGTAATCAACTTCGGTTGATCCGGCCCTCTGGTTCGATGCTCGCTTTTATTTAGCGATTGCCTGCTTTAGTTAGCGGATGTTATCAACTTCGGTTGATTCGGCCCTCTGGTTCAATGCTCGCTTTTATTTAGCGATTTTCTGCTTTAAATAGTGGATGTTATCAACTTCGGTTGATCTGATCCTCTGGTTTGATGCTCTCTTTTATTTAGCGATTGCATGTTTTAGGTAGCGGATGTTATCAACATCGGTTGATCCGGCCATCTGGTTCGATGCTCGTTTTTATTTAGCGATTTCCTGCTTTAGGTAGCGTATATTATCAACTTCGATTGATCCGGCCCTCTGGTTCAATGCTCCCTTTTATTTAGTGATTTCCTGCTTTAGGTAGCGGATGTTATCAACTTCGGTTGATCCGGCCATCTGGTTCGATGCTCGTTTTTATTTAGCGATTCTCTGTTTTAGGTAGCGGATGTTATCAACTTCGGTTGATCCGGCCCTCTGGTTCGATGCTCGCGTTTATTTAGTGATTGCCTACTTTAGGTAGCGGATGTTATCAACGTCGGCTGATCTGGCCCTCTGGTACGATGCTCGCTTTTATTTAGCGATTCCATGCTTTAGGTAGCCGATGTTAATAACTTCGATTGATACGGCCCTTTTGTTCGATGCTCGCTTTTATTTAGCGATTGCCTGCTTTAGGTAGCGGATGTTATCAACTTCGGTTGATCCGGCCATCTGGTTCGATGCTCGTTTTTATTTAGCGATTTCCTGCTTTAGGTAGCGTATATTATCAACTTCGATTGATCCGGCCCTCTGGTTCAATGCTCCCTTTTATTTAGTGATTTCCTGCTTTAGGTAGCGGATGTTATCAACTTCGGTTGATCCGGCCATCTGGTTCGATGCTCGTTTTTATTTAGCGATTCTCTGTTTTAGGTAGCGGATGTTATCAACTTCGGTTGATCCGGCCCTCTGGTTCGATGCTCGCGTTTATTTAGTGATTGCCTACTTTAGGTAGCGGATGTTATCAACGTCGGCTGATCTGGCCCTCTGGTACGATGCTCGCTTTTATTTAGCGATTCCATGCTTTAGGTAGCCGATGTTAATAACTTCGATTGATACGGCCCTTTGGTTCGATGCTCGCTTTTATTTAGCGATTGCCTGCTTTAGGTAGCGGATGTTATCAACTTCGGTTGATCCGGCCATCTGGTTCGATGCTCGTTTTTATTTAGCGATTTCCTGCTTTAGGTAGCGTATATTATCAACTTCGATTGATCCGGCCCTCTGGTTCAATGCTCCCTTTTATTTAGTGATTTCCTGCTTTAGGTAGCGGATGTTATCAACTTCGGTTGATCCGGCCATCTGGTTCGATGCTCGTTTTTATTTAGCGATTCTCTGTTTTAGGTAGCGGATGTTATCAACTTCGGTTGATCCGGCCCTCTGGTTCGATGCTCGCGTTTATTTAGTGATTGCCTACTTTAGGTAGCGGATGTTATCAACGTCGGCTGATCTGGCCCTCTGGTACGATGCTCGCTTTTATTTAGCGATTCCATGCTTTAGGTAGCCGATGTTAATAACTTCGGTTGATACGGCCCTTTGGTTCGATGCTCGCTTTTATATAGCGATTGCCTGCTTTAGGTAGCGGATGTTATCAACTTCGGTTGATCCGGACCTCTGGTTCGATGCTCGCTTTTATTTAGCGATTGCCTGCTTTAGGTAGCGGATGTTATCAACTTTGGTTGATCCGGCCATCTGTTTCGATGCTCGTTTTTACTTAGTGATTGCCTACTTTAGGTAGTGGATGTAATCAACTTCGGTTGATCCGGCCCTCTGGTTCGATGCTCGCTTTTATTTAGCGATTGCCTGCTTTAGTTAGAGGATGTTATCAACTTCGGTTGATTCGGCCCTCTGGTTCAATGCTCGCTTTTATTTAGCGATTGTTATCAATTTCGGTTGATCTGATCCTCTGGTTTGATGTTATCAACTTCGGTTGATCTGATCCTCTGGTTTGATGCTCTCTTTTATTTAGCGATTGCATGTTTTAGGTAGCGGATGTTATCAACATCGGTTGATCCGGCCATCTGGTTCGATGCTCGTTTTTATTTAGCGATTTCCTGCTTTAGGTAGCGTATATTATCAACTTCGATTGATCCGGCCCTCTGGTTCAATGCTCCCTTTTATTTAGCGATTACCTGCTTTAGGTAGCAGATGTTATCAACTTTGGTTGATCCGATCATCTGGTTCGATGCTCGTTTTTATTTAGCGATTCTCTGTTTTAGGTAGCGGATGTTATCAACTTCGGTTGATACGGCCCTTTGGTTCGATGCTCGCTTTTATTTAGCGATTGCCTGCTTTAGGTAGCGGATGTTATCAACTTCGGTTGATCCGGACCTCTGGTTCGATGCTCGCTTTTATTTAGCGATTGCCTGCTTTAGGTAGCGGATGTTATCAACTTTGGTTGATCCGGCCATCTGTTTCGATGCTCGTTTTTACTTAGTGATTTCCTACTTTAGGTAGCGGATGTAATCAACTTCGGTTGATCCGGCCCTCTGGTTTGATGCTCGCGTTTATTTAGGGATTGCCTACTTTAGATAGCGGATGTTATCAACTTCGGTTGATCTGGCCCTCTGGTTCGATGCTCGCTTTTATTTAGCGATTCCCTGCTTTAGGTAGCGGATGTTATCAACTTCGGTAGTTTCGGCCCTCTGGTTCGATGCTCGCTTTTATTTAGCGATTGCCTGCTTTAGGTAGCGGATGTTATCAACTTCGGTTGATCCGGCCCTCTGGTTCGATGCTCATTTTGATTTAGCGATTGCCTGCTTTAGGTAGCGTATGTTATCAACTTCGGTTGATCAGGCCCTCTGGTTCAATGTTCCCTTTTATTTAGCGATTGGCTGCTTTAGGTAGCGGATGTTATCAACTTCGGTTGATCCGACCATCTGGTTCGATGCTCGTTTTTATTAAGCGATTCTCCGTTTTAGGTAGCGGCTGGTATCAACTTCGGTTGATCTGGCCCTCTGGTTCGATGCTCGCGTTTATTTAGTGATTGCCTACTTTAGGTAGCGGATGTTATCATCTTCGGTTGATCTGGCCCTCTGGTTCGATGCTCGCTTTTATTTAGCGATTCCTTGCTTTAGGTAGCAGATGTTATCAACTTCGGTTGATCCGGCCCTTTGGTTTGATGCTCGCTTTTATTTAGCGATTGCCTGCTTTAGGTAGCGGATGTTATCAACTTCGGTTGATCCGGCCCTCTGGTTCGATGCTCGCTTTTATTTAGCAATTGCCTGCTTTAGGTAGCGGATGTGATCAACTTCGGTTGATCCGGCCCTCTGGTTCGATGCTCGCTTTTATTTAGCGATTGCCTGCTTTAGGAAGCGGATGTTATCAACTTCGGTTGATCCGGCCCTCTGGTTCGATGCTCGCTTTTTTTAGCGATTGCCTACTTTACGTTGCGGATGTTATCAACTTCGGTTGATCCGACCCTCTGGTTTGATGCTCGCTTTTATTTAGCGATTTCCTGCTTTAGTTAGCGGATGTTATCAACTTTGGTTTATCCAGTCCTATGGTTCGATGCTCGCTTTTATTTAGCGATTACCTGCTTTAGGAAGCGGATGTTATCAACTTCGGTTGATCCAATCCTCTGGTTCGATGCTCGCTTTTATTTACCGATTGCCTGCTTTAGTTAGCGGATGTTATCAACTTCGGTTGATTCGGCCCTCTGGTTCGATGCACGCTTTTATTTAGCGATTGCCTACTTTAGGTAGCGGATGTCATTAATTTCGATTGATCCGGCCCTCTGGTTCGATGCTCGCTTGTTTTAGCGATTTCCTGCTTTTGTTAGCGGATGTTATCATCTTCGGTTGATTCGGCCCTCTGGTTCGATGCTCTCTTTTATTTAGCGATTGTCTGCTTTAGATAGCGGATGTTATCAACTTCGGTTGATCCAATCCTCTGGTTTGATGCTCTCTTTTATTTAGCGATTGCATACTTTAGTTAGCGGTTGTTATCAACTTCGGTTGATCCGGCCCTCTGGTTCGATGCTCGCTTTTATTCAGCGATTACCTGCTTTAGGTAGCGGATGTTATCAACTTCGATTGATCCGGCCCTCCGGTTCGATGCTCCCTTTTATTTAGTGATTGCCTGCTTTAGGTAGCGGATGTTATCAACTTCGGTTGATCCGGCCATCTGGTTCGATGCTCGTTTTTATTTAGCGATTCTCTGTTTTTGGTAGCGGATGTTATCAACTTCGGTTGATCCGGTCCTCTGGTTCGATGCTCGCGTTTATTTAGTGATTGCCTACTTTAGGTAGCGGATGTTATCAACATCGGTTGATTTGGCCCTCTGGTTCGATGCTCGCTTTTATTTAGCGATTTCCTGCTTTAGGTAGCGGATGTTAATAACTTCGGTTGATCCGGCTCTTTGGTTTGATGCTCGCTTTTATTTAGCGATTGCATGCTTTAGGTAGCGGATGTTATCAACATTTGTTGTTCCGGCCCTCTGGTTCAATGCTCGATTTTATTTAGCGATTGCCTAATTTAGGTAGCAGATGTTATCAACTTCGGTTGATCCGGCCATCTGGTTCGATGCTCCCGTTTATTTAGTGATTGCCTGCTTTAGGTAGCAGATGTTATCAACTTCGGTTGATCCGGCAATCTTGTTCGATGCTCGTTTTTATTTAGTGATTGCCTACTTTAGGTAGCGGATGTTATCAGCTTCGGTTGATCCGACCCTCTGGTTCGATGCTCGCGTTTATTTAGTGATTGCCTACTTTAGGTAGCGGATGTTATCATCTTCGATTGATCTGGCCCTCTGGTTCGATGCTCGCTTTTATTTAGCGATTCCCTGCCTTAGGTAGCGGATATTATCAACTTCGGTTGATCCGGCCCTTTGGTTTGATGCTCGCTTTTATTTAGCGATTGCTTGCTTTAGGTAGCGGATGTTATCAACTTCGGTTGATCCAGCCCTCTGGTTCGATGCTCGCTTTTATTTAGCGATTGCCTGCTTTAGGTAGCGGATGTTATCAATTTCGGTTGATCCGGCGCTCTGGTTCGATGCTCGCTTTTATTTAGCAATTTCCTGCTTTAGTTAGCGGATGTTATCAACTTCGGTTGATCCGGCCCTCTGGTTCGATGCTCGCTTTTATTTAGCGATTACCTGCTTTAGGTAGCGGATGTTATCAACTTCGGTTGATCCGGTCCTCTGGTTCGATGCTCGCTTTTATTTACCGATTGCCTGCTTTAGTTAGCGGATATTATCAACTTCGGTTCATTCGGCCCTCTGGTTCGATGCACGCTTTTATTTAGCGATTGCCTACTTTTGGTAGCGGATGTCATTAACTTCGGTTGATCCGGCCCTCTGGTTCGATGCTCGCTTTTATTAAGCGATTGCCTGCTTTAGTTAGCCGATGTTATCAACTTCGATTGATCCGGCCCTCTGGTTCGATGCTCCCTTTTATTTAGCGATTGCCTGCTTTAGATAGCGGATGTTATCAACTTCAGTTGATCCGATCCTCTGGTTGATGCTCTCTTTTATTTAGCGATTGCATGCTTTAGTTAGCGGCTGTTATGAACTTCGGTTGATCCGGCCCTCTGGTTCGATGCTCGCTTTTATTTAGCGATTACCTGCTTTAGGTAGCGGATGTTATCAACTTCGATTGATCCGGCCCTCTGGTTCGATGCTCCCTTTTATTATTGATTGCCTGCTTTAGGTAGCGGATGTTATCAACTTCGGTTGATCCGGCCATCTGGTTCGATGCTCGTTTTTATTTAGCGATTCTTTGTTTTAGGTAGCGGATGTTATCAACTTCGGTTGATTTGGCCCTCTGGTTCGATGCTCGCTTTTATTTAGCGATTCCCTGCTTTAGGTAGCGGATGTTAATAACTTCGGTTGATCTGGCTCTTTGGTTCGATGCTCGCTTTTATTTAGCGATTGTCTACTTTAGGTAGCGGATGTTATCAACTTCGGTAGATCCGGCCCTCTAGTTCGATGCTCGTTTTGATTTAGCGATCGCCTGCTTTAGGTAGCGGATGTTATCAACTTCGTTTGATCCGGCCGTCTGGTTCAATGCTCCCTTTTATTTAGCGATTGGCTGCTTTAGGTAGCGGATGTTATCAACTTCGGTTGATCCGACAATCTTGTACGATGCTCATTTTTATTTAGTGATTTCCTACTTTAGTTAGCGGATGTTATCAGCTTCGGTTGATCCGGCCATCTGGTTCGATGCTCGCGTTTATTTAGTGATTGCCTACTTTAGGTAGCGGATGTTATCAACTTCTGTTGATCTGGCCCTCTAGTTCGATGCTTGCTTTTATTTAGCGATTCCCTGCTTTAGGTAGCGGATGTTATCAACTTCGGTTGATCCGGCCCTCTGGTTCGATGCTCGCTTTTATTTAGCGATTGCCTGCTTTAGGTAGCGGATGTTATCAACTTTGGTTGATCCGGCCCTCTGGTTCGATGCTCGTTTTGATTTAGCGATTGCCTGCTTTAGGTAGCGGATGTAATCAACTTCGGTTGATCCGGCCCTCTGGTCTAATGCTCCCTTTTATTTAGCGATTGGCTGCTTTAGGTAGCGGATGTTATCAACTTCGGTCGATTCGGCCATCTGGTTCGATGCTCGTTTTTATTTAGCGATTCTCTGTTTTAGGTAGCGGATGTTATCAACTTCGATTGATCAGGCCCTCTGGTTCGATGCTCGCGTTTATTTAGTGATTGCCTACTTTAGGTAGCGGATATTATCAACTTCGGTTGATCTGGCCCTCTGGTTCGATGCTCACTTTTATTTAGCGATTCCCTGCTTTAGGTAGCGGATGTTATCAACTTCGGTTGATCCGGCCCTCTGGTTCGATGCTCGCTTTTATTTAGCGATTGCCTGCTTTAGGTAGCGGATGTTATCAACTTCGGTTGATCCGGCCCTCTGGTTCGATGCTCGTTTTGATTTAGCGATTTCCGGCTTTAGGTAGCGGATGTTATCAACTTCGGTTGATCCGACCCTCTGGTTCAATGCTCCCTTTTATTTAGCGATTGGCTGCTTTAGGTAGCGGATGTTATCAACTTCGGTTGATCCGACCATCTGGTTAGATGCTCGTTTTTATTTAGCGATTCTCCGTTTTAGGTAGCGGATGCTATCAACTTCGGTTGATCCGGCCCTCTGGTTCGATGCTCGCGTTTATTTAGTGATTGCCTACTTTAGGTAGCGGATGTTATCATCTTCGATTGATCTGGCCCTCTGGTTCGATGCTCGCTTTTATTTAGCGATTCCCTGCTTTAGGTAGCGGATATTATCAACTTCGGTTGATCCGGCCCTTTGGTTTGATGATCGCTTTTATTTAGCGATTTCTTGCTTTAGGTAGCGGATGTTATCAACTTCGGTTGATCCAGCCCTCTGGTTCGATGCTCGCTTTTATTTAGCGATTGCCTGCTTTAGGTAGCGGATGTTATCAACTTCGGTTGATCCGGCCCTCTGGTTCGATGCTCGCTTTTATTTAGCAATTTCCTGCTTTAGTTAGCGGATGTTATCAACTACGGTTGATCCGGCCCTCTGGTTCGATGCTCGCTTTTATTTAGAGATTGCCTGCTTTAGTTAGCGGATGTTATCAACTTCGGTTGATTCGGCCCTCTGGTACGATGCTCGCTTTTATTTAGTAATTTCCTGCTTTAGTTAGCGGATGTTATCAACTACGGTTGATCCGACCCTCTAGTTCGATGCTCGCTTTTATTTAGTGATTGCCTGCTTTAGTTAGCGGATGTTATCAACTTCGGTTGATTCGGCCCTCTGGTTCGATGCTCGCTTTTATTTAGCGATTGTCTGCTTTAGATAGCGGATGTTATCAACTTCAGTTGATTCGATCCTCTTCTTTAATGCTCTCTTTTATTTAGCGATTCCATGCTTTAGTTAGCGGATGTTATCAACTTCGGTTGATCTGGCCCTCTGGTTCGATGCTCGCTTTTATTTAGCGATTACCTGCTTTAGGTAGCGGATGTTATCAACTTCGATTGATCCGGCCCTCTGGTTCGATGCTCCCTTTCATTATTGATTGCCTGGTTTAGGTAGCGGATGTTATCAACTTCGGTTGATCCGGCCATCTGGTTCGATGCTCGTTTTTATTTAGCGATTCTCTGTTTTAGGTAGCGGATGTTATCAACTTCGGTTGATCCGGCCCTCTGGTTCGATGCTCGCGTTTATTTAGTGATTGCCTACTTTAGGTAGCGGATGTTATCAACTTCGGTTGATTTGGCCCTCTGGTTCGATGCTCGCTTTTATTTAGCGATTCCCTGCTTGAGGTAGCGGATATTAATAACTTCGGTTGATCCGGCTCTTTGGTTCGATGCTCACTTTTATTTAGCGATCGCATGCTTTAGGTAGCGGATGTTATCAACATCGGTTGTTCTGGCCCTCTGGTTCAATGCTCGATTTTATTGAGCGATTGCCTACTTTAAGTAGCGGATGTTATCAACTTCGGTTGATCCGGCCATTTGGTTCGATGCTCCCTTTTATTTAGTGATTGCCTGCTTTAGGTAGCAGATGTTATCAACTTCGGTTGATCCGGCAATCTTGTTCGATGCTCATTTTTATTTAGTGATTGCCTACTTTAGTTAGCGGATGTTATCAGCTTTGTATGATCCGGCCCTCTGGTTCGATGCTCGCGTTTATTTAGTGATTGCCTACTTTAGGTAGCGGATGTTATCAACTTCGATTGATCTGGCCCTCTGGTTCGATGCTTGCTTTTATTTAGCGATTCCCTGCTTTAGGTAGCGGATGTTATCGACTTCGGTTGATCCAGCCCTCTGGTTCGATGCTCGCTTTTATTTAGCGATTGCCTGCTTTAGGTAGCGGATGTTATCAACTTTGGTTGATCCGGCCCTCTGGTTCGATGCTCGTTTTGATTTAGCGATTGCCTGCTTTAGGTAGCGGATGTTATCAACTTCGGTTGATTCGGCCCTCTGGTCCAATGCTCCCTTTTATTTAGCGATTGGCTGCTTTAGGTAGCGGATGTTATCAACTTCGGTCGATTCGGCCATCTGGTTCGATGCTCGTTTTTATTTAGCGATTCTCTGTTTTAGGTAGCGGATGTTATCAACTTCGATTGATCAGGCCCTCTGGTTCGATGCTCGCGTTTATTTAGTGATTGCCTACTTTGGGTAGCGGATATTATCAACTTCGGTTGATCTGGACCTCGGGTTCGATGCTCACTTTTATTTAGCGATTCCCTGCTTTAGGTAGAGGATGTTATCAACTTCGGTTGATCCGGCCCTCTGGTTCGATGCTCGCTTTTATTTAGTGATTGCCTGCTTTAGGTAGCGGATGTTATCAACTTCGGTTGATCCGGCCCTATGGTTCGATGCTCGTTTTGATTTAGCGATTTCCTGCTTTAGGTAGCGGATGTTATCAACTTCGGTTGATCCGGCCCTCTGGTTCAATGCTCCCTTTTATTTAGCGATTGGCTGCTTTAGGTAGCGGATGTTATCCACTTCGGTTGATCCGGCCATCTGGTTAGATGCTCGTTTTTATTTAGCGATTCTCCGTTTTAGGTAGCGGATGTTATCAACTTCGGTTGATCCGGCCCTCTGGTTCGATGCTCGCGTTTATTTAGTGATTGCCTACTTTAGGTAGCGGATGTTATCATCTTCGATTGATCTGGCCCTTTGGTTCGATGCTCGCTTTTATTTAGCGATTCCCTGCTTTAGGTAGCGGATATTATCAACTTCGGTTGATGCGGCCCTTTGGTTTGATGCTCGCTTTTATTTAGCAATTTCTTGCTTTAGGTAGCGGATGTTATCAACTTCGGTTGATCCAGCCCCTCCGGTTCGATGCTCCCTTTTATTTAGTGATTGCCTGCTTTAGGTAGCGGATGTTATCAACTTCGGTTGATCCGGCCATATGGTACGATGCTCGTTTTTATTTAGCGATTCTCTGTTTTTCGTAGCGAATGTTATCAACTTCGGTTGATCCGGCCCTCTGGTTCGATGCTCGCGTTTATTTAGTGATTGCCTACTTTAGGTAGCGGATGTTATCAACTTCGGTTGATTTGGCCCTCTGGTTCGATGCTCGCTTTTATTTAGCGATTTCCTGCTTTAGGTAGCGGATGTTAATAACTTCGGTTGATCCGGCTCTTTGGTTCGATGCTCGCTTTTATTTAGCGATTGCATGCTTTAGGTAGCGGATGTTATCAACATCTATTGTTCCGGCCCTCTGGTTCAATGCTCGATTTTATTTAGCGATTGCCTAATTTAGGTAGCAGATGTTATCAACTTCGGTTGATCCGGCCATCTGGTTCGATGCTCCCGTTTATTTAGTGATTGCCTGCTTTAGGTAGCAGATGTTATCAACTTCGGTTGATCCGGCAATCTTGTTCGATGCTCGTTTTTATTTAGTGATTGCCTACTTTAGGTAGCGGATGTTATCAGCTTCGGTTGATCCGACCCTCTGGTTCGATGCTCGCGTTTATTTAGTGATTGCCTACTTTAGGTAGCGGATTCTATCAACTTCGGTTGATCTGGCCCTCTCGTTCGATGCTCGCTTTTATTTAGCGATTCCCTGCTTTAATTAGCCGATGTTATCAACTTCGGTTGATCCGGCCCTCTGGTTCGATGCTCGCTTTTATTTAGCGATTGCCTGCTTTAGGTAGCGGATGTTATCAACTTCGGTTGATCCGGCCCTCTGGTTCGATGCTCGTTTTGATTTAGCGATTGCCTGCTTTAGGTAGCGGATGTTATCAACTTCGGTTGATCCGGCCATCTGGTTCAATGCTCCCTTTTATTTAGCGATTGGCTGCTTTAGGTAGCGGATGTTATCAACTTCGGTTGATCCGGCCATCTGGTTAGATGCTCGTTTTCATTTAGCGATTCTCCGTTTTAGGTAGCGGATGTTATCAACTTCGGTTGATCCGGCCCTCTGGTTCGATGCTCGCGTTTATTTAGTGATTGCCTACTTTAGGTAGCGGATGTTATCATCTTCGATTGATCTGGCCCTCTGGTTCGATGCTCGCTTTTATTTAGCGATTCCCTGCTTTAGGTAGCGGATATTATCAACTTCGGTTGATCCGGCCCTTTGGTTTGATGCTCGCTTTTATTTAGCAATTGCTTGCTTTAGGTAGCGGATGTTATCAACTTCGGTTGATCCAGCCCTCTGGTTCGATGCTCGCTTTTATTTAGCGATTGCCTGCTTTAGGTAGAGGATGTTATCAACTTCGGTTGATCCGGCCCTCTGGTTCGATGCTCGCTTTTATTTAGCAATTTCCTGCTTTAGTTAGCGGATGTTATCAACTTCGGTTGATCCGGTCCTCTGGTTCGATGCACGCTTTTATTTACCGATTGCCTGCTTTAGTTAGCGGATATTATCAACTTTGGTTCATTCGGCCCTCTGGTTCGATGCACGCTTTTATTTAGCGATTGCCTGCTTTTGGTAGCGGATGTCATTAACTTCGGTTGATCCGGCCCTCTGGTTCGATGCTCGCTTTTATTAAGCGATTGCCTGCTTTAGTTAGCCGATGTTATCAACTCGATTGATCCGGCCCTCTGGTTCGATGCTCCCTTTTATTTAGCGATTGCCTGCTTTAGATAGCGGATGTTATCAACTTCAGTTGATCTGATCCTCTGGTTGATGCTCTCTTTTATTTAGCGATTGCATGCTTTAGTTAGCGGCTGTTATGAACTTCGGTTGATCCGGCCCTCTGGTTCGATGCTCGCTTTTATTTAGCGATTACCTGCTTTAGGTAGCGGATGTTATCAACTTCGATTGATCCGGCCCTCTGGTTCTATGCTCCCTTTTATTATTGATTGCCTGCTTTAGGTAGCGGATGTTATCAACTTCGGTTGATCCGGCCATCTGGTTCGATGCTCGTTTTTATTTAGCGATTCTCTGTTTTAGGTAGCGGATGTTATCAACTTCGGTTGATCCGGCCCTCTGGTTCGATGCTCGCGTTTATTTAGTGATTGCCTACTTTAGGTAGCGGATGTTATCAATTTCGGTTAATTTGGCCCTCTGGTTCGATGCTCGCTTTTATTTAGCGATTCCCTGCTTTAGGTAGCGGATGTTAATAACTTCGGTTGATCTGGCTCTTTGGTTCGATGCTCGCTTTTATTTAGCGATTGTCTACTTTAGGTAGCGGATGTTATCAACTTCGGTAGATCCGGCCCTCTAGTTCGATGCTCGTTTTGATTTAGCGATTGCCTGCTTTAGGTAGCGGATGTTATCAACTTCGTTTGATCCGGCCATCTGGTTCAATGCTCCCTTTTATTTAGCGATTGGCTGCTTTAGGTAGCGGATGTTATCAACTTCGGTTGATCCGGCCATCTGGTTAGATGCTCGTTTTTATTTAGCGATTCTCCATTTTAGGTAGCGGATGTTATCAACTTCGGTTGATCCGGCCCTCTGGTTCGATGCTCACGTTTATTTAGTGATTGCCTATTTTAGGTAGCGAATGTTATCATCTTCGATTGATCTGGCCCTCTGGTTCGATGCTCGCTTTTATTTAGCGATTACCTGCTTTAGGTAGCGGATATTAACAACTTCGGTTGATCCGGCCCTTTGGTTTGATGCTCGCTTTTATTTAGCGATTTCTTTCTTTAGGTAGCGGATGTTATCAACTTCGGTTGATCCAGCCCTCTGGTTCGATGCTCGCTTTTATTTAGCGATTGCCTGCTTTAGGTAGCGGATGTTATCAACTTCGGTTTGTCCGGCCCTCTGGTTCGATGCTCGCTTTTATTTAGCAATTTCCTGCTTTAGTTAGCGGATGTTATCAACTTCGGTTGATCCGGCCCTCTGGTTCGATGCTCGCTTTTATTTAGCGATTACCTGCTTTAGGTAGCGGATGTTATGAACTTCGGTTGATCCGGTCCTCTGGTTCGATGCTCGCTTTTATTTACCGATTGCCTGCTTTAGTTAGCGGATGTTATCAACTTCGGTTCATTCGGCCCTCTGGTTCGATGCACGCTTTTATTTAGCGATTGCCTGCTTTTGGTAGCGGATGTCATTAACTTCGGTTGATCCGGCCCTCTAATTCGATGCTCGCTTTTATTAAGCGATTGCCTGCTTTAGTTAGCGGATGTTATCAACTTCGATTGATCCGGCCCTCTGGTTCGATGCTCCCTTTTATTTAGCGATTGCCTGCTTTAGATAGCGGATGTTATCAACTTCAGTTGATCCGATCCTCTGGTTTGATGCTCTCTTTTATTTAGCGATTGCATGCTTTAGTTAGCGGCTGTTATGAACTTCGGTTGATCCGGCCCTCTGGTTCGAAGCTCGCTTTTATTTAGCGATTACCTGCTTTAGGTAGCGGATGTTATCAACTTCGATTGATCCGGCCCTCTGGTTCGATGCTCGCTTTTATTATTGATTGCCTGCTTTAGGTAGCGGATGTTATCAACTTCGGTTGATCCGGACATCTGGTTCGATGCTCGTTTTTATTTAGCGATTCTCTGTTTTAGGTAGCGGATGTTATCAACTTCGGTTGATCCGGCCCTCTGGTTCGATGCTCGCGTTTATTTAGTGATTGCCTACTTTAGGTAGCGGATGTTATCAACTTCGGTTGATTTGGCCCTCTGGTTCGATGCTCGCTTTTATTTAGCGATTCCCTGCTTTAGGTAGCGGATGTTAATAACTTCGGTTGATCTGGCTCTTTGGTTCGATGCTCGCTTTTATATAGCGATTGCCTGCTTTAGGTAGCGGATGTTATCAACTTCGGTAGATCTGACCCTCTAGTTCGATGCTCATTTTGATTTAGCGATTGCCTGCTTTAGGTAGCGGATGTTATCAACTTCGTTTGATCCGTCCATCTGGTTCAATGCTCCCTTTTATTTAGCGATTGGCTGCTTTAGGTAGCGGATGTTATCAACTTCGGTTGATCCGGCCATCTGGTTAGATGCTCGTTTTTATTTAGCGATTCTCCATTTTAGGTAGCGAATGTTATCAACTTCTGTTGATCCGGCCCTCTGGTTCGATGCTCGCGTTTATTTAGTGATTGCCTATTTTAGGTAGCGGATGTTATCATCTTCGATTGATCTGGCCCTCTGGTTCGATGCTCGCTTTTATTTAGCGATTACCTGCTTTAGGTAGCGGATATTATCAACTTCGGTTGATCCGGCCCTCTGGTTCGATGCTCGCTTTTATTTAGCGATTGCCTGCTTTAGGTAGCGGATGTTATCAACTTCGGTCGATTCGGCCATCTGGTTCGATGCTCGTTTTTATTTAGCGATTCTCTGTTTTAGGTAGCAGATGTTATCAACTTCGATTGATCAGGCCCTCTGGTTCGATGCTCACATTTATTTAGTGATTGCTTACTTTAGGTAGCGGATATTATCAACTTCGGTTGATCTGGCCCTCTGGTTCGATGCTCACTTTTATTTAGCGATTCCCTGCTTTAGGTAGCGGATGTTATCAACTTCGGTTGATCCGGCCCTCTGGTTCGATGCTCGCTTTTATTTAGCGATTGCCTGCTTTAGGTAGCGGATGTTATCAACTTCGGTTGATCCGGCCCTATGGTTCGATGCTCGTTTTGATTTAGCGATTTCCTGCTTTAGGTAGCGGATGTTATCAACTTCGGTTGATCCGGCCCTCTGGTTCAATGATCCCTTTTATTTAGCGATTGGCTGCTTTAGGTAGCGGATGTTATCAACTTCGGTTGATCCGGCCATCTGGTTAGATGCTCGTTTTTATTTAGCGATTCTCCGTTTTAGGTAGCGGATGTTATCAACTTCGGTTGATCCGGCCCTCTGGTTCGATGCTCGCGTTTATTTAGTGATTGCCTACTTTAGGTAGCGGATGTTATCATCTTCGATTGATCTGGCCCTTTGGTTCGATGCTCGCTTTTATTTAGCGATTCCCTGCTTTAGGTAGCAGATATTATCAACTTCGGTTGATGCGGCCCTTTGGTTTGATGCTCGCTTTTATTTAGCAATTTCTTGCTTTAGGTAGCGGATGTTATCATCTTCGGTTGATCCAGCCCCCAGGTTCGATGCTCGCTTTTATTTAGTGATTGCCTGCTTTAGGTAGCGGATGTTATCAACTTCGGTTGATCCGGCCCTCTGGTTCGATGCTCGCTTTTATTTAGCAATTTCCTGCTTTAGTTAGCGGATGTTATCAACTACGGTTGATCCGGCCCTCTGGTTCGATGCTCGCTTTTATTTAGAGATTGCCTGCTTTAGTTAGCGGATGTTATCAACTTCGGTTGATCCGGCCCTCTGGTACGATGCTCGCTTTTATTTAGTAATTTCCTGCTTTAGTTAGCGGATGTTATCAACTACGGTTGATTCGGCCCTCTGGTTCGATGCTCGCTTTTATTTAGCGATTGCCTGCTTTAGTTAGCGGATGTTATCAACTTCGGTTGATTCGGCCCTCTGGTTCGATGCTCGCTTTTATTTAGCGATTGTCTGCTTTAGATAGCGGATGTTAACAACTTCAGTTGATCTGATCCTCTGGTTTAATGCTCTCTTTTATTTAGCGATTGCATGCTTTAGTTAGCGGATGCTATCAACTTCGGCTGATCCGGCCCTCTGGTTCGATGCTCGCTTTTATTTAGCGATTACCTGCTTTAGGTAGCGGATGTTATCAACTTCGATTGATCCGGCCCTCTGGTTCGATGCTCCCTTTTATTATTGATTGCTTAGTTTAGGGAGCGGATGTTATCAACTTCGGTTGATCCGGCCATCTGGTTCGATGCTCGTTTTTATTTAGCGATTCTCTGTTTTAGGTAGCGGATGTTATCAACTTCGGTTGATCCGGTCCTCTGGTTCGATGCTCGCGTTTATTTACTGATTGCCTACTTTAGGTAGCGGATGTTATCAACTTCGGTTGATATGGCCCTTTGGTTCGATGCTCGCTTTTATTTAGCGATTCCCTGCTTTAGCTAGCGGATGTTAATAACTTCGGTTGATCCGGCTCTTTGGTTCGATGCTCGCTTTTATTTAGCGATCGCATGCTTTAGGTAGCGGATGTTATCAACATCGTTTGTTCCGGCCCTCTGGTTCAATGCTCGATTTTATTTAGCGATTGCCTACTTTAAGTAGCGGATGTTATCAACTTCGGTTGATCCGGCCATTTGGTTCGATGCTCCCTTTTATTTAGTGATTGCCTGCTTTAGATAGCAGATGTTATCAACTTCGGTTGATCCGACAATCTTGTTCGATGCTCATTTTTATTTAGTGATTGCCTACTTTAGTTAGCGGATGTTATCAGCTTCGGTTGATCTGGCCATCTGGTTCGATGCTCGCGTTTATTTAGTGATTGCCTACTTTAGGTAGCGGATGTTATCAACTTCGGTTGATCTGGCCCTCTGGTTCGATGCTTGCTTTTATTTAGCGATTCCCTGCTTTAGGTAGCGGATGTTATCAACTTCGGTTGATCCGGCCCTCTGGTTCGATGCTCGCTTTTATTTAGCGATTGCCTACTTTAGGTAGCGGATGTTATCAACTTTGGTTGATCCGGCCCTCTGGTTCGATGCTCGTTTTGATTTAGCGATTGCCTGCTTTAGGTAGCGGATGTTATCAACTTCGGTTGATCCGACCCTCTGGTCTAATGCTCCCTTTTATTTAGCGATTGGCTGCTTTAGGTAGCGGATGTTATCAACTTCGGTCGATTCGGCCATCTGGTTCGATGCTCGTTTTTATTTAGCGATTCTCTGTTTTAGGTAGCAGATGTTATCAACTTCGATTGATCAGGCCCTCTGGTTCGATGCTCACGTTTATTTAGTGATTGCTTACTTTAGGTAGCGGATATTATCAACTTTGGTTGATCTGGCCCTCTGGTTCGATGCTCACTTTTATTTAGCGATTCCCTGCTTTAGGTAGCGGATGTTATCAACTTCGGTTGATCCGGCCCTCTGGTTCGATGCTCGCTTTTATTTAGCGATTGCCTGCTTTAGGTAGCGGATGTTATCAACTTCGGTTGATCCGGCCCTCTGGTTCGATGCTCGTTTTGATTTAGCGATTTCCGGCTTTAGGTAGCGGATGTTATCAACTTCGGTTGATCCGGCCCTCTGGTTCAATGCTCCCTTTTATTTAGCGATTGGCTGCTTTAGGTAGCGGATGTTATCAACTTCGGTTGATCCGGCCATCTGGTTAGATGCTCGTTTTTATTTAGCGATTCTCCGTTTTAGGTAGCGGATGTTATCAACTTCGGTTGATCCGGCCCTCTGGTTCGATGCTCGCGTTTATTTAGTGATTGCCTACTTTAGGTAGCAGATGTTATCATCTTCGATTGATCTGGCCCTCTGGTTCGATGCTCGCTTTTATTTAGCGATTCCCTGCTTTAGGTAGCGGATATTATCAACTTCGGTTGATCCGGCCCTTTGGTTTGATGCTCGCTTTTATTTAGCGATTTCTTGCTTTAGGTAGCGGATGTTATCAACTTCGGTTGATCCAGCCCTCTGGTTCGATGCTCGCTTTTATTTAGCGATTGCCTGCTTTAGGTAGCGGATGTTATCAACTTCGGTTGATCCGGCCCTCTGGTTCGATGCTCGCTTTTATTTAGCAATTTCCTGCTTGAGTTAGCGGATGTTATCAACTACGGTTGATCCGGCCCTCTGGTTCGATGCTCGCTTTTATTTAGAGATTGCCTGCTTTAGTTAGAGGATGTTATCAACTTCGGTTGATCCGGCCCTCTGGTACGATGCTCGCTTTTATTTAGTAATTTCCTGCTTTAGTTAGCGGATGTTATCAACTACGGTTGATCCGACCCTCTGGTTCGATGCTCGCTTTTATTTAGAGATTGCCTGCTTTAGTTAGCGGATGTTATCAACTTCGGTTGATTCGGCCCTCTGGTTCGATGCTCGCTTTTATTTAGCGATTGTCTGCTTTAGATAGCGGATGTTAACAACTTCAGTTGATCTGATCCTCTGGTTTGATGCTCTCTTTTATTTAGCGATTGCATGCTTTAGTTAGCGGATGCTATCAACTTCGGTTGATCCGGCCCTCTGGTTCGATGCTCGCTTTTATTTAGCGATTACCTGCTTTAGGTAGCGGATGTTATCAACTTCGATTGGCCCGGCCCTCTGGTTCGATGCTCCCTTTTATTATTGATTGCCTGGTTTAGGTAGCGGATGTTATCAACTTCGGTTGATCCGGCCATCTGGTTCGATGCTTGTTTTTATTTAGCGATTCTCTGTTTTAGGTAGCGGATGTTATCAACTTCGGTTGATCCGGCCCTCTGGTTCGATGCTCGCGTTTATTTAGTGATTGCCTACTTTAGGTAGCGGATGTTGTCAACTTCGGTTGATTTGGCCCTCTGGTTCGATGCTCGCTTTTATTTAGCGATTCCCTGCTTGAGGTAGCGGATATTAATAACTTCGGTTGATCTGGCTCTTTGGTTCGATGCTCGCTTTTATTTAGCGATTGCATGCTTTAGGTAGCGGATGTTATCAACATCGGTTGTTCTGGCCCTCTGGTTCAATGCTCGATTTTATTTAGCGATTGCCTACTTTAAGTAGCGGATGTTATCAACTTCGGTTGATCCGGCCATTTGGTTCGATGCTCCCTTTTATTTAGTGATTGCCTGCTTTAGGTAGCAGATGTTATCAACTTCGGTTGATCCGGCAATATTGTTCGATGCTCATTTTTATTTAGTGATTGCCTACTTTAGTTAGCGGATGTTATCAGCTTCGGTTGATCCGGCCCTCTGGTTCGATGCTCGCGTTTATTTAGTGATTGCCTACTTTAGGTAGCGGATGTTATCAACTTCGATTGATCTGGCCCTCTGGTTCGATGCTTGCTTTTATTTAGCGATTCCCTGCTTTAGGTAGCGGATGTTATCAACTTCGGTTGATCCGGCCCTCTGGTTCGATGCTCGCTTTTATTTAGCGATTGCCTGCTTTAGGTAGCGGATGTTATCAACTTTGGTTGATCCGGCCCTCTGGTTCGATGCTCGTTTTGATTTAGCGATTGCCTGCTTTAGGTAGCGGATGTTATCAACTTCGGTTGATTCGGCCCTCTGGTCCAATGCTCCCTTTTATTTAGCGATTGGCTGCTTTAGGTAGCGGATGTTATCAACTTCGGTCGATTCGGCCATCTGGTTCGATGCTCGTTTTTATTTAGCGATTCTCTGTTTTAGGTAGCGGATGTTATCAACTTCGATTGATCAGGCCCTCTGGTTCGATGCTCGCGTTTATTTATTGATTGCCTACTTTGGGTAGCGGATATTATCAACTTCGGTTGATCTGGACCTCTGGTTCGATGCTCACTTTTATTTAGCGATTCCCTGCTTTAGGTAGCGGATGTTATCAACTTCGGTTGACCCGGCCCTCTAGTTCGATGCTCGCTTTTATTTAGCGATTGCTTGCTTTAGGTAGCGGATGTTATCAACTTCGGTTGATCCGGCCCTCTGGTTCGATGCTCGTTTTGATTTAGCGATTTCCTGCTTTAGGTAGCGGATGTTATCAACTTCGGTTGATCCGGCCCTCTGGTTCGATGCTCGTTTTGATTTAGCGATTGCCTGCTTTAGGTAGCGGATGTTATCAACTTCGGTTGATTCGGCCCTCTGGTCCAATGCTCCCTTTTATTTAGCGATTGGCTGCTTTAGGTAGCGGATGTTATCAACTTCGGTCGATTCGGCCATCTGGTTCGATGCTCGTTTTTATTTAGCGATTCTCTGTTTTAGGTAGCGGATGTTATCAACTTCGATTGATCAGGCCCTCAGGTTCGATGCTCGCGTTTATTTATTGATTGCCTACTTTGGGTAGCGGATATTATCAACTTCGGTTGATCTGGACCTCTGGTTCGATGCTCACTTTTATTTAGCGATTCCCTGCTTTAGGTAGCGGATGTTATCAACTTCGGTTGATCCGGCCCTCTGGTTCAATGCTCCCTTTTATTTAGCGATTGGCTGCTTTAGGTAGCGGATGTTATCAACTTCGGTTGATCCGGCCATCTGGTTAGATGCTCGTTTTTATTTAGCGATTCTCCATTTTAGGTAGCGGATGTTATCAACTTCGGTTGATCCGGCCCTCTGGTTCGATGCTCGCGTTTATTTAGTGATTGCCTACTTTAGGTAGCGGATGTTATCATCTTCGATTGATCTGGCCCTTTGGTTCGATGCTCGCTTTTATTTAGCGATTCCCTGCTTTAGGTAGCGGATATTATCAACTTCGGTTGATGCGGCCCTTTGGTTTGATGCTCGCTTTTATTTAGCAATTTCTTGCTTTAGGTAGCGGATGTTATCATCTTCGGTTGATCCAGCCCCCAGGTTCGATGCTCGCTTTTATTTAGTGATTGCCTGCTTTAGGTAGCGGATGTTATCAACTTCGGTTGATCCGGCCCTCTGGTTCGATGCTCGCTTTTATTTAGCAATTTCCTGCTTTAGTTAGCGGATGTTATCAACTACGGTTGATCCGGCCCTCTGGTTCGATGCTCGCTTTTATTTAGAGATTGCCTGCTTTAGTTAGCGGATGTTATCAACTTCGGTTGATCCGGCCCTCTGGTACGATGCTCGCTTTTATTTAGTAATTTCCTGCTTTAGTTAGCGGATGTTATCAACTACGGTTGATTCGGCCCTCTGGTTCGATGCTCGCTTTTATTTAGCGATTGCCTGCTTTAGTTAGCGGATGTTATCAACTTCGGTTGATTCGGCCCTCTGGTTCGATGCTCGCTTTTATTTAGCGATTGTCTGCTTTAGATAGCGGATGTTAACAACTTCAGTTGATCTGATCCTCTGGTTTGATGCTCTCTTTTATTTAGCGATTGCATGCTTTAGTTAGCGGATGCTATCAACTTCGGCTGATCCGGCCCTCTGGTTCGATGCTCGCTTTTATTTAGCGATTACCTGCTTTAGGTAGCGGATGTTATCAACTTCGATTGATCCGGCCCTCTGGTTCGATGCTCCCTTTTATTATTGATTGCTTAGTTTAGGTAGCGGATGTTATCAACTTCGGTTGATCCGGCCATCTGGTTCGATGCTCGTTTTTATTTAGCGATTCTCTGTTTTAGGTAGCGGATGTTATCAACTTCGGTTGATCCGGTCCTCTGGTTCGATGCTCGCGTTTATTTACTGATTGCCTACTTTAGGTAGCGGATGTTATCAACTTCGGTTGATTTGGCCCTTTGGTTCGATGCTCGCTTTTATTTAGCGATTCCCTGCTTTAGCTAGCGGATGTTAATAACTTCGGTTGATCTGGCTCTTTGGTTCGATGCTCGCTTTTATTTAGCGATTGCATGCTTTAGGTAGCGGATGTTATCAACATCGGTTGTTCCGGCCCTCTGGTTCAATGCTCGATTTTATTTAGCGATTGCCTACTTTAGGTAGCGGATGTTATCAACTTCGGTTGATCCGGCCATCTGGTTCGATGCTCCCTTTTATTTAGTGATTGCCTGCTTTAGGTAGCAGATGTTATCAACTTCGGTTGATCCGGCAATCTTGTTCGATGCTCTTTTTTATTTAGTGATTGCCTACTTTAGGTAGCGGATGTTATCAGCTTCGGTTGATCCGGCCCTCTGGGTCGATGCTCGCGTTTATTTAGTGATTGCCTACTTTAGGTAGCGGATGTTATCAACTTCGGTTGATCTGGCCCTTTGGTTCGATGCTCGCTTTTATTTAGCGATTCCCTGCTTTAGGTAGCGGATATTATCAACTTCGGTTGATGCGGCCCTTTGGTTTGATGCTCACTTTTATTTAGCAATTTCTTGCTTTAGGTAGCGGATGTTATCATCTTCGGTTGATCCAGCCCCCAGGTTCGATGCTCGCTTTTATTTAGTGATTGCCTGCTTTAGGTAGCGGATGTTATCAACTTCGGTTGATCCGGCCCTCTGGTTCGATGCTCGCTTTTATTTAGCAATTTCCTGCTTTAGTTAGCGGATGTTATCAACTACGGTTGATCCGGCCCTCTGGTTCGATGCTCGCTTTTATTTAGAGATTGCCTGCTTTAGTTAGCGGATGTTATCAACTTCGGTTGATCCGGCCCTCTGGTACGATGCTCGCTTTTATTTAGTAATTTCCTGCTTTAGTTAGCGGATGTTATCAACTACGGTTGATTCGGCCCTCTGGTTCGATGCTCGCTTTTATTTAGCGATTGCCTGCTTTAGTTAGCGGATGTTATCAACTTCGGTTGATTCGGCCCTCTGGTTCGATGCTCGCTTTTATTTAGCGATTGTCTGCTTTAGATAGCGGATGTTAACAACTTCAGTTGATCTGATCCTCTGGTTTGATGCTCTCTTTTATTTAGCGATTGCATGCTTTAGTTAGCGGATGCTATCAACTTCGGCTGATCCGGCCCTCTGGTTCGATGCTCGCTTTTATTTAGCGATTACCTGCTTTAGGTAGCGGATGTTATCAACTTCGATTGATCCGGCCCTCTGGTTCGATGCTCCCTTTTATTATTGATTGCTTAGTTTAGGTAGCGGATGTTATCAACTTCGGTTGATCCGGCCATCTGGTTCGATGCTCGTTTTTATTTAGCGATTCTCTGTTTTAGGTAGCGGATGTTATCAACTTCGGTTGATCCGGTCCTCTGGTTCGATGCTCGCGTTTATTTACTGATTGCCTACTTTAGGTAGCGGATGTTATCAACTTCGGTTGATTTGGCCCTTTGGTTCGATGCTCGCTTTTATTTAGCGATTCCCTGCTTTAGCTAGCGGATGTTAATAACTTCGGTTGATCTGGCTCTTTGGTTCGATGCTCGCTTTTATTTAGCGATTGCATGCTTTAGGTAGCGGATGTTATCAACATCGGTTGTTCCGGCCCTCTGGTTCAATGCTCGATTTTATTTAGCGATTGCCTACTTTAGGTAGCGGATGTTATCAACTTCGGTTGATCCGGCCATCTGGTTCGATGCTCCCTTTTATTTAGTGATTGCCTGCTTTAGGTAGCAGATGTTATCAACTTCGGTTGATCCGACAATCTTGTTCGATGCTCTTTTTTATTTAGTGATTGCCTACTTTAGGTAGCGGATGTTATCAGCTTCGGTTGGTCCGGCCCTCTGGGTCGATGCTCGCGTTTATTTAGTGATTGCCTACTTTAGGTAGCGGATGTTATCAACTTCGGTTGATCTGGCCCTCTGGTTCGATGCTTGCTTTTATTTAGCGATTCCCTGCTTTAGGTAGCGGATGTTATCAACTTCGGTTGATCCGGCCCTCTGGTTCGATGCTCGCTTTTATTTAGCGATTGCCTGCTTTAGGTTGCGGATGTTATCAACTTCGGTTGATCCGGCCTTCTGGTTCGATGCTCGTTTTGATTTAGCGATTGCCTGCTTTAGGTAGCGGATGTTATCAACTTCGGTTGATCCGTCCCTCTGGTCCAATGCTCCCTTTTATTTAGCGATTGGCTGCTTTAGGTAGCGGATGTTATCAACTTCGGTCGATTCGGCCATCTGGTTCGATGCTCGTTTTTATTTAGCGATTCTTTGTTTTAGGTAGCGGATGTTATCAACTTCGATTGATCAGGCCCTCTGGTTCGATGCTCGCGTTTATTTAGTGATTGCCTACTTTAGGTAGCGGATATTATCAACTTCGGTTGATCTGGCCCTCTGGTTCGATGCTCACTTTTATTTAGCGATTCCCTGCTTTAGGTAGCGGATGTTATCAACTTCGGTTGACCTGACCCTCTAGTTCGATGCTCGCTTTTATTTAGCGATTGCTTGCTTTAGGTAGCGGATCTAATCAACTTCGGTTGATCCGGCCCTCTGGTTCGATGCTCGTTTTGATTTAGCGATTTCCTGCTTTAGGTAACGGATGTTATCAACTTCGGTTGATCCGGCCCTCTGGTTCAATGCTCCCTTTTATTTAGCGATTGGCTGCTTTAGGTAGCGGATGTTATCAACTTCGGTTGATCTGGCCATCTGGTTAGCTGCTCGTTTTTATTTAGCGATTCTCCGTTTTAGGTAGCGGATGTTATCAACTTCGGTTGATCCGACCATCTGGTTCGATGCTCGCGTTTATTTAGTGATTGCCTACTTTAGGTAGCGGATGTTATCATCTTCGATTGATCTGGCCCTCTGGTTCGATGCTCGCTTTTATTTAGCGATTCCCTGCTTTAGGTAGCGGATATTATCAACTTCGGTTGATCCGGCCCTTTGGTTTGATGCTCGCTTTTATTTAGCGATTGCTTGCTTTAGGTAGCGGATGTTATCAACTTCGGTTGATCCAACCCTCTGGTTCTCGCCTTTATTTAGCGATTGCCTGCTTTAGGTAGCGGATGTTATCAACTTCGGTTGATTCGACCCTCTGGTTCGATGCTCGCTTTTATTTAGCAATTTCCTGATTTAGTTAGCGGATGTTATCAACTACGGTTGATCCGGCCCTCTGGTTCGATGCTCGCTTTTATTTAGCGATTACCTGCTTTAGGTAGCGGATGTTATCAACTTCAGTTGATCCGGTCCTCTGATTCGATGCTGGCTTTTATTTACTGATTGCCTGCTTTAGTTAGCGGATGTTATCAACTTCAGTTCATTCGGCCCTCTGGTTCGATGCACGCTTTTATTTAGCGATTGCCTGCTTTAGGTAGCGGATGTCATTAACTTTGGTTGATCCGGCCCTCTGGTTCGATGCTCGCTTTTATTTAGCGATTGCCTGCTTTAGTTAGCGGATGTTATCAACTTCGGTTGATTCGGCCCTCTAGTTCGATGCACGCTTTTATTTAGCGATTGTCTGCTTTAGATAGCGGATGTTATCAACTTCAGTTGATCCGATCCTCTGGTTTGATGCTCTCTTTTATTTAGCGATTGCATGCTTTAGTTAGTGGATGTTATCAACTTCGGTTGATCCGGCCCTCTAGTTGGATGCTCGCTTTTATTTAGCGATTACCTGCTTTAAGTAGCGGATGTTATCAACTTTGATTGATCCGGCCCTCTGGTTCGATGCTCCCTTTTATTATTGATTGCCTGCTTTAGGTAGCGGATGTTTTCAACTTCGGTTGATCCGGCCATCTGGTTCGATGCTCGTTTTTATTTAGCGATTCTCTGTTTTAGGTAGCGAATGTTATCAACTTCGGTTGATCCGGCCCTCTGGTTCGATGCTCGCGTTTATTTAGTGATTGCCTACTTTAGGTAGCGGATGTTATCAACTTCGGTTGATTTGGCCCTCTGGTTCGATGCTCGCTTTTATTTAGCGATTCCCTGCTTTAGCTAGCGGATGTTAGTAACTTCGGTTGATCTGGCTCTTTGGTTCGATGCTCGCTTTTATTTAGCGATTGCATGCTTTAGGTAGCGGATGTTATCAACATCGGTTGTTCCGACCCTCTGGTTCAATGCTCGATTTTATTTAGCGATTGCCTACTTTAGGTAGCGGATGTTATCAACTTCGGTTGATCCGGCCATCTGGTTCGATGCTCCCTTTTATTTAGTGATTGCCTGCCTTAGGTAGCAGATGTTATCAACTTCGGTTGATCTGGAAATCTTGTTCGATGCTCTTTTTTATTTAGTGATTGCCTACTTTAGGTAGCGGATGTTATCAGCTTCGGTTGATCCGTCCCTCTGGGTCGATGCTCGCGTTTATTTAGTGATTGCCTACTTTAGATAGCGGATGTTATCAACTTCGGTTGATCTGGCCCTCTGGTTCGATGCTTGCTTTTATTTAGCGATTCCCTGCTTTAGGTAGCGGATGTTATCAACTTCGGTTGATCCGGCCCTCTGGTTCGATGCTCGCTTTTATTTAGCGATTGCCTGCTTTAGGTAGCGGATGTTATCAACTTCGGTTGATCCGGCCCTCTGGTTCGATGCTCGCGTTTATTTAGTGATTGCCTACTTTAGGTAGCAGATGTTATCATCTTCGATTGATCTGGCCCTCTGGTTCGATGCTCGCTTTTATTTAGCGATTCCCTGCTTTAGGTAGCGGATATTATCAACTTCGGTTGATCCGGCCCTTTGGTTTGATGCTCGCTTTTATTTAGCGATTTCTTGCTTTAGGTAGCGGATGTTATCAACTTCGGTTGATCCAGCCCTCTGGTTCGATGCTCGCTTTTATTTAGCGATTGCCTGCTTTAGGTAGCGGATGTTATCAACTTCGGTTGATCCGGCCCTCTGGTTCGATGCTCGCTTTTATTTAGCAATTTCCTGCTTGAGTTAGCGGATGTTATCAACTACGGTTGATCCGGCCCTCTGGTTCGATGCTCGCTTTTATTTAGAGATTGCCTGCTTTAGTTAGAGGATGTTATCAACTTCGGTTGATCCGGCCCTCTGGTACGATGCTCGCTTTTATTTAGTAATTTCCTGCTTTAGTTAGCGGATGTTATCAACTACGGTTGATCCGACCCTCTGGTTCGATGCTCGCTTTTATTTAGAGATTGCCTGCTTTAGTTAGCGGATGTTATCAACTTCGGTTGATTCGGCCCTCTGGTTCGATGCTCGCTTTTATTTAGCGATTGTCTGCTTTAGATAGCGGATGTTAACAACTTCAGTTGATCTGATCCTCTGGTTTGATGCTCTCTTTTATTTAGCGATTGCATGCTTTAGTTAGCGGATGCTATCAACTTCGGTTGATCCGGCCCTCTGGTTCGATGCTCGCTTTTATTTAGCGATTACCTGCTTTAGGTAGCGGATGTTATCAACTTCGATTGGCCCGGCCCTCTGGTTCGATGCTCCCTTTTATTATTGATTGCCTGGTTTAGGTAGCGGATGTTATCAACTTCGGTTGATCCGGCCATCTGGTTCGATGCTTGTTTTTATTTAGCGATTCTCTGTTTTAGGTAGCGGATGTTATCAACTTCGGTTGATCCGGCCCTCTGGTTCGATGCTCGCGTTTATTTAGTGATTGCCTACTTTAGGTAGCGGATGTTGTCAACTTCGGTTGATTTGGCCCTCTGGTTCGATGCTCGCTTTTATTTAGCGATTCCCTGCTTGAGGTAGCGGATATTAATAACTTCGGTTGATCTGGCTCTTTGGTTCGATGCTCGCTTTTATTTAGCGATTGCATGCTTTAGGTAGCGGATGTTATCAACATCGGTTGTTCTGGTACTCTGGTTCAATGCTCGATTTTATTTAGCGATTGCCTACTTTAAGTAGCGGATGTTATCAACTTCGGTTGATCCGGCCATTTGGTTCGATGCTCCCTTTTATTTAGTGATTGCCTGCTTTAGGTAGCAGATGTTATCAACTTCGGTTGATCCGGCAATATTGTTCGATGCTCATTTTTATTTAGTGATTGCCTACTTTAGTTAGCGGATGTTATCAGCTTCGGTTGATCCGGCCCTCTGGTTCGATGCTCGCGTTTATTTAGTGATTGCCTACTTTAGGTAGCGGATGTTATCAACTTCGATTGATCTGGCCCTCTGGTTCGATGCTTGCTTTTATTTAGCGATTCCCTGCTTTAGGTAGCGGATGTTATCAACTTCGGTTGATCCGGCCCTCTGGTTCGATGCTCGCTTTTATTTAGCGATTGCCTGCTTTAGGTAGCGGATGTTATCAACTTTGGTTGATCCGGCCCTCTGGTTCGATGCTCGTTTTGATTTAGCGATTGCCTGCTTTAGGTAGCGGATGTTATCAACTTCGGTTGATTCGGCCCTCTGGTCCAATGCTCCCTTTTATTTAGCGATTGGCTGCTTTAGGTAGCGGATGTTATCAACTTCGGTCGATTCGGCCATCTGGTTCGATGCTCGTTTTTATTTAGCGATTCTCTGTTTTAGGTAGCGGATGTTATCAACTTCGATTGATCAGGCCCTCTGGTTCGATGCTCGCGTTTATTTATTGATTGCCTACTTTGGGTAGCGGATATTATCAACTTCGGTTGATCTGGACCTCTGGTTCGATGCTCACTTTTATTTAGCGATTCCCTGCTTTAGGTAGCGGATGTTATCAACTTCGGTTGACCCGGCCCTCTAGTTCGATGCTCGCTTTTATTTAGCGATTGCTTGCTTTAGGTAGCGGATGTTATCAACTTCGGTTGATCCGGCCCTCTGGTTCGATGCTCGTTTTGATTTAGCGATTTCCTGCTTTAGGTAGCGGATGTTATCAACTTCGGTTGATCCGGCCCTCTGGTTCGATGCTCGTTTTGATTTAGCGATTGCCTGCTTTAGGTAGCGGATGTTATCAACTTCGGTTGATTCGGCCCTCTGGTCCAATGCTCCCTTTTATTTAGCGATTGGCTGCTTTAGGTAGCGGATGTTATCAACTTCGGTCGATTCGGCCATCTGGTTCGATGCTCGTTTTTATTTAGCGATTCTCTGTTTTAGGTAGCGGATGTTATCAACTTCGATTGATCAGGCCCTCTGGTTCGATGCTCGCGTTTATTTATTGATTGCCTACTTTGGGTAGCGGATATTATCAACTTCGGTTGATCTGGACCTCTGGTTCGATGCTCACTTTTATTTAGCGATTCCCTGCTTTAGGTAGCGGATGTTATCAACTTCGGTTGATCCGGCCCTCTGGTTCAATGCTCCCTTTTATTTAGCGATTGGCTGCTTTAGGTAGCGGATGTTATCAACTTCGGTTGATCCGGCCATCTGGTTAGATGCTCGTTTTTATTTAGCGATTCTCCATTTTAGGTAGCGGATGTTATCAACTTCGGTTGATCCGGCCCTCTGGTTCGATGCTCGCGTTTATTTAGTGATTGCCTACTTTAGGTAGCGGATGTTATCATCTTCGATTGATCTGGCCCTTTGGTTCGATGCTCGCTTTTATTTAGCGATTCCCTGCTTTAGGTAGCGGATATTATCAACTTCGGTTGATGCGGCCCTTTGGTTTGATGCTCGCTTTTATTTAGCAATTTCTTGCTTTAGGTAGCGGATGTTATCATCTTCGGTTGATCCAGCCCCCAGGTTCGATGCTCGCTTTTATTTAGTGATTGCCTGCTTTAGGTAGCGGATGTTATCAACTTCGGTTGATCCGGCCCTCTGGTTCGATGCTCGCTTTTATTTAGCAATTTCCTGCTTTAGTTAGCGGATGTTATCAACTACGGTTGATCCGGCCCTCTGGTTCGATGCTCGCTTTTATTTAGAGATTGCCTGCTTTAGTTAGCGGATGTTATCAACTTCGGTTGATCCGGCCCTCTGGTACGATGCTCGCTTTTATTTAGTAATTTCCTGCTTTAGTTAGCGGATGTTATCAACTACGGTTGATTCGGCCCTCTGGTTCGATGCTCGCTTTTATTTAGCGATTGCCTGCTTTAGTTAGCGGATGTTATCAACTTCGGTTGATTCGGCCCTCTGGTTCGATGCTCGCTTTTATTTAGCGATTGTCTGCTTTAGATAGCGGATGTTAACAACTTCAGTTGATCTGATCCTCTGGTTTGATGCTCTCTTTTATTTAGCGATTGCATGCTTTAGTTAGCGGATGCTATCAACTTCGGCTGATCCGGCCCTCTGGTTCGATGCTCGCTTTTATTTAGCGATTACCTGCTTTAGGTAGCGGATGTTATCAACTTCGATTGATCCGGCCCTCTGGTTCGATGCTCCCTTTTATTATTGATTGCTTAGTTTAGGTAGCGGATGTTATCAACTTCGGTTGATCCGGCCATCTGGTTCGATGCTCGTTTTTATTTAGCGATTCTCTGTTTTAGGTAGCGGATGTTATCAACTTCGGTTGATCCGGTCCTCTGGTTCGATGCTCGCGTTTATTTACTGATTGCCTACTTTAGGTAGCGGATGTTATCAACTTCGGTTGATTTGGCCCTTTGGTTCGATGCTCGCTTTTATTTAGCGATTCCCTGCTTTAGCTAGCGGATGTTAATAACTTCGGTTGATCTGGCTCTTTGGTTCGATGCTCGCTTTTATTTAGCGATTGCATGCTTTAGGTAGCGGATGTTATCAACATCGGTTGTTCCGGCCCTCTGGTTCAATGCTCGATTTTATTTAGCGATTGCCTACTTTAGGTAGCGGATGTTATCAACTTCGGTTGATCCGGCCATCTGGTTCGATGCTCCCTTTTATTTAGTGATTGCCTGCTTTAGGTAGCAGATGTTATCAACTTCGGTTGATCCGGCAATCTTGTTCGATGCTCTTTTTTATTTAGTGATTGCCTACTTTAGGTAGCGGATGTTATCAGCTTCGGTTGATCCGGCCCTCTGGGTCGATGCTCGCGTTTATTTAGTGATTGCCTACTTTAGGTAGCGGATGTTATCAACTTCGGTTGATCTGGCCCTTTGGTTCGATGCTCGCTTTTATTTAGCGATTCCCTGCTTTAGGTAGCGGATATTATCAACTTCGGTTGATGCGGCCCTTTGGTTTGATGCTCGCTTTTATTTAGCAATTTCTTGCTTTAGGTAGCGGATGTTATCATCTTCGGTTGATCCAGCCCCCAGGTTCGATGCTCGCTTTTATTTAGTGATTGCCTGCTTTAGGTAGCGGATGTTATCAACTTCGGTTGATCCGGCCCTCTGGTTCGATGCTCGCTTTTATTTAGCAATTTCCTGCTTTAGTTAGCGGATGTTATCAACTACGGTTGATCCGGCCCTCTGGTTCGATGCTCGCTTTTATTTAGAGATTGCCTGCTTTAGTTAGCGGATGTTATCAACTTCGGTTGATCCGGCCCTCTGGTACGATGCTCGCTTTTATTTAGTAATTTCCTGCTTTAGTTAGCGGATGTTATCAACTACGGTTGATTCGGCCCTCTGGTTCGATGCTCGCTTTTATTTAGCGATTGCCTGCTTTAGTTAGCGGATGTTATCAACTTCGGTTGATTCGGCCCTCTGGTTCGATGCTCGCTTTTATTTAGCGATTGTCTGCTTTAGATAGCGGATGTTAACAACTTCAGTTGATCTGATCCTCTGGTTTGATGCTCTCTTTTATTTAGCGATTGCATGCTTTAGTTAGCGGATGCTATCAACTTCGGCTGATCCGGCCCTCTGGTTCGATGCTCGCTTTTATTTAGCGATTACCTGCTTTAGGTAGCGGATGTTATCAACTTCGATTGATCCGGCCCTCTGGTTCGATGCTCCCTTTTATTATTGATTGCTTAGTTTAGGTAGCGGATGTTATCAACTTCGGTTGATCCGGCCATCTGGTTCGATGCTCGTTTTTATTTAGCGATTCTCTGTTTTAGGTAGCGGATGTTATCAACTTCGGTTGATCCGGTCCTCTGGTTCGATGCTCGCGTTTATTTACTGATTGCCTACTTTAGGTAGCGGATGTTATCAACTTCGGTTGATTTGGCCCTTTGGTTCGATGCTCGCTTTTATTTAGCGATTCCCTGCTTTAGCTAGCGGATGTTAATAACTTCGGTTGATCTGGCTCTTTGGTTCGATGCTCGCTTTTATTTAGCGATTGCATGCTTTAGGTAGCGGATGTTATCAACATCGGTTGTTCCGGCCCTCTGGTTCAATGCTCGATTTTATTTAGCGATTGCCTACTTTAGGTAGCGGATGTTATCAACTTCGGTTGATCCGGCCATCTGGTTCGATGCTCCCTTTTATTTAGTGATTGCCTGCTTTAGGTAGCAGATGTTATCAACTTCGGTTGATCCGACAATCTTGTTCGATGCTCTTTTTTATTTAGTGATTGCCTACTTTAGGTAGCGGATGTTATCAGCTTCGGTTGGTCCGGCCCTCTGGGTCGATGCTCGCGTTTATTTAGTGATTGCCTACTTTAGGTAGCGGATGTTATCAACTTCGGTTGATCTGGCCCTCTGGTTCGATGCTTGCTTTTATTTAGCGATTCCCTGCTTTAGGTAGCGGATGTTATCAACTTCGGTTGATCCGGCCCTCTGGTTCGATGCTCGCTTTTATTTAGCGATTGCCTGCTTTAGGTTGCGGATGTTATCAACTTCGGTTGATCCGGCCTTCTGGTTCGATGCTCGTTTTGATTTAGCGATTGCCTGCTTTAGGTAGCGGATGTTATCAACTTCGGTTGATCCGTCCCTCTGGTCCAATGCTCCCTTTTATTTAGCGATTGGCTGCTTTAGGTAGCGGATGTTATCAACTTCGGTCGATTCGGCCATCTGGTTCGATGCTCGTTTTTATTTAGCGATTCTTTGTTTTAGGTAGCGGATGTTATCAACTTCGATTGATCAGGCCCTCTGGTTCGATGCTCGCGATTATTTAGTGATTGCCTACTTTAGGTAGCGGATATTATCAACTTCGGTTGATCTGGCCCTCTGGTTCGATGCTCACTTTTATTTAGCGATTCCCTGCTTTAGGTAGCGGATGTTATCAACTTCGGTTGACCTGACCCTCTAGTTCGATGCTCGCTTTTATTTAGCGATTGCTTGCTTTAGGTAGCGGATCTAATCAACTTCGGTTGATCCGGCCCTCTGGTTCGATGCTCGTTTTGATTTAGCGATTTCCTGCTTTAGGTAACGGATGTTATCAACTTCGGTTGATCCGGCCCTCTGGTTCAATGCTCCCTTTTATTTAGCGATTGGCTGCTTTAGGTAGCGGATGTTATCAACTTCGGTTGATCTGGCCATCTGGTTAGCTGCTCGTTTTTATTTAGCGATTCTCCGTTTTAGGTAGCGGATGTTATCAACTTCGGTTGATCCGACCATCTGGTTCGATGCTCGCGTTTATTTAGTGATTGCCTACTTTAGGTAGCGGATGTTATCATCTTCGATTGATCTGGCCCTCTGGTTCGATGCTCGCTTTTATTTAGCGATTCCCTGCTTTAGGTAGCGGATATTATCAACTTCGGTTGATCCGGCCCTTTGGTTTGATGCTCGCTTTTATTTAGCGATTGCTTGCTTTAGGTAGCGGATGTTATCAACTTCGGTTGATCCAACCCTCTGGTTCTCGCCTTTATTTAGCGATTGCCTGCTTTAGGTAGCGGATGTTATCAACTTCGGTTGATTCGACCCTCTGGTTCGATGCTCGCTTTTATTTAGCAATTTCCTGATTTAGTTAGCGGATGTTATCAACTACGGTTGATCCGGCCCTCTGGTTCGATGCTCGCTTTTATTTAGCGATTACCTGCTTTAGGTAGCGGATGTTATCAACTTCAGTTGATCCGGTCCTCTGATTCGATGCTGGCTTTTATTTACTGATTGCCTGCTTTAGTTAGCGGATGTTATCAACTTCAGTTCATTCGGCCCTCTGGTTCGATGCACGCTTTTATTTAGCGATTGCCTGCTTTAGGTAGCGGATGTCATTAACTTTGGTTGATCCGGCCCTCTGGTTCGATGCTCGCTTTTATTTAGCGATTGCCTGCTTTAGTTAGCGGATGTTATCAACTTCGGTTGATTCGGCCCTCTAGTTCGATGCACGCTTTTATTTAGCGATTGTCTGCTTTAGATAGCGGATGTTATCAACTTCAGTTGATCCGATCCTCTGGTTTGATGCTCTCTTTTATTTAGCGATTGCATGCTTTAGTTAGTGGATGTTATCAACTTCGGTTGATCCGGCCCTCTAGTTGGATGCTCGCTTTTATTTAGCGATTACCTGCTTTAAGTAGCGGATGTTATCAACTTTGATTGATCCGGCCCTCTGGTTCGATGCTCCCTTTTATTATTGATTGCCTGCTTTAGGTAGCGGATGTTTTCAACTTCGGTTGATCCGGCCATCTGGTTCGATGCTCGTTTTTATTTAGCGATTCTCTGTTTTAGGTAGCGAATGTTATCAACTTCGGTTGATCCGGCCCTCTGGTTCGATGCTCGCGTTTATTTAGTGATTGCCTACTTTAGGTAGCGGATGTTATCAACTTCGGTTGATTTGGCCCTCTGGTTCGATGCTCGCTTTTATTTAGCGATTCCCTGCTTTAGCTAGCGGATGTTAGTAACTTCGGTTGATCTGGCTCTTTGGTTCGATGCTCGCTTTTATTTAGCGATTGCATGCTTTAGGTAGCGGATGTTATCAACATCGGTTGTTCCGACCCTCTGGTTCAATGCTCGATTTTATTTAGCGATTGCCTACTTTAGGTAGCGGATGTTATCAACTTCGGTTGATCCGGCCATCTGGTTCGATGCTCCCTTTTATTTAGTGATTGCCTGCCTTAGGTAGCAGATGTTATCAACTTCGGTTGATCTGGAAATCTTGTTCGATGCTCTTTTTTATTTAGTGATTGCCTACTTTAGGTAGCGGATGTTATCAGCTTCGGTTGATCCGTCCCTCTGGGTCGATGCTCGCGTTTATTTAGTGATTGCCTACTTTAGATAGCGGATGTTATCAACTTCGGTTGATCTGGCCCTCTGGTTCGATGCTTGCTTTTATTTAGCGATTCCCTGCTTTAGGTAGCGGATGTTATCAACTTCGGTTGATCCGGCCCTCTGGTTCGATGCTCGCTTTTATTTAGCGATTGCCTGCTTTAGGTAGCGGATGTTATCAACTTCGGTTGATCTGGCCCTCTGGTTCGATGCTCGTTTTGATTTAGCGATTGCCTGCTTTAGGTAGCGGATGTTATCAACTTCGGTTGATCCGTCCCTCTGGTCCAATGCTCCCTTTTATTTAGCGATTGGCTGCTTTAGGTAGCGGATGTTATCAACTTCGGTGGATTCGGCCATCTGGTTCGATGCTCGTTTTTATTTAGCAATTCTTTGTTTTAGGTAGCGGATGTTATCAACTTCGATTGATCAGGCCCTCTGGTTCGATGCTCGCGTTTATTTAGTGATTGCCTACTTTAGGTAGCGGATATTATCAACTTCGGTTGATCTGGCCCTCTGGTTCGATGCTCACTTTTATTTAGCGATTCCCTGCTTTAGGTAGCGGATGTTATCAACTTCGGTTGATCCGGCCCTCTGGTTCGATGCTCACTTTTATTTAGCGATTCCCTGCTTTAGGTAGCGGATGTTATCAACTTCGGTTGATCCGGCCCTCTGGTTCGATGCTCGTTTTGATTTAGCGATTTCCTGCTTTAGGTAACGGATGTTATCAACTTCGGTTGATCCGCCCCTCTGGTTCAATGCTCCCTTTTATTTAGCGATTGGCTGCTTTAGGTAGCGGATGTTATCAACTTCGGTTGATCCGGCCATCTGGTTAGATGCTCGTTTTTATTTAGCGATTCTCCGTTTTAGGTAGCGGATGTTATCAACTTCGGTTGATCCGGCCCTCTGGTTCGATGCTCGCGTTTGTTTAGTGATTGCCTACTTTAGGTAGCGGATGTTATCATCTTCGATTGATCTGGCCCTCTGGTTCGATGCTCGCTTTTATTTAGCGATTCCCTGCTTTAGGTAGCGGATATTATCAACTTCGGTTGATCCGGCCCTTTGGTTTGATGCTCGCTTTTATTTAGCGATTGCTTGCTTTAGGTAGCGGATGTTATCAACTTCGGTTGATCCAACCCTCTGGTTCTCGCTTTTATTTAGCGATTGCCTGCTTTAGGTAGCGGATGTTATCAACTTCGGTTGATTCGACCCTCTGGTTCGATGCTCGCTTTTATTTAGCAATTTCCTGATTTAGTTAGCGGATGTTATCAACTACGGTTGATCCGACCCTCTGGTTCGATGCTCGCTTTTATTTAGCGATTACCTGCTTTAGGTAGCGGATGTTATCAACTTCAGTTGATCCGGTCCTCTGATTCGATGCTGGCTTTTATTTACTGATTGCCTGCTTTAGTTAGCGGATGTTATCAACTTCAGTTCATTCGGCCCTCTGGTTCGATGCACGCTTTTATTTAGCGATTGCCTGCTTTAGGTAGCGGATGTCATTAACTTTGGTTGATCCGGCCCTCTGGTTCGATGCTCGCTTTTATTTAGCGATTGCCTGCTTTAGTTAGCGGATGTTATCAACTTCGGTTGATTCGGCCCTCTAGTTCGATGCACGCTTTTATTTAGCGATTGTCTGCTTTAGATAGCGGATGTTATCAACTTCAGTTGATCCGATCCTCTGGTTTGATGCTCTCTTTTATTTAGCGATTGCATGCTTTAGTTAGTGGATGTTATCAACTTCGGTTGATCCGGCCCTCTAGTTGGATGCTCGCTTTTATTTAGCGATTACCTGCTTTAAGTAGCGGATGTTATCAACTTTGATTGATCCGGCCCTCTGGTTCGATGCTCCCTTTTATTATTGATTGCCTGCTTTAGGTAGCGGATGTTTTCAACTTCGGTTGATCCGGCCATCTGGTTCGATGCTCGTTTTTATTTCGCGATTCTCTGTTTTAGGTAGCGAATGTTATCAACTTCGATTGATCCGGCCCTCTGGTTCGATGGTCGCGTTTATTTAGTGATTGCCTACTTTAGGTAGCGGATGTTATCAACTTCGGTTGATTTGGCCCTCTGGTTCGATGCTCGCTTTTATTTAGCGATTCCCTGCTTTAGCTAGCAGATGTTAATAACTTCGGTTGATCTGGCTCTTTGGTTCGATGCTCGCTTTTATTTAGCGATTGCATGCTTTAGGTAGCGGATGTTATCAACATCGGTTGTTCCGACCCTCTGGTTCAATGCTCGATTTTATTTAGCGATTGCCTACTTTAGGTAGCGGATGTTATCAACTTCGGTTGATCCGGCCATCTGGTTCGATGCTCCCTTTTATTTAGTGATTGCCTGCTTTAGGTAGCAGATGTTATCAACTTCGGTTGATCTGGCAATCTTGTTCGATGCTCTTTTTTATTTAGTGATTGCCTACTTTAGGTAGCGGATGTTATCAGCTTCGGTTGATCCGTCCCTCTGGGTCGATGCTCGCGTTTATTTAGTAATTGCCTACTTTAGATAGCGGATGTTATCAACTTCGGTTGATCTGGCCCTCTGGTTCGATGCTTGCTTTTATTTAGCGATTCCCTGCTTTAGGTAGCGGATGTTATCAACTTCGGTTGATCCGGCCCTCTGGTTCGATGCTCGCTTTTATTTAGCGATTGCCTGCTTTAGGTAGCGGATGTTATCAACTTCGGCTGATCTGGCCCTCTGGTTCGATGCTCGTTTTGATTTAGCGATTGCCTGCTTTAGGTAGAGGATGTTATCAACTTCGGTTGATCCGTCCCTCTGGTCCAATGCTCCCTTTTATTTAGCGATTGGCTGCTTTAGGTAGCGGATGTTATCAACTTCGGTGGATTCGGCCATCTGGTTCGATGCTCGTTTTTATTTAGAGATTCTTTGTTTTAGGTAGCGGATGTTATCAACTTCGATTGATCAGGCCCTCTGGTTCGATGCTCGCGTTTATTTAGTGATTGCCTACTTTAGGTAGCGGATATTATCAACTTCGGTTGATCTGGCCCTCTGGTTCGATGCTCACTTTTATTTAGCGATTCCCTGCTTTAGGTAGCGGATGTTATCAACTTCGGTTGATCCGGCCCTCTGGTTCGATGCTCGCTTTTATTTAGCGATTGCCTGCTTTAGGTAGCGGATGTTATCAACTTCGGTTGATCCGGCCCTCTGGTTCGATGCTCGTTTTGATTTAGCGATTTCCTGCTTTAGGTAACGGATGTTATCAACTTCGGTTGATCCGGCCCTCTGGTTCAATGCTCCCTTTTATTTAGCGATTGGCTGCTTTAGGTAGCGGATGTTATCAACTTCGGTTGATCCGGCCATCTGGTTAGATGCTCGTTTTTATTTAGCGATTCTCCGTTTTAGGTAGCGGATGTTATCAACTTCGGTTGATCCGGCCCTCTGGCTCGATGCTCGCGTTTATTTAGTGATTGCCTACTTTAGGTAGCGGATGTTATCATCTTCGATTGATCTGGCCCTCTGGTTCGATGCTCGCTTTTATTTAGCGATTCCCTGCTTTAGGTAGCGGATATTATCAACTTCGGTTGATCCGGCCCTTTGGTTTGATGCTCGCTTTTATTTAGCGATTGCTTGCTTTAGGTAGCGGATGTTATCAACTTCGGTTGATCCAACCCTCTGGTTCGATGCAAGCTTTTATTTAGCGATTGCCTGCTTTAGGTAGCGGATGTTATCAACTACGGTTGATCCGGCCCTCTGGTTCGATGCTCGCTTTTATTTAGCGATTACCTGCTTTAGGTAGCGGATGTTATCAACTTCGGTTGATCCGGTCCTCTGATTCGATGCTCGCTTTTATTTACCGATTGCCTGCTTTAGTTAGTGGATGTTATCAACTTCAGTTCATTCGGCCCTCTGGTTCGATGCACGCTTTTATTTAGCGATTGCCTGCTTTAGGTAGCGGATGTCATTAACTTTGGTTGATCCGGCCCTCTGGTTCGATGCTCGCTTTTATTTAGCGATTGCCTGCTTTAGTTAGCGGATGTTATCAACTTCGGTTGATTCGGCCCTCTAGTTCGATGCACGCTTTTATTTAGCGATTGTCTGCTTTAGATAGCGGATGTTATCAACTTCAGTTGATCCGATCCTCTGGTTTGATGCTCTCTTTTATTTAGCGATTGCATGCTTTAGTTAGTGGATGTTATCAACTTGGGTTGATCCGGCCCTCTAGTTGGATGCTCGCTTTTATTTAGCGATTACCTGCTTTAAGTAGCGGATGTTATCAACTTTGATTGATCCGGCCCTCTGGTTCGATGCTCCCTTTTATTATTGATTGCCTGCTTTAGGTAGCGGATGTTTTCAACTTCGGTTGATCCGGCCATCTGGTTCGATGCTCGTTTTTATTTAGCGATTCTCTGTTTTAGGTAGCGAATGTTATCAACTTCGGTTGATCCGGCCCTCTGGTTCGATGCTCGCGTTTATTTAGTGATTGCCTACTTTAGGTAGCGGATGTTATCAACTTCGGTTGATTTGGCCCTCTGGTTCGATGCTCGCTTTTATTTAGCGATTCCCTGCTTTAGCTAGCGGATGTTAATAACTTCGGTTGATCTGGCTCTTTGGTTCGATGCTCGCTTTTATTTAGCGATTGCATGCTTTAGGTAGCGGATGTTATCAACATCGGTTGTTCCGGCCCTCTGGTTCAATGCTCGATTTTATTTAGCGATTGCCTACTTTAGGTAGCGGATGTTATCAACTTCGGTTGATCCGGCCATCTGGTTCGATGCTCCCTTTTATTTAGTGATTGCCTGCTTTAGGTAGCAGATGTTATCAACTTCGGTTGATCCGGCAATCTTGTTCGATGCTCGTTTTTATTTAGTGATTGCCTACTTTAGGTAGCGGATGTTATCAGCTTCGGTTGATTCGGCCCTCTGGTTAGATGCTCGCATTTATTTAGTGATTGCCTACTTTAGGTAGCGGATGTTATCAACTTCGGCTGATCTGGCCCTCTGGTTTGATGCTCGCTTTTATTTAGCGATTCCCTGCTTTATGTAGCGGATGTTATCAACTTCGGTTGATCCGGCCCTCTGGTTCGATGCTCGCTTTTATTTAGCGATTGCCTGCTTTAGGTAGCGGATGTTATCAACTTCGGTTGATCCGGCCCTCTGGTTCGATGCTCGTTTTGATTTAGCGATTTCCTGCTTTAGGTAACGGATGTTATCAACTTCGGTTGATCCGGCCCTCTGGTTCAATGCTCCCTTTTATTTAGCGATTGGTTGCTTTAGGTAGCGGATGTTATCAACTTCGGTTGATCCGGCCATCTGGTTCGATGCTCGCTTTTATTTAGCGATTCTCCGTTTTAGGTAGCGGATGTTATCAACTTCGGTTGATCCGGCCCTCTGGTTCGATGCTCGCTTTTATTTAGCATTTTCCTGATTTAGTTAGCGGATGTTATCAACTACGGTTGATCCGGCCCTCTGGTTCGATGCTCGCTTTTATTTAGCGATTACCTGCTTTAGGTATCGGATGTTATCAACTTCGGTTGATCCGGTCCTCTGATTCGATGCTCGCTTTTATTTACCGATTGCCTGCTTTAGTTAGCGGATGTTATCAACTTCAGTTCATTCGGCCCTCTGGTTCGATGCACGCTTTTATTTAGCGATTGCCTGCTTTAGGTAGCGGATGTCATTAACTTTGGTTGATCCGGCCCTCTGGTTCGATGCTCGCTTTTATTTAGCGATTGCCTGCTTTAGTTAGCGGATGTTATCAACTTCGGTTGATTCGGCCCTCTAGTTCGATGCACGCTTTTATTTAGCGATTGTCTGCTTTAGATAGCGGATGTTATCAACTTCAGTTGATCCGATCCTCTGGTTTGATGCTCTCTTTTATTTAGCGATTGCATGCTTTAGTTAGTGGATGTTATCAACTTCGGTTGATCCGACCCTCTAGTTGGATGCTCGCTTTTATTTAGCGATTACCTGCTTTAAGTAGCGGATGTTATCAACTTTGATTGATCCGGCCCTCTGGTTCGATGCTCCCTTTTATTATTGATTGCCTGCTTTAGGTAGCGGATGTTATCAACTTCGGTTGATCCGGCCATCTGGTTCGATGCTCGTTTTTATTTAGCGATTCTCTGTTTTAGGTAGCGGATGTTATCAACTTCGGTTGATCCGGCCCTCTGGTTCGATGCTCGCGTTTATTTAGTGATTGCCTACTTTAGGTAGCGGATGTTATCAACTTTGGTTGATTTGGCCCTCTGGTTCGATGCTCGCTTTTATTTAGCGATTCCCTGCTTTAGGTAGCGGATGTTAATAACTTCGGTTGATCCGGCTCTTTGGTTCGATGCTCGCTTTTATTTAACGATTGCATGCTTTAGGTAGCGGATGTTATCAACATCGGTTGTTCCGTCCCTCTGGTTCAATGCTCGATTTTATTTAGCGATTGCCTACTTTAGGTAGCGGATGTTGTCAACTTCGGTTGATCCGGCCATCTGGTTCGATGCTCCCTTTTATTTAGTGATTGCCTGCTTTAGGTAGCAGATGTTATCAACTTCGGTTGATCCGGCAATCTTGTTCGATGCTCGTTTTTATTTAGTGATTGCCTACTTTAGGTAGCGGATGTTATCAGCTTCGGTTGATTCGGCCCTCTGGTTAGATGCTCGCATTTATTTAGTGATTGCCTACTTTAGGTAGCGGATGTTATCAACTTCGGCTGATCTGGCCCTCTGGTTTGATGCTCGCTTTTATTTAGCGATTCCCTGCTTTATGTAGCGGATGTTATCAACTTCGGTTGATCCGGCCCTCTGGTTCGATGCTCGCTTTTATTTAGCGATTGCCTGCTTTAGGTAGCGGATGTTATCAACTTCGGTTGATCCGGCCCTCTGGTTCGATGCTCGTTTTGATTTAGCGATTGCCTGCTTTAGGTAGCGGATGTTGTCAACTTCGGTTGATCCGGCCCTCTGGTCCAATGCTCCCTTTTATTTAGCGATTGGCTGCTTTGGGTTGCGGATGTTATCAACTTCGGTTGATTCGGCCATCTGGTTCGATGCTCGTTTTTATTTAGCGATTCTCTGTTTTAGGTACCGGATGTTATCAACTTCGATTGATCAGGCCCTCTGGTTCGATGCTCGCGTTTATTTAGTGATTGCCTACTTTAGGTAGCGGATATTATCAACTTCGGTTGATCTGGCCCTCTGGTTCGATGCTCACTTTTATTTAGCGATTCCCTGCTTTAGGTAGCGGGAGTTATCAACTTCGGTTGATCCGGCCCTTTGGTTCGATGCTCGCTTTTATTTAGCGATTGCCTGCTTTAGGTAGCGGATGTTATCAACTTCGTTTGATCCGGCACTCTAGTTCGATGCTCGTTTTGATTTAACGATTTCCTGCTTTAGTTAGTAGATGGTATCAAAATCGGTTGGTCTGGCCCTTTGGTTTGATGCTCGCTTTTATTTAGCGATTGGATGCTTTAGGTAGCGGATGTTATCAACTTCGGTTGATCCGGCCATCTGGTTAGATGCTCGTTTTTATTTAGCGATTGCCTCTTTTATTTAGCGGATGTTATCAACTTCGGTTGATCCGACCCTATGGTTCGATGCTCGCTTTTATTTAGCTATTGCCTGCTTTAGGTAGCGGATGTTATCAACTTCGGTTTATTCGGCCCTATGGTTCGATGCTCGTTTTTATTTAGCGATTGCCACCTTTAGGTAGCGGATGTTATCAACTTCGGTTCATCTGGCCCTCTAGTTTGATTCTCGCTTTCATTTAGCGATTGCCTACTTTTATTAGCAGATGTTATCATCTTCGGTTGATCCGGCCCTCTTGTTCGATGCTCGCTTTTATTTAGCGATTGCCTGCTTTAGGTAGCGGATGTTATCAACTTCGGTTGATCCGGCCCTCTGGTTCGATGCTCGCTTTTATTTAGCGATTTCCTGCTTTAGGTAGCAGATGTTATCAACGTCGGTTGATTCGCCCCTCTGGTTCGATGCTCGCTTTTATTTAGTGATTGCCTACTTTAGGTAGCGAATGTTATCAACTTCGGTTGATTTGGCCCTCTGGTTCGATGCTCGCTTTTATTTAGCGATTCCCTGCTTTAGGTAGCGGATGTTAATAACTTCGGTTGATCCGGCTCTTTGGTTCGATGATCGCTTTTATTTAGCGATTGCTTGCTTTAGGTAGCGGATGTTATCAACATCGGTTGTTCCGGACCTCTGGTTCAATGCTCGATTTTATTTAGCGATTGCCTACTTTAGGTAGCGGATGTTATCAACTTCGGTTGATCCGTCCATCTGGTTCGATGCTCCCTTTTATTTAGTAATTTCCTGCTTTAGGTAGCAGATGTTATCAACTTCGGTTGATCCGGCAATCTTGTTCGATGCTCGTTTTTATTTAGTGATTTCCTACTTTAGGTAGCGGATGTTATCAACTTCGGTTGATCTGGCCCTCTGGTTTGATGCTCGCTTTTATTTAGCGATTGCCTGCTTTAGGTAGCGAATGTTATCAACTTCGGTTGATCCGGCCCTCTGGTTCGATGCTCGCTTTTATTTAGCGATTGCCTGCTTTAGGTAGCGGATGTTATCAACTTCGGTTGATCCGGCCCTCTGGTTCGATGCTCGCTTTTATTTAGCGATTGCGTGCTTTAGGTAGCGTATGTTATCAACTTCGGTTGATCCGGCCCTCTGGTTCGATGCTCGCTTTTATTTAGCAATTGCCTACTTTAGGTAGCGGATGTTATCAACTTCGGTTCATCCGACCCTCTAGTTCGATGCTCGCTTTTATTTAGCAATTTCCTGCTTTAGTTAGCGGATGTTATCAACTTCGGTTGATCCGGCCCTCTGGTTCGATGCTCGCTTTTATTTAGCGATTACCTGCTTTAGGTAGCGGATGTTATCAACTTCGGTTGATCCGGTCCTCTAGTTCGATGCTCGCTTTTATTTACCGATTGCCTGCTTTAGTTAGCGGATGTTATCAACTTCGGTTGATTCGGCCCTCTGGTTCGATGCTCGCTTTTATTTAGCGATTGCCTGCTTTAGGTAGAGGATGTTATCAACTTCGATTGATCCGGCCCTCTGGTTCAATGCTTGCTTTTATTTAGCGATTGCCTGCTTTAGGTAGCGGATGTTATCAACTTCGGTTGATCCGACCCTTTGGTTCGATGCTCGCTTTTATTTAGCGATTTCTTGCTTTAGTTAGTGGATGTTATCAACTTCGGTTGATCCGACCCTCTGGTTCGATGCTCTCTTTTAGTTAGCAATTTCCTGCTTTAGTTAGTGGATGTTATCAACTTCGGTTTATCCGGCCCTCTAGTTCGTTGGTCGCTTTTATTTAGCGATTGCCTGCTTTAGGTAGCAGATATTATCAACGTCGGTTGATTCGATCCTCTGGTTCGATGCCCGCGTTTATTTAGTGATTGCCTGCTTTAGTTAGTAGATGGTATCAAAATCGGTTGGTCTGGCCCTCTGGTTCGATGCTCGCTTTTATTTAGCGATTGCCTGCTTTAGGTAGCGGATGTTATCAACTTCGGTTGATCCGGCCCTCTGGTTCGATGCTCACTTTTATTTAGCGATTGCCTCTTTTATTTATCGGATGTTATCAACTTCGGTTGATCCGGCCCTATGGTTCGATGCTCGCTTTTATTTAGCTATTGCCTGCTTTAGGTAGAGGATGTTACCAACTTCGGTTTATTCGGTCCTATGGTTCGATGCTCGTTTTTATTTAGCGATTGCCACCTTTAGGTAGCGGATGTTATCAACATCGGTTCATCTAGCCCTCTAGTTTGATTCTTTCTTTCATTTAGCGATTGCCTACTTTTATTAGTGGATGTTATCAACTTCGGTTGATCCGGCCCTCTTGTTCGATGCTCGCTTTTATTTAGCGATTGCCTGCTTTAGGTAGCGGATGTTATCAACTTCGGTTGATCCGGCCCTCTGGTTCGATGCTCGCTTTTATTTAGCAATTTCCTGCTTTAGGTAGCAGATGTTATCAACGTCGGTTGATTCGCCCCTCTGGTTCGATGCTCGCTTTTATTTAGTGATTTCCTACTTTAGGTAGCGGATGTTATCAACTTCGGTTGATCCGGCCCTCTGGTTTGATGCTCGCTTTTATTTAGCGATTGCCTGCTTTAGGTAGCGAATGTTATCAACTTCGGTTGATCCGGCCCTCTGGTTCGATGCTCGCTTTTATTTAGCGATTGCCTGCTTTAGGTAGCGGATGTTATCAACTTCGGTTGATCCGGCCCTCTGGTTCGATGCTCGCTTTTATTTAGCGATTGCCTGCTTTAGGTAGCGGATGTTATCAACTTCGGTTGATCCGGCCCTCTGGTTCGATGCTTGCTTTTATTTAGCAATTGCCTACTTTAGGTAGCGGATGTTATCAACTTCGGTTCATCCGACCCTCTAGTTCGATGCTCGCTTTTATTTAGCAATTTCCTGCTTTAGTTAGCGGATGTTATCAACTTCGGTTGATCCGGCCCTCTGGTTCGATGCTCGCTTTTATTTAGCGATTACCTGCTTTAGGTAGCGGATGTTATCAACTTCGGTTGATCCGGTCCTCTAGTTCGATGCTCGCTTTTATTTACCGATTGCCTACTTTAGTTAGCGGATGTTATCAACTTCGGTTGATTCGGCCCTCTGGTTCGATGCTCGCTTTTATTTAGCGATTGCCTGCTTTAGGTAGAGGATGTTATCAACTTCGATTGATCTGGCCCTCTGGTTCAATGCTTGCTTTTATTTAGCGATTGCCTGCTTTAGGTAGCGAATGTTATCAACTTTGGTTGATCCGACCCTCTGGTTCGATGCTCGCTTTTATTTAGCGATTTCTTGCTTTAGTTAGCGGATGTTATCAACTTCGGTTGATCCGACCCTCTGGTTTGATGCTCTCTTTTAGTTAGCAATTGCCTGCTTTAGTTAGTGGATGTTATCAACTTCGGTTTATCCGGCCCTCTAGTTCGTTGGTCGCTTTTATTTAGCGATTGCCTGCTTTAGGTAGCAGATATTATCAACGTCGGTTGATTCGATCCTCTGGTTCGATGCCCGCGTTTATTTAGTGATTGCCTGCTTTAGTTAGTAGATGGTATCAAAATCGGTTGGTCTGGCCCTCTGGTTCGATGCTCGCTTTTATTTAGCGATTGCCTGCTTTAGGTAGCGGATGTTATCAACTTCGGTTGATCCGGCCCTCTGGTTCGATGCTCACTTTTATTTAGCGATTGCCTCTTTTATTTAGCGGATGTTATCAACTTCGGTTGATCCGACCCTATGGTTCGATGCTCGCTTTTATTTAGCTATTGCCTGCTTTAGGTAGCGGATGTTACCAACTTCGGTTTATTCGGCCCTATGGTTCGATGCTCGTTTTTATTTAGCGATTGCCAACTTTAGGTAGCGTATGTTATCAACATCGGTTCATCTAGCCCTCTAGTTTGATTCTTTCTTTCATTTAGCGATTGCCTACTTTTATTAGCGGATGTTATCAACTTCGGTTGATCCGGCCCTCTTGTTCGATGCTCGCTTTTATTTAGCGATTGCCTGCTTTAGGTAGCGGATGTTATCAACTTCGGTTGATCCGGCCCTCTAGTTCGATGCTCGCTTTTATTTAACAATTTCCTGCTTTAGGTAGCAGATGTTATCAACGTCGGTTGATTCGCCCCTCTGGTTCGATGCTCGCTTTTATTTAGTGATTGCCTACTTTAGGTAGCGGATGTTATCAACTTCGGTTGATTTGGCCTTCTGGTTCGATGCTCGCTTTTATTTAGCGATTCCCTGCTTTAGGTAGCAGATGTTAATAACTTCGGTTGATCCGGCTCTTTGGTTCGATGCTCGCTTTTATTTAGCGATTGCATGCTTTAGGTAGCAGATTTTATCAACACCGGTTGTTCCGGCCCTCTGGTTCAATGCTCAATTTTATTTAGCGATTTCCTACTTTAGGTAGCGGATGTTATCAACTTCGGTTGATCCGTCCATCTGGTTCGATGCTCCCTTTTATTTAGTGATTGTCTGCTTTAGGTAGCAGATGTTATCAACTTCGGTTGATCCGGCAATCTTGTTTGATGCTCGCTTTTATTTAGCAATTTCCTGCTTTAGTTAGCGGATGTTATCAACTTCGGTTGATCCGGCCCTCTGGTTCGATGCTCGCTTTTATTTAGCGATTGCCTGCTTTAGGTAGCGGATGTTATCAACTTATGTTGATCCGGCCCTCTGGTTCGATGCTCGCTTTTATTTAGCGATTGCCTGCTTTAGTTAGCGGATGTTATCAACTTCGGTTGATTCGGCCCTCTGGTTCGATGCATGCTTTTATTTAGCGATTGCCTGCTTTAGGTAGCGGATGTCATTAACTTCGGTTGATCCGGCCCTCTGGTTCGATGGTCGCTTTTATTTAGCGATTGCCTGCTTTAGTTAGCGGATGTTATCAACTTCGGTTGATTCGGCCCTCTGGTTCGATGCTCGCTTTTATTTAGCGATTGTCTGCTTTAGATAGCGGATGTTATCAACTTCGGTTGATCCGATCCTCTGGTTTGATGCTCTCTTTTATTTAGCGATTGCATGCTTTAGTTAGCGGATGTTATCAACTTCGGTTGATCCGGCCCTCTGGTTCGATGCTCGCTTTTATTTAGCGATTACCTGCTTTAGGTAGCGGATGTTATCAACTTCGATTGATCCGGCCCTCTGGTTCGATGCTCCCTTTTATTTAGTGATTGCCTGCTTTAGGTAGCGAATGTTATCAACTTCGGTTGATCCGGCCATCTGGTTCGATGCTCGTTTTTATTTAGCGATTCTCTGTTTTAGGTAGCGGATGTTATCAACTTCGGTTGATCCGGCCCTCTGGTTCGATGCTCGCGTTTATTTAGTAATTGCCTACTTTAGGTAGCGGATGTTATCAACTTCGGTTGCTTTGGCCCTTTGGTTCGATGCTCGCTTTTATTTAGCGATTCCCTGCTTTAGGTAGCGGATGTTAATAACTTCGGTTGATCCGGCTCTTTGGTTCGATGCTCGCTTTTATTTAGCGATTGCATGCTTTAGGTAGCGGATGTTATCAACATCGGTTGTTCCGGATCTCTGGTTCAATGCTCGATTTTATTTAGCGATTGCCTACTTTAGGTAGCGGATGTTATCAACTTCGGTTGATCCGGCCATCTGGTTCGATGCTCCCTTTTATTTAGTGATTGCCTGCTTTAGGTAGCAGATGTTATCAACTTCGGTTGATCCGGCAATCTTGTTCGATGCTCGTTTTTATTTAGTGATTGCCTACTTTAGGTAGCGGATGTTATCAGCTTCGGTTGATTCGGCCCTCTGGTTCGATGCTCGCGTTTATTTAGTGATTGCCTACTTTAGGTAGCGGATGTTATCAACTTCGGTTGATCTAGCCCTCTGGTTCGATGCTCGCTTTTATTTAGCGATTCCCTGCTTTAGGTAGCGGATGTTATCAACTTCGGTTGATCCGGCCCTCTGGTTCGATGCTCGCTTTTATTTAGCGATTGCTTGCTTTAGCTAGCGGATGTTATCAACTTCAGTTGATCCGGCCCTCTGGTTCGATGCTCATTTTGATTTAGCGATTGCCTGCTTTAGGTAGTGGATGTTATCAACTTCGGTTGATTCGGCCCTCTGGTTCAATGCTCCCTTTTATTTAGCGATTGGCTGCTTTAGGTAGCGGATGTTATCAACTTCGGTTGATCTGGCCATCTGGTTAGATGCTCGTTTTTATTTAGCGACTCTCCGTTTTAGGTAGCGGATGTTATCAACTTCGGTTGATCCGGCCCTCTGGTTCGATGCTCGCGTTTATTTAGTGATTGCCTACTTTAGGTAGCGGATGTTATCATCTTCGATTGATCTGGCCCTCTGGTACGATGCTCGCTTTTATTTAGCGATTCCCTGCTTTAGGTAGCGGATATTATCAACTTCGGTTGATCCGGCCCTTTGGTTTGATGCTCGCTTTTATTTAGCGATTGCTTGCTTTAGGTAGCCGATGTTATCAACTTCCGTTGATCCGGCCCTCTGGTTCGATGCTCGCTTTTATTTAGCGATTGCCTGCTTTAGGTAGCGGATGTTATCAACTTCGGTTGATCCGGCCCTCTGGTTTGATGCTCGCTTTTATTTAGCGATTGACTGCTTTAGGTAGCGGATGTTATCAACTTCGGTTGATCCGGCCCTCTGGTTCAATGCTCGCTTTTATTTAGCGATTGCCTGCTTTAGGTAGCGGATGTTATCAACTTCGGTTGATCCGACCCTCTGGTTCGATGCTCGCTTTTATTTAGCGAATTCCTGCTTTAGTTAGCGGATGTTATCAACTTCGGTTGATCCGACCCTCTGGTCTGATGCTCTCTTTTAGTTAGAAATTGCCTGCTTTAGTTAGTGGATGTTATCAACTTCGGTTGATCCGGCCCTCTAGTTCGTTGCTCGCTTTTATTTAGCGATTTCCTGCTTTAGGTAGCAGATATTATCAACGTCGGTTGATTTGATCCTCTGGTTCGATGCCCGCTTTTATTTAGTGATTGCCTGCTTTACTTAGTAGATGGTATCAAAATCGGTTGGCCTGGCCCTCTGGTTCGATGCTCACTTTTTTTTAGCGATTGCCTGCTTTAGGTAGCGGATGTTATCAACTTCGGTTGATCCGGCCCTCTGGTTCGATGCTCACTTTTATTTAGCGATTGCCTCTTTTATTTAGCGGATGTTATCAACTTCGGTTGATCCGGCCCTATGGTTCGATGCTCGCTTTTATTTAGCTATTGCCTGCTTTAGGTAGCGGATGTTATCTACTTCGGTTTATTCGGCCCTATGGTTCGATGCTCGTTTTTATTTAGCGATTGCCACCTTTAGGTAGCGGATGTTATCAACTTCGGTTCATCTGGCCCTCTAGTTTGATTCTCGCTTTCATTTAGCGATTGCCTATTTTTCTTAGCGGATGTTATCAACTTCGCTTGATCCGGCACTCTTGTTCGATGCTCGCTTTTATTTAGCGATTGCCTGCTTTAGGTAGCGGATGTTATCAACTTCGGTTGATCCGGCCCTCTGGTTCGATGCTCGCTTTTATTTAGCGATTGCCTGCTTTAGGTAGCAGATGTCATCAACTTCGGTTGATCCGACCCTCTGGTTCGATGCTCGCTTTTATTTAGCGAATTCCTGCTTTAGTTAGCGGATGTTATCAACTTCGGTTGATCCGACCCTCTGGTTCGATGCTCTCTTTTAGTTAGCAATTGCCTGCTTTAGTTAGTGGATGTTATCAACTTCGGTTGATCCGGCCCTCTAGTTCGTTGCTCGCTTTTATTTAGCGATTGCCTGCTTTAGGTAGCAGATATTATCAACGTCGGTTGATTCGATCCTCTGGTTCGATGCTCGCTTTTATTTAGTGATTGCCTGCTTTAGTTAGTAGATGGTATCAAAATCGGTTGGCCTGGCCCTCTGGTTCGATGCTCGCTTTTATTTAGCGATTGCCTGCTTTAGGTAGCGGATGTTATCAACTTCGGTTGATCCGGCCCTCTGGTTCGATGCTCACTTTTATTTAGCGATTGCCTCTTTTATTTAGCGGATGTTATCAACTTCGGTTGATCCGGCCCTATGGTTCGATGCTCGCTTTTATTTAGCTATTGCCTGCTTTAGGTAGCGGATGTTATCTACTTCGGTTTATTCGGCCCTATGGTTCGATGCTCGTTTTTATTTAGCGATTGGCACCTTTAGGTAGCGGATGTTATTAACTTCGGTTCATCTGGCCCTCTAGTTTGATTCTCGCTTTCATTTAGCGATTGCCTACTTTTGTTAGCGGATGTTATCAACTTCGCTTGATCCCGCCCTCTTGTTCGATGCTCGCTTTTATTTAGCGATTGCCTGCTTTAGGTAGCGGATGTTATCAACTTCGGTTGATCCGGCCCTCTGGTTCGATGCTCGCTTTTATTTAGCGATTGCCTGCTTTAGGTAGCAGATGTCATCAACTTCGGTTGATCCGGCCCTCTGGTTTGATGCTCGCTTTTATTTAGCGATTGCCTGCTTTAGGTAGCAGATATTATCAATTTCGGTTGATCCGGCCCTCTGGTTCGATGCTCGCTTTTATTTAGCGATTGCCTGCTTTAGGTAGCGGATGTTATCAACTTCGGTTGATTCGGTCCTCTGGTTTGATGCTCGCTTTTATTTAGCGATTGCTTGCTTTAGGTAGCGGATGTTATCAACTTCGGTTGATCCAGCCCTCTGGTTCGATGCTCGCTTTTATTTAGCGATTGCATACTTTAGGTAGCGGATGTTATTAACTTCGGTTGATACGGCCCTCTGGTTCGATGCTCGCTTTTATTTAGAGATAGCCTGATTTAGTTAGCGGATGTCATCAACTTCGGTTGATCCGGCCCCTGGTTCGATGCTCGCTTTTATTTAGCGATTGCCTGCTTTAGTTAGCGGATGTTATCAACGTCGGTTGATTCGATCCTCTGGTTCGATGCCCGCTTTTATTTAGTGATTGCCTGCTTTAGTTAGTAGATGGTATCAAAATCGGTTGGTCTGGCCCTCTGGTTCGATGCTCGCTTTTATTTAGCGATTGCCTGCTTTAGGTAGTGGATGTTATCAACTTCGGTATATCCGGCCCTCTGGTTCGATGCTCACTTTTATTTAGCGATTGCCTCTTTTATTTAGAAAATGTTATCAACTTCGGTTATTCCGGCCCTATGGTTCGATGCTCGCTTTTATTTAGCTATTGCCTGCTTTAGGTAGTGGATGTTATTAACTTCGGTTTATTCGGCCCTATGGTTCGATGCTCGTTTTTATTTAGCGATTGCCACCTTTAGGTAGCAGATGTTATTAACTTCGGTTTATTCGGCCCTATGGTTCGATGCTCGTTTTTATTTAGCGATTGCCACCTTTAGGTAGTGGATGTTATCAACTTCGGTTCATCTGGCCCTCTAGTTTGATTCTCGCTTTCATTTAGCGATTGCCTACTTTTGTTAGCGGATGTTATCAACTTCGGTTGATCCGGCCCTCTTGTTCGATGCTCGCTTTTATTTATCTATTGCCTGCTTTAGGTAGCGGATATTATCAACTTCGGTTGATCCGGCCCTCTGGTTCGATGCTCGCTTTTATTTAGCGATTGCCTGCTTTAGGTAGCAGATGTCATCAACTTCGGTTGATCCGGGCCTCTGGTTCGATGCTCGCTTTTATTTAGCGATTGCCTGCTTTAGTTAGTGGATGTTATCAACTTCGTTTGATCCGGCCCTTTGGTTATATGCTCGCTTTTATTTAGCGATTATCTGCTTTAGATAGCGAATGTTATCAACTTCGGTTGATCCGACCCTCTGGTTCGATGCTCGCTTTTATTTAGCGATAGCCTACGCCTCTGGTTTGATGCTCGCTTTTATTTAGCGATTGCCTACTTTGGGTAGCGGATGTTATCAACTTCGGTTGATCCGACCCTCTGGTTCGATGCTCGCTTTTATTTAGCGATTGCCTGCTTTAGGTAGCAGATGATATCAACTTCAGTTGATCTGGCCCTCTAGTTCGATGCTCGCTTTTATTTAGCGATTGCCTGCTTTAGGTAGCGGATGTTATCAACTTTGGTTGATCCGGCCCTCTGGTTCGATGCTCGCTTTTATTTAGCGATTGCTTGCTTTAGGTAGCGGATGTTATCAACTTCGGTTGATCCGGCCCTCTGGGTCAATGCCCCCTTTTATTTAGCGATTGCCTGCTTTATGTAGCAGATGTTATCAACTTCGGGTATCCGGCCCTCTGGTTCGATGCTCGCTTTATTTAGCGATTGCCTGCTTTTGGTAGCGGATGTTATCAACTTCGGTTGATCTGGCCCTCTGGTTCGATGCTCGCTTTTATTTAGCAATTTCCTGCTTTAGGTAGCGAATGTTATCAATTTCGGTTGATCCGGCCCTCTGGTTCGATGCTCGCTTTTATTTAGCGATTGCCTGCTTTAGGTAGCGGATGTTATCAACTTCGGTTGATCCGGTCCTCCGGTTCGATGCTCGCTTTTATTTAGCGATTGCCTGCTTTAGGTAGCGGATGTTATCAACTTCGGTTGATCCTGCCCTCTAGTTCGATGCTCGCTTTTATTTAGCGATTGGCTACTTTGGGTAGCGGATGTTATCAACTTCGGTTGATACGGCCCTCTGGTTCGATGCTCGCATTTATTTAGAGATTTCCTGATTTAGTTAGCGGATGTCATCAACTTCGGTTGATCCGACCCTCTGGTTCGATGCTCGCTTTTATTTAGCGATTTCCTGCTTTAGTTAGCGGATGTTATCAACGTCGATTGATTCGATCCTCTGGTTCGATGCCCGCTTTTATTTAGTGATTGCCTGCTTTAGTTAGTAGATGGTATCAAAATCGATTGGTCTGGCCATTTGTTTCGATGATCGCTTTTATTTAGCAATTGCCTGCTTTAGGTAGCGGATGTTATCAACTTCGGTTGATCCGGCCCTCTGGTTTGATGCTCGCTTTTATTTAGCGATTGCCTGCTTTAGGTAGCGGATGTTATCAACTTCGGTTGATCCAGCCCTCTGGTTCGATGCTCGCTTTTATTTAGCGATTGCCTACTTTAGGTAGCGGATGTTATCAACTTCGGTTGATACGGCCCTCTGGTTCGATGCTCGCTTTTATTTAGAGATTGCCTGATTTAGTTAGCGGATGTCATCAACTTCGGTTGATCCGACCCTGTGGTTCGATGCTCGCTTTTATTTAGCGATTTCCTGCTTTAGTTAGCGGATATTATCAACGTCGGTTGATTCGATCCTCTGGTTCGATGCCCGCTTTTATTTAGTGATTGCCTGCTTTAGTTAGTAGATGGTATCAAAATCGATTGGTCTGGCCATTTGGTTCGATGATCGCTTTTATTTAGCGATTGCCTGCTTTAGGTAGCGGATGTTATCAACTTCGGTTGATCCGGCCCTCTGGTTTGATGCTCGCTTTTATTTAGCGATTGCCTGCTTTAGGTAGCGGATGTTATCAACTTCGGTTGATCCAGCCCTCTGGTTCGATGCTCGCTTTTATTTAGCGATTGCCTACTTTAGGTAGCGGATGTTATCAACTTCGGTTGATACGGCCCTCTGGTTCGATGCTCGCTTTTATTTAGAGATTGCCTGATTTAGTTAGCGGATGTCATCAACTTCGGTTGATCCGACCCTCTGGTTCGATGCTCGCTTTTATTTAGTGATTGCCTGCTTTAGTTAGCGGATGTTATCAATGCTATTTGAAAAATTGCTTAATGAAAAATAAAGTGAGTAAAGATATAATAGAGACATCGACACAAGCATTTGTTTACGCAGTTCTTCACTTTCATCCTCGCGTGTCTGTACGTTTGCATATAATTTCCAATGTGGAATTATGATACTTTCTTACTATGCAAAAAGTCGATGTACAAGAAAAATGTTCAATAGCAACCATACAAACACTATCGATTCTGATGTTGATTCAACCCCTTTTCTTCTTTTGATCTTGAGTAAGACCAAGACAACAATGGATGCCAATTGACTTATCGATATTGCTACTCCTTTGCGCTCTTTATCTCCAAAGCTTTCACACACGATCAATTGCACCAATGTTTCCACAAGACTTCAATTCGTCGTTCTTCGTTACTTCCTTTGCATTCTTTATCTCCAAAGGATCCTTTATGTACTTTATATCCAAAGGCTTTCACGATGTCGTAATCGTCTCTTGAACGTCTTGCACGAAACCCCCCAAATCTATACACGATCTTAGAGGATAGACCCACCGTTTTTTGGATGAAGACCCTTACAAATCTCAATCCAATATCTCGGCTACACAAGAACCCAATTGAACCTTATCAGGCCTTCGCCTAGCTGGCACCCCAACAGAAGATTATTATGTGTGATTTGTCACTGTGTAGACATAGGACGGAGGTTGTAGAGAATAAGCAAATGCAGACTAATTTTATGGTATCACTAGTTTGGAATGAAGCATGAATGATGTGTTTATAGTTTTGCAAGATTGGTAGCAAAGAGGTAATACTTGGAGTAAAAGAAATAAACAAACTTGACCAACTTAAACAACATGTGTTGGCCTGAACGTTGAATGTGTCGGCACATAATGTCAAAAATAATAACATATGCCGACCTAAAAGTACCTATGTGTCAGCCCAAATCATACAGAGACTACATCCTTATTTCTGACAGTAGATGTGCTAGTCTGTAGCACGTATGTGCTGACACATAATTTTGGAACTTTCAGTATGTATCGACCTGAAAGGGTCTATGTGCCTACCCAAGTCAAACAGAGACTGCAGCCTTATTTAGGACATTAGATGTGTCGTCCTCTAGCACATATGTGCCGATACATAATGTTGAAACTTCCAGTATGTGCCGACCGAGATAGGCATATGTCGATCCAACCAAGTCAGAGCCTACAGGCTTTAATATTGAGTTACATGTGTCGGCCTGAAATGTGTATGTGCCGACACATGTATGCATAAATATGTTTTTCATGTTCTTGGGCAAGTTCAAGGTGGTTTTTAATGATTCCTAAGACCTCTAATGCAAGGGAGCCATACATACTCAGAGTTTCTATATAGTATACCAAAATGCAAAGTATTTTCAATGTTTTGACATCATGCAAAAAATCTCATGGTGAAGTTGCACTCACATACTCTACCTTTTTTATGATAGCAAAACTTACGAAGGTGCATTTCATGTTGTTATTGAAGGCTCCCCCTGACGTTGTACTTTCCAAATTCATCTCACAATGTGTTGCACCCCAAAATTTACCCAACCTTTCTTTACCTAGCTTGTGTTTCATCTCATTCATATTAGCATTATCATCTGCATTTCATTGACATGTATGCAAAAGATCAAGAGGTATGACTACCAATCAAGGGCTACACAAGACTATGAAGATAGCTAAGAGTGTTATTCAAGTGTTCAAGGGTTGATATCCTCACCAGAGAAGCCAAAGATCCTTAGAGAGAGTGGCTGAAGCCAAGTGTGTATGTCTCCTAACTAGAGAGTTGAGGGAAGATCATCAGACGATTCTGAAATCATGAAGTTGGACTTGAGGTCTTGAGAGAGCTCATTAGAAGTGTTGAAGATCATTTTGAAGCCTAGACAGGTCATTAGGTGAAAGGATATGAAGGTATACCCAAGATTGGTAAAACTAGGGTTTCATCTGGTCAACCCTAGGATAACTAATGATTTGAAGAAGGTTGAGACCTAATTCAAGAGCCATGTGATCTTGGATTGATGTGTTGAGATGTCCAAGGGGTGATTCCAAGGTCAACTTATCATGAATCAAGAGTGTGAGAAGTTGCTAGGCTAGGGTTGTTATGCTTGACAGTGTAAAATCCCTTGGTTTGGTGCCTATCTTCAAGACGACTTAACTCAAGATGAGAGTTTCACCTCACCTTGACCCCAACATGATTTTTGTAGGGCATGATCTTAGCTTTAATTTGAGTACTAAAGGTCCTTGATAGGGTTTATAGAACTCAAGTTATGAGCCAGACAAGTTACAAGTCATCTGAGGCATATGAATTTGGAGCTTGAAAGTTACCCAACTTGCATGACACTTTTGCCCTAGAAGGATGATTCCTATGAACTTTTGGTCAACATGAATGTTGTTCCTTATCCTCTTAGATTTCTAGAAAGTACTAGAAGTCCATGATTGGATTTGTAGAACTCAAGTTATGGCTTTGACAACTCAAGGGTATTTTGGATATTTGGAATTACAGGTCATTTTTGGTAATGGGTCTATTTCACTACCTTAGGCACCTCAAATGAACTTTTGATCAACTTAAAAGTTGTTCAAAATGGGGTTTTTAGTCCAACCATGACCCCAAGCATCCATTGATATGGAGTGAAAATGGAAGAGTATGAAGAAATTTGGGAAAAAGATCACTTAAGGCATTAAAGAATGAAAAAATTCAAAATAAATCATAATGACTCAAAACTTCACAAGTTTGTGCTTATTTTGATTGGAAATGATATTTTAAGGACAATGGAAATTTCACATTTGTGATTTGAGGCTCATTTCATGGACATTGAATTGATTACTTCATGATGAAGTAACATAACAAATCTTGGCCATTGGATCCATTCACTCACTCAATCTGAGCCATTCATCTCCAAAGAGTATTATGCAAGCTATTGGAGCAGAGTTTGAGTTGAAACAGAGCTGGAACACGCATATGCCATAGTTGAATTTTGAAGGAAAATGAAATTTTGGATTCTCCATTTTGGGCCATGATTGGGCCATCTTAAGATCTAAACAGCTTCTATTTAAGTTGATAATCACATTTAGGTCATTTTTGGAGATCAATTGGAGCAAAAACCGTTATTGTAGTTAGGATTGTGGAGCTTTCGAGCAACAAGTGAATTTGGAGTTTGAGGAAGATTCAAGCATTTTAGAGCATCAAGAATCATCCAAAAGTATTCAGTGAAGCAATCTGCAACATTTGAGGCCAGGATTTGCGTGCGAGAACCTTCAATTTGAAGCTTTTTTCCAGGTTTTTATTCTTCAAAACTGCTCTAGATTTAGGCATGTTTAGATTGGAATTAGCATGTGGTTAAGTTGTAGATGCAACCTAGAACGATTTAGTATCATAATGGTGACGTTTCGTGATGATTCATGAGGAGATGAGATTTCCGTTTGGACTTATATCTAGGTGATCCTTGAGAATTAGCATGAATATATTAGTGGTTCTTGATCTCTAAAGAGTGAGGATCATTTCTGTGTAAACAATTTTGAGTTTGGTGATAGTTATGGAAGTGAGTGATTTTCTGTTCATCTTCGTTTTCGGAGATTCATGAAGAATTGATACAAATGGAATGGATATTATTGCTCAGTGTGAAGAGGCGAGGGGAACAGTATAATTTTCTTGAAGTTTGGTGAAATTTGGGTGTCTGGTGTTGTTGTGCTCGCCGGAGAAGAAGGTGGTGCTCTTTTCCGGCCACCGTGGCTGTAATTTCCCTCCTGGATCAGTTTCAAACGAGGAAGATGACTGAGAGGCGTTGATTTCATTGACTGAGTTGTTGCATCTGAGGGTGGAGGTTTAGTCTTCTTAGGGTTTGGTGAGGTGGCTTCACAAGAAACATGGGATGAGCATACTTTATCATTGAACGGATAGGATTAGACTATACCATAGGGATTAGTCAACTGAAGTACACAAGGCCTGGGAACCAAAACGCAGCGCTCCATTTAATAGGTGGCATACGCGCAACCCTTTGATCTGTGGACTAGTAGTCTAATCCTGTGGCCATGATATTTTCTGTTGTTTTTTAATTCTTTAATTCATTTTTGATTTTCTTAAATTGATTTTATCTTCTAAAATTCATATAAAATTGATTATTGATCAGAAAAATATAACAAAAATATGTGCATGATCCTGATTTAATTCCTGATATTTCCATACCCTTAGATTTTATTTTGGTGTTATTTTCAATTTAATATCCATTTTCTATTTTTTGATAAATGTTTTAAAATGCATAATATGATTATCTTGCTTGTTGATTTTATTCCCAATTCATGCTCTTGATTTTGATGCTGATTTTTGGCTGGCTGATTATAGACATGTTGGTGATGTTATGTGATCTTTGTTGAGATTTTTAGATGATTCTAAATAGGGTTTTGATATAGTTGTTTAGGAGCTTTCCTTGTTGGATCCCCCTTAGTGCACTCTTGGGATTTAGATTTTATTTGAACCTCTAGGATTAGGTTTAGCCCCTGGTTTTTGTACCATAGATTGTTAATACATGTAGGATAATGTAGGATTTTCCTTGAGGTTTGTAGAATTGATTTTCTATTAGTTCCCCATTTTACAAGTTAGCTTTAGTTTAGGTGACCCTAACTTTGAGAACTTCATAGACTAACCTTGTAAATGACCATTAGATAATTCTAAGGATCATATCCTTTCTTGATAGAATGGTAAGTAGGTAGATACCTCATTAGAACTTTGCTAAAGCCTTGATAGAGCTTTTGATTCCCCTAGCTTAGGTGATCCTTGTAGCTAGTCTGTAGGGTTTCTTAGGAGTGTTGTGTTGCCTTCTGTCCCCTATGTGATTTCTTCCTTGGGCTTTGCCCTACCCTCTTTATCCAAGTCTTGAAGAGGAACCCTCTTGAGAGAGCCTAATCCTTCCTTTGGTTGGATTCTATGCATTCCTCAGGAGGTTGAGCCTTGAATTGACATTTCCCAGTATAGTACATTCCTTTGGTTTGTACTATCTTTCTCCTTCAAGTCTTGATGAGGAGCCCTCCTAGGAGAGCCTAATCCTTCCTTTGGTTGGATTATGTGCATTCCTCAGGAGGTTGAGCCTTGGATTGACATTCTTGGCATGGTATATTCCCTTGGTTTATATACTGTCATCCATCTTAAAGTCCTTTTCTTAGGATCCCTCTTGGGAGAGCCTAATCCTTCCCTTGGTTGGATTCTGTGCATTCCTCAACAGGTTGAGCCTGAGATGGACATTCTGTGTTGATACACTTTAAATCAATTACCCTTAGATTGATATCTAGGACCAATACCCAACTTTCTGTCCTATCGACATAGGATCCCTCTTGGGAGAGCCTAATCCTTCCCTTGGTTGGATTCTGTGCATTCCTCAAGAGGTTGAACCCATGATGGACTTTGGTGTTGATACACCTCCAACCTGATGTAGCCTGGGATGACTTCCCTGTTACTCATTTTGGTCTCTCTCTTGTTTGAATTGCTTGATGCATTAGAATAGGATCATGTTTAGATTACTTTAGGCTAGGAGCATGACTGCTTAGAGGTTGAGTGGGTCTCCCTCTGCTTGTTTGCATGAAGGGTTGAGGTGATCCTCCCCTTGCTTGTGTGTTGTTATTCTTTTCTATCTGTGTGGTTGCATTAGAGGTTGAGTCTGTCTATCTCTGCTTGTCTGTGTTCTTTTTGCTTGATTTCAGAGACGTTGAGTGAGTCTCCCTCTGCTTGTATTGCTGCAATGCATGTGCATCTTTACTGTTATCTGTATATCTATTTATTGTTTAGCTGATGCTTTATCTGTTGGCTGTATCCCATTGATATGATCCCCTAGGATTCTCACTTCCTTTGATAAGGAAGTGATGATTATAACTTTAGGTTGAAACCTATGCATAATAGTTTCTAGGAGTTCCCTATTTCAAGCCTCAACCATAGGATGAATCCTCGGCATGACAACATTAGGACTAGACAGTTTCCCCGTAGAGTTCGTTCTCTTTTCTCTCTAAAACAACAGTAAAAAACGTAATAAAGGCAAGTTAGTACAAGTGCATTACGAGCCTTAAGCTACTTGGGAAATGATAATTGAGCAGTATCCTCTCAATCATCTAGAGTGTTTAGTATATGTCCTTTGGACGATATATGACGCATTCGCTCCTAAGTCATAGTCTCTAGTGTTGTACTGACTATAGACAACCATAAAAAACACTTCTTCCGTAAAAGACAGAAAACAAACTTCAAACCTTTTTGCCCCGTGGGCCCATAATTCAAAGGAAAGCTTTTCTGAAGAAAAGAGTGTCGTTAACTCCCAATTCTACCGCAAACGGTAACGCATGAGTCTCTAACGAGCAAGCTGCATACACCAAACTGCTGGAACTGTTTGTTAACCCTACTCGGAAAAACAGATGAATCTGAACCCCCATAATCCGTATTATCCCGAACTACGTAAGCTCTGATCTCTCATACCTATTGAGAGTACGTAGGCACAATACTGACGTATTGGCGAGCCACCTTCCCCCCCGTTACCCGTAGTTAGCCGAACTACGTTGACTCTGATTTCTCATTCTCTGATGAGAATACGTAGGCATAAAGTGCGACGCTTTGCAGAGTCATTTTCTTTTCTTTTCAGACCAGCCTTGATAGGTAGATAGTAAAACCAACCCGTCAGATAAACACAACAAGCGTGGATCCCATCGAGTACTATGGACGTGAGGGGTGCTAATACCTTCCCCTTGCGTAACCGACTCCCGAATCTATACATGGTTGCGATGACCTAATCTTATAACTTTTCATCAGGTTTTTCCGATCGTTTCCTTTCCCTTTCTGTGGGATAAATAACGAAAGGTGGCGACTCTTCTGTTTTGCCGGCACCTTATTTTCGCGGTAGCGACAATATGCTTCTCCCCTTTGGCAAAATCAAAAAGAAAGATAGCTAATCGTGAGAAGTATCATATTCCAAATACAAATTCAAATATATCATTTAGAGGCAATTTTGCATAGAAGAGGAACGATCACATATCCTCATATATATGTAATGATGAAAAAGTTGATAAATAACAAGCATTACAAATCAAGTAACACAGAGTACAATTAAATAAATAAAGCATTGCAAGAGCAAACTCATCAATTTGCTACAATAGTGTCACGTATACCAAATATATCATAAAAGAACTAGTGATGCCACACACGCATGTGCCTAGCATAGCGACAAGAACATGTCACTACTCAATCCAAGATGAAAAACGTTATCAAAACATGAGACATGCAATAACAGTAAAAATTTATGTAATTATCAAGCTTAAATATAATAAACAAAATGAGCCACATGCTTATACACTTAAGAACAAACTTACACAAATGTGAAAGAGTTAATACATGAAGTCACTATAAGTATATACATTGAGAACATACAATGGTTATCAATAAAAAATTTTGGAAATGAACATTCATGGTCTTCATCATTTGAGAGAATATCAAACAATTTTAACCAACAAATAACATGCTCTAAGAAAAGTATTACTTTCAAGGAGAAATTGAAACAATTACTACCTCACTCTTGATGGGATGAACGATGCACTCACATGATGTTAAAAACTCAAAATTAAACGTTAGTGCAATACTATAAAGTGAAAGCAACAAGATAGAAATTTAAACGACACTTGAGATATTAATGATCCCTAATTCTCCACGAATGTTGAAAAATGATTTCGTTGCAAGAGGTTTTTTGAAAATTTCGGCAAGTTAATTTTTACTATCTACATGCTCAAAAATAACGTCCCCTTTTTCAACATGATGGCGAAGAAAGTGATGACGAATCTCGATATGTTTAGTGCAAGAATTTAGTACCATATTCTTGGTTAGATTGATTGCACTAGTGTTGTAGCACATGATAGGAATATGTGAAAGTTTGATGTCAAAGTCTAGCAATTGTTGCTTAAGCCACAAAATTTGGGCACAACAACTACCGGCGACCACATATTCCGCTTCGGCAGTTGACAAAGCTACAAATACTTTATTTTTACTATGCCAACTAACCAAAGATTTTGAAAACATGTGACAAGTACCACTAGTGCTTTTCCTATCCAATTTGCAACTGGCAAAGTCGGAATCGGAATAACCAACCAAACTACAATCTCTTCCCTTGTAATACCAAAGCCCAAACATAGAAGTACTAATAAGGTATCTAAGAATACACTTAACTTCCTTAAAGTGTGATTCCTTGGAAGACGATTGATATTGAGCACACATGCAAACTTTAAACATATTGTCGGGCTTAAACGCTGTAAGATATATAAGTGATCTGATCATACCTCTATACTTCTTCATATCAACATCCTTACCCTTTTCATCTATATCCAAGTTTCCATTTTTGCCATAGGTGTGCCAATATCCTTTGCACCGTCCATTCCGAATCTTTTTAGTAATTCGAGACAATACATGGTTTGTCAAACAAATGTTCCATTCAAGAGTTGTTTAATTTTAAGTCTAAGGAAGTAGTTTAGCTCCCCCATAATACTCATTTCAAACTCTTCCTCCATAAGTTTAGAGAACTCCTTGACAAGATGCATGTTAGTTGATCCAAAAATGATATCATCAACATAAATTTGAACAAGTAAAGTATGTTTTCCTTGACGTTTAATAAACAGAGTGGTGTCCACCTTTCCTCTTGAATATCCTTGCTCAAGCAAAAACTTCCTAAGACGGTCATACCATGCCTGAGGGGCTTGTTTAAGACCATACAACACATGTTTTAGCTTAAAAACATGATTAGGATACTCAAAATTTTCAAAACTGGGAGGTTATGAGACATACACCTCTTCATTTATGTGGTTGTTAAGGAACACACTTTTTATGTCCATTTGATATAATTTGAAGTTCTTAGCATAAGCATAAGCGAGTAATATTCGGATAGCCTCGAGTCGGGCTACGAAAGCATAAGTCTCATCATAGTCAATCTCTTCCTCTTGGTTATACCCTCGAGCTAATAGTCGGGCTTTATTTCGAGTTATCGTACCATGCTCGTCAAGTTTGCTACTAAATACCCATTGTGTGCCAATGACTTGATGATGTTGTGGACATGGGACGAGGTCCCAAACATCATTTCTTTCATATTTATTCAATTCTTCTTGCATTGCTAAAAGCCAATGCTCATCAAGTAAGGCATCCTTAGCGTTTTTAGGTTCAAATTCTGAAACAAAAGCATGGTGACAACATAAATTACTTATCTTAAAGCGTGTTGTTACCCCTTTTGTGATGTCATCGATAATATTGTCAATAGGATGATCCTTGGAGGTTCTCCACTCCAATAGAAGACCGTCATTTTCTTGTTGACTTTCATCAACATTCTTTTCTTAGTTATCATCTTCCTCCTTATTAATATCCACCGCTTTAGGTTGATCAATATCTTTGTTGGTGTCTTTGAGCATGTCTTCCATAGATGTACCTACATCAAGAAAAGAAATACATTTCCCAACACTATTTGGGAAAGTCTCATCAAAAGTAACATGAACAAACTCCCCAACACTAAGTAATCTCTTATTATAGACTCTATATGCTTTACTAGATTGTGAGTATCCAAGAAAGATACCTTCATCGGCTTTCACGTCAAATTTTCCAAGATTATCTTTTCCATTATTCAAAACAAAACACATACATCTGAATACATGAAGGTGTGACAAATTTGGTTTTCTACCCTTTAATAATTCATATGAGGTTTTGTCAAGAATAGGACAAAGAAATATCTTATTAGAGACATAACATTCCGTGCTCACGACATCGGTGCAAAGGTATTTTGGTAGACCACAATCATTGAGCATCGTTCTTGCCAACTCCCCTAAAACACGACTTTTGCGCTACACAACTCCATTTTGTTGTGGAGTTCGGGGAGCCAAAAACTTATGTTCGATACCAAGTTTATCACAACATTTTTCAAAAAGATGATTTTCAAATTCACCTCCATGATCACTTCAGATGGAAATTATTTTGGAATTCAATTTATTTTGAGATAACTTGGCAAAACGTACGAAAGCCGAGAACGTTTCATCTTTGCTGCATAAAAAAAAAGTCCAACAAAATCTTGAGTATTCATCTAGAATTACCAAACCGTAATAAATCCCACCTAGGCTTTTGGTCCTTGAAGGTCTAAATAAATCCATGTGAAGGAGCTCAAGGGGTCTCGATGTTGAAACAATGTTTTTATAATTAAACGAGATCCTTCATTGTTTGCTCTTTGGACATGGATCACATAGGTGATCTTTTAAAAACTTTATCTTTGGTAGACCAATTACTAAATATTTTGCGACTATTTTATTATGTAGATCAAAGTTAACGTGTGCTAAATGTCGATGCCATAACCATAAATTTTCACTCACGGTAACAAGACATTTGGAATTATTCACGAATACACTTCCTAAGTCTAGCATATAGATATTGTTTACCCTCACACCATTAAACATATAATCCTTCTTTTCATTATGTGCAATTATACAACGATATTTGGCAAAATTTACCTTGTACCTATTGTCACATAATTGACTAATGCTAAGAAGGCTATGTTTAAGGACTTCTACTAACATAACACTTGAGATAGTAATAGTCGAGGGATTACCTATACTACATTTTCCAAGTATGGAACCTTTGTTGTCATCACCGTAAGACACATATTCTTTCTTCTTCACCACAAAGTAGGAGAATAGAGAAATGTCTCCCGTCATGTGTGTTGAGCATCCATTATCGATAATCCATTTTCCCGTCATAGAGTCAAGACACTCAACCTACATAAAATCAAACAAAGGTGGTTGTTACCCAATTCTCATTGGGTCCTTGGGAGTAAGTGAAATAATGTTTGCATTTGGGCAACCATTGAAAAGTGTCATTTGGTACTAGAAAGCACCTAAATTTTCATTTTTCTATGGTATGGTCTTTCTTGAAGAATAGTGACAAAAAATCAATGATGAGATTTACTTAGCGATTGCCTGCTTTAGGTAGCGGATGTCATTAACTTTGGTTGATCCGGCCCTCTGGTTCGATGCTCGCTTTTATTTAGCGATTGCCTGCTTTAGTTAGCGGATGTTATCAACTTCGGTTGATTCGGCCCTCTAGTTCGATGCACGCTTTTATTTAGCGATTGTCTGCTTTAGATAGCGGATGTTATCAACTTCAGTTGATCCGATCCTCTGGTTTGATGCTCTCTTTTATTTAGCGATTGCATGCTTTAGTTAGTGGATGTTATCAACTTCGGTTGATCCGGCCCTCTAGTTGGATGCTCGCTTTTATTTAGCGATTACCTGCTTTAAGTAGCGGATGTTATCAACTTTGATTGATCCGGCCCTCTGGTTCGATGCTCCCTTTTATTATTGATTGCCTGCTTTAGGTAGCGGATGTTTTCAACTTCGGTTGATCCGGCCATCTGGTTCGATGCTCGTTTTTATTTCGCGATTCTCTGTTTTAGGTAGCGAATGTTATCAACTTCGGTTGATCCGGCCCTCTGGTTCGATGCTCGCGTTTATTTAGTGATTACCTACTTTAGGTAGCGGATGTTATCAACTTCGGTTGATTTGGCCCTCTGGTTCGATGCTCGCTTTTATTTAGCGATTCCCTGCTTTAGCTAGCGGATGTTAATAACTTCGGTTGATCTGGCTCTTTGGTTCGATGCTCGCTTTTATTTAGCGATTGCATGCTTTAGGTAGCGGATGTTATCAACATCGGTTGTTCCGACCCTCTGGTTCAATGCTCGATTTTATTTAGCGATTGCCTACTTTAGGTAGCGGATGTTATCAACTTCGGTTGATCCGGCCATCTGGTTCGATGCTCCCTTTTATTTAGTGATTGCCTGCTTTAGGTAGCAGATGTTATCAACTTCGGTTGATCTGGCAATCTTGTTCGATGCTCTTTTTTATTTAGTGATTGCCTACTTTAGGTAGCGGATGTTATCAGCTTCGGTTGATCCGTCCCTCTGGGTCGATGCTCGCGTTTATTTAGTAATTGCCTACTTTAGATAGCGGATGTTATCAACTTCGGTTGATCTGGCCCTCTGGTTCGATTCTTGCTTTTATTTAGCGATTCCATGCTTTAGGTAGCGGATGTTATCAACTTCGGTTGATCCGGCCCTCTTGTTCGATGCTCGCTTTTATTTAGCGATTGCCTGCTTTAGGTAGCGGATGTTATCAACTTCGGTTGATCCGGCCCTCTGGTTCGATGCTCGTTTTGATTTAGCGATTGCCTGCTTTAGGTAGCGGATGTTGTCAACTTCGGTTGATCCGGCCCTCTGGTCCAATGCTCCCTTTTATTTAGCGATTGGCTGCTTTGGGTTGCGGATGTTATCAACTTCGATTGATTCGGCCATCTGGTTCGATGCTCGTTTTTATTTAGCGATTCTCTGTTTTAGGTACCGGATGTTATCAACTTCGATTGATCAGGCCCTCTGGTTCGATGCTCGCGTTTATTTAGTGATTGCCTACTTTAGGTAGCGGATATTATCAACTTCGGTTGATCTGGCCCTCTGGTTCGATGCTCACTTTTATTTAGCGATTCCCTGCTTTAGGTAGCGGGAGTTATCAACTTCGGTTGATCCGGCCCTCTGGTTCGACGCTCGCTTTTATTTAGCGATTGCCTGCTTTAGGTAGCGGATGTTATCAACTTCGTTTGATCCGCCCTCTAGTTCGATGCTCGTTTTGATTTAACGATTTCCTGCTTTAGTTAGTAGATGGTATCAAAATCGGTTGGTCTGGCCCTTTGGTTTGATGCTCGCTTTTATTTAGCGATTGGATGCTTTAGGTAGCGGATGTTATCAACTTCGGTTGATCCGGCCATCTGGTTAGATGCTCGTTTTTATTTAGCGATTGCCTCTTTTATTTAGCGGATGTTATCAACTTCGGTTGATCCGACCCTATGGTTCGATGCTCGCTTTTATTTAGCTATTGCCTGCTTTAGGTAGCGGATGTTATCAACTTCGGTTTATTCGGCCCTATGGTTCGATGCTCGTTTTTATTTAGCGATTGCCACCTTTAGGTAGCGGATGTTATCAACTTCGGTTCATCTGGCCCTCTAGTTTGATTCTCGCTTTCATTTAGCGATTGCCTACTTTTATTAGCAGATGTTATCAACTTCGGTTGATCCGGCCCTCTTGTTCGATGCTCGCTTTTATTTAGCGATTGCCTGCTTTAGGTAGCGGATGTTATCAACTTCGGTTGATCCGGCCCTCTGGTTTGATGCTCGCTTTTATTTAGCGATTTCCTGCTTTAGGTAGCAGATGTTATCAACGTCGGTTGATTCGCCCCTCTGGTTCGATGCTCGCTTTTATTTAGTGATTGCCTACTTTAGGTAGCGAATGTTATCAACTTCGGTTGATTTGGCCCTCTGGTTCGATGCTCGCTTTTATTTAGCGATTCCCTGCTTTAGGTAGCGGATGTTAATAACTTCGGTTGATCCGGCTCTTTGGTTCGATGCTCGCTTTTATTTAGCGATTGCTTGCTTTAGGTAGCGGATGTTATCAACATCGGTTGTTCCGGACCTCTGGTTCAATGCTCGATTTTATTTAGCGATTGCCTACTTTAGGTAGCGGATGTTATCAACTTCGGTTGATCCGTCCATCTGGTTCGATGCTCCCTTTTATTTAGTAATTTCCTGCTTTAGGTAGCAGATGTTATCAACTTCGGTTGATCCGGCAATCTTGTTTGATGCTCGTTTTTATTTAGTGATTTCCTACTTTAGGTAGCGGATGTTATCAACTTCGGTTGATCCGGCCCTCTGGTTTGATGCTCGCTTTTATTTAGCGATTGCCTGCTTTAGGTAGCGAATGTTATCAACTTCGGTTGATCCGGCCCTCTGGTTCGATGCTCGCTTTTATTTAGCGATTGCCTGCTTTAGGTAGCGGATGTTATCAACTTCGGTTGATCCGGCCCTCTGGTTCGATGCTCGCTTTTATTTAGCGATTGCGTGCTTTAGGTAGCGTATGTTATCAACTTCGGTTGATTCGGCCCTCTGGTTCGATGCTCGCTTTTATTTAGCAATTGCCTACTTTAGGTAGCGGATGTTATCAACTTCGGTTCATCCGACCCTCTAGTTTGATGCTCGCTTTTATTTAGCAATTTCCTGCTTTAGTTAGCGGATGTTATCAACTTCGGTTGATCCGGCCCTCTGGTTCGATGCTCGCTTTTATTTAGCGATTACCTGCTTTAGGTAGCGGATGTTATCAACTTCGGTTGATCCGGTCCTCTAGTTCGATGCTCGCTTTTATTTACCGATTGCCTGCTTTAGTTAGCGGATGTTATCAACTTCGGTTGATTCGGCCCTCTGGTTCGATGCTCGCTTTTATTTAGCGATTGCCTGCTTTAGGTAGAGGATGTTATCAACTTCGATTGATCCGGCCCTCTGGTTCAATGCTTGCTTTTATTTAGCGATTGCCTGCTTTAGGTAGCGGATGTTATCAACTTCGGTTGATCCGACCCTCTGGTTCGATGCTCGCTTTTATTTAGCGATTTCTTGCTTTAGTTAGCGGATGTTATCAACTTCGGTTGATCCGACCCTCTGGTTCGATGCTCTCTTTTAGTTAGCAATTTCCTGCTTTAGTTAGTGGATGTTATCAACTTCGGTTTATCCGGCCCTCTAGTTCGTTGGTCGCTTTTATTTAGCGATTGCCTGCTTTAGGTAGCAGATATTATCAACGTCGGTTGATTCGATCCTCTGGTTCGATGCCCGCGTTTATTTAGTGATTGCCTGCTTTAGTTAGTAGATGGTATCAAAATCGGTTGGTCTGGCCCTCTGGTTCGATGCTCGCTTTTATTTAGCGATTGCCTGCTTTAGGTAGCGGATGTTATCAACTTCGGTTGATCCGGCCCTCTGGTTCAGTGCTCACTTTTATTTAGCGATTGCCTCTTTTATTTATCGGATGTTATCAACTTCGGTTGATCCGGCCCTATGGTTCGATGCTCGCTTTTATTTAGCTATTGCCTGCTTTAGGTAGAGGATGTTACCAACTTCGGTTTATTCGGTCCTATGGTTCGATGCTCGTTTTTATTTAGCGATTGCCACCTTTAGGTAGCGGATGTTATCAACATCGGTTCATCTATCCCTCTAGTTTGATTCTTTCTTTCATTTAGCGATTGCCTACTTTTATTAGTGGATGTTATCAACTTCGGTTGATCCGGCCCTCTTGTTCGATGCTCGCTTTTATTTAGCGATTGCCTGCTTTAGGTAGCGGATGTTATCAACTTCGGTTGATCCGGCCCTCTGGTTCGATGCTCGCTTTTATTTAGCAATTTCCTGCTTTAGGTAGCAGATGTTATCAACGTCGGTTGATTCGCCCCTCTGGTTCGATGCTCGCTTTTATTTAGTGATTTCCTACTTTAGGTAGCGGATGTTATCAACTTCGGTTGATCCGGCCCTCTGGTTTGATGCTCGCTTTTATTTAGCGATTGCCTGCTTTAGGTAGCGAATGTTATCAACTTCGGTTGATCCGGCCCTCTGGTTCGATGCTCGCTTTTATTTAGCGATTGCCTGCTTTAGGTAGCGGATGTTATCAACTTCGGTTGATCCGGCCCTCTGGTTCGATGCTCGCTTTTATTTAGCGATTGCCTGCTTTAGGTAGCGGATGTTATCAACTTCGGTTGATCCGGCCCTCTGGTTCGATGCTCGCTTTTATTTAGCAATTGCCTACTTTAGGTAGCGGATGTTATCAACTTCGGTTCATCCGACCCTCTAGTTCGATGCTCGCTTTTATTTAGCAATTTCCTGCTTTAGTTAGCGGATGTTATCAACTTCGGTTGATCCGGCCCTCTGGTTCGATGCTCGCTTTTATTTAGCAATTTCCTGCTTTAGGTAGCAGATGTTATCAACGTCGGCTGATTCGCCCCTCTGGTTCGATGCTCGCTTTTATTTAGTGATTTCCTACTTTAGGTAGCGGATGTTATCAACTTCGGTTGATCCGGCCCTCTGGTTTGATGCTCGCTTTTATTTAGCGATTGCCTGCTTTAGGTAGCGAATGTTATCAACTTCGGTTGATCCGGCCCTCTGGTTCGATGCTCGCTTTTATTTAGCGATTGCCTGCTTTAGGTAGCGGATGTTATCAACTTCGGTTGATCCGACCCTCTGGTTCGATGCTCGCTTTTATTTAGCGATTGCCTGCTTTAGGTAGCGGATGTTATCAACTTCGGTTGATCCGGCCCTCTGGTTCGATGCTTGCTTTTATTTAGCAATTGCCTACTTTAGGTAGCGGATGTTATCAACTTCGGTTCATCCGACCCTCTAGTTCGATGCTTGCTTTTATTTAGCAATTTCCTGCTTTAGTTAGCGGATGTTATCAACTTCGGTTGATCCGGCCCTCTGGTTCGATGCTCGCTTTTATTTAGCGATTACCTGCTTTAGGTAGCGGATGTTATCAACTTCGGTTGATCCGGTCCTCTAGTTCGATGCTCGCTTTTATTTACCGATTGCCTGCTTTAGTTAGCGGATGTTATCAACTTCGGTTGATTCGGCCCTCTAGTTCGATGCTCGCTTTTATTTAGTGATTGCCTGCTTTAGTTAGTAGATGGTATCAAAATCGGTTGGTCTGGCCCTCTGGTTCGATGCTCGCTTTTATTTAGCGATTGCGTGCTTTAGGTAGCGTATGTTATCAACTTCGGTTGATTCGGCCCTCTGGTTCGATGCTCGCTTTTATTTAGCAATTGCCTACTTTAGGTAGCGGATGTTATCAACTTCGGTTCATCCGACCCTCTAGTTTGATGCTCGCTTTTATTTAGCAATTTCCTGCTTTAGTTAGCGGATGTTATCAACTTCGGTTGATCCGGCCCTCTGGTTCGATGCTCGCTTTTATTTAGCGATTACCTGCTTTAGGTAGCGGATGTTATCAACTTCGGTTGATCCGGTCCTCTAGTTCGATGCTCGCTTTTATTTACCGATTGCCTGCTTTAGTTAGCGGATGTTATCAACTTCGGTTGATTCGGCCCTCTGGTTCGATGCTCGCTTTTATTTAGCGATTGCCTGCTTTAGGTAGAGGATGTTATCAACTTCGATTGATCCGGCCCTCTGGTTCAATGCTTGCTTTTATTTAGCGATTGCCTGCTTTAGTTAGCGGATGTTATCAACTTCGGTTGATCCGACCCTCTGGTTCGATGCTCGCTTTTATTTAGCGATTTCTTGCTTTAGTTAGCGGATGTTATCAACTTCGGTTGATCCGACCCTCTGGTTCGATGCTCTCTTTTAGTTAGCAATTTCCTACTTTAGTTAGTGGATGTTATCAACTTCGGTTTATCCAGCCCTCTAGTTCGTTGGTCGCTTTTATTTAGCGATTGCCTGCTTTAGGTAGCAGATATTATCAACGTCGGTTGATTCGATCCTCTGGTTCGATGCCCGCGTTTATTTAGTGATTGCCTGCTTTAGTTAGTAGATGGTATCAAAATCGGTTGGTCTGGCCCTCTGGTTCGATGCTCGCTTTTATTTAGCGATTGCCTGCTTTAGGTAGCGGATGTTATCAACTTCGGTTGATCCGGCCCTCTGGTTCAGTGCTCACTTTTATTTAGCGATTGCCTCTTTTATTTATCGGATGTTATCAACTTCGGTTGATCCGGCCCTATGGTTCGATGCTCGCTTTTATTTAGCTATTGCCTGCTTTAGGTAGAGGATGTTACCAACTTCGGTTTATTCGGTCCTATGGTTCGATGCTCGTTTTTATTTAGCGATTGCCACCTTTAGGTAGCGGATGTTATCAACATCGGTTCATCTAGCCCTCTAGTTTGATTCTTTCTTTCATTTAGCGATTGCCTACTTTTATTAGTGGATGTTATCAACTTCGGTTGATCCGGCCCTCTTGTTCGATGCTCGCTTTTATTTAGCGATTGCCTGCTTTAGGTAGCGGATGTTATCAACTTCGGTTGATCCGGCCCTCTGGTTCGATGCTCGCTTTTATTTAGCAATTTCCTGCTTTAGGTAGCAGATGTTATCAACGTCGGTTGATTCGCCCCTCTAGTTCGATGCTCGCTTTTATTTAGCAATTTCCTGCTTTAGGTAGCGGATGTTATCAACTTCGGTTGATCCGGCCCTCTGGTTCGATGCTCGCTTTTATTTAGCAATTGCCTACTTTAGGTAGCGGATGTTATCAACTTCGGTTCATCCGACCCTCTAGTTCGATGCTCGCTTTTATTTAGCAATTTCCTGCTTTAGTTAGCGGATGTTATCAACTTCGGTTGATCCGGCCCTCTGGTTTGATGCTCGCTTTTATTTAGCAATTTCCTGCTTTAGGTAGCAGATGTTATCAACGTCGGCTGATTCGCCCCTCTGGTTCGATGCTCGCTTTTATTTAGTGATTTCCTACTTTAGGTAGCGGATGTTATCAACTTCGGTTGATCCGGCCCTCTGTTTTGATGCTCGCTTTTATTTAGCGATTGCCTGCTTTAGGTAGTGAATGTTATCAACTTCGGTTGATCCGTCCCTCTGGTTCGATGCTCGCTTTTATTTAGCGATTGCCTGCTTTAGGTAGCGGATGTTATCAACTTCGGTTGATCCGGCCCTCTGGTTCGATGCTCGCTTTTATTTAGCGATTGCCTGCTTTAGGTAGCGGATGTTATCAACTTCGGTTGATCCGGCCCTCTGGTTCGATGCTTGCTTTTATTTAGCAATTGCCTACTTTAGGTAGCGGATGTTATCAACTTCGGTTCATCCGACCCTCTAGTTCGATGCTTGCTTTTATTTAGCAATTTCCTGCTTTAGTTAGCGGATGTTATCAACTTCGGTTGATCCGGCCCTCTGGTTCGATGCTCGCTTTTATTTAGCGATTACCTGCTTTAGGTAGCGGATGTTATCAACTTCGGTTGATCCGGTCCTCTAGTTCGATGCTCGCTTTTATTTACCGATTGCCTGCTTTAGTTAGCGGATGTTATCAACTTCGGTTGATTCGGCCCTCTGGTTCGATGCTCGCTTTTATTTAGTGATTGCCTGCTTTAGTTAGTAGATGGTATCAAAATCGGTTGGTCTGGCCCTCTGGTTCGATGCTCGCTTTTATTTAGCGATTGCCTGCTTTAGGTAGCGGATGTTATCAACTTCGGTTGATCCGGCCCTCTGGTTCGATGCTCACTTTTATTTAGCGATTGCCTCTTTTATTTAGCGGATGTTATCAACTTCGGTTGATCCGACCCTATGGTTCGATGCTCGCTTTTATTTAGCTATTGCCTGCTTTAGGTAGCGGATGTTACCAACTTCGGTTTATTCGGCCCTATGGTTCGATGCTCGTTTTTATTTAGCGATTGCCAACTTTAGGTAGCGTATGTTATCAACATCGGTTCATCTAGCCCTCTAGTTTGATTCTTTCTTTCATTTAGCGATTGCCTACTTTTATTAGCGGATGTTATCAACTTCGGTTGATCCGGCCCTCTTGTTCGATGCTCGCTTTTATTTAGCGATTGCCTGCTTTAGGTAGCGGATGTTATCAACTTCGGTTGATCCGGCCCTCTGGTTCGATGCTCGCTTTTATTTAACAATTTCCTGCTTTAGGTAGCAGATGTTATCAACGTCGGTTGATTCGCCCCTCTGGTTCGATGCTCGCTTTTATTTAGTGATTGCCTACTTTAGGTAGTGGATGTTATCAACTTCGGTTGATTTGGCCTTCTGGTTCGATGCTCGCTTTTATTTAGCGATTCCCTGCTTTAGGTAGCGGATGTTAATAACTTCGGTTGATCCGGCTCTTTGGTTCGATGCTCGCTTTTATTTAGCGATTGCATGCTTTAGGTAGCAGATGTTATCAACATCGGTTGTTCCGGCCCTCTGGTTCAATGCTCAATTTTATTTAGCGATTTCCTACTTTAGGTAGCGGATGTTATCAACTTCGGTTGATCCGTCCATCTGGTTCGATGCTCCCTTTTATTTAGTGATTGTCTGCTTTAGGTAGCAGATGTTATCAACTTCGGTTGATCCGGCAATCTTGTTTGATGCTCGCTTTTATTTAGTGATTCCCTGCTTTAGGTAGCGGATATTATCAGCTTCGGTTGATCCGGCCCTTTGGTTTGATGCTCGCTTTTATTTAGCGATTGGATGCTTTAGGTAGCGGATGTTATCAACTTCGGTTGATCCGGCCATCTGGTTAGATGCTCGTTTTTATTTAGCGATTGCCTCTTTTATTTAGCGGATGTTATCAACTTCGGTTGATCCGACCCTATGGTTCGATGCTCGCTTTTATTTAGCTATTGCCTGCTTTAGGTAGCGGATGTTATCAACTTCGGTTTATTCGGCCCTATGGTTCGATGCTCGTTTTTATTTAGCGATTGCCACCTTTAGGTAGCGGATGTTATCAACTTCGGTTCATCTGGCCCTCTAGTTTGATTCTCGCTTTCATTTAGCGATTGCCTACTTTTATTAGCAGATGTTATCAACTTCGGTTGATCCGACCCTCTTGTTCGATGCTCGCTTTTATTTAGCGATTGCCTGCTTTAGGTAGCGGATGTTATCAACTTCGGTTGATCCGGCCCTCTGGTTTGATGCTCGCTTTTATTTAGCGATTTCCTGCTTTAGGTAGCAGATGTTATCAACGTCGGTTGATTCGCCCCTCTGGTTCGATGCTCGCTTTTATTTAGTGATTGCCTACTTTAGGTAGCGAATGTTATCAACTTCGGTTGATTTGGCCCTCTGGTTCGATGCTCGCTTTTATTTAGCGATTCCCTGCTTTAGGTAGCGGATGTTAATAACTTCGGTTGATCCGGCTCTTTGGTTCGATGCTCGCTTTTATTTAGCGATTGCTTGCTTTAGGTAGCGGATGTTATCAACATCGGTTGTTCCGGACCTCTGGTTCAATGCTCGATTTTATTTAGCGATTGCCTACTTTAGGTAGCGGATGTTATCAACTTCGGTTGATCCGTCCATCTGGTTCGATGCTCCCTTTTATTTAGTAATTTCCTGCTTTAGGTAGCAGATGTTATCAACTTCGGTTGATCCGGCAATCTTGTTCGATGCTCGTTTTTTTTTAGTGATTTCCTACTTTAGGTAGCGGATGTTATCAACTTCGGTTGATCCGGCCCTCTGGTTTGATGCTCGCTTTTATTTAGCGATTGCCTGCTTTAGGTAGCGAATGTTATCAACTTCGGTTGATCCGGCCCTCTGGTTCGATGCTCGCTTTTATTTAGCGATTGCCTGCTTTAGGTAGCGGATGTTATCAACTTCGGTTGATCCGGCCCTCTGGTTCGATGCTCGCTTTTATTTAGCGATTGCGTGCTTTAGGTAGCGTATGTTATCAACTTCGGTTGATTCGGCCCTCTGGTTCGATGCTCGCTTTTATTTAGCAATTGCCTACTTTAGGTAGCGGATGTTATCAACTTCGGTTCATCCGACCCTTTAGTTCGATGCTCGCTTTTATTTAGCAATTTCCTGCTTTAGTTAGCGGATGTTATCAACTTCGGTTGATCCGGCCCTCTGGTTCGACGCCCGCTTTTATTTAGCGATTACCTGCTTTAGGTAGCGGATGTTATCAACTTCGGTTGATCCGGTCCTCTAGTTCGATGCTCGCTTTTATTTACCGATTGCCTGCTTTAGTTAGCGGATGTTATCAACTTCGGTTGATTCGGCCCTCTGGTTCGATGCTCGCTTTTATTTAGCGATTGCCTGCTTTAGGTAGAGGATGTTATCAACTTCGATTGATCCGGCCCTCTGGTTCAATGCTTGCTTTTATTTAGCGATTGCCTGTTTTAGGTAGCGGATGTTATCAACTTCGGTTGATCCGACCCTCTGGTTCGATGCTCGCTTTTATTTAGCGATTTCTTGCTTTAGTTAGCGGATCTTATCAACTTCGGTTGATCCGACCCTCTGGTTCGATGCTCTCTTTTAGTTAGCAATTTCCTGCTTTAGTTAGTGGATGTTATCAACTTCGGTTTATCCGGCCCTCTAGTTCGTTGGTCGCTTTTATTTAGCGATTGCCTGCTTTAGGTAGCAGATATTATCAACGTCGGTTGATTCGATCCTCTGGTTCGATGCCCGCGTTTATTTAGTGATTGCCTGCTTTAGTTAGTAGATGGTATCAAAATCGGTTGGTCTGGCCCTCTGGTTCGATGCTCGCTTTTATTTAGCGATTGCCTGCTTTAGGTAGCGGATGTTATCAACTTCGGTTGATCCGGCCCTCTGGTTCAGTGCTCACTTTTATTTAGCGATTGCCTCTTTTATTTATCGGATGTTATCAACTTCGGTTGATCCGGCCCTATGGTTCGATGCTCGCTTTTATTTAGCTATTGCCTGCTTTAGGTAGAGGATGTTACCAACTTCGGTTTATTCGGTCCTATGGTTCGATGCTCGTTTTTATTTAGCGATTGCCACCTTTAGGTAGCGGATGTTATCAACATCGGTTCATCTAGCCCTCTAGTTTGATTCTTTCTTTCATTTAGCGATTGCCTACTTTTATTAGTGGAAGTTATCAACTTCGGTTGATCCGGCCCTCTTGTTCGATGCTCGCTTTTATTTAGCGATTGCCTGCTTTAGGTAGCGGATGTTATCAACTTCGGTTGATCCGGCCCTCTGGTTCGATGCTCGCTTTTATTTAGCAATTTCCTGCTTTAGGTAGCAGATGTTATCAACGTCGGTTGATTCGCCCCTCTGGTTCGATGCTCGCTTTTATTTAGTGATTTCCTACTTTAGGTAGCGGATGTTATCAACTTCGGTTGATCCGGCCCTCTGGTTTGATGCTCGCTTTTATTTAGCGATTGCCTGCTTTAGGTAGCGAATGTTATCAACTTCGGTTGATCCGGCCCTCTGGTTCGATGCTCGCTTTTATTTAGCGATTGCCTGCTTTAGGTAGCGGATGTTATCAACTTCGGTTGATCCGGCCCTCTGGTTCGATGCTCGCTTTTATTTAGCGATTGCCTGCTTTAGGTAGCGGATGTTATCAACTTCGGTTGATCCGGCCCTCTGGTTCGATGCTCGCTTTTATTTAGCAATTTCCTGCTTTAGGTAGCAGATGTTATCAACGTCGGTTGATTCGCCCCTCTAGTTCGATGCTCGCTTTTATTTAGCAATTTCCTGCTTTAGGTAGCGGATGTTATCAACTTCGGTTGATCCGGCCCTCTGGTTCGATGCTCGCTTTTATTTAGCAATTGCCTACTTTAGGTAGCGGATGTTATCAACTTCGGTTCATCCGACCCTCTAGTTCGATGCTCGCTTTTATTTAGCAATTTCCTGCTTTAGTTAGCGGATGTTATCAACTTCGGTTGATCCGGCCCTCTGGTTTGATGCTCGCTTTTATTTAGCAATTTCCTGCTTTAGGTAGCAGATGTTATCAACGTCGGCTGATTCGCCCCTCTGGTTCGATGCTCGCTTTTATTTAGTGATTTCCTACTTTAGGTAGCGGATGTTATCAACTTCGGTTGATCCGGCCCTCTGTTTTGATGCTCGCTTTTATTTAGCGATTGCCTGCTTTAGGTAGCGAATGTTATCAACTTCGGTTGATCCGGCCCTCTGGTTCGATGCTCGCTTTTATTTAGCGATTGCCTGCTTTAGGTAGCGGATGTTATCAACTTCGGTTGATCCGGCCCTCTGGTTCGATGCTCGCTTTTATTTAGCGATTGCCTGCTTTAGGTAGCGGATGTTATCAACTTCGGTTGATCCGGCCCTCTGGTTCGATGCTTGCTTTTATTTAGCAATTGCCTACTTTAGGTAGCGGATGTTATCAACTTCGGTTCATCCGACCCTCTAGTTCGATGCTTGCTTTTATTTAGCAATTTCCTGCTTTAGTTAGCGGATGTTATCAACTTCGGTTGATCCGGCCCTCTGGTTCGATGCTCGCTTTTATTTAGCGATTACCTGCTTTAGGTAGCGGATGTTATCAACTTCGGTTGATCCGGTCCTCTAGTTCGATGCTCGCTTTTATTTACCGATTGCCTGCTTTAGTTAGCGGATGTTATCAACTTCGGTTGATTCGGCCCTCTGGTTCGATGCTCGCTTTTATTTAGTGATTGCCTGCTTTAGTTAGTAGATGGTATCAAAATCGGTTGGTCTGGCCCTCTGGTTCGATGCTCGCTTTTATTTAGCGATTGCCTGCTTTAGGTAGCGGATGTTATCAACTTCGGTTGATCCGGCCCTCTGGTTCGATGCTCACTTTTATTTAGCGATTGCCTCTTTTATTTAGCGGATGTTATCAACTTCGGTTGATCCGACCCTATGGTTCGATGCTCGCTTTTATTTAGCTATTGCCTGCTTTAGGTAGCGGATGTTACCAACTTCGGTTTATTCGGCCCTATGGTTCGATGCTCGTTTTTATTTAGCGATTGCCAACTTTAGGTAGCGTATGTTATCAACATCGGTTCATCTAGCCCTCTAGTTTGATTCTTTCTTTCATTTAGCGATTGCCTACTTTTATTAGCGGATGTTATCAACTTCGGTTGATCCGGCCCTCTTGTTCGATGCTCGCTTTTATTTAGCGATTGCCTGCTTTAGGTAGCGGATGTTATCAACTTCGGTTGATCCGGCCCTCTGGTTCGATGCTCGCTTTTATTTAACAATTTCCTGCTTTAGGTAGCAGATGTTATCAACGTCGGTTGATTCGCCCCTCTGGTTCGATGCTCGCTTTTATTTAGTGATTGCCTACTTTAGGTAGCGGATGTTATCAACTTCGGTTGATTTGGCCTTCTGGTTCGATGCTCGCTTTTATTTAGCGATTCCCTGCTTTAGGTGGCGGATGTTAATAACTTCGGTTGATCCGGCTCTTTGGTTCGATGCTCGCTTTTATTTAGCGATTGCATGCTTTAGGTAGCAGATGTTATCAACATCGGTTGTTCCGGCCCTCTGGTTCAATGCTCAATTTTATTTAGCGATTTCCTACTTTAGGTAGCGGATGTTATCAACTTCGGTTGATCCGTCCATCTGGTTCGATGCTCCCTTTTATTTAGTGATTGTCTGCTTTAGGTAGCAGATGTTATCAACTTCGGTTGATCCGGCAATCTTGTTTGATGCTCGCTTTTATTTAGTGATTCCCTGCTTTAGGTAGCGGATATTATCAGCTTCGGTTGATCCGGCCCTTTGGTTTGATGCTCGCTTTTATTTAGCGATTGGATGCTTTAGGTAGCGGATGTTATCAACTTCGGTTGATCCGGCCATCTGGTTAGATGCTCGTTTTTATTTAGCGATTGCCTCTTTTATTTAGCGGATGTTATCAACTTCGGTTGATCCGACCCTATGGTTCGATGCTCGCTTTTATTTAGCTATTGCCTGCTTTAGGTAGCGGATGTTATCAACTTCGGTTTATTCGGCCCTATGGTTCGATGCTCGTTTTTATTTAGCGATTGCCACCTTTAGGTAGCGGATGTTATCAACTTCGGTTCATCTGGCCCTCTAGTTTGATTCTCGCTTTCATTTAGCGATTGCCTACTTTTATTAGCAGATGTTATCAACTTCGGTTGATCCGGCCCTCTTGTTCGATGCTCGCTTTTATTTAGCGATTGCCTGCTTTAGGTAGCGGATGTTATCAACTTCGGTTGATCCGGCCCTCTGGTTTGATGCTCGCTTTTATTTAGCGATTTCCTGCTTTAGGTAGCAGATGTTATCAACGTCGGTTGATTCGCCCCTCTGGTTCGATGCTCGCTTTTATTTAGTGATTGCCTACTTTAGGTAGCGAATGTTATCAACTTCGGTTGATTTGGCCCTCTGGTTCGATGCTCGCTTTTATTTAGCGATTCCCTGCTTTAGGTAGCGGATGTTAATAACTTCGGTTGATCCGGCTCTTTGGTTCGATGCTCGCTTTTATTTAGCGATTGCTTGCTTTAGGTAGCGGATGTTATCAACATCGGTTGTTCCGGACCTCTGGTTCAATGCTCGATTTTATTTAGCGATTGCCTACTTTAGGTAGCGGATGTTATCAACTTCGGTTGATTCGGCCCTCTGGTTCGATGCTCGCTTTTATTTAGCGATTGCCTGCTTTAGGTAGAGGATGTTATCAACTTCGATTGATCCGGCCCTCTGGTTCAATGCTTGCTTTTATTTAGCGATTGCCTGTTTTAGGTAGCGGATATTATCAACTTCGGTTGATCCGACCCTCTGGTTCGATGCTCGCTTTTATTTAGCGATTTCTTGCTTTAGTTAGCGGATCTTATCAACTTCGGTTGATCCGACCCTCTGGTTCGATGCTCTCTTTTAGTTAGCAATTTCCTGCTTTAGTTAGTGGATGTTATCAACTTCGGTTTATCCGGCCCTCTAGTTCGTTGGTCGCTTTTATTTAGCGATTGCCTGCTTTAGGTAGCAGATATTATCAACGTCGGTTGATTCGATCCTCTGGTTCGATGCCCGCGTTTATTTAGTGATTGCCTGCTTTAGTTAGTAGATGGTATCAAAATCGGTTGGTCTGGCCCTCTGGTTCGATGCTCGCTTTTATTTAGCGATTGCCTGCTTTAGGTAGCGGATGTTATCAACTTCGGTTGATCCGGCCCTCTGGTTCAGTGCTCACTTTTATTTAGCGATTGCCTCTTTTATTTATCGGATGTTATCAACTTCGGTTGATCCGGCCCTATGGTTCGATGCTCGCTTTTATTTAGCTATTGCCTGCTTTAGGTAGAGGATGTTACCAACTTCGGTTTATTCGGTCCTATGGTTCGATGCTCGTTTTTATTTAGCGATTGCCACCTTTAGGTAGCGGATGTTATCAACATCGGTTCATCTAGCCCTCTAGTTTGATTCTTTCTTTCATTTAGCGATTGCCTACTTTTATTAGTGGAAGTTATCAACTTCGGTTGATCCGGCCCTCTTGTTCGATGCTCGCTTTTATTTAGCGATTGCCTGCTTTAGGTAGCGGATGTTATCAACTTCGGTTGATCCGGCCCTCTGGTTCGATGCTCGCTTTTATTTAGCAATTTCCTGCTTTAGGTAGCAGATGTTATCAACGTCGGTTGATTCGCCCCTCTGGTTCGATGCTCGCTTTTATTTAGTGATTTCCTACTTTAGGTAGCGGATGTTATCAACTTCGGTTGATCCGGCCCTCTGGTTTGATGCTCGCTTTTATTTAGCGATTGCCTGCTTTAGGTAGCGAATGTTATCAACTTCGGTTGATCCGGCCCTCTGGTTCGATGCTCGCTTTTATTTAGCGATTGCCTGCTTTAGGTAGCGGATGTTATCAACTTCGGTTGATCCGGCCCTCTGGTTCGATGCTCGCTTTTATTTAGCGATTGCCTGCTTTAGGTAGCGGATGTTATCAACTTCGGTTGATCCGGCCCTCTGGTTCGATGCTCGCTTTTATTTAGCAATTGCCTACTTTAGGTAGCGGATGTTATCAACTTCGGTTCATCCGACCCTCTAGTTCGATGCTCGCTTTTATTTAGCAATTTCCTGCTTTAGTTAGCGGATGTTATCAACTTCGGTTGATCCGGCCCTCTGGTTCGATGCTCGCTTTTATTTAGCGATTACCTGCTTTAGGTAGCGGATGTTATCAACTTCGGTTGATCCGGTCCTCTAGTTCGATGCTCGCTTTTATTTACCGATTGCCTGCTTTAGTTAGCGGATGTTATCAACTTCGGTTGATTCGGCCCTCTGGTTCGATGCTCGCTTTTATTTAGCGATTGCCTGCTTTAGGTAGAGGATGTTATCAACTTCGATTGATCTGGCCCTCTGGTTCAATGCTTGCTTTTATTTAGCGATTGCCTGCTTTAGGTAGCGGATGTTATCAACTTCGGTTGATCCGACCCTCTGGTTCGATGCTCGCTTTTATTTAGCGATTTCTTGCTTTAGTTAGCGGATGTTATCAACTTCGGTTGATCCGACCCTCTGGTTTGATGCTCTCTTTTAGTTAGCAATTGCCTGCTTTAGTTAGTGGATGTTATCAACTTCGGTTCATCCGGCCCTCTAGTTCGTTGGTCGCTTTTATTTAGCGATTGCCTGCTTTAGGTAGCAGATATTATCAACGTCGGTTGATTCGATCCTCTGGTTCGATGCCCGCGTTTATTTAGTGATTGCCTGCTTTAGTTAGTAGATGGTATCAAAATCGGTTGGTCTGGCCCTCTGGTTCGATGCTCGCTTTTATTTAGCGATTGCCTGCTTTAGGTAGCGGATGTTATCAACTTCGGTTGATCCGGCCCTCTGGTTCGATGCTCACTTTTATTTAGCGATTGCCTCTTTTATTTAGCGGATGTTATCAACTTCGGTTGATCCGACCCTATGGTTCGATGCTCGCTTTTATTTAGCTATTGCCTGCTTTAGGTAGCGGATGTTACCAACTTCGGTTTATTCGGCCCTATGGTTCGATGCTCATTTTTATTTAGCGATTGCCAACTTTAGGTAGCGTATGTTATCAACATCGGTTCATCTAGCCCTCTAGTTTGATTCTTTCTTTCATTTAGCGATTGCCTACTTTTATTAGCGGATGTTATCAACTTCGGTTGATCCGGCCCTCTTGTTCGATGCTCGCTTTTATTTAGCGATTGCCTGCTTTAGGTAGCGGATGTTATCAACTTCGGTTGATCCGGCCCTCTGGTTCGATGCTCGCTTTTATTTAACAATTTCCTGCTTTAGGTAGCAGATGTTATCAACGTCGGTTGATTCGCCCCTCTGGTTCGATGCTCGCTTTTATTTAGTGATTGCCTACTTTAGGTAGCGGATGTTATCAACTTCGGTTGATTTGGCCTTCTGGTTCGATGCTCGCTTTTATTTAGCGATTCCCTGCTTTAGGTAGCGGATGTTAATAACTTCGGTTGATCCGGCTCTTTGGTTCGATGCTCGCTTTTATTTAGCGATTGCATGCTTTAGGTAGCAGATGTTATCAACATCGGTTGTTCCGGCCCTCTGGTTCAATGCTCAATTTTATTTAGCGATTTCCTACTTTAGGTAGCGGATGTTATCAACTTCGGTTGATCCGTCCATCTGGTTCGATGCTCCCTTTTATTTAGTGATTGTCTGCTTTAGGTAGCAGATGTTATCAACTTCGGTTGATCCGACAATCTTGTTTGATGCTCGCTTTTATTTAGTGATTCCCTGCTTTAGGTAGCGGATATTATCAGCTTCGGTTGATCCGGCCCTTTGGTTTGATGCTCGCTTTTATTTAGTGATTGCTTGCTTTAGGTAGCGGATGTTATCAACTTCGGTTGATCCGGCCCTCTGGTTCGATGCATGCTTTTATTTAGCGATTGCCTGCTTTAGGTAGCGGATGTCATTAACTTCGGTTGATCCGGCCCTCTGGTTCGATGCTCGCTTTTATTTAGCGATTGCCTGCTTTAGTTAGCGGATGTTATCAACTTCGGTTGATTCGGCCCTCTGGTTCGATGCTCGCTTTTATTTAGCGATTGTCTGCTTTAGATAGCGGATGTTATCAACTTCGGTTGATCCGATCCTCTGGTTTGATGCTCTCTTTTATTTAGCGATTGCATGCTTTAGTTAGCGGATGTTATCAACTTCGGTTGATCCGGCCCTCTGGTTCGATGCTCGCTTTTATTTAGCGATTACCTGCTTTAGGTAGCGGATGTTATCAACTTCGATTGATCCGGCCCTCTGGTTCGATGCTCCCTTTTATTTAGTGATTGCCTGCTTTAGGTAGCGGATGTTATCAACTTCGGTTGATCCGGCCATCTGGTTCGATGCTCGTTTTTATTTAGCGATTCTCTGTTTTAGGTAGCGGATGTTATCAACTTCGGTTGATCCGGCCCTCTGGTTCGATGCTCGCGTTTATTTAGTAATTGCCTACTTTAGGTAGCGGATGTTATCAACTTCGGTTGCTTTGGCCCTTTGGTTCGATGCTCGCTTTTATTTAGCGATTCCCTGCTTTAGGTAGCGGATGTTAATAACTTCGGTTGATCCGGCTCTTTGGTTCGATGCTCGCTTTTATTTAGCGATTGCATGCTTTAGGTAGCGGATGTTATCAACATCGGTTGTTCCGGATCTCTGGTTCAATGCTCGATTTTATTTAGCGATTGCCTACTTTAGGTAGCGGATGTTATCAACTTCGGTTGATCCGGCCATCTGGTTCGATGCTCCCTTTTATTTAGTGATTGCCTCCTTTAGGTAGCAGATGTTATCAACTTCGGTTGATCCGGCAATCTTGTTCGATGCTCGTTTGTATTTAGTGATTGCCTACTTTAGGTAGCGGATGTTATCAGCTTCGGTTGATTCGGCCCTCTGGTTCGATGCTCGCGTTTATTTAGTGATTGCCTACTTTAGGTAGCGGATGTTATCAACTTCGGTTGATCTAGCCCTCTGGTTCGATGCTCGCTTTTATTTAGCGATTCCCTGCTTTAGGTAGCGGATGTTATCAACTTCGGTTGATCTGGCCCTCTGGTTCGATGCTCGCTTTTATTTAGCGATTGCCTGCTTTAGCTAGCGGATGTTATCAACTTCGGTTGATCCGGCCCTCTGGTTCGATGCTCATTTTGATTTAGCGATTGCCTGCTTTAGGTAGTGGATGTTATCAACTTCGGTTGATCCGGCCCTCTGGTTCAATGCTCCCTTTTATTTAGCGATTGGCTGCTTTAGGTAGCGGATGTTATCAACTTCGGTTGATCCGGCCATCTGGTTAGATGCTCGTTTTTATTTAGCGATTCTCCGTTTTAGGTAGCGGATGTTATCAACTTCGGTTGATCCGGCCCTCTGGTTCGATGCTCGCGTTTATTTAGTGATTGCCTACTTTAGGTAGCGGATGTTATCATCTTCGATTGATCTGGCCCTCTGGTACGATGCTCGCTTTTATTTAGCGATTCCCTGCTTTAGGTAGCGGATATTATCAACTTCGGTTGATCCGGCCCTTTGGTTTGATGCTCGCTTTTATTTAGCGATTGCTTGCTTTAGGTAGCGGATGTTATCAACTTCCGTTGATCCGGCCCTCTGGTTCGATGCTCGCTTTTATTTAGCGATTGCCTGCTTTAGGTAGCGGATGTTATCAACTTCGGTTGATCCGGCCCTCTGGTTTGATGCTCGCTTTTATTTAGCGATTGACTGCTTTAGGTAGCGGATGTTATCAACTTCGGTTGATCCGGCCCTCTGGTTCAATGCTCGCTTTTATTTAGCGATTGCCTGCTTTAGGTAGCGGATGTTATCAACTTCGGTTGATCCGACCCTCTGGTTCGATGCTCGCTTTTATTTAGCGAATTCCTGCTTTAGTTAGCGGATGTTATCAACTTCGGTTGATCCGACCCTCTGGTTTGATGCTCTCTTTTAGTTAGCAATTGCCTGCTTTAGTTATTGGATGTTATCAACTTCGGTTGATCCGGCCCTCTAGTTCGTTGCTCGCTTTTATTTAGCGATTTCCTGCTTTAGGTAGCAGATATTATCAACGTCGGTTGATTCGATCCTCTGGTTCGATGCCCGCTTTTATTTAGTGATTGCCTGCTTTACTTAGTAGATGGTATCAAAATCGGTTGGCCTGGCCCTCTGGTTCGATGCTCGCTTTTATTTAGCGATTGCCTGCTTTAGGTAGCGGATGTTATCAACTTCGGTTGATCCGGCCCTCTGGTTCGATGCTCACTTTTATTTAGCGATTGCCTCTTTTATTTAGCGGATGTTATCAACTTCGGTTGATCCGGCCCTATGGTTCGATGCTCGCTTTTATTTAGCTATTGCCTGCTTTAGGTAGCGGATGTTATCTACTTCGGTTTATTCGGCCCTATGGTTCGATGCTCGTTTTTATTTAGCGATTGCCACCTTTAGGTAGCGGATGTTATCAACTTCGGTTCATCTGGCCCTCTAGTTTGATTCTCGCTTTCATTTAGCGATTGCCTATTTTTCTTAGCGGATGTTATCAACTTCGCTTGATCCGGCACTCTTGTTCGATGCTCGCTTTTATTTAGCGATTGCCTGCTTTAGGTAGCGGATGTTATCAACTTCGGTTGATCCGGCCCTCTGGTTCGATGCTCGCTTTTATTTAGCGATTGCCTGCTTTAGGTAGCAGATGTCATCAACTTCGGTTGATCCGACCCTCTGGTTCGATGCTCGCTTTTATTTAGCGAATTCCTGCTTTAGTTAGCGGATGTTATCAACTTCGGTTGATCCGACCCTCTGGTTCGATGCTCTCTTTTAGTTAGCAATTTCCTGCTTTAGTTAGTGGATGTTATCAACTTCGGTTGATCCGGCCCTCTAGTTCGTTGCTCGCTTTTATTTAGCGATTGCCTGCTTTAGGTAGCAGATGTTATCAACGTCGGTTGATTCGATCCTCATGTTCGATGCTCGCTTTTATTTAGTGATTGCCTGCTTTAGTTAGTAGATGGTATCAAAATCGGTTGGCCTGGCCCTCTGGTTCGATGCTCGCTTTTATTTAGCGATTGCCTGCTTTAGGTAGCGGATGTTATCAACTTCGGTTGATCCGGCCCTCTGGTTCGATGCTCACTTTTATTTAGCGATTGCCTCTTTTATTTAGCGGATGTTATCAACTTCGGTTGATCCGGCCCTATGGTTCGATGCTCGCTTTTATTTAGCTATTGCCTGCTTTAGGTAGCGGATGTTATCTACTTCGGTTTATTCGGCCCTATGGTTCGATGCTCGTTTTTATTTAGCGATTGCCACCTTTAGGTAGCGGATGTTATTAACTTCGGTTCATCTGGCCCTCTAGTTTGATTCTCGCTTTCATTTAGCGATTGCCTACTTTTGTTAGCGGATGTTATCAACTTCGCTTGATCCCGCCCTCTTGTTCGATGCTCGCTTTTATTTAGCGATTGCCTGCTTTAGGTAGCGGATGTTATCAACTTCGGTTGATCCGGCCCTCTGGTTCGATGCTCGCTTTTATTTAGCGATTGCCTGCTTTAGGTAGCAGATGTCATCAACTTCGGTTGATCCGGCCCTCTGGTTTGATGCTCGCTTTTATTTAGCGATTGCCTGCTTTAGGTAGCAGATATTATCAATTTCGGTTGATCCGGCCCTCTGGTTCGATGCTCGCTTTTATTTAGCGATTGCCTGCTTTAGGTAGCGGATGTTATCAACTTCGGTTGATCCGGTCCTCTGGTTTGATGCTCGCTTTTATTTAGCGATTGCTTGCTTTAGGTAGCGGATGTTATCAACTTCGGTTGATCCAGCCCTCTGGTTCGATGCTCGCTTTTATTTAGCGATTGCCTACTTTAGGTAGCGGATGTTATTAACTTCGGTTGATACGGCCCTCTGGTTCGATGCTCGCTTTTATTTAGAGATTGCCTGATTTAGTTAGCGGATGTCATCAACTTCGGTTGATCCGTCCCCTGGTTCGATGCTCGCTTTTATTTAGCGATTGCATGCTTTAGTTAGCGGATGTTATCAACGTCGGTTGATTCGATCCTCTGGTTCGATGCCCGCTTTTATTTAGTGATTACCTGCTTTAGTTAGTAGATGGTATCAAAATCGGTTGGTCTGGCCCTCTGGTTCGATGCTCGCTTTTATTTAGCGATTGCCTGCTTTAGGTAGCGGATGTTATCAACTTCGGTTGATCCGGCCCTCTGGTTCGATGCTCACTTTTATTTAGCGATTGCCTCTTTTATTTAGAAAATGTTATCAACTTCGGTTATTCCGGCCCTATGGTTCGATGCTCGCTTTTATTTAGCTATTGCCTGCTTTAGGTAGTGGATGTTATTAACTTCGGTTTATTCGGCCCTATGGTTCGATGCTCGTTTTTATTTAGCGATTGCCACCTTTAGGTAGCAGATGTTATTAACTTCGGTTTATTCGGCCCTATGGTTCGATGCTCGTTTTTATTTAGCGATTGCCACCTTTAGGTAGTGGATGTTATCAACTTCGGTTCATCTGGCCCTCTAGTTTTATTCTCGCTTTCATTTAGCGATTGCCTACTTTTGTTAGCGGATGTTATCAACTTCGGTTGATCCGGCCCTCTTGTTCGATGCTCGCTTTTATTTATCGATTGCCTGCTTTAGGTAGCGGATATTATCAACTTCGGTTGATCCGGCCCTCTGGTTCGATGCTCGCTTTTATTTAGCGATTGCCTGCTTTAGGTAGCAGATGTCATCAACTTCGGTTGATCCGGCCCTCTGGTTCGATGCTCGCTTTTATTTAGCGATTGCCTGCTTTAGTTAGTGGATGCTATCAACTTCGTTTGATCCGGCCCTTTGGTTATATGCTCGCTTTTATTTAGCGATTATCTGCTTTAGATAGCGAATGTTATCAACTTCGGTTGATCCGACCCTCTGGTTCGATGCTCGCTTTTATTTAGCGATAGCCTACCCCTCTGGTTTGATGCTCGCTTTTATTTAGCGATTGCCTACTTTGGGTAGCGGATGTTATCAACTTCGGTTGATCCGACCCTCTGGTTCGATGCTCGCTTTTATTTAGCGATTGCCTGCTTTAGGTAGCAGATGATATCAACTTCAGTTGATCTGGCCCTCTAGTTCGATGCTCGCTTTTATTTAGCGATTGCCTGCTTTAGGTAGCGGATGTTATCAACTTTGGTTGATCCGGCCCTCTGGTTCGATGCTCGCTTTTATTTAGCGATTGCTTGCTTTAGGTAGCGGATGTTATCAACTTCGGTTGATCCGGCCCTCTGGGTCAATGCCCCCTTTTATTTAGCGATTGCCTGCTTTATGTAGCGGATGTTATCAACTTCGGGTATCCGGCCCTCTGGTTCGATACTCGCTTTATTTAGCGATTGCCTGCTTTTGGTAGCGGATGTTATCAACTTCGGTGTATCTGGCCCTCTGGTTCGATGCTCGCTTTTATTTAGCAATTTCCTGCTTTAGGTAGCGAATGTTATCAATTTCGGTTGATCCGGCCCTCTGGTTCGATGCTCGCTTTTATTTAGCGATTGCCTGCTTTAGGTAGCGGATGTTATCAACTTCGGTTGATCCGGTCCTCTGGTTCGATGCTCGCTTTTATTTAGCGATTGCCTGCTTTAGGTAGCGGATGTTATCAACTTCGGTTGATCCTGCCCTCTAGTTCGATGCTCGCTTTTATTTAGCGATTGCCTACTTTGGGTAGCGGATGTTATCAACTTCGGTTGATACGGCCCTCTGGTTCGATGCTCGCATTTATTTAGAGATTGCCTGATTTAGTTAGCGGATGTCATCAACTTCGGTTGATCCGACCCTCTGGTTCGATGCTCGCTTTTATTTAGCGATTTCCTGCTTTAGTTAGCGGATGTTATCAACGTCTGTTGATTCGATCCTCTGGTTCGATGCCCGCTTTTATTTAGTGATTGCCTGCTTTAGTTAGTAGATGGTATCAAAATCGATTGGTCTGGCCATTTGGTTCGATGATCGCTTTTATTTAGCGATTGCCTGCTTTAGGTAGCGGATGTTATCAACTTCGGTTGATCCGGCCCTCTGGTTTGATGCTCGCTTTTATTTAGCGATTGCCTGCTTTAGGTAGCGGATGTTATCAACTTCGGTTGATCCAGCCCTCTGGTTCAATGCTCGCTTTTATTTAGCGATTGCCTACTTTAGGTAGCGGATGTTATCAACTTCGGTTGATACGGCCCTCTGGTTCGATGCTCGCTTTTATTTAGAGATTGCCTGATTTAGTTAGCGGATGTCATCAACTTCGGTTGATCCGACCCTGTGGTTCGATGCTCGCTTTTATTTAGCGATTTCCTGCTTTAGTTAGCGGATGTTATCAACGTCGGTTGATTCGATCCTCTGGTTCGATGCCCGCTTTTATTTAGTGATTGCCTGCTTTAGTTAGTAGATGGTATCAAAATCGATTGGTCTGGCCATTTGGTTCGATGATCGCTTTTATTTAGCGATTGCCTGCTTTAGGTAGCGGATGTTATCAACTTCGGTTGATCCGGCCCTCTGGTTTGATGCTCGCTTTTATTTAGCGATTGCCTGCTTTAGGTAGCGGATGTTATCAACTTCGGTTGATCCAGCCCTCTGGTTCGATGCTCGCTTTTATTTAGCGATTGCCTACTTTAGGTAGCGGATGTTATCAACTTCGGTTGATACGGCCCTCTGGTTCGATGCTCGCTTTTATTTAGAGATTGCCTGATTTAGTTAGCGGATGTCATCAACTTCGGTTGATCCGACCCTCTGGTTCGATGCTCGCTTTTATTTAGTGATTGCCTGCTTTAGTTAGCGGATGTTATCAATGCTATTTGAAAAATTGCTTAATGAAAAATAAAGTGAGTAAAGATATAATAGAGACATCGACACAAGCATTTGTTTACGCAGTTCTTCACTTTCATCCTCGCGTGTCTGTACGTTTGCATATAATTTCCAATGTGGAATTATGATACTTTCTTACTATGCAAAAAGTCGATGTACAAGAAAAATGTTCAATAGCAACCATACAAACACTATCGATTCTGATGTTGATTCAACCCCTTTTCTTCTTTTGATCTTGAGTAAGACAAAGACAACAATGGATGCCAATTGACTTATCGATATTGCTACTCCTTTGCGCTCTTTATCTCCAAAGCTTTCACACACGATCAATTGCACCAATGTTTCCACAAGACTTCAATTCGTCGTTCTTCGTTACTTCCTTTGCATTCTTTATCTCCAAAGGATCCTTTATGTACTTTATATCCAAAGGCTTTCACGATGTCGTAATCCTCTCTTGAACGTCTTGCACGAAACCCCCCAAATCTATACACGATCTTAGAGGATAGACCCACCGTTTTTTGGATGAAGACCCTTACAAATCTCAATCCAATATCTCGGCTACACAAGAACCCAATTGAACCTTATCAGGCCTTCGCCTAGCTGGCACCCCAACAGAAGATTATTATGTGTGATTTGTCACTGTGTAGACATAGGACGGAGGTTGTAGAGAATAAGAAAATGCAGACTAATTTTATGGTATCACTAGTTTGGAATGAAGCATGAATGATGTGTTTATAGTTTTGCAAGATTGGTAGCAAAGAGGTAATACTTGGAGTAAAAGAAATAAACAAACTTGACCAACTTAAACAACATGTGTTGGCCTGAACGTTGAATGTGTCGGCACATAATGTCAAAAATAATAACATATGCCGACCTAAAAGTACCTATGTGTCAGCCCAAATCATACAGAGACTACATCCTTATTTCTGACAGTAGATGTGCTAGTCTGTAGCACGTATGTGCTGACACATAATTTTGGAACTTTCAGTATGTATCGACCTGAAAGGGTCTATGTGCCGACCCAAGTCAAACAGAGACTGCAGCCTTATTTAGGACATTAGATGTGTCGTCCTCTAGCACATATGTGCCGATACATAATGTTGAAACTTCCAGTATGTGCCGATCGAGATAGGCATATGTCGATCCAACCAAGTCAGAGCCTACAGGCTTTAATATTGAGTTACATGTGTCGGCCTGAAATGTGTATGTGCTGACACATGTATGCATAAATATGTTTTTCATGTTCTTGGGCAAGTTCAAGGTGGTTTTTAATGATTCCTAAGACCTCTAATGCAAGGGAGCCATACATACTCAGAGTTTCTATATAGTATACCAAAATGCAAAGTATTTTCAATGTTTTGACATCATGCAAAAAATCTCATGGTGAAGTTGCACTCACATACTCTACCTTTTTTATGATAGCAAAACTTACGAAGGTGCATTTCATGTTGTTATTGAAGGCTCCCCCTGACGTTGTACTTTCCAAATTCATCTCACAATGTGTTGCACCCCAAAATTTGCCCAATCTTTCTTTACCTAGCTTGTGTTTCATCTCATTCATATTAGCATTATCATCTGCATTTCATTGACATGTATGCAGAAGATCAAGAGGTATGACTACCAATCAAGGGCTACACAAGACTATGAAGATAGCTAAGAGTGTTATTCAAGTGTTCAAGGGTTGATATCCTCACCAGAGAAGCCAAAGATCCTTAGAGAGAGTGGCTGAAGCCAAGTGTGTATGTCTCCTAACTAGAGAGTTGAGGGAAGATCATCAGACGATTCTGAAATCATGAAGTTGGACTTGAGGTCTTGAGAGAGCTCATGAGAAGTGTTGAAGATCATTTTGAAGCCTAGACAGGTCATCAGGTGAAAGGATATGAAGGTATACCCAAGATTGGTAAAACTAGGGTTTCATCTGGTCAACCCTAGGATAACTAATGATTTGAAGAAGGTTGAGACCTAATTCAAGAGCCATGTGATCTTGGATTGATGTGTTGAGATGTCCAAGGGGTGATTCCAAGGTCAACTTATCATGAATCAAGAGTGTGAGAAGTTGCTAGGCTAGGGTTGTTATGCTTGACAGTGTAAAATCCCTTGGTTTGGTGCCTATCTTCAAGACGACTTAACTCAAGATGAGAGTTTCACCTCACCTTGACCCCAACATGATTTTTGTAGGGCATGATCTTAGCTTTAATTTGAGTACTAAAGGTCCTTGATAGGGTTTATAGAACTCAAGTTATGAGCCAGACAAGTTACAAGTCATCTGAGGCATATGAATTTGGAGCTTGAAAGTTACCCAACTTGCATGACACTTTTGCCCTAGAAGGATGATTCCTATGAACTTTTGGTCAACATGAATGTTGTTCCTTATCCTCTTAGATTTCTAGAAAGTACTAGAAGTCCATGATTGGATTTGTAGAACTCAAGTTATGGCTTTGACAACTCAAGGGTATTTTGGATATTTGGAATTACAGGTCATTTTTGGTAATGGGTCTATTTCACTACCTTAGGCACCTCAAATGAACTTTTGATCAACTTAAAAGTTGTTCAAAATGGGGTTTTTAGTCCAACCATGACCCCAAGCATCCATTGATATGGAGTGAAAATGGAAGAGTATGAAGAAATTTGGGAAAAAGATCACTTAAGGCATTAAAGAATGAAAAAATTCAAAATAAATCATAATGACTCAAAACTTCACAAGTTTGTGCTTATTTTGATTGGAAATGATATTTTAAGGACAATGGAAATTTCACATTTGTGATTTGAGGCTCATTTCATGGACATTGAATTGATTACTTCATGATGAAGTAACATAACAAATCTTGGCCATTGGATCCATTCACTCACTCAATCTGAGCCATTCATCTCCAAAGAGTATTATGCAAGCTATTGGAGCAGAGTTTGAGTTGAAACAGAGCTGGAACACGCATATGCCATAGTTGAATTTTGAAGGAAAATGAAATTTTGGATTCTCCATTTTGGGCCATGATTGGGCCATCTTAAGATCTAAACAGCTTCTATTTAAGTTGATAATCACATTTAGGTCATTTTTGGAGATCAATTGGAGCAAAAACCGTTATTGTAGTTAGGATTGTGGAGCTTTCGAGCAACAAGTGAATTTGGAGTTTGAGGAAGATTCAAGCATTTTAGAGCATCAAGAATCATCCAAAAGTATTCAGTGAAGCAATCTGCAACATTTGAGGCCAGGATTTGCGTGCGAGAACCTTCAATTTGAAGCTTTTTTCCAGGTTTTTATTCTTCAAAACTGCTCTAGATTTAGGCATGTTTAGATTGGAATTAGCATGTGGTTAAGTTGTAGATGCAACCTAGAACGATTTAGTATCATAATGGTGACGTTTCGTGATGATTCATGAGGAGATGAGATTTCCGTTTGGACTTATATCTAGGTGATCCTTGAGAATTAGCATGAATATATTAGTGGTTCTTGATCTCTAAAGAGTGAGGATCATTTCTGTGTAAACAATTTTGAGTTTGGTGATAGTTATGGAAGTGAGTGATTTTCTGTTCATCTTCGTTTTCGGAGATTCATGAAGAATTGATACAAATGGAATGGATATTATTGCTCAGTGTGAAGAGGCGAGGGGAACAGTATAATTTTCTTGAAGTTTGGTGAAATTTGGGTGTCTGGTGTTGTTGTGCTCGCCGGAGAAGAAGGTGGTGCTCTTTTCCGGCCACCGTGGCTGTAATTTCCCTCCTGGATCAGTTTCAAACGAGGAAGATGACTGAGAGGCGTTGATTTCATTGACTGAGTTGTTGCATCTGAGGGTGGAGGTTTAGTCTTCTTAGGGTTTGGTGAGGTGGCTTCACAAGAAACATGGGATGAGCATACTTTATCATTGAACGGATAGGATTAGACTATACCATAGGGATTAGTCAACTGAAGTACACAAGGCCTGGGAACCAAAACGCAGCGCTCCATTTAATAGGTGGCATACGCGCAGCCCTTTGATCTGTGGACTAGTAGTCTAATCCTGTGGCCATGATATTTTCTGTTGTTTTTTAATTCTTTAATTCATTTTTGATTTTCTTAAATTGATTTTATCTTCTAAAATTCATATAAAATTGATTATTGATCAGAAAAATATAACAAAAATATGTGCATGATCCTGATTTAATTCCTGATATTTCCATACCCTTAGATTTTATTTTGGTGTTATTTTCAATTTAATATCCATTTTCTATTTTTTGATAAATGTTTTAAAATGCATAATATGATTATCTTGCTTGTTGATTTTATTCCCAATTCATGCTCTTGATTTTGATGCTGATTTTTGGCTGGCTGATTATAGACATGTTGGTGATGTTATGTGATCTTTGTTGAGATTTTTAGATGATTCTAAATAGGGTTTTGATATAGTTGTTTAGGAGCTTTCCTTGTTGGATCCCCCTTAGTGCACTCTTGGGATTTAGATTTTATTTGAACCTCTAGGATTAGGTTTAGCCCCTGGTTTTTGTACCATAGATTGTTAATACATGTAGGATAATGTAGGATTTTCCTTGAGGTTTGTAGAATTGATTTTCTATTAGTTCCCCATTTTACAAGTTAGCTTTAGTTTAGGTGACCCTAACTTAGAGAACTTCATAGACTAACCTTGTAAATGACCATTAGATAATTCTAAGGATCATATCCTTTCTTGATAGAATGGTAAGTAGGTAGATACCTCATTAGAACTTTGCTAAAGCCTTGATAGAGCTTTTGATTCCCCTAGCTTAGGTGATCCTTGTAGCTAGTCTGTAGGGTTTCTTAGGAGTGTTGTGTTGCCTTCTGTCCCCTATGTGATTTCTTCCTTGGGCTTTGCCCTACCCTCTTTATCCAAGTCTTGAAGAGGAACCCTCTTGAGAGAGCCTAATCCTTCCTTTGGTTGGATTCTATGCATTCCTCAGGAGGTTGAGCCTTGAATTGACATTTCCCAGTATAGTACATTCCTTTGGTTTGTACTATCTTTCTCCTTCAAGTCTTGATGAGGAGCCCTCCTAGGAGAGCCTAATCCTTCCTTTGGTTGGATTATGTGCATTCCTCAGGAGGTTGAGCCTTGGATTGACATTCTTGGCATGGTATATTCCCTTGGTTTATATACTGTCATCCATCTTAAAGTCCTTTTCTTAGGATCCCTCTTGGGAGAGCCTAATCCTTCCCTTGGTTGGATTCTGTGCATTCCTCAATAGGTTGAGCCTGAGATGGACATTCTGTGTTGATACACTTTAAATCAATTACCCTTAGATTGATATCTAGGACCAATACCCAACTTTCTGTCCTATCGACATAGGATCCCTCTTGGGAGAGCCTAATCCTTCCCTTGGTTGGATTTTGTGCATTCCTCAAGAGGTTGAACCCATGATGGACTTTGGTGTTGATACACCTCCAACCTGATGTAGCCTGGGATGACTTCCCTGTTACTCATTTTGGTCTCTCTCTTGTTTGAATTGCTTGATGCATTAGAATAGGATCATGTTTAGATTACTTTAGGCTAGGAGCATGACTGCTTAGAGGTTGAGTGGGTCTCCCTCTGCTTGTTTGCATGAAGGGTTGAGGTGATCCTCCCCTTGCTTGTGTGTTGTTATTCTTTTCTATCTGTGTGGTTGCATTAGAGGTTGAGTCTGTCTATCTCTGCTTGTCTGTGTTCTTTTTGCTTGATTTCAGAGACGTTGAGTGAGTCTCCCTCTGCTTGTATTGCTGCAATGCATGTGCATCTTTACTGTTATCTGTATATCTATTTATTGTTTAGCTGATGCTTTATCTGTTGGCTGTATCCCATTGATATGATCCCCTAGGATTCTCACTTCCTTTGATAAGGAAGTGATGATTATAACTTTAGGTTGAAACCTATGCATAATAGTTTCTAGGAGTTCCCTATTTCAAGCCTCAACCATAGGATGAATCCTCGGCATGACAACATTAGGACTAGACAGTTTCCCCGTAGAGTTCGTTCTCTTTTCTCTCTAAAACAACAGTAAAAAACGTAATAAAGGCAAGTTAGTACAAGTGCATTACGAGCCTTAAGCTACTTGGGAAATGATAATTGAGCAGTATCCTCTCAATCATCTAGAGTGTTTAGTATATGTCCTTTGGACGATATATGACGCATTCGCTCCTAAGTCATAGTCTCTAGTGTTGTACTGACTATAGACAACCATAAAAAACACTTCTTCCGTAAAAGACAGAAAACAAACTTCAAACCTTTTTGCCCCGTGGGCCCATAATTCAAAGGAAAGCTTTTCTGAAGAAAAGAGTGTCGTTAACTCCCAATTCTACCGCAAACGGTAACGCATGAGTCTCTAACGAGCAAGCTGCATACACCAAACTACTGGAACTGTTTGTTAACCCTACTCGGAAAAACAGATGAATCTGAACCCCCATAATCCGTATTATCCCGAACTACGTAAGCTCTGATCTCTCATACCTATTGAGAGTACGTAGGCACAATGCTGACGTATTGGCGAGCCACCTTCCCCCCCGTTACCCGTAGTTAGCCGAACTACGTTGACTCTGATTTCTCATTCTCTGATGAGAATACGTAGGCATAAAGTGCGACGCTTTGCAGAGTCATTTTCTTTTCTTTTCAGACCAGCCTTGATAGGTAGATAGTAAAACCAACCCGTCAGATAAACACAACAAGCGTGGATCCCATCGAGTACGATGGACGTGAGGGGTGCTAATACCTTCCCCTTGCGTAACCGACTCCCGAATCTATACATGGTTGCGATGACCTTATCTTATAACTTTTCATCAGGTTTTTCCGATCGTTTCCTTTCCCTTTCTGTGGGATAAATAACGAAAGGTGGCGACTCTTCTGTTTTGCCGGCACCTTATTTTCGCGGTAGCGACAATATGCTTCTCCCCTTTGGCAAAATCAAAAATAAAGATAGCTAATCGTGAGAAGTATCATATTCCAAATACAAATTCAAATATATCATTTAGAGGCAATTTTGCATAGAAGAGGAACGATCACATATCCTCATATATATGTAATGATGAAAAAGTTGATAAATAACAAGCATTACAAATCAAGTAACACAGAGTACAATTAAATAAATAAAGCAATGCAAGAGCAAACTCATCAATTTGCTACAATAGTGTCACGTATACCAAATATATCATAAAAGAACTAGTGATGCCACACACGCATGTGCCTAGCATAGCGACAAGAACATGTCACTACTCAATCCAAGATGAAAAACGTTATCAAAACATGAGACATGCAATAACAGTAAAAATTTATGTAATTATCAAGCTTAAATATAATAAACAAAATGAGCCACATGCTTATACACTTAAGAACAAACTTACACAAATGTGAAAGAGTTAATACATGAAGTCACTATAAGTATATACATTGAGAACATACAATGGTTATCAATCAAAAATTTTGGAAATGAACATTCATGGTCTTCATCATTTGAGAGAATATCAAACAATTTTAACCAACAAATAACATGCTCTAAGAAAAGTATTACTTTCAAGGAGAAATTGAAACAATTACTACCTCACTCTTGATGGGATGAACGATGCACTCACATGATGTTAAAAACTCAAAATTAAACGTTAGTGCAATACTATAAAGTGAAAGCAACAAGATAGAAATTTAAACGACACTTGAGATATTAATGATCCCTAATTCTCCACGAATGTTGAAAAATGATTTCGTTGCAAGAGGTTTTTTGAAAATTTCGGCAAGTTAATTTTTACTATCTACATGCTCAAAAATAACGTCCCCTTTTTCAACATGATGGCGAAGAAAGTGATGACGAATCTCGATATGTTTAGTGCAAGAATTTAGTACCATATTCTTGGTTAGATTGATTGCACTAGTGTTGTAGCACATGATAGGAATATGTGAAAGTTTGATGTCAAAGTCTAGCAATTGTTGCTTAAGCCACAAAATTTGGGCACAACAACTACCGGCGACCACATATTCCGCTTCGGCAGTTGACAAAGCTACAAATACTTTATTTTTACTATGCCAACTAACAAAAGATTTTGAAAACATGTGACAAGTACCACTAGTGCTTTTCCTATCCAATTTGCAACTGGAAAAGTCGGAATCGGAATAACCAACCAAACTACAATCTCTTCCCTTGTAATACCAAAGCCCAAACATAGAAGTACTAATAAGGTATCTAAGAATACACTTAACTTCCTTAAAGTGTGATTCCTTGGAAGACGATTGATATTGAGCACACATGCAAACTTTAAACATATTGTCGGGCTTAAACGCTGTAAGATATATAAGTGATCTGATCATACCTCTATACTTCTTCATATCAACATCCTTACCCTTTTCATCTATATCCAAGTTTCCATTTTTGCCATAGGTGTGCCAATATCCTTTGCACCGTCCATTCCGAATCTTTTTAGTAATTCGAGACAATACATGGTTTGTCAAACAAATGTTCCATTCAAGAGTTGTTTAATTTTAAGTCTAAGGAAGTAGTTTAGCTCCCCCATAATACTCATTTCAAACTCTTCCTCCATAAGTTTAGAGAACTCCTTGACAAGATGCATGTTAGTTGATCCAAAAATGATATCATCAACATAAATTTGAACAAGTAAAGTATGTTTTCCTTGACGTTTAATAAACAGAGTGGTGTCCACCTTTCCTCTTGAATATCCTTGCTCAAGCAAAAACTTCCTAAGACGGTCATACCATGCCTGAGGGGCTTGTTTAAGACCATACAACACATGTTTTAGCTTAAAAACATGATTAGGATACTCAAAATTTTCAAAACTGGGAGGTTATGAGACATACACCTCTTCATTTATGTGGTTGTTAAGGAACACACTTTTTATGTCCATTTGATATAGTTTGAAGTTCTTAGCATAAGCATAAGCGAGTAATATTCGGATAGCCTCGAGTCGGGCTACGAAAGCATAAGTCTCATCATAGTCAATCTCTTCCTCTTGGTTATACCCTCGAGCTAATAGTCGGGCTTTATTTCGAGTTATCGTACCATGCTCGTCAAGTTTGCTACTAAATACCCATTGTGTGCCAATGACTTGATGATGTTGTGGACATGGGACGAGGTCCCAAACATCATTTCTTTCATATTTATTCAATTCTTCTTGCATTGCTAAAAGCCAATGCTCATCAAGTAAGGCATCCTTAGCGTTTTTAGGTTCAAATTCTGAAACAAAAGCATGGTGACAACATAAATTACTTATCTTAAAGCGTGTTGTTACCCCTTTTGTGATGTCATCGATAATATTGTCAATAGGATGATCCTTGGAGGTTCTCCACTCCAATAGAAGACCGTCATTTTCTTGTTGACTTTCATCAACATTCTTTTCTTAGTTATCATCTTCCTCCTTATTAATATCCACCGCTTTAGGTTGATCAATATCTTTGTTGGTGTCTTTGAGCATGTCTTCCATAGATGTACCTACATCAAGAAAAGAAATACATTTCCCAACACTATTTGGGAAAGTCTCATCAAAAGTAACATGAACAAACTCCCCAACACTAAGTAATCTCTTATTATAGACTCTATATGCTTTACTAGATTGTGAGTATCCAAGAAAGATACCTTCATCGGCTTTCACGTCAAATTTTCCAAGATTATCTTTTCCATTATTCAAAACAAAACACATACATCTGAATACATGAAGGTGTGACAAATTTGGTTTTCTACCCTTTAATAATTCATATGAGGTTTTGTCAAGAATAGGACAAAGAAATATCTTATTAGAGACATAACATTCCGTGCTCACGACATCGGTGCAAAGGTATTTTGGTAGACCACAATCATTGAGCATCGTTCTTGCCAACTCCCCTAAAACACGACTTTTGCGCTACACAACTCCATTTTGTTGTGGAGTTCGGGGAGCCAAAAACTTATGTTCGATACCAAGTTTATCACAACATTTTTCAAAAAGATGATTTTCAAATTCACCTCCATGATCACTTCAGATGGAAATTATTTTGGAATTCAATTTATTTTGAGATAACTTGGCAAAACGTACGAAAGCCGAGAACGTTTCATCTTTGCTGCATAAAAAAAAGTCCAACAAAATCTTGAGTATTCATCTAGAATTACCAAACCGTAATAAATCCCACCTAGGCTTTTGGTCCTTGAAGGTCCAAATAAATCCATGTGAAGGAGCTCAAGGGGTCTCGATGTTGAAACAATGTTTTTATAATTAAACGAGATCCTTCATTGTTTGCTCTTTGGACATGGATCACATAGGTGATCTTTTAAAAACTTTATCTTTGGTAGACCAATTACTAAATATTTTGCGACTATTTTATTATGTAGATCAAAGTTAACGTGTGCTAAATGTCGATGCCATAACCATAAATTTTCACTCACGGTAACAAGACATTTGGAATTATTCACGAATACACTTCCTAAGTCTAGCATATAGATATTGTTTACCCTCACACCATTAAACATATATTCCTTCTTTTCATTATGTGCAATTATACAACGATATTTGGCAAAATTTACCTTGTACCTATTGTCACATAATTGACTAATGCTAAGAAGGCTATGTTTAAGGACTTCTACTAACATAACACTTGAGATAGTAATAGTCGAGGGATTACCTATACTACATTTTCCAAGTATGGAACCTTTGTTGTCATCACCGTAAGACACATATTCTTTCTTCTTCACCACAAAGTAGGAGAATAGAGAAATGTCTCCCGTCATGTGTGTTGAGCATCCACTATCGAGAATCCATTTTCCCGTCATAGAGTCAAGACACTCAACCTACATAAAATCAAACAAAGGTGGTTGTTACCCAATTCTCATTGGGTCCTTGGGAGTAAGTGAAATAATGTTTGCATTTGGGCAACCATTGAAAAGTGTCATTTGGTACTAGAAAGCACCTAAATTTTCATTTTTCTATGGTATGGTCTTTCTTGAAGAATAGTGACAAAAAATCAATGATGAGCTTTACTTTTTCCATTTGAATTCTTCTTAATAAAACTGTAATTTTTATAAGGAGTTTCAACCTTTGAGGAGCTAATGGCAAGAGTATCACATGGTTGTGAAGCTTTGCGAACTTTGGTTTCAAGAGAACTTACTTCTTGTTGCCAAATTTGACAAGTTTCACAATCGAACCGACATGGTTCCTCATCCCTTTTTTTTTTATATTTTTGACCATCTACAATAGATTGCTTTAATCCTTCAAATTGCTTTTTGGTTTCTTCAACCTTTTCTTCCAAGTATGTAAAAATATTTTCATTGGAATCTAATTTCTTATAAGCATGAATCACTTCCTTTTGTAGATTTTCACAAACATTTTTCAAATCAATAAAAGACAACTTGTCAATGTTAGAGTATTTAGAATGACTTACATTCTTTTTCTTGCCTTGTCGTTGATTAGACATGAAACAATAATTTTCTTCTTCATCGCTCTCACTTGAGCTTTTCTCGCTTGAGGAATCACTTTCGCTATCCCAAGCAACATACGCCTTTCTAGGCTTCCTAGAATTGTTTTGTTGGCTTTTTTCCTTTCTTACTAACAAAAGATTAACAATCCGATCTATAATGACCCGGATTTCCGCATTCATAGCATATCTCTTTTCCCTTGTCCTTTTTGTTGTCTTCATCTTTGGAGGATGTAGATTATCGTTTGAATCTCACAAGATTTTTGTCGGAGTGTTTGTCACTATTATTTTGAATGTATCGATTATATCTCCAAACAAAAAGTCTCATTTGCTCATCTTCCAAGTTTTCTTCATCACACGAGTCACTATCTTTAGTGTGCTCTTCCTTTGAGGATCTAGAATTTGAAGCCCTAAGAGCTTTAGACTTCATTCCTTCCTCCTTATTGGTTTCCTTCTCTTTTTTCTTCTTTTTCTCAAGCTTCTTTTCATGTACAACCAAGCAATTTAGTTCTTGCTCGTGTTCTTCTAACTTTCCAAATAAGGTGGTGAGATCAAGTGTTATAAGATCATTGGCTTCCTTGATGACCGTAACCTTCGGTTTCCAATTCCTAGTAAGACATCTCAAAACCTTGTTAGTAGCAATAGAATTGGAAATTGGATTACCCAGCAAGTTTAAACAATTAATAAGACGTGAGAACCGCTTTTTCATTTGAGCAACGGTTTCACCATGCTTCATTCGAAAGAGTTTGAATTCTTGATTAAGTGTGTTAATCCAGGCTTGTTTGACCTCATTAGTTCCCATATGGGGAACTTGTAGAGCATTCCACAAAGCCTTAGCAGTCGAACAATGAGAAACCCGATAAAACTCATCGACACCGAGAGCGGATATCAAGATGTTTTTTGCTTTCCAATCGTATGACCACTTCTTATTATCTCCATTATTCCATAGTGCTTCAGGATTAGGTAAGCAATTTATCAAACACTTGGTGTGCGAAAGAATTTTCAGAATTTACTTTGTGTTGTTGTTTATATGGAAAACACTTAAAACTAAAAGTGATTATAAGCTAATCAACAATCAATTTAAAACAAAAAGATCACAGGAAAATTCTTACGAGTCGATCGATTGATCAAGGCTATTTGAAATTTTGCGTAATGAAAAATCAAGCGAGTAAAGAGATAATAGAGAGATCGACATGGGGATTTATTTACGCAGTTCCCCACCTTCATCCTCGCGTGTGGGTACGTCTGTGCCTAATTTCCAATGTGGAATTAGGATACTTTCTTACTATGCAAAAAGTCAATGTACAAGAAAAGTGTTCAATAGCAACCATACAAACACTACCGATTTTGATGTTTATTCAACCCATTTTCTTATTTTGATCTTGAGTAAGACCAAGATAATAATGGATGTCAATTGGCTTGTCGATATTGCTACTCCTTTGCATTCTTTATCTCCAAAGCTTTTGTGCACTATCAATTACACTGATTATTCCACAAGACTTCAATTTGATTTGTCTTTCTCCATTACTTCCTTTGCATTTTTAATATCTAAAGGATCCTTTGTGTACATTATCTCCAAAGGCTTTCACAACATTGCAATCCTCTCTTGAAGGTCTTGCACGAAAACCCCTAAATATATACACGATCTTGGAGGACAAACTTGCGGTTTTTCCAAATGAAGACCCCTACAAATCTCAACCCAATATCTCGGCTAGACAAGAACCCAATTGGACCTTATCAGGCCTTCACCTAGCTAGTATCCCAACAAAAGATTATTATGCGTGATTTGTAAGTGTGTAGACATAGGATAGAGTTTGAAGATGATGAGCAAATGCAGACTAATTTTATGGTATCACTAGTTTGGAATGAAGCATGAATGATGTATTTATAGTTTTTTAAGATTGGTGGAAAATAGGTAATTTTTGGAGTAAAAGAAATGAACAAAATTGACCAACTTAAATAGCATCTGTAAGCCTGAACGTTCGATGTATCGGCACATACTCTAAAAAATAACAGCATGTGTCAACCTGAAAATACATATGTGCCGACCTGTTAGTACCATATTTATATGGTTCTAGGATTGGCTAAATTTTGGTAAAACATGATTCTGCACTGATGTTAAGCCAGATATCACAACATCTTCATCTACTATTATAATAGTATTGCTGTCATATCTTTAAACAGGATGTCATTACCAATGTCATGACATTGTTGTCTGGTGCAGCAGGAACCAGCAGGAGCTGAAGACAGAATTACTGTCATGGGTGCAGTAGGAGCTAGCAAGAGCTGATGACAGAACTGCTATCATGGATGCAGAAGGCACCAGCAGGAGCTAATGGCAGAACTGTTGTCATGGGTGCAGTAGGAGCTAGCAGGAACTGATGACATAAATGCTGTCATGGATGCCGAAGGAGCAAGCAGGAGCTTGTTGAAGCAGTAAAGCAGCAAGCAAAAATATTATTTTCGGAAGAATTTCCTCCGGGATTTATCATCTCCACAGGGATCAGTGTGAGGGAAAGAACGCTGTTCGACAATCTCTACGTCTCTAAGCTTGGGTTTAAATGGTTTGGGATAAAAATTCAAAAGGAAAAACACATAAAACAAGAAAATAGATACATTCTTAAGAAATGAGAAAACTCATCAGGAGTTGTATTTCGTTCTACCCATCATGTACTAAAAAAATATATGGATCAAATGCACGCAACCTAATTTGCTCGTCAATATCATCACGTATCACTCACAATAGAGCTTATCTGTAACGTAAAGTCGAGAGATCAACCGTATCGTCTCATTGTTGATCTCTCACACAACTCGACAACACGGAGCATTAAGAATCGATACCCACGTGAATATTAGTCCTAAATCTATCTCTAGCATTTAGAATCTAATAAATGTTCATCTTAGATCAAGTTCGAACAGTATATGTCTATAGCAATCCAAACCCGCTTAGTAAAAAATCAAGATAAGCATCGATAAAGAGTTGTAAAAGAGATTTTATACAAAGATCCATAAATATACATACAATCAAGGTAAACTTACATACAAAACCCCAACAAATGAAAAATACATAGAGAGGAAGGAAGAAGAATACAAATCTCACAGTCTGTCAACTCCGATTGAAGTGGATTCAACTCCGGATCGTCAAGATGCACCCTCCAATGTTGTTTCTAAGCTAAATCTACTCAAGAATGTGTTGGATGAAGTTGGGGTAAAAAGTTCCCAAACAACATACCCTAAAAAATGATGAAAAATCACTTAAATATACAAAAATGGGTCTCGGTACTCGCTTAGCGAGTGGCCAGCGAACTGTTGTTCGCTTAGCGAACAACCTAGCGAACATGACAGCAAATCATTTCTTGTTTCGACCATAACTCTTGAACCGTAACTCCGTTTTACGTGTGGTCAGAAGCGTTGGAAAGCTTATTCAATGCTCTATAACATAATGACAAAATATAATTGCTCATTTACCTAAAAAAATGAGAAAAAATCAATTAAACTCAATAAAATCTACGCGACACACAATATATACACTATAATTTAAACTATACAACATATGCACAAAAGTTGAGGTTTATTAGTTGAATCAAGCCAATAAGTGCCAATTATTTACACTCAAAATCAGTATATTTTAGCACTTATCAACTTTCCCCAACTTAAACTTGTTTGTCCTCAAACAAGAATCGATCAACCCAAGGAAACAAAAGTAATAAGCAAGCAATCACGATTCAACAAGTTTTGAAAAAAAAAACAAATGTATGGTTCAACACAAAAATGTACATGCAAAGCGAAACACACCACTAAACTATAACGATAACATGAAAATGAAACAACTCCTAAATACAAAACACATGTCAAAAATTCTAAGACAATACAAAGTTCAAAAATGAATCACACCTAGCACACACTTCATCGGTAGATGAATAAAAAAAATACGAGGGACTTAACTCTCACCTAACAATCAACTCAACAACAAGTTAAATTATGCATTCATCAAGAAAAAAACTCATATTGAACAGTATAAAAGCAAAAATCACAAGGGCTTTAAAGGTTGTAATGTGGCTTGGGTAACAAAAAAATTGTTTTTCTCAAGGTAAAAGAACAAAAACTTGCCTAATCAAATGAGAGTGATCATTTCTCACAATCTCAAGCACTCACAAATTCTAATCACCTTTTTCTCTTTTCGAAATTGTTACACCATTTCACGCAACTTATTCGCATAACATTATTCTTTTTTTTTCTTTTTATTTTTTCAATTTTTTTCCTTCTTTTTTTTTCTTTTTCATTTTTTCTTTTCTTTCTTTTTCAAACTTTTTCTTTTTCTCAACCTCTTAGCAACCAACCTCTTCTCCCCAACTTGAATAAAACCACACATAGTGACATGAATGCTCCCAAACTTATTAGGCAAGGGTAAAAACTCAAATAACAAGTCATGGTTATAGTTCAAGAAAAAGTATTAGAATCCATACAAAAATGAACTTAACACCAATATGGATTCTAACAAAGGCTCAAAGGGGGTAAGAAAATTCTCACTCACTCACAATGTAGATTGACTATTTGGTCAAGTGGTTATGCTCAAAATCAAACAAAATACCTTGATCATTTTAGTGCTATCATGCAAATCAACACAAATACAAGATTAAACATAATAAAACCGAGTTAAACAAGAATGTTGGTCTCCTGCATATACTAAACAATGGAAAGCTCCTCACAAAAAGGTTTAGTTCTAAAGTGATTCAAAACTGAACAAGTATGGCAAAAGAATGAATGACATAAAAATTGTACAAATGAAAAGTATCATAATCATGCTATGTTCTAGAAAGCGATAAACAAGTACCTTGCAAAGTACCAACTTCAAACAATATCAAAACCATACATTCGCAAGTTGAAATGATCAAACTTAGAAAATCAAAAAATGCATCCTCAAGCTAATCAAATACAAACTTGAGAGCAAACACAAATATTATTCTAACAACCTAACAAAATTGAATTAAACTAAATAAACATAAAGCTATACAAACTCAAAAACCATTGGGTTGCCTCCCAACAAGCGCTTGTTTCATGTCGTTAGCTCGACACCTTTAGTGTTCTTTGCTAGTAACTTCCTCACATATACGTCTATGCTTTGTCAAAGCGCCAACCTAAAGAAAGTGTCCTAACCAAACACTTGAACAAATGTTACGAGAACAAAATATATACAAGCATAATGGAAGACAAAAGCAAAACAAGTATCTATACAAGCATATATATACAATTATGTGCAAAGCTTATAAATATAGAAACTATCGCAATGCGACTCAATATCACAACCAATCCTCGGCAACAGCGCCATTTTGTTGAAGCGGTAAAGCAGCAAGCAAAAATATTATTTTCGGAAGAATTTCCTCCGGGATTTATCGTCTCCACAGGGATCAGTGTGAGGGAAAGAATGTCGTTCGACAATCTCTACATCTCTAAGCTTGGGTGTGAATGGTTTAGGATAAAAATTCAAAAGGAAAAACACTTAAAACAAGAAAATAGATACATTCTTAAGAAATGAGAAAACTCGTCAGGAGTTGTATTTCGTTCTACCCATCATGTACTAAAAAATATATGGATCAAATGCACGCAACCTAATTTGCTCGTCAATATCATCACGTATCGCTCACAATAGAGCTTATCTTTAACGCAAAGTCGAGAGATCAACCGTATCGTCTCATTGTTGATCTCTCACACAACTCGAAAACATGGAGCATTAAGAATCGATACCCACGTGAATATTAGTCCTAAATCTATCTCTAGCATTTAGAATCTAATAGATGTTCATCTTAGATCGAGTTCGAACAGTATATGTCTATAGTAATCCATACCCGCTTAGTAAAAAATCAAGATAAGCATCGATAAAGAGTTATAAAAGAGATTTTATACAAAGATCCATAAATATACATACAATCAAGGTAAGCTTACATACAAAACTCCAACAAATGAAAAATACATAGAGAGGAAGGAAGAAGAATACAAATCTCACGGTCTGTCAACTCCGATTGAAGTGGATTCGACTCCGAATCGTCAAGATGCACCCTCCAATGTTGTTTCTAAGCTAAATCTACTCAAGAATGTGTTGGATGAAGTTGGGGTAAAAAGTTCCCAAATAACATACCCTAAAAAATGCTGAAAAATCACTTAAATAGACAAAAATGGGTCCCAGTAGTCGCTTAGCGAGTGGCCAGCGAACTGTTGTTCGCTTAGCGAACAGCCTAGCGAACATGACAGCAAACCATTTCTTGTTTCGACCATAACTCTTGAACCGTAACTCTGTTTTACGCGCGGTCGGAAGCGTTGGAAAGCTTATTCAATGCTCTATAAGATAATGAAAAAATATCATTTCTCCTTTACCTAAAAAAAATGAGAAAAAATCAATTAAACTCAATGAAATTTACGCGACACACAATATATACACTATAATTTAAACTATACAACATATGCACAAAAGTTAAGGTTTATTGGTTGAATCAAGCCAATAAGTGCCAATTACTTACACTCAAAATTAGTACATTTTAGCACTTATTAGAGCTGATGACAGAACCGCTGTCACGGATGTCATACTGAATGTCATGACATCAATGTCTGGTACAACAGAGGCTGCTATGTTATATCTCTTGACATAAGTGTTTTGGTCCTGTTGGATATTCCTCATCAGTTTGTACAGGCCAAAGAGATTCATTAGGAACAAAGTGCAGATTTAATTGGTGTGTTGTACCCCAAAATTTGACCAACCACTTTTCTTAATCTTTGGCTTATGTTTCATTGCATTTTAGCATCTTGCATTTGCATAGCATAGTTCTTACAGGGGATCAAGTGTTTGTTTGTGTCCTATCTAAGAAGAGAGCCTTATCGACCATAAGCTGAGCAGAGGCATTGGTAGAGGTTGTTATGTGTGTTATCATTATGGAGATATCAGAGCTCCTAGAAAGGAGAGGTGTGTCGCAACATTATCAAGGAACCATCAGAAGGTTGTCAAGGGGTCCATGAAGATTTACCATTGGTAGAGGCTTTTTGAGTACCTCAGAGGTAATTGTGGAGTGGGAATGGTCACTCAATTCATCTGCACATTGCCTAGGCAAAAAGGGTGAAATTAGGGTTTCACTTTTAATCAGGTTAAACTTGTTTCTTGAAGCAAAACTTGTTTCCATGGTCTTCCATATGTCCTAAGGTGTTTGGGGGATGGGATATTGACCAATTCCTACAAAAGTCCCACAGGGGTCCATGTGCAAAAAATGAGTAGATTGGGAGTTATGATCAAAATCATTACAAGAGGGAGAAAACACTTAGAAAAATTCAAAGTTTTTGGCCTTGCAAATCATGTTTTCATCCAACTTTGATGGGATTTTTGACCTAGTTCCAGTTGGAATCTGAAGATCATGAAAACATGAAAGTTGTAGAGCTCCATGAGGGCTTTCCAAAAAGTACTAGAAATCCTCCATAGCCCTTGTGAGTTGAGAGTTATGAATCCAGAAAGTTGGGGTCTCCACACTTGAGTGCACCATTTCCACTTTTTCACAAATTCACTTTTCAGCCACTTGGATCATTCTCAACCGTTGGATCATGTCTTAATCTGATATTTAGAGAGGATGATGGTTAGAAAATGCATAAAGAATGAGAGTTTGAAAGCTTTGCGAGGTGGCAAGCAAGTTGACAATATAATATTCAAGGAAAACAAAGAGGAAAGAGAAACTTTATGAGGAAAGTCTTCCAGCTGCAGTGCCCTACACTCTATGCTCACTTCAATCACCTCATGTCCTTCATTTCACTTGAATTTTTGACCTGCATTGAGCCAAGGAATTGATACGCTCAGGTGCCATACAATCTTGGATATATTTTCTTCCAAAATCTCCATCCAAAGGCCAAAACTTCGAATCTGCCCCAATGCTTTTCATGGCCTATAAATAGAGGCTTCCTCCCACTCTATTTTACACACCAGAGCCATCCAAAACACAAGGAACACACAACTCTTACTCCTTCCCTCTTTTCTTGAAAGTGAAGAAATTCACAAAATCACCCAAAATGGCCACTTTGCATTTTTCACACCAGCATCATTTCTAGCCATGAAACCATCATAAAAACCATATACACACCCTTAAAATCACCATTTGAAGTTATTCCAATAGTTAGTTTCATTAGAAAAACCATAGATCAAAAAGTCAACTGTCCACACACCATAGTTTGACTTTTATGCACATTTCAAGCCAAATCACCACACAAACCATTTCCTACCATCACAACCCTTGGAATACTTCATATTTATGATGTAATAGTTGTTCATAGTCTCAAACAATAGCTGGAACCTCATTTGCTAGAGTTGTCCCAAGAAATCACGTTTTGCTTCAAAAGGAAGAAAACTCAAAGTATACTCAAAGGGAAGGAATTCTTGCTTTTTGCTGTTAGCTTGTTGTGAGGGATGTGCAAGAGGAATGTAGTCCTAAACACACTCATGTATGTCTTACTTGGTTTATTGAATATTTTGAACATTTTCATGTTCAGATTGTACTATTTGTCATTTTTGGAATCTGAGTTTATTGATCTCATGTCTGCTGTTGTGGAAACTCATCCCTCATGATGAAAACTTAGGGTTGTTGACTTTTAGTATTAGTATATTCACTTAGGCTTGGCATTGTAATGACAAGATCATGTTTTGCTTAGTGACAGTTCAACACCCTTAAGTTGTGACATTAGGCTGTTATGGGCTATTTAAATCTTGGGAGACAGTTTGTTTGTTTGACTATTTTAGTTTGAGATTAGAGTGACTAGTGTTGAGCTCATTTGGACCATTAGTAGTCTGTTGGTGATTTGGGTAGTTTGTTAGAGTTCAGGATGTTAAGATCAGTGGGAGCTGCTGGTATGCTTTGGTGAGAGAAGGTTGTTTGCTTTAGTTCATGACAGATGGAAGGTTTGGATGTCATTGACATGGTGCTTTGAGGTTCAATTCACTGTCCAAGTTTGTTGTGGGCAGACCATGTTTTTGTTATTGACTATGTGTATGGTTTAGCATGAGGGTTTGAGACTATCATTATAATTTTTCTTTGCATGAAAAACTTGCTGTTAGAAGTTGTGTTGAACCTATCAATTCATAACTAAGAGGCTTAAGTGACTAATTGATTTGATGATTTCTTGAGAGATAGGACTGTAAGTATGCCTCCAGACTGCTGGCAGGATCTGTTCCAGTTAGGCTAGATCATGCTAGGAGTTTAGGACTTAGTAGGACTTCTTGACCTGTTACAATTTGAGTTGACATATTGTTGTTGGTGTATGTCATGACCATGTATGACTTATTTGCTTTGAAATCATGTTGAATCCTGCTAGAGATCATTTGTGAACATCTCAGGATCTCAATGTTTTAAATGTTCATCCCCTCTGTTGAGTCTACAATTGTCATGCCCTGCTTTGAAGTCTGTTAACTCATGACTAGTTTGTACTTAGTTTGTGTTCATCACCTAGGGTTGTTGGCCCTTTAGGTTGATAAGCATTTACCTAGCCTTGGCCTTGAGATGTCAGTTTAGTGTCCTTTAGCTGTGGCATTAGTCATTTAGGATTTAGTTGTTTTAAGCTGGATTTTTGACATGTTCAGGATAGTTTGGGTTAGAGATTCTTGGATGTTGATGTCATTTTGTGCATTAGCCCTGGATTGTTTGAATTTGTTTTGTCTGAGTTGGTGATGATTTTGGTCTTGCTATTGACCATTCTGTTTTGATTATGTTCAACTCATGGTTATGTTGCAACTAATGTACCTTATCTTGTTCTAATGATATTTTGGATCATATTTTGGTTAGAACTTGATCTATAACATATTTGAAACATGTACAGACCTTTGTTTAATCTTAAAACTTATTAGTTTTGATCTTTGATTTCCAAGTTGCATTTCAAAACCTCCTTCTGCGTTCCTCTTCGTGTTTTATTTTGTGCATTGGTGGTCACCATTACATTCCTTATCAAATTTCAAGTGGATTAGACTCAAACTTTTTGAAAATGATCAAGAATTGAGTGAGTTAGAGTGAAACCATTTTTCATGTTCTTGCCTTGAGTTGCCTTGTACATTTCCCAGCCTGCGCGCACATTTTAGTATATCTTGAGCTAGGGTGGCTTGATACAATGGATGTAGCGCCACCCCAATGGTTAAACGCCTTGCCTTAAGTACTTTCCTTGCCATGTGAACCCCTGTTCGACCCCCAGCGGGAGCATTTTTGTTTTTATTTTCATTTTCTTTTCATGTTTTTAATATTTTTGCTTTCTCTTTCGTTTTCTTTTCACACGTGTTTAGTGGCTGGTGTGGCTTAGTTTTGAGCCTGCAATCCCAAGGCCTTGGGTTCAAGCCTTGGGGAAGCCCCTTTCTTATTTTTAGTGTTTTGTTTATTTTATTTCTTTTATTTTTATTTATTTATTATTTAACTTTTATTCTTTTTTAAAAATAGTTTTAAATATCTTAAAAAATCCAAAAAAATCATTTCTTAATATGTGGTTATGTTAATTATTTTTCTTCTTCTTATTTTTAATTTTCATTTTATTTTATCATTTTATTTTGAATTAACAATTAATGTGCTTTGTGGTTTATCATTTATTCCAATCAATTTCATTTCTTTCTCATTTCACTTGTGAGTGGATTATTTAGTGTTTACTTGGCCTTGTGCCATGATCCCCCTAGGATTCCTAGTCCCTCCGTTCAGGATGGGAGTAGGAGAGACATTAGGTGTTCAATTCTATGCATGTTAACATTAGGATAGTATCTTTCCTTTCACCCTAACTAGGAGCACTGTGCATGACAACTTTAGGGTCCAGTTTCCCCTTAGTCTGTGTCTTTCTCTTCTCATCTCCTAAACACTTCAAAACACTTAATAAAGAATAATTTGTGTTGTACGCTACGAGCCTTAAGTACTCGAGGAATGATGGTTGTGAGGCCTCCTCTCAACTGTCTAGAGTGTTTAGCGTATGCCCTTTGGGCGATATGCGACGCATTCACTCTCGAGTCATAGTCTTTAGTGCGACATGAGTTTCAAACCATAACTCAATCCACTTCTTGTCTTAAAAAACACAAAACAAAAACATCAAACATTTTTATCCTTCGGGATTAATGGAAAATCATTTTCACAAAGAGAGTGTCGTTAACTCTTGGTTCTATCGCAAACAAGTAACGCCTAAGTCTCCAACGGTCGAGTTGCATACACCTAACTTCTAGAACTAAGGTTTAACCCTACTCGGTTTAAAACACTTGAACCAACATGTGGTCGTGTCAGCCCGAACTACGTTTGCTCTGATTTCTCGTACCAAACGAGGATACGTAGGCACAAGAAGGCGATGTCTTGGCGAGCAACCTTCCCCACCTTCACCCGTAGTTTTCCGAACTACGTTGACTATGATTTTCCCATTGCACGAGGGAATACATAGGCATAAAGCGGCGATGCTCTATCGAGTCTCTTCTCTTTCCTTTTCTTTTCCCCCCGCGAGCCTTTAGTATAAATAGTTTACATCCATAGTATAGACAACAAGCGTGGATCCCGTCGAGCACGACGGACGTGAGGGGTGCTAATACCTTCCCCTTGCGTAACCGACTCTCGAACCCGAGATTTGGTTGCGATGACCTGTCTTTTCCCTTTCTGTTAGGTTTTCTCTGATCGTTTCCTTTCCCTCTCTTTGGGATAAATAAGAACGGTGGCGACTCTTCTGTCATTGCTGGCACCTCTTCGCAGTGATGCGACATGGTGTTCATAAAATGGATCTTTGAGACTTTTTAGGAAACTAATATGCTTATTTCTAATGTTGTGAAGAAGATTCTACAGGAGTGTTCAGCAGGAGGAGTCTGGTCAGCTAAGAGTAAGTGAAGTTGAATGTCATGACTGAATGTTATGACATTGATCGTATGACATCATGCATGCAAGGTTTGTTTTTCTGTTATGATACCTGATATATCTCAGGCTAGAGTTCAGGAAACCTGTTATGGCTCCTTAGTTATCTTAGGCGAGATTCTAGTCAGAGCTGGACATAACATGAAAGAGTTGTGACCTACTTTGACAGGACCTTGAATTATGGAAAGTGGTTTAACTTGGTTTAACCTAAAGTTTTTTACTTGTGACCAGCCCAAGCCCAGTCTGCACTACTATTTAAGGAGGAGCAGAAGCAGAAAAAATTAAGCACTCACATCAAAAACAACTTGAGTGTAAAATAAAGGTCTAGGGTTTGAGAGTCCCTTGTGTGTGTAAGTCACCCTTTGTATCTTTTGATACATTGTGGTAGACATATTTGTGAGTGAAGAGTTGTGTTCTTCACGTGTGTTGTGTGAGTGAAGAAGTTTGGTTCTTCACGTGTGTCTTAGGAATACTTGTACACCAAGCAATTGTATGCTGCATTGGTTAGGTAGGTTCTAAGTTGTTGTGTCACTCAAAGCTGTTAAGCAAGAGTGTGTGTCACTTGATCAAAGTTGTGAAGCAAGATCAAGATGTGTTTTTGGAGTGTATCTCCATAACTGTTTTGTAATTGTGTATTGATATCACTGAGGTGATTGAGGGGGAGTGAGTGGGTATACTCTTGTCTAGTGGTCTCTAGGCAGAAATTGCATTGGGTAGAGATTAAGTGAGGAGTTGTAAACGGGGGAGTTTAGCTCTGAATTGATTCTGCTAATAGTGGATTTCCTTCGTGGCTTGGTAGCCCCTAGATGTAGGCGAGGTTGCACCGAACTGGGTAAACAATTACTGGTGTTATTTATCTTTCTGCATTTATAATTATGCAAAATTTAAATGGTTAGATGAATAGTTCTGTCAGTCTTCATATCTTACAACATACGTCATGACATTGGTCATGACATTGATACAATTTAAAGAAATTTAAATTGGTTATGGTCTGTCCCCGTCCTTGTTGAACAGAGATCAATGTTCTTGGGAAATATGAGATCTGCATACCATAATTTCAATTGGTATCAGAGCAGGCATCTTGTATGTTCTGGATGAGATCTTGGGAGATACTTTCTGGTGGTTTAAACAAGGAGAAGTGGTAGTTGAGTAGCTGATCTTGCTAAATGGTTGAGCTACTGCTTATGGAGTTAAGGAGAAGTGTGTGCTCACTCCGGCTGATGAAGGATTCTGTGTATCTGTTGTTGTGCCCTCTAATATAGAATCCCCAATGACCTATTGAATGCTCTGACAACTTGTGTAGGGCTTGCTGAAGATGTTCTTTTGATGGTTCTGCTGCATATTGTCGCAACTGCGAAAAACAACCGGTGGAAAAACAGAAGTGTCGCCACTTTCGTTATTTATCCCAAAGAGAGGGAAAGGAAACAATCGCAAAAACCTAAAGAAAAGGGAATGACAAGGTCATCGGAACCATGTCTGGATTCAGGAGTCGGTTACGCAAGGGGAAGGTATTAGCACCCCTCACATCCGTTGTACTCGACAGGATCCACACATTGTTGTCTATCTAAAAGGGTGTGTTGAAACTATCTAGCTAAAGGCTTAAGGACAAAAGAAAAAGAAAAGAGAAACTGACTCGGCAGAGCATCGCCGCTCTGTGCCTACGTACTCCCTCGTGCAATGGGAAAGTCAGAGTCAACGTAGTTTGCCTAACTACGGCTAAGAAGGGGAAAGGTTTCTCGCCGAGACGTCGCGTCTCGTGCCTACGTACTTTCGTCTGGTATGAAAGATCAGAGCAAACGTAGTTTGGGCTTAAAGGACCACAGGTTGGTTCAAAAGTTTTTTAGGCCCGAGTAGGGTTAACAAATAGTTCTAGCAGTTGGTGTATGCGGCTCGACCATTGGAGACTTAGGCGTTACCGTTTGCGGTAGAACTAAGAGTTAATGACACTCTTTTGCAAAAAGATTTTTCTTGATTAAGAACCCCAAAGGGTGAAAATGGTTTGAATTGTTTTTGTGTTTTTGAGATAAGAAGTGTTTTGAATTTGATTTGCAACTCATGTCGCACTAGAGACTATGACCTAAGAGCGAATGCGTCGTATATCACCCAAAGGGTGTACACTAAACACTCTAGGTTCTTGAGAGGAGGCCCCTCAATTACCATTTCTCAAGTAGCTTAAGGCTCGTAGCGTGCTACACTTATCATTCTTTATTAGATGTTTTATGAATGTTTGAAGATGAGAAGAGAAGAAGGAACACTAATGGGAGACTAGTCAATCCTAAAAGTTATCATGCAAAGTGGACCTAAAGTTGAGATTCAAAAGGGAACTACCCAATGTTATCATGCATGGTTAGGCACCTAATGTCTATCATAACCTCAAGAGGTTAGAGAACTTATGGGGAACCTGGCAAAGAAAAACTACACTTTTGTTTACTCAACACCATTTTTTCCGTTAACATACAATTATAATGATTATACCATTTTTTTTCCATTTTCTTTCTCTTACACTCATAACTTCTCTCATACCTTCTCTTTTTTTTTTCCGTTTTGTATTTATTTTTCAAAAATATGATCTTCTACATTCATAGAGATTCACTCCACTTTTAAAAAAATCTTCTTATATAACCACTAATCAATTCACTATGCTACACTTTCTTTACCTATTAAAAATTAAATGGAAAAGCAAGAGAATCATCCATTTCAATTTGGGTTGGGATACAGCTCATCTTCCTCCTCGCAGAGTACTCCAAACTATAGAGGGCCGATGTAGTTGACCAGCGGTGGGGTAATCTTTGACAGAATCAATGTTGTGGGAGAAGACGAAGGAGACAGTGACTATGATGTGGACGAGTGGATTCAGCTTTGTGTTCTTGGTCAAAGCTTATGCAACTGGACTATCAAGGAAGTCGTTCAAGTTACCTTTGAAGAGTAATATATTTGTTTTGATTATGTGTGGTCCTACGTTCCGCCCAGGGCGTAGTAGCTTTTCTTTGTAGGGCCCTACTTGTTTATGTTTGAATTCTCATTTTATCATTAATCAAAGGCGTTTATTTGCATTCAAATATTTTGATCCTGTTTTTCTGTTTTTATTTTTGACAATAAAATAGAAATGTAGTTGTGCTTGTTTCCATATCATTTTAAGCATAAAACATCAATCATGCAGGTCTCACATCACAAATGTCACCGCTTCAGATTCGTCTATGACTCGATTTGACTTTGACAATCCTATCTTTCAAGCTGAAGAAGAGATTGATTAAGACGAAGACTTGCCTGAAGAGCTTGCCAGACTGCTGAGATAAGAAGAGAAGGTCATTCTTCCTCATTAGGAAGAAATTGAAGTCGTCAACCTGGGCACAGAAGAAGATAAGAAAGAGGTCATAATTGGGGCATCTTTAGAAGACGGTGTCAAGAGAAGAATGGTCAGAATTCTCTGTGAGTATAGAGACGTCTTTTCTTGGTCATATGAAGACATGCCAGGACTCGATACGGACATAGTGGTACACCGACTACCTCTTCAAGAAGAATGTCCACATGTAAAACAGAAGCTGAGAAGAACCAGGCTGGACATGGCAATCAAGATTAAGGAAGAGGTCCAGAAGCAATTGGACGCCGGTTTTCTTGCTGTTACAAACTATCCTCCGTGGGTCGCTACCATTGTTCCTGTACCTAAAAAGGATGGAAAGGTTAGAATGTGTGTTGATTATAGAGATTTGAACAGAGCGAGCCTGAAAGATAATTTCTCGCTCCCCCACATTGATGTGTTAGTCGATAATACTGCTCAGCATTCTGTATTTTCCTTCATGGATGGCTTCTCTGGTGTAAGAGCAAGAATTGTCTCTACATGTTATCTCTATGTTTTGATGATAACAATTAAGTATTTGTGAAAGAACCATTTTATGTTCTAATGTTTGTTGTGTGCAGATTGTTAAATAAAGATATCAAATCAACAAACAATGTCAAGAAGTGCATTAAATGTAATATGGAGTTACTTTGTGTGACGTGACATAAAGTGCTTATTAAAGAAGCAAGTTTGCCTTTGTATCTATTCACGATCATAAATTTCCAAGGATGTCGTATATTGCAGTTGCAATGCTCCTGCGGATTCTGCTATGAGAAGTGCATCTGATCTGAAAGCAATCAAAGCGTATTGAAGAAGTAAGTATGGCTCTGTATCTGATCACAATCAGAAAGATCCAAAGATGTTGTATATTGCAGTTGCAATGCTCTTGTGGATTCTGCTCTGAGAAGTGTATCTGATCTGGAAGCTATCAACGCATCTGAGATATAGTCCTCTAAAGAACCAAGCTCTGAAGACTCTGGTGACTTGAAGCTCTGAAGGCTGAAGGCTCTGAAGACCAAGTGCAGAAAGACTCTGAAGACTTAAGGGTTCTGAAGATCAAGACTCTCAAGACTCTGAAGATATAATCCTCTGAAGGTCTACATGCTGAAGACTCTGATGACTTGAAGCTCTGAAGGCTGAAGGCTCTGAAGGCCAAGTGCAGAAAGACTCTGAAGACTAGATTTTGAAGTTGAAGATTATGTAGCTTCACCCAGATAAAGACGTGTCAATCAGATAAGCTGCTTCTATCAACTCTGATAAATGGGATGCTGAAGTCAGACTCTGATCTTATTACGCTGTCATACCAAAGTAGTTCTTGAACTACTCATCAGATACATCATCAGAAGAACCAAAGCCAGAAGCTAATATGTCCTAGCTGATAAATGAAGATCACATCATTTATGGATAAGAGATGTCTCCCGCAATGATATATTAACGTTGCAAGAAAAGGAAAAGAAAGTGATGTCAGTACTATACAACACGTGAGTATTCTATCTGTTGGGAAATGACTGTTGGAATATTTGAATGGACATATCTACCCTCACAACGTCTCTTTTGAATGCACTATAAAAGAAGAACATTTGATTCATTCAAATGTTAGCTAATTACAAGAAAAGTTAGCTCATTACAAAGCAAGCCAGCTTGTTATGAAGCAATGATGCTGACGAGTGAAGTTAGCAACATAGTTGATTAACAAGTAAATCTTTATGCTAAGAAACCGCAGTGCTCACATAAGAAAGCTTTTAAGAAATATGGAAACTACTGGTCTAATAATCTCATAGAGATTTATCTTTAGATTAGTTTCTGTATTAGGAAGCAAGGAGTTGTTGCTCAATACTTGTTATGTACTTAATTAGGAGTAATCTGCTTGATAAGAAGAACTAATGTAATCTCTAGCAACACAAATTCATTTTAGAATTAGTGGCTTCCCAAGTGATCTTGTAAAGATCAGAATACTTGAGATGACAAGTGATAGTTGTCATTTGTGGTATCCTAATAGGAGATCGTTTATGATCGGATTCTATTAGGTGTCAATGAACGTTATATCCTAAGGGATCCCTGAACGTGTCATTGTCTATTTGTTAGTCACCTGCAGTTAGCTTGTGCAACTGTAATCAGTTTTGTTATAGTGGATTAAGTCCTTGCATGAGTGAGGCGAAATCACCTTGGAAGGGTGGACTAGATTAGCTTGAGAGTTGCTCAGGTGAACCAGGATATATCATGTGTTCTTTACTTGTGTTATGCTTTATTATATATGCTTCCACAATGCATCTTAAAGAACTCTATAGAAATCAACAAGTGAAGAAACGAGAAAAAGTATTAATGAAGTGAATACCCAATTCAAACCCTCCCTTTCTTGTGTATTTTTCACACCTTCAGTTTGTATAAGAGCTCGGGTCTGTTATTGATGGATATCAAACACCTAACAGTGTCAGATAAAGATCCAAAAGCCATGTGAAGAAATACCATTGGGGATTTTTCACCTCTCTTACAATTTCAGTCTCATATCAGTTTTTGATGAAGATGAGTACTAAAATTATAATCAAATGGGTTATCTTGAGCAAGTCAGTGATTAGTTGAAGTTTGAAGTTTTGAAGTTTTCAACAACAAAATCTTCTCCGCTGGAGCTTGGAAGAAGATTGAAGAATCAGCTGACAAGAGAGATTCATCAGATAAGAAGTTTTATGTTGAATGATTATCTTGTAATACGTTTGGATATATAACGTATTCGCTCAAAAAGATCAAATCATCAGAAAGCAAGAAATCTTGTTTGCTGAAGATTATTTCTATGTGAGTATGAGATGTTTTCAAGAAACGGATTAGTCCACTCTTGACTTTCTCATGAAAAGCTCATTGGGAATTATCTTTAGTAAGTAAAGAAATATTGTTGGCTAATGAATTTGACTCATAGGAACTTTAGAATAAAAGCTGCAGAAAAGGGCTGGAACAGAGATAGTTCAAATTTTGAAGCAATGATCCTCCTGATTCAAGGCATCAAAATGTTGTTTTCCTTGAGAAGCTTCAAAGAAATCTGTAGATGTTTCGTGTAAAGAAGTTCACTAACTCATCATGGATATGATGTAAGATGAACTCTGAGATTTTATTAAAAGTAGCATGGATAATTAAGTTATGTTAACTTGAGATTTTATCTCAGTTGAACAAACTGTAATTGGTCAGATGTTATCAGACATTCTCTCTCAAAAGTTCATAATGATTGGATCCTGAAGTCAAGCTGTTCAGAAAGATACAATGGCAGAAGTCATTCAATCTGTTTTTAAAAGGGATTTAAGTCACTGGTGTTTTTCATAATGAATAATTCAGTTGACATTCTTTTCAGAAGCAGATGTACTGTTAACTCTGGTTGAAATAACTCTGTACGAATTAGCTCAGCATTGTAAGAACAAAATTGTCATTTAGACTGTGTCATATGATGCATCTATGTTTGATGATAATTGTATCAAGACTGGATCTGCATTTGAGTCATGCTAACAAAATCAGAAGATGAAGCCTGATGGAAGTTAGATGCTCTAAATCATGAAGATCAGAATATCTGTGCTCTGAAGATGTCTCTCAGAAATCAGATGGATGATATGTTGATGAAGATACTGCAGAACGCAACCAAAGGATATGAGATCAGCTCAGAAGAGAAATTCAGAAGATCCTACTTCAGATGATGTTACTGGATCTTCTCACAAGAACAAGATCCTTCCTCATATCTTCAAGGCTAGTCATCAAGAAGGTTTTGACTACACAAAGACATATGCTTCTGTGGCAAGGTTAGAATCCATAATCTTGTTAATTTCCTTTGTTGCTCAGAATAACATCAATCTAAATCAGATGAATATTAAAAATACTTTTTAAATGGTTTAATTGAAGAAGAAGTATGTGTTCATCAACCTCCTGTTTTTGAAAATGAAAGACTTCCAGAACACGTGCTATAAATTAAAGAAATCATTATATAGCCTTAAACAAGCTCTCAGAGCTTGGTGTAAAAGGCTGAGTAATTTTCTTCTGGAAAATAATTTTATCAGAGGAAAGATTGGTAACACACTTTTTCATAAATCAATTAAGAAAGATATTTTAATCGGTCAGATTTATGTAGATGATATATTTTTTTAAACAACAAATATTACACTTGTAAAGGAGTTTGCTAAGTGTATGCAAGCAGAACCTGAAATAAGCATGATGGGAAAGCTAAGATACTTTCTGGGCATTCAAGTTATTTAGACTCCAGAAGGCATCTACATACATCAGATGAAGTATGTGAAGGAGCTTCTAAAGAAGTTCAACATGACAGAGACTACAGAATTATCTAAACGTTAAGCCGCAACACTTCAGAAGATTCTGAGTGTTTTACAAGAAGCGAAGCTACAGAGGATTCTAAGGAAGCAACTCTACAGAAGACTCTGAGCGGTTGGTTGAAAGCAACATTTCAAAAAACTCTGAGCGAAGAGTTTAAAGCAATATTTCATAAGCCTCTGAGCGGACTTATCTCAAAGGCTGCAACTGTAGAGGCTCTAAGAGTCAGATTATGCATGGCTCTGAACCGTCAGTAACAAAGCTTACATATGGATAACAAGGACATCTGAAGAACGAAGATCTGCTCTGATCTGAAGCATTCCTCTGGATGAACACGTTATTGAAACATTCGCTAGAGCTAAGCTGCATAGATCTGAAGCTTACTCTGGAACTTAATTAGAGCATATGAAGTTTACTCTGATAAGAAGAAAACGAAACTCCATCAGAGGATCTGATGCAAGGAAACATTTCCATATCTGTTCTCTCAATAGATGCTGATCAAGATAAGTAGAATTTCAACTTCACAGTCAGAAGAATCTATTCTGGAAATCAATGAAATCTAATATCTGAACCATATCAGTATCAAACCCTCTGAAGAAACACTTCTAGGCTTAATGTCATTGATTGAGTTATTGTCTGATGATGAAGATCTTATGGGAAAGACTGAATGTTGATGACTAGAAGGACTAACTAACATAACTCTAATAAGTTATGGTTCGAAAGTCTAATGTAGAGAATCTCTCTAGAAGATAAAGCAGAAGCTTTGATAGTTTATGAAGAAATATCAGAAAGGAAATTTGTTCAGAAAAGCTGTTGATACATGAATGTATTTGTCGATGATCACCTTCTTCTGAACTCTTGGGATTGATTAGAAGTATGAACTTCAGATTGAATTTGACAATAAGCTTGGAATCAGAAACCAAAGATGGGTTAGCAGAAGAAGTCACCATCAGATGATCTGATGCTGGTTGATAAAAGAGCAAGATTGTCATTCAAATAGATGCTAGAAATACATCTTGGTTTGTTGCTTATGCTTATTTTGAGAAACTAGCGTTCATCAGAAAACAAGTTGTCTGGAAGAAGATAAAAAGACGTGATCATTGGTATAAGAAGATGGATGATCAGAAGATGAAGACCAAAGGAAGAATCTGGAATTCATAACTATTATTCAAAATGATACAAACATCAGAGGAGATATGTTTCTATTCAAAAGAAAGGAAGCTGAAGAAGTCACTATGATTCAAAAAGAAGAATGTAGCAGAAAGAAGATTAATCTGTCAGAGAGTAGCCAGCTAAGACTCTCGTACATTCAAACATACACTCTGGGAAAAGAAGAGGTTATTAAAAAGGTAGATGAAAAGTTGTACAGAGGTATGAGTTGTTCTCTTCTGTATTTTACTACTTCTAGACCTGACATTCTTTTCAGTATATGTTTATATGTTTGATTCCAATCAGATCCTAGAGAATCTCACTTAATAGTTGTTAAGAGATTTATGAGGTATCTGAAAGATACTACTGATGTGGCTCTGTGTTACAGAAAATCAATTGAAAATAATTTAGTAGGTTTCTGTGATGTTGTTTTTCCTGAAGACATAGTTGAACGCAAGAGCACATCTAGAAGCTGGCAGACAATCTGATCCTTGTTACAGCAAGAAGCAACTCAAAATAGCACTCTCTACTGCAGAAGTAGAATATGTTGTTGCTGCTTGTTGAAGTATCAGATGCTCTGAATGAAGAATCAGCTGAAGAACTATCATATGCATAAGACTGAAGAATTAGAACACATTTTTCGCCATTACCTTCTATTGGTGTCTGAAAATTCTGGCCAGCCCACGATGGATGTTTTAACAGAAGTTATAACATCCACTATGACATTCACCACAGACCTACTATTATGCATTAATAACAAAGCAGTAAATAACATAGTTAGTTGTTGACCTAATTCAGTGCAACACACATACATCTGGGGGCTACCAAGCCAGTGAGAAATTTCACTATCAGCAGTATCAATTCAGAGTCAAACCTCCAGTTTGCACTCTTCACATAATCATTACCCAATGAGAATTTAACCTAGAGACTCTCTAGACCTGAGTATACTCATTCACTCCCTACAATCACACACCAGTGATACCAAACAGTAACAAGTTAAATAGTAGATTGAAGAGACACTTCAACTACACACACTCCTTGATCTTGCTTCAAAGCGTTGATCAAGTGACACACACTCTTGCTTAACAGCTTCGAGTGATACACAGCCTAGAAACTACCTAACCAATGCAAACAACAGTTGCTTGGGTTACAAGTATTCCTAAGACACAAACGTGAAGAACAATCTCTTCACTTCTAAACCACTATGGTGATTTCTCTGCTTCTCTATCTTCAATAGCTGCCTTCTAGGATTGCCTCTCCTGGTATTTGTAGCAGCAGATCAGTTCTTGGGCCTGGGCGCATACATTAGATTTTATCCATCATAAAACCTCACTTATGTATTTTGCACGTTTGCCTCTTTAATAAGGTACATTTTAGTTCTCCTAGGGCGTCTAAAATGTCTCATGCATTCCAGCTTGAGCTTCTGAGTTGTTTCCTGAGTTATAGCTACCAGAAAAACAAACTTTCGCTTGATGTCATACGACCTATGTCATAACATTGAGTATGACATCCAGCTTAACTTATAGTTAGCTTAGTTAACTTACCCTGCACAGTCCATATTATGAATGTAATAACATCAAACATGACATTCATATATGTACTTATATTTTGCCATAAAATGCAGCCAATCAAGAGCACTTACAAACTCCCCCTTTAGCAAATTTTTGGCTAAAACACTATATACTTACATCAGAGATTTCCTACACAGCAGAAGACTTAACAATGGTCCTATCATGCAGGTAAGTCACTTGCTTCTCAAGCTCTCAGAATCCTCACAGTTGGCTTTCAGCCCTGTTAGCACTCACTATGTTAACTCTCTGTAGACTTCTACTACAGATGTTACTCTTTGTTTGTTTGAGTAACAGAGTTACTCCCCCTCAATTGATGCACTTATCAGCTGGGCAATATCCAGTCTGAACTGGATGTTATAACATTCAGCATGACCTTCTAATGTCACACATTTGTGCTACTCCCCCTGCAGGGATGTATTCTGTTCTTTGCACATAATTCCTAAGCATCTTGTTAGGATCACCCATGTTAGTACCTACAGCATGTCAGTCTCAGTTCTAACATACATGGCATATATATCATATTTGTAACAGCCCAAACAGCAGTTATCACACACACATCTCATCAGCATCACCTGCACACTAATATCATAAGCACTATGTTGCCTTAGCTCAATCACAATCACTGCTCATGGCAGTCTTATTCTTCCACCTGCATCTGTTGCTACCTCATAACCTGTGGTAATCATATTGGTTATCCACCAATTCTTCCATCTGCATCTGTTGTACCTGTTGTTATTTATCTAACACTCTTCCACCAATTCTTCTATCTGCATCTGCTGTACCTGCTGTTATTTATCTAACACTCTCTCCCCCTTTTTAGCCATAAATTCATATCCAACCAACCCATAGTATAGACCATAAATTGTACCAATACATAAGGATGGGGTTACATTACAAAACTGCTCATAGAGAGCTTTACCAATTATTCATGCAAGAGCAAATAATAACTGATCAGCCGCACACTTCATCACCAGCAACATTCGGAGGTACATACCCAATTCTCAATGTTCTTCGTCAGAGGAAGAGCTGGAGTCACTGCTATCCAAGTATGAGAGGGAGATGTCTTGGTTTCCATCATACGAGTCTTCTTCTAGAAGATCCTCATCTGGACCCTGGCGAGCCAAGGGCACGGTGAAGCCCTTAACAAGCAATCCTTTCTTGATGATGTTGTCAGCAATTTCCCCCATGGATTGATTCACGTAGGTTGTGCCTTCCCTATTCATAATGCTCCTCATTTCTTCCTCAGTGGGAGGAGGATACTTGCATTTTGGTTTCTCAGTCGAGGGACGTGGATCTTTGGTGAATTTGGGAGGAGATTTAGACGAAGATCCTTCATGATGCGAGGCCATGTTGTTGTCTGGACTTAGGGTCTGGAAGGGATGCTGACCGATACTAGGGGCAGAGAGGCACGTTTGAGTGGGATGGAGAGTTTTGTTGTTCAAAGACTTTGACTGCATTGATATCCTAAAACTCTCTTGTGACATTAATTGCTATTCAACCTCATACATGCAAATACCCAACTTCCCTCTAAGATTTTCAAATTTGGCAGCATCTAGTGCCTTTGTAAAGATGTCAGCTAACTGTAGCTCAGTGGACACATGCTCCAATGAAATGACTTTGTCTTCCACAAGATCTCTTATGAAGTGGTGCCTTATATCAATGTGCTTGGTTCTGCTTTGCTGGATGGGGTTCTTGGAAATGTTAATAGCACTAAGACTGTCACAGTACAACGTCATGACATCCTGAGTGACATTGTATTCAGTTAACATTTGCTTCATCCAGACCAGCTGAGAGCAGCTGCTGCCAACTGCAATGTATTCAGCCTCTGCAGTGGATAGTGAAACACAATTTTGCTTCTTGTTGAACCAGGATATTAGGTTGTTACCTAAGAAGAAGCATCCACCAGATGTGCTTTTTCTATCATCTGCACTGCCAGCCCAATCTACATCACAGTAACCAGACAAAATAGGAGTACACCCATGAGAATATAGTTTGCCATAGTCACATGTTCCATTCACATATTTGAGAATCCTTTTAAATTGGTTCATGTGACTGACTTTAGGATCAGCTTGATATCTGGCACACACTCCAACAGCAAATGCAATATCTGGTCTGCTGGCTGTTAGGTATAGTAGGCTTCCAATCATGCTTCTGTATAGCCTTTGATCCACACTAGTACAATTTTCATCTCTGGTCAACTTTAGATGAGTAGGGGCAGGTGTTCTCTTGTGACTAGCATTGTCCACTCCAAACTTTTTGACTATATTTTTGGTGTATTTGCTTTGGGAGAGGAAGATGGAGTCTTCCATTTGTTTGACTTGTAGTCCAAGAAAATATGCCAATTCTCCACACATGCTCATTTCAAATTCAGACTGCATGTGACTGACAAATTGCTTCACCATCCTTTCTGATACTCCACCAAACACTATGTCATCTACATAAATTTGTGTTATCATAATTTCTCCACCTTCATTTTTCACAAACAGAGTTTTGTCAATTCCCCCTTTTCTGTATCCATTGGTGGTGAGAAATTCAGTGAGCCTTTCATACCATGCTCTAGGTGCCTGTTTCAATCCATACAGAGCCTTCCTTAGTTTGTAGACATGGTCTGTCAGGTTAGGGTCCTCAAATCCCTTGGGTTGTGCCACATATACTTCCTCACTTAGATATCCATTCAGAAACGCACTCTTTACATCCATTTGAAAGAGTTTGAATTTTAGGATGCAGGCAATTCCTAACATTAGCCTGATAGACTCAAGCCTTGCAATTGGTGCAAAGGTTTCATCAAAGTCAATTCCTTCAACTTGAGTGTATGCTTGTGCCACTAGTCGAGCTTTGTTTCTGACTATGATTCCTTCTTCATCTGACTTGTTCTTGTAGATCCATTTTGTTCCAATGATATTGGTCCCTTCAGGTCTAGGCACCAGTTCCCATACCTCATTCCTCTTGAACTGTTTCAATTCATCTTGCATTGATTTGATCCAGTATTCATCAGAGAGGGCTTCCTTTACATTTTTGGGTTCAACCTTGGACACAAAACAAGAGTTTGAGATGACATCTCTTGTTCTGGTCCTCACTCCACTGTTGAGGTCTCCAATGATCAGGTCTTTGGGATGATCTTTCAGAAGCCTAATAGAAGGTTCCTTGGTTGCTGTATCTGCTTCAGTATTTGGGCTTGCTTGGGAGTCTTCAGTTTCCTCAAATGGAGTCTCAACCAATGTTTCCACATCCTCTATGACATTCACTTCATCAATCTGATCATCAATGACAACATTTATGGATTCCATTAATACTTTAGTTCTGGAGTTATATACTATGTAGGCTCTGCTATTGGTAGAATATCCCAAGAATATTCCTTCATCACTTTTGGGATCCATTTTCCTTCTTTGTTCACGATCTGTCAAGATGTAGCATTTGCTTCCAAACACATGAAAGTACTTCACATTAGGCTTTCTTCCTTTCCACAATTCATACAGGGTGGAAGATGTTCCCTTTCTCAGAGTTACCCTGTTGTGTACATAGCATGTTGTATCCATAGCTTCAGCCCAGAAGTGCATAGGCGGCTTCTTTGCATGGATCATGGCTCTAGCAGACTCTTGAATGGTTTTGTTCTTCCTTTCAACTACTCCATTTTGCTGAGGGGTGATAGGCGAGGAGAATTCATGGCTTATGCCTTCAGCTGCACAGAAGTCAGCAAAATTAGAGTTTTCAAACTCCTTACCATGATCACTCCTGATCCTGATAACCACACTCTCTTTTTCTCTTTGGAGTTTGATACACAATTCTTGGAAAACTTCAAACACATCAGACTTTTCTCTGATAAATCTTATCTAGGTGAATCTGGAGTAATCATCAACTACCACATATGCATATCTTTTCCCACCAAGGCTTTCTATTTGCATTGGTCCCATCAGATCCATGTGCAGTAGTTCCAGACTTCTGGAGGTGGTTAGATGTCCAACTCTAGGATGAGAATTCTTGGTTTCTTTGCCCACTTGACATTCCCCACACACTTTTCCCTCATCAATAGTTAGTTTAGGTATCCCTCTCACTGCCTCCTTGGAGATGATTTTCTTCATTCCCCTTAAATGAAGATGTCCATGTTTTTGATGCCACAATTTTACTTCCTTTTCTTCTCTTGCCATAACACATATTGTGGATTTATTCGTGTCCTGAGGCTGCCACAGATAGCAGTTATCCTTGGATCTATGTCCTTTCATGACTTCTTTATTTCCATCATTAGTGACCACAGATTCTTCCTTAGAGAACTTCACACTTAGTCCTTGGTCACAGAGCTGGCTGATGCTGATCAAGTTGGCAATCAGCCCTTTTACCAACAGCACATTGTCTAGAGTAGGGACTCTAGGGCACTCCAGTTTTCCAACACCTTTAATTTTTCCTTTGGCTCCATCACCAAAAGTCACATAGCTGGTGGAGTGTGGTTTGATGTCTATCAACAGACTCTTTATGCCTGTCATGTGCTTAGAGCAGCCACTGTCAAAATACCAGTCTTCTTTGGCTGATACTCTTAGAGAAGTGTGAGCTATGTGTGCAACCATCTTGGCTACCCATTCTCTTTGCTTGTTAGGCTCTTCCCTCATTGGTTTGTGTTACGGTGGAAATAGGATCACAAACTATTAATGAGTTTGAATCGCAATTCAATTCACAACCGCTCTTTGATTTATCCGAAGGAAAAGGTCAAAAGAGGGAAAACCTATTTTTGCATCGTAAACACAATGCGGGGAGATTCTAGGATCCGGGGGTTGGTTAAATTTAGGGAAGGTATTAGCACCCTAAACTTCTGTAGTACTCTACAGGAACCTTTTGTTCAATGCTTACTATTTGCTTTATTTATTTGCTTAAGGTATATGTACAAAGGATTAAAAGTTAAAAAAGACCTAGGGGGTTAATTCTAAGTTTACTCGGCAAGACATCGCATCTTGTGCCTACGTATCCTTACGGGAGTGGAATCAGAGTAATCGTAGTTCCCCTCAAAAGGGAGGTTAGAGACTTCTTGACTGTGGTCAAGGTCTCAAGGGGAATAAACATGTCTTAGGGACACGCTTACGCGGAGTGTAGAAACTCCAATATCTACGTTGAATTGTTAGGTTGTAATTAGGGTTAAATTAGGTTAGGGATTCCTCGGCGGGAAACCCTAAAATGAGCGCGGCGGCTCTTTGACCTAATGCTAGGGGTAAAATTGTAATCTTGCCTGCGACGAGGCATTTGTGAAATTAGGGTTTGTAAGAGTTGTAAGGGTTTGAAGTTGAGGACTATTGGCGCGGCGACCAAAAGCTAGACCTAACCTTCGGATGTGTGTAATGTGACAGGAGTATTGATGAATGTGTGAGACTTGAATCATGCAAGCAGCAGAATTTTAAAAGCAGAAACGTAAACGCGATTATTGATTCGCGAGGTTACAACCGAGAAGCAATTACAATAATGATGAAACTTAAATAAAACATAATGTAATAAGCTGCAAAATGAACACACGTGTTAATGGGCAAAGTCAGACGGCAATTGGACGAGTCATGAGACAAGAGTGCAATGTTGAAGGTTTTTGTTGTTTTTAAAGAAAAGGTGTTAATTGAATTTATAAAAGAAAGAGTAATGTTAATTTTAAAAAATATTTTAAATTTAATCTTAAAAAAAGTTTCCACTTATATTGAGAAAAAGTTTTAAAAAAAAGATTTTAAGTTATTTATTGAAAAAAAGGTTTTTTATTTTATTATGTGAAAAAAAAGGTTTTCTTTTATTCTTTTAAAAAGAACAATTTTAATATTTAATTAAAAATTTTTTTTAATAAAATTAAAACTAACTAATGATAAAATAAAGAAAGAAAATAAAAAGGGTTGGGCCGGTCATCACTTCCGGACCCAACCCGGTTGGCGTATGTAACAAAACAAACTTTAGGGTTTCATAAACTCTATTTCTCTTCGCGGCGCCGTTGTTCCTTCGTCTTTCTCGCTTTGATTCTCTCTTCGTTTTGCTGCGATTCTCTCCGATCATGTTGCGATTCTGAAATTAAACCAAACAACATTAAACGTGACACTATTACATGATCCTGGCTTACATTCTCGTTCGCAATCGGTGACGAACGGAGGCGATGATGGTGAACTGAGCCTCCGAGGAAGGTTTGCCCGTCGTGGATGGAGGCGGCGTTGGTGAACCTTCCTCAACCTCTCGGTTAGCGCTCTGATGATTACTTTTGACTAACTCCTTCTCCTCTTTCTCTCTCGCGACCGCTAGGGTTTCACGATTCGTCTCCCCCCCCCCCCCTCACACCAGGTGATGTTCTTCCTTTTATATCTGTTCTTTGACTCTCTTTTGGGCCTCTGATTGTTGGATTGTGATTTATGACTTGATTTTTGTGGATTTGTGAATCTTATAATATTTTGATTCGATTGAGATTCTTTCCATTCTCGATATTGATTGGATTTCGTTTTACTGATTTCCTTATGCTTTGATTATCTGGGTTTCATTGGATTGCACTTGGATTGACCTGTCTTTCCGGATTTTTCAGATGTGGATATCCATCCTTGAGTTTCGATTTGCTTTGGATCCTAAAAACTGATACGAACTGGGCTTGCTTTTCGAACCGAACTGGACCGAGTTGTAATCATGAGTTGCTCTACATCCTCGCGGATCGTAGCTTGCTTTGATTAATGGCATTTGTTGTAATCTTCAGATGTCGCTGTTGGATCTGACTCACTGTGACGCTTGGACTGAATCGACGGATCCTGAACATGATCTTATTCTGTGAGTCTGGGGCTATGATGTATGAACTGAGCCTTGATTCGAATTTCTGAACTTAGCCTCGTGGGCAGTCCCTAACTCGAGTAGTCTCTGAATTCTACAACTGTTTGTTTGATTGTAAAAACAACAAGGCTGGTTCAGTCTTATGTTTCTATTCAGTTTAGTTATCAATCTTGGAGCATCAGCTTACTTTTCTTCTTCTTCTTTCAGGATGGGTGCTTTGAACTGATCCACGCCGCCGGAAGGGTTACGCAGTGATGATGACCTTAGGGTCTGAACTGCTATGGTGAACTGACAGTCTGCACGAGATTACCGTATGCTATAATTCGATGTTCGGTAGGGAGTTGGTAACGGCTTCGGCCGTGGCTCTCCCGGCCGCTCAAACTTCACGCCCAATGATGAATAACTGAGGGCTGAAACTCCTCCCACTTCCTTTTTGCCTTGCTATTTGAGACATATTTGATTTGTCATTAACCGTTCTCATGTAGCTGGTGATTCAAACTGATTTAGGAAGGAAAGATTGGAACTTTGAGGAAAATTCTATGTGCATATCAAATCGATCCACCGGAAACTTTGAGGAGTTAACTTTGCAAAGTGGATGCTCTTGGAAATTTGCTGCTGAAAGTAGTTTGTTAGGAACTTGTTGTTATTGGTGGAATGGCTTAGGATAGCATCATTTTACCGTGTAACAGAGTTTGGAATTTGTTTGATATTTGAACTGGTTTAGTTTTGATGGACTAGATATGGATTCTATTTGAACTGATGTGCTGATTTTCCTGATGCAGCTTTAAGTTCAGATTTCAATTCAGTTTTTCATATCTGGTTTGGGCTTGGTTTGGTATCTCTTACTATCTCTGATACAGCCTGGATAACCTGCTTTTATCTGATATGGTTTTGAGTTGGTGCAATTTTGGAATATCTTTTGTTATGCCAACTTCTGATACTGTTTGATTCCTTTTGGAAGATGTTGAACTCGGCTGTGAATGCGCTGGTTTCATGGATTGTTCGGTTATCCGTTTGTGGAAGTTGAGCTCGAATTCAGTTCTTTTATTCTTTGATACCAAGTTGCCTCGTTTATAAAACTGAACTGAATTATTCTTGCAATTGAAACATATCCGGATTATGATTAGTTTGGCTTTGCAAATCCAATTTCGGCATATGATCCTTTTCGGCAAATCATTTCGGTCCCCATTTCATTTTACTCTTCATCTCTCGGTTGCCCCTTAGATAAGAACAGATGTTACCTGATCTGACGCTAATGGCGCGGATCGGTAACGGGGGTAGGACGCAGCTTCGGTTGTGCCACTCCCGGCACTCGATGATGATGATGTTCTGAGAGTGTCAAATTATTTCTTCTGACATTTTCTTCTGCTTTTCTTTGTTTTCATTGTGCAGGTAATCGGATAGCGAGTGACGAACGCGAAGCATCAACACGAAGCCCACATGACTTAGAACTTTAGGAAATGCAATTTTTATTTCTCTTTTGTAACTTGTAATAAATTCAATAATATTCTTTATCCAAATTATTTCCTCTTTGCAAATCATGATAAAAATATTATGAATAAACTTCCAATGTTCTATCCAAATTCACTTTCTCTTTACAAATTGTAATAATAATAATAAAATATTATGAATAAAATTCACATATTCTATTAAAATCACTTTTCAATTTCTTTTCCATGATTTAATTTGCTGCAAACACCTCAACATCCGATTAAACCTCACCAGTCAAATATCTCCGAATACAGGTTAAAATTAATTCGATCCAATAAGATTAATCTCTCCATATACCTTCAACATGAATAAGTTCCATTAATCAGTCGAAATTTTCACTGCTTTCCCTTTAAAATGAACTGGAAGATAGAAGAATGAATTCTTGTTAAAACCATGTTCCACATATCAGATTCTCGCATCGCCTTGAACCAAACCAAATTGATATCTTAACATAATCAACCCACGTGACAAGATAAACCTCTCAGAAATCCAATGACGACAGAGTCTCGGCCCATTGAATTAATTACTAGCATTAACATGAATTTCAGTTTACTCTTAAAGAACCCGGAAACGAAACCTCCACAAAAACAGTCAACAAATGATGTATAAATGACCACTTTGCCCTTTTCATGGTTAACGCGCACCTGATGTAGTTCCTACAAAATAAACACACTACATAACCTGTTAATAGTTAGCGGATGCAACAATGGATGTCATGCTGTATGAATAGACTAATCTGAGGGTAAAATTTGGGGTATGACAGTTGCCCCTATTTAAATAACTTCACCGGATGATTTGAGCGACCGAGGCTCGAGAAATCATGGTGGAGGGATTTAAATATAGATAACCGAAAATTTTGCCCTTAGATGCGGCGATATGCAATGCTATGGATCTAATATGATGCGGACGATGTCATGAATATGATATGATGTGTATGCCGGAATGATGGATGCGAAAATGTTGACGAATATGACGACACAGGGACAGACGCTACGAGAAGTACACGCTGGGAAAACGACGCGCTGGGACACAGTACAACACTGGGGAACTCTAAAATGATGGTCAACTGGTGCGAACACGACCAATTGTCATTTTTAGATCTGGGATGAGATTCTCAAATGGAGATGGCACCTATGAGACGGCCTCCACTAGGGAATCTAAAAGTAAAACTGGATCATGTACGACTGCAAGATCGGTCACGGAAAGCTGGAGCATTGAGCAAAGAATAACATCCAAGCTTCTGTAGACTATCCCTCGTGACAGGATCAAACGGACTTTTCGGGAATCCGTAGCAAATATACAGGGTAAAAAAACCGGCTGTATGCCAAAATAGATGGACTTTGAGTGGTTAGAACAAGATCCTTAAATGGAGGTGGCACCTATGAGATGACCTCCACTTGGGAATGTCTAATAATAAAACGGGATCTACACGACTGCAAGATCGATTACAGAATGCTGGAGCATTGAGCAAAGAATAACATCCAAGCTTCTATAAACTATCCTTCGTGAGGGGATCGGACGGACTTTTCGGAAATCCGTATCAAATATACAGGGTAAAGACCGGCTGTATGCCAAAATGAATGGACTTTGATAGGAAATGCCCCGATAAGCTTCTCGAGAGAGAACTGTCACTTATCGTTGGAAGGGACTTACATGCCACAATGAATAAGCACTCAAATAAAGAGGCTGTTGCTTATCTGATATATAAATTTTCTCATATTTAAGGTCGGCGCCTGGAATACGATTCTGATTCTTCTTTTACTAAAGGATAAATGAACTTCTTCATACTTCAAGATCGTGCTCTCCTGAATATGATTCCGCTCCTTCTTTTACTAAAGGGTAAATGAACTTCCTCATACTTCAAGATCGTGTTCTCCTGAATATGATTCCGCTCCTTCTTTTACTAAAGGGTAAATGAACTTCCTCATACTTCAATATCGTGCTCTCCTGAATATGATTCGGTTCAAACCTCCCCATACTTCGCGACGATAAGGAAAATGGAAGCCCAACTACTCAAATGGAGATGGCCATTTGCTGCGAGTCATAACGAAGATAGGATCGGCTTCTCAGGGGAGAAATGTCGCTTATTTTGCAAGAGTAGCAATAATAAGCTTCTCATGTAAGAACTGCTGGTAGAGGTGATAACAGATGATGATAAGCTTCTCGGCGGAGAACTGGTGCTGATCGATGATAAGCTTCTCAGGTGAGAAATGTCGCTGATCGATTGTGATAAGCTTCTCTTGGCGAGAACTGGCGCTGATCGATGATAAGCTTCTCAGGTGGAGAACTGGCGCATACCGATGCTGTAGGCTGTAGGATTGTAAAGTGTTGTACTGACAGATTTTCCAGGCGTGAACTGGCGTGTATCTGTAAAGGATTGTAGTTGGTTTTCTTGAAAAATAGTGCAAAATAAATGCACATCCGGGTACAGTGATAAGCTTCTCGGGCGAGAACAGTCGCGTATCTGCCATGGTATGGTGAAAATTTTAGATGGTGCAAAATAAATGCATGTTCGGTTGGGCTCGACGACCGACAAGACTGAGATTCAATCTAGGATTGAGCTGGAAAGAAAAATGGCAATCAAGACTCCATCGAGGGAATGAACTCGAAGGGTAAATATCTTATCCTGGCGAGGAAAGATAGCTGAAGTAACCGTCATCCACAAGGATCGAGCTCTGTGGGGAAACTGGAAACACATATGTATTTTATGCTTAAGGCTGACAATCTATTTGAAGAGAATGGACAAACCCCAGTTACTCGGCGGTAACAACCAATGATGGCGCGACACAGTGACCTTGTGAATGCTAACGCATATGTTACTGCTGAAGGTGAGATATTACTTAGAAGGGGGGTTGAATAAGTATGGAAAATTAATACTTGAAAATAATCACACAATTATTTTTATCCTGGTTCGTTAAACAACTACTCCAGTCCACCCTTCTAGAGTGATTTGCCTTTCTCAACAAGGACTTAATCCACTATTAAATCAAACTGATTACAATAGTATCACCTAAGAACTACAGTTCTTAGTCTTCTCAAGAGCTACTGATTCACACTGAATCCTCTTAAGGAAAATCCTTTACAAACAATGTAAATTAAATACAAGAGTTTTTAATGCTTCTATAAAGCTATAATCACAACAGTGATTTTTCTCTTAAGATTTAAGTACAATAAGATTCTATGAAGAATAAGAATGAGAGCTTATAGAATATTTGATTTCTTTTCAGCAAGTGTGTAGCACTGAAGAATGAAGTGAGGAACTCCTTTTATAGGCAACTGAATCATGCACGTTGAAAAGAGAGTCCAAAAGGTCTGAGCCTTTTTGTCTTCACATGTACTGACCTTTCCTTGAAATAGATGGCACAAATAAATCCTTTTTGTCTGTGTAAGTGTGTCTAAAACAAATAAGGAAAGAGACGTTGAATAGTTCCAACAGATATATTCTTGAAAACACTTCTTCAGTTTCAGCAAGTTCTTCAGAGTCTGAATGGATCAGAGTCTTCTGATGAGATTCAGAACTATGCTGTATCAGAGTCTTCTGCAGCGTGTGTGCTTCTAGCGTGTTGATCATCAGAGCATCTTGACACAGAACTTCAGTACTTGGCAGCGTAGGTACTTTCAAAAACTTCTGTAGGTCAATGCTTTGAGAAACTCTTCAATCAATATTCTTCTATACTTCTGATGCTTCAGCTTCAGATGCTTCTGATTATCTTCAGATGCTTCTGACTATCTTCAGATGCTTCTGACTCAGAATGTTCTGGAGCTTCTTTCTTCAGATCCTTCTGGAGGCTACGCTCAGGATCTTTTGTAAGGAGCAAACAGATTCTTCTGTAGGTTGCATCTGGCGCTTCAGAGTCACAATAACTTCTTGTATTCAAGGCAGATTTGCTTCTAGAGAGTTAATATAATTTTAATCTGCAGTAAAACTCTCAAACAAATTTTAAAGTATATAATTCTTAAATATAAATTTCCTAACAGTTATCATCAAAACAAAGAGTAATTATTAAGAACCAAACTGTGTTCTAACAATCTCCCCCTTTTTGATGATGACAAAAAGTATCAGAAATTTTATTTAATTGAACATAAAGAATTATAACTCCCCCTGAGACGATGAATCTCCCCCTGAGTTAAATATGAAAAAGGAATAGAAACTTCCCTTTTTATCTTGAGTAATTTTAAAAGTCAGATCTTGTTTGTCTTGTAATAATCAAGGGTCAGACTATCTTGCAGATATAAGATTCAGAGTTTGATAAAAGATAAATGATCTGAGAAACTCAGAGGTTCTTTTATAGAGTATTTTTATCAAATGTTCTGAAATAGTCAATTTAGATATTAGAAAGAATAGATATGTCTGAAGATTCATTCTAGTGAAATTATATTAAATAGTTCAGATCTTTATTTTCTCCCCCTTTTTTGTCATAAGAAAAAAGTAAAAACTTTTAATAAAGACAAATAAAAGGAATAATAGCAGATAATTCAATGGAGAATAACAAACTGTTTCATTCAATCATAACAGAGCAAAAGTACATCAGAAGATAGAACAAAACATTCAGATGCAAAAACAACAGATGCACAAACATGAGAAAAAAATCTAAGTGTGTTTAGACAAAAGCATCTTCAATAGGTCTGTGATCTCAGATTGTGATTGCTCTTGCTTTGACATAAACTTAGTTATTGTCTCATTCTTCTCATCTTGTTTAGTCATCCATTCTGACATGTCCTCAGATTTCTTGTCTTGCTTCGCCATCCAAGATCTTATTTCAGATTGACCAGCTTCCAGAGCAGCAATCTTGTTTCCCAAATCTGGATTTTCTGTCTTTATCTCTGATGATGGGGGTTCTGTATCCTGAGCAGAGTCAATTTCCATATGTTCTGGAGATCCTAAAGAGGGTTCTACCAGAGTCATAGTTAGTGTAGGGGCAGTTGGTTCTGGTGGAGGAGGAGGTGGAGGAGCATCCAAACACAGCAGAGGTTCAGTCTTGTTGACAATCCAGAATTGAGTTCTTTCAGCTCTGAGCTTTGCATCATCAGAACAGATGTTCTTCAGATTAGAAGCCACAGTGTTGAATCTATTGAGAAATCCTTTCCAGATGATGTCAGTCTCATTTGCATCCATAGTTTCATAACATCTTTTCTGAACAGTACCTAAAGACATCTGTATTTCTTGCAAAAACGTTTGAAATAAATGTTCAATATTAAGTCTGGGTGGTGGTTTAAGCAAGGTTTCCAGAGTCATCTGTTTAGGCTTTGGAGTTGGTGGTATCAATGATTTTGGAATGGAAATAAGAGGAGGGGGAACATATGGAAAGAATGGAATTTCTGGTTTCTGAGGAAGGCATCTGTTTAAAGCATTAAGCAGATTTGGTTGAGGTCTGGTGCGTGGGTAAACATCATCAAAGAATGCATTAGAGTATGGTACAAAAGCAGAGTTTGATGGTTTATCAGATGCAACTGTGTTGTCAGATGCAGGATGCAGAGCTGAAACAACAGCTTTACCAGATGTAGCAGATATGGGGGCTAAGGATCCTTCATTTTCCATAGATTTAATATATGAAAGGATTACAGATGGAAGGGTTGGTTTGAGTTTAGGTTTCAGAGGTGTCAAGGGTTCAGAAGGCTCAACTCTATCATAAAAATCTTTAAGTTTGAAACCATAAGATAAGTTATGATAAAGAGAAGACACTTGAGCACAGGATATTCCAGATGATGATGGATTAGATGTAGGAACAATCATCTCAGATGAAGGTACAGGTGGAGGAATAGGTTCTGTAATGGTAGTTTTGGTAGGTAAAGATGATTCAGGTTCAGGGTCATGAACAGGGTATTTGTCAGATGCATTAATCAGAAAGTCAGGATGAATTTCTGATTCAGATGAATTTGAAGATGTTTCAGGTGTACAAGAGGTAGAAGAAACTTGAAACACTGTTTTTAATGGAGTGATATCAAGAACTTCTGTCTCAGGGATATGAGATGGTTCTGAAGGAATAGCAGGTTGTTGAGATGGTGGTTCAGATGAAACAGGAGCAGGAGTTACTTTAGTGGGTTCAGAAGTAACAGTTGCTACAGGTTCAGAAGATTGAATTGGTGATGGTGGAATGACAGATTCTTTTTCTGGTTGATCTTCTGTGGTTTGTTTTTCTGGATGATTTTCTGTTTGTGGTTGTGCAGAGTTTTGTTTGTCAGAATTTTGTGGTAGTTCTGATGGTTGTGGAACAGTTTGTTGTGGTTCTGTTGGTTGTGGAACAGTTTGTTGTGGTTCTGTTGGTTGTGGAACAGTTTGTTGTGGTTCTGTTGGTTGTGGAACAGTTGGTGATGGAACTGATGGTGAAGGACGTGGAGTGAAATGTTTGATGTGTAATTTAGGTTGAGGTGGTTTTGATACAGAAGCAGTAGGTTGTTTCTGAGGTGATACAAAACTGGGGGCAGCAACAGATGTTGTTTGAGTGACAGGGGGTTTGGGAACAGACTTAATAGAAGAATCATTTAAAACAACATTTTTAGAAGTAACAGAAGCTTTAGTACGTTTGAGTTTAATCCTCTTTGCAGAGACAGCTTCTCCAGAATCTTTTCTCTTCAGAAGATCCTTGGGTTTCCCAGCAATCTTAGCCTTCTTCTGGACAGGTTCAGATTCTGCTGCAGGTTGAGGTCTTTTCCTCTGAAGTGGAACTTCTGCTTCTTCTTCTTCTTCTTCTCCTGCATCTGGCAGGGGTTGCTTGACAAGTTGAAACACATTTGCAGGAACAGGCACTCCTTCCCTTTTGCATTCCTCTATATACATCAGAACAATGTGTCTAGGTTCTTCAGCAAAGAATAGAGGAAAATCTGATACTGGAATCCTTTTATTCAGATCAGACATGTTTAACTTCTTTGGAGCAGCGGTAAGTTCATCTACAATCTTGAGTCTCAGAAGGCTCTTAGCGTTCATAGGCTTTCCCATAATGAACTCTAGTTCCTCTGTTACACCAGCATCATACAGAGCCGCCACTAAACCATTTTCAGTGAGAAGATCTGAGATCAGCCTTCCAAAAGGTATCCAATTCCTGATCTTCTGGTTCTTTTCTTTCACAGATTCTCTGGATGCGTTGATGTGATTCCACAGATGCATGAACAATAAGTAAGGAAGATCTACCTTATTACTCTGACTAAGGCAGTACATAAAATAGATCTGTTCATTGTTGACATAATCTGGGGAATTTGTTGACTTTCTGTGATGAATGCATCCCATGAATATCTTGGCCCAGATCTTGTAATCTGGCTTCAGATCTTTGAATCTGTTAGAGGCTTGTCCAGCAGTCATAACCTCTTCATAGACTTCATCCATATCAACACGCCCAACTGGCAGATGTGAAACACCATCTGTTTCTTCATAACCAATCAGTTTTCTAATTAGATCCTCTGTGATGATGATCTCCTTTCCCAGCATAGATGATAGAATAAACTTTGGATACACAGATGCATGAATCCAGAATTCCTTAACAAGCAGAGGGTAAACTGGTCCAAACAGTCTATCAAAGTATTTCACCCAACCTTGAGCTCTAACAATGGAGCGAAAATCAAACCCATTTTCAGCCAGTGAATCAAATTCAACCATGGATTCACACAACACTTCTAACTTTTCAACAGGTGTGAGAAGAGTTCTTTGAGGAGGAATGTATGGATTAGCACCTAGATTATCTGAAGTCACAGCAGCCATTGTTGATTGAAACTGAGCAGTTGTTGATGAAGAAGACGCCATTGAAGAATGCTTTTTAGAACACTTAGGTTTTGAGTTTTTGTGAAGAGAGAACAAGAGATGAAATTGCATATAAATTCTGAGAGTGAAAAGTGTGAAAGTGAATACACTTCAAGTATTTATACTAAACACATAGGCACACCAAAAGACAGAAATAACGCACGTTTGAGCAGCATTAAATGAAGAGAATAAAATCATTTCAAATAATAAATGCTTCTGACAGATTTGGGGGGAAAACCAAGATATTTACTATTCAAATTTCACCTCAAACGTCTTTTCAGTTGTGCACACGCCACCTCATCAGATTTTGTGGGACACGTGTTTGCTTGCATGCTATTCTGAATTCTCTCAAGAAATGAAACGTTAGCTACGTTCAGATCTTCTAAAGATGGTTAGTTCAGATTTTCACATCAGAAATAATAATCAGAATAGAATAAATGAACAGAAGAAATACTTCAAATCATTAAACATTTTGCATCTGAGAAGTTGCCTCTGATAAATATTACTCTGGACAAAAATCCATACAAATATTTTTCAGAATGAACTTAAATCTATCTTCAGCAAGGGGTTTTGTGAAAATATCAGCCCATTGATGATCTGTATCAACAAAAGCTAAATTAATTATACCCTTCTGAACATAGTCTCTGATGAAGTGATGTTTAATTTCTATATGTTTAGCCTTAGAATGCAAGATTGGATTTTTTGACAAACATATAGCAGAAGTATTATCACAAAAGATAGAAAGATTACTCTCATAGATTTGATAATCTTATAATTGACTCTTCATCTAGAGCATCTGAGTACAACATCCAGCAGCAGCAATGTATTCTGCCTTTGTAGTTGATAGTGCAATGGTAGGTTGCTTCTTGCTGTACCATGAGATCAGATGACTTCCAAGAAACTGACAGCTTCCAGAAGTGCTTTTACGTTCAACTCTGTCTCCAGCATAGTCAGCATCACAGAATCCAACTAATGAAAATTCATCAGATCTTCTGTAACACAAACCCATGTTAGCAGTACCTTTCAGATACCTTAGAATCCTCTTAACAGCTGTTAAGTGTGATTCTCTAGGATCTGATTGGAATCTAGCACATAAGCAGGCACTAAACAGAATATCTGGTCTAGAAGCAGTCAAGTATAGAAGAGATCCTATCATACCTCTGTAGAGTTTTTGATCTACCTTCTTACTTACCTCTTCCTTACCTAGAGTGCTTGTAGGATGCATTGGAGTCTTTGCCATTTTGCTATCAACCATGTTGAACTTCTTCAGAAGCTCTTTAACATATTTGGTTTGATGTATGTAGGTGCACTCTGGAGTCTGATTGACTTGGATTCCCAAGAAGAATCTCAATTCTCCCATCATGCTCATTTCAAATTCTTCCTGTATACATTTAGCAAACTCCTTTCCAAGCGTAATATTTGTTGATCCAAAAATAATGTCATCTACATAAATTTGACAAATCAACAGATCTTTCTTAACAGTTTTACAGAATAAAGTTGTATCCACTTTTCCTTTGATAAAATTTTTCTTCAGAAGGAAGTTGCTCAACCTCTCATACCAAGCTCTGGGAGCTTCTTTTAATCCATAAAGGGATTTCTTTAATTTGAAAACATGATCTGGAAAGTTTTCACTTTCAAAACCAGGAGGTTGGTGGACATATACTTCTTCTTCTATAATTCCATTAAGAAAAGCACTTTTAACATCCATCTGATACAGAGTGATGTTATTCTGTGCAGCAAAAGAAATAAGAAGGCGTATAGATTCTAACCTTGCCACTGGAGCATATGTCTCAGTGTAATCAATACCTTCTTGCTGACTGTATCCTTGAGCAACCAGCCTTGCCTTATTCCTTTCTACTTCTCCCTTTTCATTCAGCTTATTTCTGAAGACCCATTTTGTTCCAATAATATTGAATCCTTTAGGTCTAGGAACCAGATCCCATACTTCATTTCTGGTGAATTGATTCAGCTCTTCTTGCATAGCTATAATCCATTCATTATCTTCCAGAGCCTCATCTACAGATGTTGGTTCTATTATTGACACTAAGCCAAATAAAGAAGATTCAGAAGTTCTGAGAAATGATCTTGTCCTTATTGGATCATCTTTCTTTCCAATTATCACATCTTCTGGATGAGAAGATTTGATTCTGGAAGAAGATCCTCTGACAGTTGGTCTTTCAGAAATTTGCAAGTTGTTTAGTTGGGAGGTCAAAGGTGTAGCATCTGGAGTTGCTTCAGATTCTTTAATTTTTGCCTTTTCTGCCTCTGAGCCTTCAGAGTCTGTGAGAATCACTTCTCTATCTGCAGAACATTCAAACTGCTTTGGCTTTTCAGATCCAAGCTTATCATCAAATCTAACATGAATAGATTCTTCAACAATCTGTGTTTCAGTATTGAATACTCTGTAGCCTTTAGAGCGTTCAGAATAACCAAGCATGAAACACTTCTGTGCTTTGGAATCAAACTTGTTCAGATTATCTTTAGTATTAAGCATATAACAAATACATCCAAAAGGATGAAAATAAGAAATATTAGGCTTTCTATTTCTCCACAATTCATAGGGAGTCTTTTCCAGAAGAGGTCTTACAGACACTCTGTTCTGAATATAACAAGCTGTGTTAATTGCTTCTGCCCAAAAATGTTTTGCCAGGTTTGTCTCATTGATCATGGTTCTGGCCATCTCTTGCAATGTTCTATTTTTCCTTTCTACAACTCCATTTTGTTGTGGAGTTCTAGGGCAGGAGAAATCATGTGCAATGCCTTTTTCAGAAAAATATTTTTCAAAATGTTTATTTTCAAATTCTCCACCATGATCACTTCTGACTTTAATAATTTTGGAATCTTTTTCAATCTGGACTTGATTGCAGAAGTCAAAGAACACAGAATGAGACTCATCCTTGTGTTTTAGAAACTTTATCCATGTCCATCTGTTGTAGTCATCTACAATGACTAACCCATACTTCTTGCCTCTGATGGATGCAGTTTTCACTGGTCCAAACAGATCAATGTGAAGTAATTCCAATGGTCTGGAGGTAGACACAACATTTTTTGATTTAAAATGTGATTTTGAAAATTTACCTCTTTGACATGCTTCACACAGAGCATCTGAGTTGAACTTCAACTTAGGAAGTCCTCTGACCAGATTGAGTTTATTAATCTGAGATATACGTCTCATATTAATATGCCCCAATCTTCTATGCCAGACCCATTGCTCATCATTCACAGATAAGAGGCATTTTACATTTTGAACTTTAAGTTCTGAAAGGTTAATTTTATAAATGTTGTGTTTCCTCTTTCCACTGAATAGGATAGAGCCATCCTTTTGACATACAGCTTTGCAACATTTTTTATTAAAGATTATATCATAACCATTGTCACTTAATTGACTTATGGACAATAGATTATGTTTCAATCCTTCAACTAACAGAACATTAGTAATAGAGGGAAGCTTACCATTTCCAATAGTGCCAGATCCAATGATCTTGCCCTTCTGGTTCCCTCCAAACTTCACGTCCCCTCCAGATCTAAGTTCCAGGCTTTAGAACATAGACCTTTCTCCTGTCATGTGTCGTGAGCATCCAGAGTCCAGGTACCATGATTGGTGTCCTGACTTTGCTGCTAAGAACATCTGCAACAGGAATTATTTTGTCTTTAGGTACCCAGATCTTCTTGGGTCCTTTGGGGTTAGTTGGTTTGCAGGTTTGTCTAAACTTCTGTTTTGCAACATAATGTTTATTCTGACTTGCCTTTGGTTTAAACACATAAGTACTCTTCTCAGAGCTTGTGTGTTTAATGTCATTCAGATGACCAAATTTGAATTGAGGGTACAGAGGTGTCTTCCTGATGAAAAGTTTATCAACAGGTTTTGGATTGCTTCCAAATGAAGACTCATATCCAATGCCTCTTCTGTTGTTTCCACTAACACCATAGATCATGGAAGCCATCTTGCTTCTGTCTATGCTCTTAGTGAGAAACCTCTGAAAACTAGAGTCATATTTTTCTAAAATATTTTCACAAGACTTAGTTTCAGAATCAGATTCTTGTTGAGTTTTATCAAAGTCATTTTTGATTTTTAAATTTATTTCCTTTTGTTCAACAAGTTCTGTTTTCAGAAGATCAATCTCAGATTCAAGATTGCTTTTCAGCTTCTTGTATTTGAGTTTGATGTTGTTGTAACTTTTAAGAACTTCTGTTAAAACTTTAATGAGTTCTTCTTTGGTAAGTTTGGCCATTACCTCTTCTGCATCATCATCAGATTCAGATTCTGATTCATATCCAGAGGTACCTTCCTCTTGATCCTCTGTCCTGGCCATCAGTGCAACGTTTGCACATTCTTCTTCTGATTCAGAAGATGACTCACACTCATCTGAGTCATCCCATGTTGCCATCAAAACCTTCTTCTTCTTGTTGAACTTCTTCTTAGGTTTTTCTTTCAGAAGTTTAGGGCAGTCATTCTTGTAGTGCCCAGGTTCTTTGCACTCATAGCACACCACTTCTTTCTTGGCAGATCTTCTGTGACTAGAAGATTCCTTTCTGTTGTCAGATCTTCTGAAGTTGTTAAACTTCTTTCCCTTGTGCTTCCAGAGTTTGTTAATCCTTCTGGACAGCATGGACAACTCATCTTCTTCTTCAGAAGAAGATTCTTCAGAGCTTTCTTGAATAACCTGCAAGGCTTTAGCAGTTTTGTTAGATTTTAAAGCTATGGATTTACCTTTATCTTTCTTCTGGGGTTCATCTTCCTCCGACTCAATTTCATGGCTTCTCAAAGAACTGATAAGTTCTTCTAAGGAGATCTTGTTCAAATCTTTTGCCATCTTCAATGCAGTCACCATTGGTCTCCATCTGGTGGGAAGACTTCTGATGATTTTCTTGACATGATCTGACGTTGAGTAGCCCTTGTCCAGAACTTTCAGACCAGCTGTAAGAATCTGAAACCTAGAAAACATAGTTTCTACATTTTCAGAATCTTCCATTTTAAATGCCTCATACTTTTGTATGAGCGCCAGAGCCTTTGTCTCTTTAACCTGAGAGTTTCCCTCATGAGTCATTTTGAGTGATTCAAACATGTCATGAGCAGTATCTCTGTTAGTAATCTTCTCATACTCAGTATGAGAGATTGCATTAAGCAATATAGTTCTGGCTTTGTGGTGATTCTTGAAATCTCTTTTCTGCACTTCAGTCATTGATTTTCTATCAATCTTTTTGCCATCCTCACCAGTAGGATGTTCATATCCATCAATGACCAAATCCCAAAGATCAGCATCATACCCAAGAAAAAAACTTTCTATTCTATCTTTCCAATAGTCAAATTTTTCTCCATCAAACATTGGAGGTTTGGTACTGATCCTATCCCTCTCTTCATATTTATTATTGATATTTGACATTGAATTATCAGCCATGATAACAAATAAATATATTGATCAAAGTATATCTCCTCTGGATCTTTACTGACACTGTTAAGTGATAGCACACTCAGAACCGGAGCTCTGATGCCAACTAAAGGTGAGATATTACTTAGAAGGGGGGGTTGAATAAGTATGGAAAATTAATACTTGAAAATAATCACACAATTATTTTTATCCTGGTTCGTTAAACAACTACTCCAGTCCACCCTTCCAGAGTGATTTGCCTTTCTCAACAAGGACTTAATCCACTATTAAATCAAACTGATTACAATAGTATCACCTAAGAACTACAGTTCTTAGTCTTCTCAAGAGCTACTGATTCACACTGAATCCTCTTAAGGAAAATCCTTTACAAACAATGTAAATTAAATACAAGAGTTTTTAATGCTTCTATAAAGCTATAATCACAACAGTGATTTTTCTCTTAAGATTTAAGTACAATAAGATTCTATGAAGAATAAGAATGAGAGCTTATAGAATATTTGATTTCTTTTCAGCAAGTGTGTAGCACTGAAGAATGAAGTGAGGAACTCCTTTTATAGGCAACTGAATCATGCACGTTGAAAAGAGAGTCCAAAAGGTCTGAGCCTTTTTGTCTTCATATGTACTGACCTTTCCTTGAAATAGATGGCACAGATAAATCCTTTTTGTCTGTGTAAGTGTGTCTAGAACAAATAAGGAAAGAGACGTTGAATAGTTCCAACGGATATATTCTTGAAAACACTTCTTCAGTTTCAGCAAGTTCTTCAGAGTCTGAATGGATCAGAGTCTTCTGATGAGATTCAGAACTATGCTGTATCAGAGTCTTCTGCAGCGTGTGTGCTTCTAGCGTGTTGATCATCAGAGCATCTTGACACAGAACTTCAGTACTTGGCAGCGTAGGTACTTTCAGAAACTTCTGTAGGTCAATGCTTTGAGAAACTCTTCAATCAATATTCTTCTATACTTCTGATGCTTCAGCTTCAGATGCTTCTGATTATCTTCAGATGCTTCTGACTATCTTCAGATGCTTCTGACTCAGAATGTTCTGGAGCTTCTTTCTTCAGATCCTTCTGGAGGCTACGCTCAGGATCTTTTGTAAGGAGCAAACAGATTCTTCTGTAGGTTGCATCTGGCGCTTCAGAGTCACAATAACTTCTTGTATTCAAGGCAGATTTGCTTCTAGAGAGTTAATATAATTTTAATCTGCAGTAAAACTCTCAAACAAATTTTAGAGTATATAATTCTTAAATATAAATTTCCTAACAGTTATCATCAAAACAAAGAGTAATTATTAAGAACCAATATGTGTTCTAACAACTGCATATGTTAATGTGAATGTATGTTAATGTCTATGTATGTAGTTAAATGTGCAAGATGTTATGAAATGAGTATGCCATGAGCATGTAATGAGTATGTAATGAGTATGTAATGAGTATGTAATGAGTATGTAATGAGTATGTAATGAAATAGGCATGTGATGCTTATGCCCCTGCGTATGCTGACGAAACAGACTAGAGACGGGACGAGAGATGAAATAAACATCTCGACGGAGATACCCTGCGTTCTCTGTAACCAATACGTCAATCATGGGTGAGAAGGATCAATGGTAGAACCAAATCTTGGTTTTAAAGTTCTGAATTCTCTGGGGAGAAGGTAATCTGCTTGGGTGCACAGTATCATGTCTTCACATGGGGAGAAGAAAACCTGAGGGACACTTTCGAGTTACCCAAGAAAAAGTTGTCAGCTTATAGTCTCGCTGGGGACTGTGATGAGGCAATAGTTTAGGAGCCTGTTGCAACACTGAGGTTTACTGGGGAATGAAGGCCGCCGTGAGTAAAATCCATCGGGTGCATGAAGAAAGTCGTGAAACCACATGGTTTTGATCTTGAAGGACCTTATAGTAGTCGCCATTTGTTTCCCTTTTTTAAAAACACGGTGCCCCAGGATACTTGCGTTGTGAGGTAGGGCATCTCAAGAGGATTTTATAGAGAACACGGAGTCTGGTTGCCCCACTGTTTTCAAACTCTTTGAGAGATTCGTCAGGTCTCGACGTAACTGGCACAAATTAATCGTGTTACGACGAAATCTGTCAGACTCGCGTTGGCAAGTGAACTGCCTGCCCCTGTTTAGCAGGATCTTCAAGTTCCACGGGTTATGTCCATATGTAAATCTCTAAGATATCAAGCAAAGTCATCATGCCTGAAATGCCTATCCTGAGCTTGTCAATGCACACATATATTTGTCTTGAATTTTTGTTTTGAAAAAGATATCGCGATAACTTGTGACCGAAATCACTAGTCAGGATATAAGTTTTAATTATAATGCCAACATGAAATTTTTCTGAGCATAGCTCGTAGGAGTCAGGAAACGTGATCTTGTCGAGTATGCTTTCAACCGAAGTCCTACTTCAATTAGGTCTTTTAAAGGTTGTATCGTGGCTCGGTTCACGGTTTAAGAAACAAAGGATATAGGCTCAAAGTTATATTTGTACCCTCCCATTCTTCATGATGTTCTCCAATCCTAATTCAGTTAACCGGATATGAACGCCCATATCTCAAGCGGATTTGCTATGGTCGAGAACTTATCAAGGCTTTGGACATGGCAGTCACTCACCTATTTCTAATGGCAATTGGTCACACGATTTTGTTCTTTTTTATTCTTATTCCCTAACTTTTGCCTTGACAACGTCTTTTGATCTGACTTTGGAGTCCAGCGGGATGCCCCAGTTTTGCCTAAGTCTCCTTCATAGGTTTTGACTTAGCGGGCTCTTATTTTTTTGAATAATCTTTTAGGCACAAGTCGTGTAAATCTTTTGAAGGCTCGTGACTGCCCCACTCTTTAGGTAACCGAGGGATAGTCATTGTATTGGACTTCTTAAGATGCTAAGGATAAATTCTCGAAGGTTTGCTCTTCCCTTTTTTAGAGTCTAAGTGCTCGATCGGTTTAACTGAAACCTACCCTGCCCCAGGTTAGGATGAAGGTTCTTAGGAAAAAAAACTCCTACTTCAAGGCTCAAAGAGGTTAACGAGGGATTAACATCCTTATATCTCCAGTGTTTGGGATTTGAAACAATGCCTTACATCATCAGCGGGTTTTAATTGAAAGCATACGACCAGAGATCTGACGTTTTAGGTTCGTCATCCTCCTCCCAATTCTCTATCAGAACAAGAGATCGGGTAAAGTTGGCATTATGATTTATGAAAAATATATTTTGAATGAGTGAAACGAATGGATTTATTCAAGACAAACATATGTGTTGCATTAATCAAAGATAAACAAGTTCGCACATGCTAAATATGCTTAATCAAAGAGAAATACATATAAATAAACAAATAAACTGTCGGAAAAATCCTTCTAAATGTTCATGAAATCTTGCGTTAAAAAGTAACAGTTTCCTTTGGCGGAGCCTCAATGGAAAGGACGTCTGGTTCATGATCACTGTGAGTCGTCATGGCTTGCCCCAGTTACGCTGATCACATCTTCAACAGTTTTCAGTCGTTGCTTCAAAATAAATTTTCCAGATTCTTTGTTGATCCCGGTCATATCATCTTGAGGGTTACTGAAATGAAGCGAGCTAGGCTTTTGAATAACTACTGGATTCGGCTGATTTGCCACAGGAGTAGCATGCTTTGCAGAATTCGAACTTGACAAGTGAGGGACCCCGAGAGGAGTCTCGATCTTCATCTGAGCATCGCTAAAAGACAACTTCTTCGTTTCTAGCAAATTTCTGACAACTTTCTTAAGAGCGTAGCAATTCTCTAGATCATGGTCGGGCGCACCCTCATGAAATAAACAATGAGCGGAAGCGTTGTAACCTGCGGGTAACGGATTAGGCGGAGGACCCAAAGCACGGGTGGTAATCAGACCTTGTTGTACCAGATGGGGGTACAACTCAGTGAAAGTTATCGGAATTGGAGGACAAGGCTTATACTGCCTCTTACGGGGATAAGGAACCTGATCCTGTGATTGTTGGTGAACAGGAGCGTTGGGCACTCGTTGACTGTTGACAGGAACTTGCATGGGCAGATAACCGGAAGGTTGCTGATAAACCGGCGCCTGATATACCGGAGCTGACTGCACGGGCTGGTATGTAGGAAACTGCTGATTGAAAGGTGGTGCAACAGTAGCTACATAGGGTTGTTGAACATATGGGAACGGATAGCCTCGAACATAGTTAGGTTGATGTTGCCGAGGTTGAGGAGTAGCTGTTTTGCGGTTCCTCGAATGCGCAGGTCCTTTACCATGGTCGGAGTTAGGAGTTTTACACTTTGGAGGGGTAGCTCGTCGAACCGGTTGAGCACTAGGAGGCACCAAACCGGATTGAAGACCGTGAGGAGGTACATTCTCGACAGTAACGGCTGGTTGAGATTCCATAACGGTATTAGTAGTCTCAGCAACAACAGTAGACTGAGCATCCACCTTCACACTAAGAGCTCGTAACATCTCCAAAATCTGCCCTACACTTCCTCGAAGATCTTCGAGTTCATGGCTGACACGGTTGATCTCTTGATTTTGATCTTCCATCCTTATGAAGGGTCGTATTGATGCAGAGAACTCAGGGTGACAAAACTGGAAGGTGAGAGAACCGAGTATGAGAAATCGGGAGACACATGCAATGCAAAAGTATGATGCTAAAATGTGAATGCAAATGAAGATTTCATGGAATTCAAATATTTACGAATATTGCGGAATACCAAGGAAACTTTTAATTCATCGAAGACAAATTACAAATAATATTCTTGCAACCAAAATAGATAAATAAAAGCCTAGAAAGTCCTAGAGAAGCATCTTCCACAACTTCAGTGAGCAGACGGAGAGTCGGAGGAAAATAAATATTCATAGAGCCTTCTCTTCTTGTAGGATTGTATCTCATCATTCTTCGACTGAATCTTCTTTTGAAGTTCTTCGTACTCGCTGGCCATCACATGGTATTTGTTCTTCCATGCTTCTGTTTCGCATTGTGATCTCTTCAAAGTGATCTTCAAAGTCTCAGCTTCAGTCATGAAATACTGGACAGGTTCTTCTCTTTGAGGTAAAGGATCTTGGCGAGAGTAGGGCATCTTCAACTCAATAGCTCTTCCTCGGACCCATTGAAGGTATGGTTCCATGGACACACAATTAGGTCTTCCCAAACTTTCTTTGCCTTTCCTATGCAGATAATTCCAAGAAGATAGAATCTGATCTTGAAGCTTTTTGTCGTCTTTGAAAAAGATTTTCTCCACATGAATACCTTTAGGCGGTTCCTTCAAGGGGTATCCCAACTGTCGGCGAGCTAAGACTGGATTGTAGCTAATTCCTCCATTGAAACTGAGCAAAGGCACATTGTTGAATTTTCCACAACTATCAATGATCGATACCCCATCGTACATGCGATTATACCAATCAATATCAGAGTGAGTTAAAGCCATAACTTTTTGCGACCAACGTTCTTGATTAGGTCTCCAGAACGAACCGGACTTGGGTAAGTGAGAAATAAACCACTTGTATAGTAATGGCACACAACAGGTAATCATTCCTCCACCATGAAAGTTTCGAAGATGTACTGAATGATAAGTATTACCCAATAGCGTTGGAACTGGATTTCTCCTCATGAAGGTCTTGATTGCATTAAAGTCCACAAACCCCTCAAAACTAGGAAAAAGCAGCAACCCATAAATAAGCAAAGCAAATATTGTCTCAAAGGCAAACATGTCTTTATGATCGGCATAAAATTGGGGTTTCTTAATTAGGAAGTCCCTGGGAAAACCGGAGATCCCCCCTTTGGTGATCATATTGTTTTTGACATCAGATATCCTTAGACAAATGGCTTTAGCAATATCTCGTTCTTTAGGGTCTTCCTCCAAGAAAGGGAATGGAGACTTATCCAAGATAGGTAATCCCACCAACTGAGAGTACTCTTCTAAGGTAGGTAAAAGCTGATAATCTGGAAAGGTGAAGCAGTGATAATCTGGATCATAAAACTGTAGCAAAGTCGCAAGAAGTCCTTCGTTTACTTGAACCTTCAACAAAGACAATAGCCTTCCATATCTGTTTTGGAACTTTTGTTGATCTTGAACCAAATCTCTTAGCTTCTCTAGGACTTCCAAATTAAAACCCTTAAAAGTAAATTTCAAAGTATGCTTCCTAGAGTGATCCATGGTATCCTGCAATGTTCATAAATAGAGTTTGAATTCCATGAAGTCTTAATGCAATATGATGCTTTATGGATGCAATGCATGAAAACACACAAAGTACTAGGTTAAAGGAACGTGAGCGGAGTTAAGGTCTACCCATCCCCAAAAGGAGTGTACTATAGGTTAGTCGTACCTGCAGAACAAGGTTCTAAAAAAGTGCCCAAAGTCATCAGCCCATCTTTCGGATATTATCAACCTTCCGATTGACTCGGGGGTTAATAATATTCTCAAGAGAACCTCTTTTGAGTGTAGTATCGCGTAGCAACCATTGTAGGACTACTCCCACATAGTTCCCGCACTACGTCCTAAATAAGGCCGAGGTGGTGTTAAGGTACTACGGTTCCCAATATCACAGACTCCAATCGACCATGGAAAAAAGTTTTCACGATTACTCGTTCAACCGAACCATTTTCGAAAGGGTCTCAACTGAGCGGTGATTCTCGAATCAGCTTGGTCGGGACTCACTCCCTATAAGCCTCATCGAATATATCCCCATCCTATAATAATGTCACTAGTCCGGGCGTAGGACTTATCTCACAACACAAGGAACCATCCCAAAATATATACATACAAATGAATAGTAAAGCAAACAGTAATAAATATGAACAAATTAGGGATAACCTTCAAAAGTTTAGAAAGTCCCCAGTGAAGTCGCCATTTTCTGTTGCGGTGGAAATAGGATCACAAACTATTAATGAGTTTGAATCGCAATTCAATTCACAACCGCTCTTTGATTTATCCGAAGGAAAAGGTCAAAAGAGGGAAAACCTATTTTTGCATCGTAAACACAATGCGGGGAGATTCTAGGATCCGGGGGTTGGTTAAATTTAGGGAAGGTATTAGCACCCTAAACTTCTGTAGTACTCTACAGGAACCTTTTGTTCAATGCTTACTATTTGCTTTATTTATTTGCTTAAGGTATATGTACAAAGGATTAAAAGTTAAAAAAGACCTAGGGGGTTAATTCTAAGTTTACTCGGCAAGACATTGCATCTTGTGCCTACGTATCCTTACGGGAGTGGAATCAGAGTAATCGTAGTTCCCCTCAAAAGGGAGGTTAGAGACTTCTTGACTGTGGTCAAGGTCTCAAGGGGAATAAACATGTCTTAGGGACACGCTTACGCGGAGTGTAGAAACTCCAATATCTACGTTGAATTGTTAGGTTGTAATTAGGGTTAAATTAGGTTAGGGATTCCTCGGCGGGAAACCCTAAAATGAGCGCGGCGACTCTTTGACCTAATGCTAGGGGTAAAATTATAATCTTGCCTGCGGCGAGGCATTTGTGAAATTAGGGTTTGTAAGAGTTGTAAGGGTTTGAAGTTGAGGACTATTGGCGCGGCGACCAAAAGCTAGACCTAACCTTCGGATGTGTGTAATGTGACAGGAGTATTGATGAATGTGTGAGACTTGAATCATGCAAGCAGCAAAATTTTAAAAGCAGAAACGTAAACGCGATTATTGATTCGCGAGGTTACAACCGAGAAGCAATTACAATAATGATGAAACTTAAATAAAACATAATGTAATAAGCTGCAAAATGAACACACGTGTTAATGGGCAAAGTCAGACGGCAATTGGACGAGTCATGAGACAAGAATGCAATGTTGAAGGTTTTTGTTGTTTTTAAAGAAAAGGTGTTAATTGAATTTATAAAAGAAAGAGTAATGTTAATTTTAAAAAATATTTTAAATTTAATCTTAAAAAAAGTTTCCACTTATATTGAGAAAAAGTTTTAAAAAAAAGATTTTAAGTTATTTATTGAAAAAAAGGTTTTTTATTTTATTATGTGAAAAAAAAGGTTTTCTTTTATTCTTTTAAAAAGAACAATTTTAATATTTAATTAAAAAAAAATTTTAATAAAATTAAAACTAACTAATGACAAAATAAAGAAAGAAAATAAAAAGGGTTGGGCTGGTCATCACTTCCGGACCCAACCCGGTTGGCGTATGTAACAAAACAAACTTTAGGGATTCATAAACCCTATTTCTCTTTGCGGCGCCGTTGTTCCTTCGTCTTCCTCGTCGTCTTTCTTGCTTTGATTCTCTCTTCGTTTTGCTGCGATTCTCTCCGATCATGTTGCGATTCTGAAATTAAACCAAACAACATTAAACGTGACACTATTACGTGATCCTGACTTACATTCTCGTTCGCAATCGGTGACGAACGGAGGCGATGATGGTGAACTGAGCCTCCGAGGAAGGTTTGCCCGTCGTGGATGGAGGCGGCGTTGGTGAACCTTCCTCAACCTCTCGGTTAGCGCTCTGATGATTACTTTTGACTAACTCCTTCTCCTCTTTCTCTCTCGCGACCACTAGGGTTTCACGATTCGTCTCCCCCCCTCACACCAGGTGATGTTCTTCCTTTTATATCTGTTCTTTGACTCTCTTTTGGGCCTCTGATTGTTGGATTGTGATTTATGACTTGATTTTTGTGGATTTGTGAATCTGATAATATTTTGATTCGATTGAGATTCTTTCCATTCTCGATATTGATTGGATTTCGTTTTACTGATTTCCTTATGCTTTGATTATCTGGGTTTCATTGGATTGCACTTGGATTGACCTGTCTTTCCGGATTTTTCAGATGTGGATATCCATCCTTGAGTTTCGATTTGCTTTGGATCCTAAAAACTGATACGAACTGGGCTTGCTTTTCGAACCGAACTGGACCGAGTTGTAATCATGAGTTGCTCTACATCCTCGCGGATCGTAGCTTGCTTTGATTAATGGCATTTGTTGTGATCTTCAGATGTCGCTGTTGGATCTGACTCACTGTGACGCTTGGACTGAATCGACGGATCCTGAACATGATCTTATTCCGTGAGTCTGGGGCTATGATGTATGAACTGAGCCTTGATTCGAATTTCTGAACTTAGCCTCGTGGGCAGTCCCTAACTCGAGTAGTCTCTGAATTCTACAACTGTTTGTTTGATTGTAAAAACAACAAGGCTGGTTCAGTCTTATGTTTCTATTCAGTTTAGTTATCAGTCTTGGAGCATCAGCTTACTTTTCTTCTTCTTCTTTCAGGATGGGTGCTTTGAACTGATCCACGCCGCCGGAAGGGTTACGCAGTGATGATGACCTTAGGGTCTGAACTGCTATGGTGAGCTGACAGTATGCACGAGATTACCGTATGCTATAATTCGATGTTCGGTAGGGAGTTGGTAATGGCTTCGGCCGTGGCTCTCCCGGCCGCTCAAACTTCACGCCCAATGATGAATAACTGAGGGCTGAAACTCCTCCCACTTCCTTTTTGCCTTGCTATTTGAGACATATTTGATTTGTCATTAACCGTTCTCATGTAGTTGGTGATTCAAACTGATTTAGGAAGGAAAGATTGGAACTTTGAGGAAAATTCTATGTGCATATCAAATCGATCCACCGGAAACTTTGAGGAGTTAACTTTGCAAAGTGGATGCTCTTGGAAATTTGCTGCTGAAAGTAGTTTGTTAGGAACTTGTTGTTATTGGTGGAATGGCTTAGGATAGCATCATTTTAGCGTGTAACAGAGTTTGGAATTTGTTTGATATTTGAACTGGTTTAGTTTTGATGGGCTAGATATGGATTCTATTTGAACTGATGTGCTGATTTTCCTGATGCAGCTTTAAGTTCAGATTTCAATTCAGTTTTTCATATCTGGTTTGGGCTTGGTTTGGTATCTCTTACTATCTCTGATACAGCCTGGATAACCTACTTTTATCTGATATGGTTTTGAGTTGGTGCAATTTTGGAATATCTTTTGTTATGCCAACTTCTGATACTGTTTGATTCCTTTTGGCAGATGTTGAACTCGGCTGTGAATGCGCTGGTTTCATGGATTGTCGGTTATCCGTTTGTGGAAGTTAAGCTCGAATTCAGTTCTTTTATTCTTTGATACCAAGTTGCCTCGTTTATAAAACTGAACTGAATTATTCTTGCAATTGAAACATATCCGGATTATGATTAGTTTGGCTTTACAAATCCAATTTCGGCATATGATCCTTTTCAGAAAATCATTTCGGTCCCCATTTCATTTTTACTCTTCATCTCTCGGTTGCCCCTTAGATAAGAACAGATGTTACCTGATCTGACGCTAATGGCGCGGATCGGTAACGGGGGTAGGACGCAGCTTCGGTTGTGCCACTCCCGGCACTCGATGATGATGATGTTCTGAGAGTGTCAAATTATTTCTTCTGACATTTTCTTCTGCTTTTCTTTGTTTTCATTGTGCAGGTAATCGGATAGCGAGTGACGAACGCGAAGCATCAACACGAAGCCCACATGACTTAGAACTTTAGGAAATGCAATTTTTATTTCTCTTTTGTAACTTGTAATAAATTCAATAATATTCTTTATCCAAATTATTTCCTCTTTGCAAATCATGATAAAAATATTATGAATAAACTTCCAATGTTCTATCCAAATTCACATTCTCTTTACAAATTGTAATAATAATAATAAAATATTATGAATAAAATTCACATATTCTATTAAAATCACTTTTCAATTTCTTTTCCATGATTTAATTTGCTGCAAACACCTCAACATCCGATTAAACCTCACCAGTCAAATATCTCCGAATACAGGTTAAAATTAATTCGATCCAATAAGATTAATCTCTCCATATACCTTCAACATGAATAAGTTCCATTAATCAGTCGAAATTTTCACTGCTTTCCCTTTAAAATGAACTGGAAGATAGAAGAATGAATTCTTGTTAAAACCATGTTCCACAGATCAGATTCTCGCATCGCCTTGAACCAAACCAAATTGATATCTTAACATAATCAACCCACGTGACAAGATAAACCTCTCAGAAATCCAATGACGACAGAGTCTCGGCCCATTGAATTAATTACTAGCATTAACATGAATTTCAGTTTACTCTTAAAGAACCCGGAAACGAAACCTCCACAAAAACAGTCAACAAATGATGTATAAATGACCACTTTGCCCTTTTCATAGTTAACGCGCACCTGATGTAGTTCCTGCAAAATAAACACACTACATAACCTGTTAATAGTTAGCGGATGCAACAATGGATGTCATGCTGTATGAATAGACTAATCTGAGGGTAAAATTTGGGGTATGACAGTTTGGTATGATGATGTCTATTGCATGCATACCCTGTTTGGTTTTTCTTTGACTGGGGAAGCCATTCATCCAGAAGCACACAACTTTAATGTGTCCAAGTTTTCCACAATGGTAGCATCTATGCCCTTGGACTTTTCTCTTGATTTGCTTCCAATTTATATGTAGTGAATGTTGTGTCATTGGTCGTGACATCCTGTTTAACATTTGAGACTCAGGCTGCACCCTCTTTAGGTTCAAGACAGAGGTTTGTTTCTCAACAAATCCTATACCAGACCTATTTCCTGCAGTCTGCCCACTCTGAAGGATCTCCTCTAGGGTGTCAGTCCCAAAGTTGAGCATCCTTATGGATTTAGCCATTTGCTCCTTCTCATTTTTCAGATCATTTACCTCACCTCTGAGGGAGTGTATCGTGGCTAGGTGCTCTTTCCTTTCAGCTTCTAGGACCTTGATAGTTTCCTTCTGAAGCTCTCCTTGTTGGTACAGTTCTACACATCTGATGTGAAGCTTCTGATATGAGGTTGTAGGATCTTCAAAACTCAATTCCTCTTCACTTGAATCAAGAGCACTTACAGTGTCAAAAATGCTCTCTTAAAGATCTGAGCAAATCTAAAGTCGTAGATGATCTAAAGATTTGGATTATCTAGAGATCCAGATAAAAGAGAATATGGTTTCAACAATTCCTACACCTCCTTCAATTGGTATTCCTCAATAAACCAATTCGTCTGAAGGTCCCTCTTCAAAGCAACCAGATGATGCAAATCCCTCTGAACCTTTTTCCTCTGTCCTTTCAACATATCACCTCTGAGCACTATTCATCCTCTGTTGAACCTTCATCCTCTGTTGAACCTTCATCCTCTGGAGTTTGATACTTTCTGGAACGTCTTTCAGAAGTGGTTGAACTTTGAATCTGGACGCTTTTCAAGTCACTAGAAGCTGAAGTTCAACTGGTTAAGGAAAGAGAAGACAAGCTAGAAAGGATAAAAAAACTTCAAACTTCTTGCTTAGAAGCAAAAAGAAGATGAAGAAAGAGTTGCTGAAGAAGCGAGAATTTTAGCAAAGGAAGATTTCAAAAAAGAAACTGTCAGATTGACACAAGAAGCTGTGGATGCTGAGAAGGCTAAGCAACTTGCTGTAATTTGTTCTTCTTCTGAAACTACTCTTGTACATTGAGAATGTGACGATAGTGAGATTCAAGAAGATCAACAAGCTATGAAGAAAGAACAATAAGTTTTTAGAGAAAGCTTTGCTGAACAGAAAATTGTCAACAAATCTCTTATGTGCATGCTTCAACAAATTCTGGAAAAGATGTCAACCTATAAGAATTAGGTACTCAGGTATTATTTATTGACTCTATTTTTTTAAAATTTTGAAATTCTATTATTAAAGAGGAAGAAATAGAATATTTTTTAAATCTTGTTTTTTTAATGAAAACTCACCTTTTTTATGATGTCAAAAAGGGGGAGAAATAGAAAATGTTTTTGATATAACCTGGAGAAATAGAATATAATCTAATATAACCTAAAGAGAATGCAAAACATCAACTCTGATGTAAACTGTGTTTATTACTAACTGTATGTTTGATGTTTTACCGAGGAACTCTGAACAAGTTCACTAGGCATTCTAAAGACAGGACAAATGAATGAACTCTGAGTTCAAATGAACTGGTTGTTCATATAATCGAAGTTATACACTTCGTGAACATATTTCAGAATCCGATGGACCCGATACTGTTCAAGAGAAAGTTAAAGTCATCTTGATTTTGGTATCATAATGTTCAGAAGATGTAAATTGTCTGTAAATATGATAATCAGAGCACAAGAATAAGAAATCTTCACAAAAGCAGGAATTGGTCTCAGACTCAGAATCAAGAACTAGTATCAGATTCAGGGGGAGTTCTGAAGATCTAAATATCTGACCTATTGTAGCCAGGGGGAGGTCACCCAGAAAGGTTCACAAGTCAGAATATTTCATTTTCACCTAGTCTGAGCTACAGATGTGGAAATACTCTGAAGATATACGGCTCTGATACGATGTTTAGAGAAAACAAGTTCTAAAGATCTGAAGATGGAAGTTCTACTGAACTAGTCCAGATGCTAAAGACTTATGCTCTCTTATATCGTAGTGAAGTATTCCTTATCTTTTATTTGTTTTTTGTTTATTAAATACTTCTATTTTATGAGTCTTGGGATCAGAGAAAGTCTCTGAACAAGCATAAAAAGAATTTTTAAGGTTAACACATTCAGGGGGAGCTGTTGCTTGAAACTCTGAATATATTAATACTTAGTGATTACCCTGTATAAAATGTTCTATCAAAATACATGTTTTTGTCATCATCAAAAATGGGGAGATTGTAAAAGCAAGAATTGTTTCTACATCTTATCTCTATGTTTTGATGATAACAATTAAGTATTTGTGAAAGAACCATTTTAAGTTCTAATGTTTGTTGTATGCAGATCATTAAATAAAGATATCAAATCAACAAAAAATATCAAGAAGTGCATTAAATGCAATATGGAGTTACTTTGTGTGACGTGACATAAAGCGCTTATTAAAGAAGCAAGTTTGCCTCTGTATCTGTTCACGATCAGAAATTTCCAAGGATGTTATATATTGCAGTTGCAATGCTCCTCTGGACTTTTCTCTGACAAGTGCATCTGATCTGAAAGCAATCAAAGCGTATTGAAGAAGTAAGTGTGGCTCTGTATCTGATCACAATCAGAAAGATCAAAACATGTTGTATATTGCAGTTGCAATGCTCTTGTGGGTTCTACTCTAAGAAGTGTATCTGATCTGGAAGCTATCAACGCATCTGAGATATAGTCCTCTGAAGAACCAAGCTCTGAAGACTCTGATGACTTGAAGCTCTGAAGGCTGAAGGCTCTAAAGACCAAGTGCAGAAAGACTCTGAAGACTTAAGGGTTATGAAGATCAAGACTCTGAAGATATAATCCTCTGAAGATCTACGTGCTGAAGACTCTGATTACTTGAAGCACTGAAGGTTGAAGGCTCTGAAGACCAAGTGCAGAAAGACTCTGAAGACTAGATTTTGAAGTTGAAGATTATGTAGCTTCACCTAGATAATGATGTGTCAATCAGATAAGTTGCTGCTATTAACTCTGATAAACAAGATGCTGAAGTCAGACTCTGATCTTATTACGCTGTCATACCAAAGTAGTCTCTGAACTACTCATCAGATACATCATCAGAAGAACCAAAGCCAGAAGCTAATCTGTTCTAGCTGATAAATGAAGATCACATCATTTGTGGATAAGAGCTGCCTCCCACAATGATATATTAACGTTGCAAGAAAAGGAAAAAAAGTGATGTCAGTACTATACAACACGTGATTATTCTATCCGTTGGGAAATGACCGTTGGAATATTTGAATGGACATCTCTACCCTCACAACGTCTCTTTTGAATGCACTATAAAAGAAGAACATTTGATTCATTCAAATGTTAGCTAATTACAAGACAAGTTAGCTCATTACAAAGCAAGCCAGCTTGATACGAAGCAATAATGCTGACGAGTGAAGTTGGTAACATAGTTAATTAACAAGCAAAGCTTTATGCTAAGTGAAAATTTTGGCCAACCCACGATGGATGTTACCACAGAAGTTATAACATCCACTGTGACATTCACTATAGACCTACTATTATGCAGTAATTATAACGCAGTAAATAACAAAGTTGGTTATTGACCCAGTTCATTGTAACACACTTACATCTGGGGGCTACCAAGCCAGAGAGAAATTTCACTATCAGTAGAATTAATTCAGAGCCAAACCTCCAGTTTGCACTCCTCACTTAAAACCTACCCAATGACAATTTAACCTAGACACACTCTAGACCTGAGTATACCCACTCAGTCCCTACAATCACCTCAGTTATATCCAAAAACACTTATAAATTAAACAATATTAAGAAGAAAAACTTCAACTACACACACCTTGATCTTGCTTCAAATCTGTGATCAAGTGACACACACTCTTGCTTAACAGCTTCGAGTGATACACAGCCTAGAAACTACCTAACCAATGCAATCAACAGTTGCTTGGATTACAAGTGTTCCTAAGACACAATCATGAAGGACAACCTCTTGACTTCTAAACCACTATGGTGATTTCTCTGTTTCTCTATCTTCAACAACTGCCTTCTAGGATTGCTTCTCCTGTTATTTGTAGCAGCAGATCAGTCCTTGGGCCTGGGCGCATAAATTAGGTTTTATCCATAATAAAGCCTCTCTTCAGTATTCTGCACGCTTGCCACTTTAATCAGGTACATATTAGTTCCCCTAGGGCTTCTAAAATGTCTCCTATATTCCAGCTTGAGCTTCGAATTTGTTTGATGAGTTCTAGCTACCAGAATAACAAACATGCGCTTGATGTCATACGACCTATGTCATAACATTGAGTATGACGTCCAGCTTAACTTATAGTTAGCTTAGTTAACTTACCCTGCACAGTCCATATTATGAATGTATCAACATTAGACATGACATTCATACATACACTAATATTTTGCAACAAAATGCAGCCAATCAAGAGCACTTACAAACTCCCCCTTTGGCAAATTTTTCACTAAAACATTATGTATTTACACCAAAGATTTACACACAGCAGAAGACTTAACATAGGTCCTGTCATGCAGGAAAGTCACTAGCTGCTCAAGCCCTCAGGATCCTCACAGTTGGCTTTTAGCCCTGTTAACACTCACTTTGTTAGCCACCTGTTAGTTATCACTACAGGTGTCATTCTTTGCTAAGTGAGTAACACACATAGTTACTCCCCCTCAACTGATGCACATCAGTTGAACACTTCTCCTGCAAATAGTGCAGTCACACATATGAATCCAGCCTGCTCTGGATGTTATGACCTTCAGGATAACATTCTGAAGTCACACAGTTGTGCTACTCCCCCTGAAGGGATGCACTATGCTAAGGTATGCACTATGATTTTATTCTGCTGCTGCACATAGTTCCTAGTTCTAGCATACATGGCATACATATCATATCGGTAACAGCCCAAATAGCTGTTATCACACACACATGCATCTCATTAGTAGCACCTGCAGTTACCCTTGTACATCCTAATATCATATGCACCATGGTGCATATGCTCAAGCACAACTCATGTTTGTCTTGTTCTTCCACCTGCTGTTACTACCACTACCACATAACCTGTGGTACACATTGGTTATCAGCCAATTCTTCCATTTGTTGTACCTGTTCATGGTTTTATCTAACACTCTCTCCCCCTTTTTAGCCACAAATTAAGATCCAACTAAATACTTAGCAGAGGTCAAAAGTTGTAGGTACAGATAATTGTTAAGGGTTATATTACATAAAGATAACTCAAGCAGAGCAAAGACAATGCAGAGGTTTACACAAGATTCACATGATTCTAAATTATCAACCAGCGATACTCCTTTGTGCACCCCCTCAGCCATTAGTGGAGTGTGTTGCAAGACATCAATTCTCTTCTACAACTGGGCTGGACTCGTCCCCACCAGTTTCTTCAGTGTTGTCTGCAGTGGTGTCACTCTCTTCCCCTGAGCAGTCACCAGCGTCTTCTAAACCAGATTCTTGACTACCATCTTCCCTAGTATCATCATCTTCCTTGGTAGCATCTTCTGAGTTGTATGTATCCTCATCTTGTTCAAGAGACTGTAGCAGCTTTTCAAGTGTTTTCTTCCTTGCCTCCAATTTGTTGCATGTTTCTCTAATGGTCGCCATGACTTCAGCATTTTTGGTTTTGGGACCTTTATTGGATGTCTCAGCTGAAGTTAAATCCATGTCAGGAACATGCCGTCCTTTAAACAACTTAGAATTGAATGTTAAAGGAGTTTCTCTCCTGCACACTATATCACCCTTTTTGATGATGTTGGGATGCTGCTCACAAATGATTCCACATATAAGTGATGGAAAGGCAATAGGTCCCTTGACACTGTAGCTCCCAGCATGCTTCATTGTTTGATCAAGAATGTAGGTCCCATAGTTGAGGTCAGCTTTTGTCCCTATAGCATACAAAAATCTTCCCAGAATAGTAGCAACAGTCGTCTTATGATTGGTAGGTACCTAATTGGCTACACCAATTTTGTGAAGCATAGCATATTTCATACTGAGTTTGCTAGCCACTAGCTTCCCTTTGGAAGGCCAGTTCTTGACCTGTTTATCAGTTATCTCTTGGCACACTTGATGGTCAGATACAGTAAGTTCAGACTTTCCTGCATGTGGTCTTCCCAAATACTTATTGATGATAGAGTCCGAAAAATTTATACACTCTCCCCTCACATATACTTTTCCAAACTCGCTAGACTCCCTATCAACACAAGCTTCTGACAGGTTCACAATGAATTCTTTCACAAGAATCTCATTACATGGTGGAAAGTGGGTGACAATCTTCATCAAACCATCCTTAGAGCAGTTTGAGCTAACTCTCTTTCCAAGGCCAGCCTCTTTTGATACACATATTTCCATCTATTAACACATGATGGATAGTGGAAGGATATATTATCAATAGGCATCTCAGGGACATTTTCAGCCAGCTTGCTGGAAGCAGGTTTGCTCTTTGGGTGGGTGTTAGTGACATCCATAGCAACATCAGAATCTGTTTCTTGTTCTGGTCTTGATTCAATCTTTCTCTTCTTAATGGTTACCTTGCTCCACCCTTTGGAGGGTCCAACCTGAGTCCTCTTAGTTCCAGCCTTCTTGGTGGAATCTTCTTGCTCAGTAGTCTTCTCAACATCCCTTTTCTTGAGTGAGCTTTGGTCAGCCCCCTCTTTCCCTTTTCTTTTCATCAATCTTTTGGTTATGCCTGGATTGACCGTTGCTATGAGATCATTGTCAGAATACTCTTCTAGATCTACTACCTCAGCAGCTTTGGCTTCATGCAAATCATCATTCCCTTTTTCAGACCATTCATCCTTATTCTTCCCTTCTGGAGAGTTGTTTCCCAATGCTTTGACATTGTGTGGGACATCAACTTGATCACCTTGATTAGGCTCAGTCCCCTTAATGGTAGATGATGTGGGAATGTTGAGAGCACTGGAAACCATCGCAGTAATTTCAAGGTGCTTTCGTCTAGCTTCCTCTGTATTTAGGTCATCAGATGTAGTCGTAAGAGGAGCTTGACCTGAGCCACAATTTTTAGGTTGTCTTGCATGCATCCTTTTAGGTTTCTTTACCAGCAATCCTTCAGGCCTCATCATACGAAGTGGAGCATTCTCTAGAGCCTCATTAGGGTTTGCTTCAGCGTTGCTGGTGTTCATCCTGGAGGTTGGTTGCGCCATAGTTGGTGACGTTGATTGATATGAAGGAACTTTTCTGTGCTTGTTTGAGACGGTATGGAAGCTGGAGCGTTTTTGAAGAGACCAATAGTCGAGGGAGTGTGTTATACATGTGGGAGTGAGGTGTGATTGCCCACTAGGAGGGAACTTACCGTTTTGACTTATCATTAAATGATTTAGTTTCAAAATGTAATTCCTCATTCCCTTTAATTGCTATAACTCATCAGCACTAGAGGAACTCAATTTTTTAAGTTGAGACTCCTTGAAGCTTTTTGAGTCCTTGTCAGCAGTATTTAAGACATAACCACCAGGTTTTGCACAAGCTTTTTGCCCTTTCCATACGTTACCCCTAAGCCTGTCTCCCTTGAACTCAGTAGAGCTTATTTGAATGGTGCCCTTAATGTCACGAAACGAGGTCATGACATCAGGAGTGACATTGCTTCTTTTCTGCAGAGTATCCTCCATAGATTCCATCAGGTTCCAATATAGCCTATCTAGTTTTACCTGATGACCAATCTTTGGGTATCCCTTCTTGTCTAGCCTTCCCACCTGACTTTTCTTACACCCTGTTCGTCTTTCTGGAGCATACTTTGAGGATCCTTTTGCTAATGATTTGGACCTAGTTCTTTTCTCTAGCCCTAGTTGTTCCTTTTTTTCTTCATTAACCAATCCATTTATGTTACTTCTGGGCTCCCATAGGTAACAGTTATTCTTGGATCTAGATCCCTTCATTTCTTCCTTACCCTCTTCATTGATCACCACACACTTGTCTTTGGAAAATGGACTTTTAAACCTTGATCACATAGTTGACTTATGCTTATTAGGTTGACAGTTAGTCATTTAACTAGCAGCACATCCTTCAATTTTGGAGCTTTTGGACTGTCAAGTTGTCCAGCACCTGTGATTCTTCCTCTAGCTCCATCACTAAAGGTTACATGACTAGATGAATGAGGTTTGAGTTTGATCAACAGATCCTCTATTCCAGTGATATGCCTAGAGCAGCCACTGTCAAAGTACCAATCTTCATTGGTAGGCATCCTTGGAGAAGTGTGCACTGCTAGTGCAACAGTCTTGGTAATCCATTGATTTTGCTTGTTATGCACTTCTTTCTTAGCCTGATGTTGCCTCTTGCCAGGCTTGGCATGATGCTGTCTTTTTCTAGGTGTGGCATGTTGCTGCATTTTTCCATGCTTACTTTGTTTGGTCTTGCTTTGGCCAGGAAATCCATGCAACCAGAAGCACACAGCTCGAATATGCCCAAGTTTTCCACAGTGGTAGCATCTATGCCTTTGGAATTGTCTCTTGACTTGATTCCAATTTCTGTGTGGAAGATGTTGTAACTTTGACTGTGACATCCTTTGTAACTTTTGAATCTCAGACTGCAACCTCTTGAGTTTCAAAACAGGATTTTGATTTTCAACAAATCCTAGAACAGACCTATTTCCTGCAGTCTGACTACTCGGAAGAATCTCCTCTAGGGTGTCAGTTCCAGAGTTGAGCATCCTTATGGATTTTGTCATTTTCTCCTATTCTTCTTTCAACTCCTTTACCTCTCCTTGGAGTGAGTTTATTGTAGCTAGATGCCCTCTCTTTTCAGCTTCTAGCTCTTTGATGAGCTTGCTTTAATGCTCTCTTTGCTGGTACAGCTCTGTGCCTCTGATGGACAACTTCTTATATGATTCAGCTAGTTCATCATAAGTTCGCTCCTCTTCACTTGAGTCACCATCAGATACACACACACAGTTTAGAATAGTAACATGTTTGGACGATTCTCCTTCTGATCCACTGTCAGAATCTTCATCAGACCAAGTGACTGTTAGACCTTTTCCTTTCTTTTTGAGGTATGTGGGACATTCTTTCCTAACATGTCCATATCCCTCACATTCATGACATTGGACTCCTCTGCCTTGGCTGACTTTCTCCTCAGATTTCTCTTTGTCAGCAGGCAAGCTTTTGGAATAAGGTTTAGACTTAGCATTTATCCTTTTGACCAGTTTGTTGAACTGTCTTCCAAGCATGGCTATTGCCTCTAATAGATCTTCCTCTTTTTCATCAGCTGAAGCCTCATCAGAGTTTGAGACAAGAGCCATACTTTTGCTCTTTTTCTCCACAGCCTGATCATACATCCCCATCTCAAAGGTTTGGAGGGAACCAATGAGTTCATCCACCTTCATGTGGCATATGTCTTGAGCTTCTTCAATGGTTGTTACCTTCATGGCAAACCTTTTAGGTAATGACCTTAGAATCTTCCTTACAAGATTTTCTTCAGCCATCTTTTCTCCCAAAGCTCCTGAGGTGTTTGCAAGTTCAAGAACATTCATGTAAAACTCATGAATGGTCTCTTCTTCCTTCATTCTCAGACCTTCAAATTTGGTGGTCAGCATTTGAAGTCTTGACATTTTGACCTTGGATGTTCCTTCATGAGTAGTTCTGAGAGTGTCCCGAACATCCTTTGCTAGTTCATAGTGGTGGACCAGTCTAAAGATGTTTTTGTCTATACCATTGAAGAGAGCATTCAATGCTTTAGAGTTCCCAAGAGCCAATGCCTCTTGCTCTGTGGACCATTCCTCTTCAGAAAGTTGCACAGATACTCCATCCTTGTCAGTCTTCACATGATGTTCCCAGCCAGAGTTTGCAGCTCACCAAGCCTTGTTGTCTAAGGACCTTAGGAAAGCAATCATCCAAGGCTTCCAATAGTCATAATTAGAACCATCCAGAATTGGAGGTCTATTGGTGAATCCAATATCTTTATCCATAGTACCAGAATTTAATTTCCCTAAATCTCACCCAGAATAAACAGGCAGGGTGCCTGCTCTGATGCCAATTGAAAATTCTGGCCAGCCCACGATGGATGTTACCACAGAAGTTATAACATCTACTGTGACATTCACTGCAGACCTACTATTATGCAGTAATTATAAGGCAGTAAATAACACAGTTAGTTGTTGACCCAGTTCAGTGCAACACACTTACATCTGGGGGCTACCAAGCCAAGGAGAAATTTCACTATCAGTAGAATTAATTCAGAGTCAAACCTCCAGTTTGCACTCCTCACTTAAAACCTACCCAATGACAATTTAACCTAGACACACTCTAGACCTGAGTATACCCACTTAGTCCCTACAATCACCTCAGTGATATCCAAAAACACTTACAAATTAAACAGTAGTAAAAAGAAACACTTCGACTACACACACACCTTGATCTTGCTTCAAAGCTTTGATCAAATGACACACACTCTTGCTTAACAGCTTCGAGTGATACACAACCTAGAAACTACCTAACCAATGCAATCAACAGTTGCTTGGATTACAAGTGTTCCTAAGACACAATCGTGAAGGACAACCTCTTCACTTCTAAACCACTATGGTGATTTCTCTGTTTCTCTATCTTCAACAGCTGCCTTCTAGGATTGCTCCTCCTGTTATTTATAGCAGCAGATCAGTCCTTGGGACTTGGTGCATAAATTAGGTTTTATCCATAATAAAACCTCTCTTCAGTATTCTACACGCTTGCCACTTTAATCAGGTACATATTAGTTCCCCTAAGGCTTCTAAAATGTCTCTTGCATTCCAGCTTGAGCTTCTGATTTATTTCCTGAGTTCTAGCTACCAGAATAACAAACCTGCGCTTGATGTCATACGACCTATGTCATAACATTGAGTATGACATCCAACTTAACTTATAGTTAGCTTACTTAACTTACCCTGCACAGCCCATATTATGAATGTATCAACATCAGACATGACATTCACACATACACTAATATTTTGCCACAAAATGCAGTCAATCAAGAGCACTTACACTAAGAAACCGCAGTGCTCACATAAGAAAGCTTTTAAGCAATATGGAAACTACTGGTCTAATAATCTCATAGAGATTTATCTTTAGATTAGTTTCTGTATTAGGAAGCAAGGAGTTGTTGCTCAATACTTGCTATGTACTTAATTAGGAGTAATTTGCTTGATAAGAAGCACTCATGTAATCTCCAGCAACACAAATTCATTTTAGAATTAGTGGCTCCTCAAGTGGTCTTGTGAAGATCAGAATACTTGAGATGACAAGTGGCAGTTGTCATTTGTCGTATCCTAATAGGAGATCTTTTGTGATCGGATTCTATTAGGTGTCAATGAACGTTATATCCTAAGGGATCCCTGAACGTGTCATTGATATTTGTTAGTCACCTGCAGTTAGCTTGTGCAACTGTAATCATTTTAGTTATAGTGGATTAAGTCCTTGCTTGTGTGAGGCGAAATCACCTTAGAAGGGTGGACTGGATTAGCTTGAGAGTTGCTCAAGTGAACCAGGATATATCATGTGTTCTTTACTTGTGTTATTCTTTATTATATATGCTTCCACAATGCATTTTAAAGAACTCTATAGAAAACAACAATTGAAGAAACGAGAAAAATTATTAATGAAGTGAATACCCAATTCAAACCCCCCTTTCTTGTGTATTTTTCACACCTTCATTTGGGTACAACCAAATCAAGATGGCCTCAGAAGACATGGAGAAAACAACCTTTATCTCGCCGTGGGGGACTTTTTGCTATAAAGTTATGCCTTTTGGATTGAAAAATATAGGGGTAACTTACCAACGGGCGATGATGACCCTCTTTCATGATATGATTCATCATGAGATCGAGGTTTATGTTGATGACATGATCGCAAAGTCACAAACGGAGGAAGAGCATATGGTTAATCTTTTGAAGCTATTTGAAAGGTTTAGGAAATTCAGATTGAGGTTGAATCCAAATAAGTGCACTTTCGGAGTGAGGTCAGGAAAGCTATTGGGGTTTATCGTCAGTGAAAAAGGAATTGAGGTAGATCCTGCAAAGATAAAAGCAATACAAGAAATGCCAATGCCGAAAATAGAAAAAATGGTTCATGGTTTTCTAGGGAGATTGAACTACATTGCAAGGTTCATATCTCACCTTACAGCCACATATGAACCAATGTTCAAGCTGTTAAAGAAAGATCAGGCGGTTGTCTGGAATGAAAATTGTCAAAGGGCATTTGAAAGGATAAAAAAATACTTGCAGGAGCCTCCAATAATGATGCCTCCAGTGGCAGGAAGACCTTTAATCATGTACTTGACGGTTCTTGAGAACTCCATGGGTTGTGTACTCGGTCAACACGACGAGACGGGAAGAAAAGAACAATGTTATCTGTTACCTGAGTAAGAAGTTCACAGAGTGTGAGTCCAGGTACTCAATGCTAGAGAAAACATGTTGTGCACTTGCATGGGCAGCCAAGCACCTAAGGCAGTATATGATAAATCACACAACCATGTTGATTTCAAAGATGGACCCAATCAAGTACGTGTTCGAAAAGCAGGAACTTTATGGAAGAATTGCCAGGTGGCAGATGGTTCTGACAGAATACGATATTCAGTATATTTCCCAAAAGGCCATTAAGGGAAGTGTTTTGTCGGAATATCTCGCAGAGCAGCCGATTGAAGACTATCAACCGATGAAATTTGAGTTTCCTGATGAGGACATAATGTTTTTGAAGATGAAGGATTGTGATGAGCCACTACTGGACGAAGGTCCCGAGATATGCTCCTAGTGGAAGAAGGTTTTTAATGGTGCTCTTAACTCATATGGAAACAGAATAAGGGTAATCATTACAACTCCTCATGGTTCCCATATACTGTTTACCGCCCGGCTAACATTTGCCTGCACCAATAACAAAGCTGAGTATGAAGCATGCATCATGGGTATTGAAGAAGCTATTGATTTGAGGATCAAGAACCTTGATGTATATGGTGATTCAGCTTTGGTCGTTAACCATATTAAAGTAGAATGGGAGACTCTTCAGCCCAATCTAATCCCTTACATGAATTATGCCAGGAAGTTACTGCCTTTCTTTGATAGAGTGGAGTTTCACCATGTGCCGAGAGCCGAAAACCAGATGGCAGATGCTTTGGTAACCTTATCGTCGATGTATAAAGTGAATTATTGGAATGAAGCTCCAATGATCACTATCATGCACCTCGATAGGCCAGCGTTCATATTTACAGTGGAGAAAGCATCGGATGGGAAGCCTTGGTATTTTGCTATTAAAAATTTTCTCAAGAATCAAGAGTATCTGTCTAGGGCATCAAGCCGGGATAAGAAGACTTTGAGAAGGTTGGCGGGGAATTTCTATTTGAACAAGGATGGTGTGTTATACCGAAGAAACTTCGACTTAGTGTTGTTGCAGTGTGTGGACGAAATTGAAGCCAGCTTGCTAATGGAAGAAGTCCACGAAGGTTCTTTCGAAACACATGCTGGCGGACATGCAATATCCAGGAAATTATTGAGAGCAGGTTACTACTTGATGACTATGAAATCTGATTATTTCAAGGACATCAGGAAGTGTCATAAATGCCAGATTTATGCTAATAAGATGCATGTGCCGCCGAGCCCTCTGAATGTCTTGGCATCTCCTTGGCGTTTTGCTATGTGAGGCATTGATATGATCGGTAAGATAAAACTGACTGCATCTAATGGACATCACTTTATCTTGGTAGCAATCTACTATTTCACCAAGTAGGTAGAAGTGTCGCTTCCACGAAAATAAGGTGCCGGCACAACAGAAGAGTCGCCACCTTTCGTTATTTATCCCTCGGAGCGGGAAAGGAAACGATCGGAAAAACCTGACGAAAAAAGGGTAAGACAAGGTCATCGCAACCATTGTCTGGGTTCGGGAGTCGGTTACGCAAGGGGAAGGTATTAGCACCCCTCACGTCCGTCGTACTCGACGGGATCCACGCTTGTTGTGTTTACTGGACGAGTTGGTTTATCTATCTACCTATCAAGGCTGGCTTAAACAGAAAAGAAAATGACTCGGCAAAGCGTCGCACTTTATGCCTATGTATTCCCATCAGAGAATGAGAAATCAGAGTCAACGTAGTTCGCCTAACTACGGGTTACGGGGAAGGTGGCTCGCCAATACATCAGTATTGTGCCTACGTACTCTCAACAGGTATGAGAGATCAGAGCTTACGTAGTTCGGGGTAATACGGATTACGGGAATTCAGATTCATTTGTTTTATCGAGTAGGGTTAAACAACAGTTCCAGCAGTTAGGGACAAAGCCTGTTTGCATTGGCGCTGAAGTTTAACGACACTCTTTTCTTCAGAAAAGCTTCCTTTGAATTATGGGCCCACGGGGCAAAAAGTTTGAAGTCTGTTTTCTGTCTTTTACGGAAGAAGTGTTTTTTATTGTGTTTGCAATTTCGATCGCACTAAAGACTATGACCTGAGAGTGAATGCGTCGCATGTCACCCAAAGGGTGCCATACTAAACATCCAGACTGTTGGAAAGAAGCTCTCCAACAATCCTTTCTCAGATAGCTTAAGGCTCGTAACGTACGAAAGAAATCATTCATGATTACTGCATCTTAAGCTGTTTTGAGATGAGAAGAGAACAGGCTCAACTAAGGGAGACTATCAAGTCCTACTGTTGTCATGCCAAGGATTCATCCTATAGTTGAAGTTTGAAACAGGGAACTCCTAGAAATTATCATGCATAGGTTTCAACCTAAAGTTCTATCATCACTTCCTTATCAAAGGAAATGAGAGTCCTAAGGGATCATGTCAATGATACACAGAACCAGATAAAGCATCAGCTTAAACAGTAAACAGTAAACAGTAAACGACTGTAAAATGCATGCAATGCAAGTGAGGGAGGAAATGTGTGTGGGGCAGCAGCCTCCACAAGCTCATCTCATTCTCAAGCCAGATATGAGTAATAGTAATCATACTGAAGAAATAACATGCTATCAAGCAAAACAGTAAACTGCAATCATACAGTAATAGTAAAACATGTTATCAAGCAAAATAAACCACATGGGTAAGGGAGCAGGGCTCTACCGAATACCCGCAAGTAAAGCCATACAGTAACAATACAAGCAGAGGGAGCAACTCAACCTCTAGTGCAATCATGCTCCTAGATTAAATTCAGTCTAGATATGAACCTATTCTAATGCATCAAGCAAGTCAAACAAGGCACATCAATACAGAAAAGAAAACAGACAAGAAAGCGATCAACTCCTCTCTCTCAAGCTTCAGCTCTTCTGACAGCAATCCAGTCTTCAGACATCAATCACCCTTCAAGGCTACCATCTCTCATGACAAATATCAATTTGCTTCTCCAGGGTTTCAATCCATCAAACATAAGTATCAACTTAGCTTCACCTCCAAGCTTCATCTCCTCAGAATGGTCTTCAATCATCTAGAAGTGTCAACTTTATCCATCAATCTTTAAGCCTCAGCTCTTCATTCAGTCTCAATTGGGTCTTCAAGTATCAACTTGTTCTTCTTGCTCTTCAAGCTTCAGCTGCAATGGCAATGCTCAGGGAATCATCCTCTTCCATACTCTTCAATGAAGTCTTCATCTTCACACTCGAGCCCAACATCTTCAAGATACTCAAACCAGAAGAAATCACTTAACTGGATAAGCTAGGACATTAAACTGCTTATTGACCACCAAAGGTGACCTATAAGGGATTAACATCAGAAGAATGGTTCCCTCAAAAGTTATACTTCCTAGGTACCATCACTTATCCCTCCAAAGGAGGGAGGTGAATACCATGGAAGGACCTTGAATCATGGGGAGGGATGGAGGTGAAAGATACCATCCATGTTTAAGAAAGAAATTAACTAGGTCTAAGCTCTACTTAATTCCTAACCCTAAAACAACAACAAAACTACCAAGTCTTCAAGCTCTCAAGCTCCTTTTTTAATCTTCAAGTCTTCCACTATGCTCCCCCATTTTCCACAAAGCAAGACCAAGCCCACCAAGCCCACAAAGCAAAGCAAAACAAAATACAAGCCCACAAGGGCAACACAAACAACAATCAATTACAACAATCAATTAAAAATAGTATACCATTATATTAAAATATAATATAATTTCTAAGGGATCCTACATGACTACCCTTAATACCCTATATGTCTCAAAATCTAACTTGACCTAAAAACCCAAAATTCTAGTGTTATTGTGGACCTATGTTAAGGATTGACCTAAATCTATACAACCTAAAGTCATCTAATCAAAACTAATCAAAATTTAATTACAAAATTATGGAATAAATCCAAAGGGGAGCTAAAGTCCTAATCTAACTATCCTAAAAAGAATGGCATAAAAATTCAAAAGGAACTATCTAAACAAAATTCTACAAATCTATGCATCAACATAAGATGAATTAAAAAGCTATTAAAAGAGAAAATATACAAAAAATATTAAAAATGCATGAAATGCAAATGTTTTGATTTTATAATTTTCTAGACATAAATGTGAAATAGGAGGAAAAATTCCCATGCCAAAATCATTAATTTTATATTTAATATGAATTTCTAAAGTTTAAAATAAAATGGAGAAAATAAAATGAAATGTGAAAATAATTGGTGCAGTTAGTAACCCAGTGCAGTTCAATATGAGAATGGGCTTGAAATGGGGGTACATAAAGCAAATGCGCTAGGCCTATGATTTTCAGAAATTAAATGAGAAAAATTAGAAAGAAAAGGGAAAATCCACGGTGTAAAAAGTAAAGCAAACTAGTGCAAATCATGACTGGGTCGTGGATGGGGGTGTGATTAACAATTAGCAACTAAAGCCCAAACGAAAAATAAATGAAACGGCTGCGTTTGGTTGTCCTCAGACTTCCCTCTTCAAAACGTGAGATTAAACCTCAGCCACACGATCTGATCCCAGTCAATGAGTCTACTCTCCATCCAACGGCCAATACATTATCTTCTTCCTTCAGCCAGGGTTTTGATGAAGAAGCCATGGAAACAGAGCTTCATAGTATCTCTTCATCACAATCGTATCACCTCAATTCTTGCTCGAAATCCAAGATTTAAAACCCTAGAACACTCTAAATTTCATGTTGATCATGACCATCCACTTAGAATTCAAAGAATCACCTCTATCTCTAAACCCGATAATGAATCAAAACTATGCTCAAATCTCAACTATAACCATTCTTGAAATTAAAGTGCTCAATCTCTTCCTCATGTTACACTGGTCAATTCTTGCTATAAAACTCTCATTAATTCACCATATTAAACACGTTTTTGATCCAAACAGAAATGGGGTCACTATCTTGAACCTCGCCAAATGCCCTCAAAATCTCCAGAATCCATCTCCTACTTGTCTCTAACAATTCTAACCTAACAAATCTAACTAACAATGCTTAAATTAGGGTGTAGAGTAAAAATTGCAAACCTGTCAATTCTTGAATACCAGATAGGTCAAATCTTCACTTCAACCTCTCAATCTCTTCAGAATCACTCCTTGCACCAAGATCTTGCTATTGTTTGCAAAGGTTTTGATGGAGGATGCTTGAATCTCAGAATCCGATGGTGACTTGCAGCTTCCAAAATCCAAATGCTATCTCTTCAATCCCACAAGATCTTGCTCTCAATTTGGTATGCACACACTCAATATGATCAATGGAAGATGTTAGGATTGAAAGAATCAATGGAAATGGTGTGGAATATAGAAATTGATTTCAACTTGCAATGGAAGAAAATGAAATGGAAATCTCACTCTCCTCTCTAATCTCTCACCAACCTTGCATCTGAGCAGCTTCTAATCAATATATAGGATGGTTCAGAACCATCCAGAACTTTCTGGAATCATCCAATGAGAATTTGAGATTCTCATGTCATGAGTTTTGGATTTCAAGCCATCTCATGTACCATCTTGTATTTGGCTCATTGAAGCACTTGTATCTGACTTGAAAATCTCCTTAGATGAGATGCATGATATGTTAGGATACTTTGCTAGCTTGTGTATTGACTTTCCTTATGTTTTGCATATGTGGCTTAGTATGCAAGTAACCATTTTCCAAAGCAAGTCCATGGTTTAGACCTCAAATCAAAAAAGTGGCTAAACCATTGTTTCTAAAATGTTTTCTAGAGTCAAAATGGTATATTACATGCCATGGTTTGGATGTGTAGCTTGAAAATTTCAATTTCCAACTTTGACTTTTTTAACTTATGCCTCCATTTTAGGTCATTTTTACCATTTTGAGCTACAAGCCTTTTCAACATCTCATGACCTCCTTACTAGCCTTAAAACATCATTTTAAGCAAGTTTTATGTTGAAGATTTTTCTATTTTAAGCTTGGAAATAGGAGTTATGGCCTTATGCTTGAAATGACTTGTAATCTCCAAATGACCAAAATGCCCTTGACTTGTCAAAGCCATAACTTAAGTTCTACAAATCCTATCAAGGACTTCTAGTACTCTCTAGAAAGCTAAGAAGATAAGGAATAACATTCATGTTGACCAAAAGTTCATAGGAATCATCCTTCTTGGGAAAAAGTTTGATGCAAGTTGGGTAACTTTCAAGGCCCCAGATTCACATACCTCAGATGACCTGTAACTTGTCAAAGTCATAACTTGAGTTCTACAAATCCTATCAAGGACTTCTAGTACTCAAATTAAAGCTAAGAGCAAGCTATACAACATTCATGTTGGGGGAAAGATGATATGGCAATCACATCTTGAGCTAAACTGCCTTGAAGATAGGGGTCAAACTAGGGGATTTTACACTGTCAAGCCTTAGAAACCCTAGCTTGAAACTTCTCAAACTCTTCAATCATGATGAGTTGACCTTGGAATCATCCTTATAGCATCTCATTGAATAAATCCATGATCACATGGCTCTTGGATTAGGTCTCAACCTTGTTCAAATCATCAGTTGACCTAGGGTTGACCCAGTCAAACCCTAACTGCACCACTCATGGCTGGGGTTTCTTAATCTTGCACAATGGCCTCTCTAGGCTTCATGATGGCTTTCAAGACATCTCATAAGCTCTCTCAAGGCTTCAAGTCCACATTCATGGCTTCATAATCATCTGAGGACTCCCCACAACTCTCAAGTTAGGAGGCACACACCCTTGGCTGCAACCACTCTTTCTGAGGATCTTTTAACTTCTCTGACAAAGATATCAACCCTCGAACACTTGAATAAGTTTCTTGGCTATCTTCAAAGTCTTGTGGTGCTCTTGATTGGTAATCATACCTCTTGATCTCTTGCACACATGTCAATGAAATACAAGTGATAATGCTAATGTGAATGAGATGAACCACAAGCTAGGTAAAGAAATGTTGGTCAAATTTTGTGGTGCAACAAGAAGCAACTTCTTTCGCCAATGTAACCAGAAAGGCTGTGGCTCACTTTATCAAGAAGGACATCATTTGTCGTTATGGAGTGCCTGAACGAATCATTACTGATGATGGTTCGAACTTGAACAATAAGATGATGAAGGAGCTGTGCCAAAGTTTCAAAATCGAACACCACAACTCTTCTTCGTACCGCTCAAAGATGAATGGTATTGTCAAGGCAGCCAACATGAACATCAAGAAGATTGTGCAGAAGATGGTGGTTACCTACAAATATTGGCACAGGATGTTGCCCTTTGCATTACATGGATATCGTGCTTCGGTGCGTACATCGACTGGGGCAACTCCTTTCTCGCTAGTGTATGGTATGGAAGTTGTCTTACCATTGAAAGTCGAGATTCCTTCCTTGAGGGTGTTGGTTGACGTGAAGCTTAATGAAGCAGAATGGGTGAAGGCTAGGTTGAATCAACTTAGTCTGATTGACGAGAAAATATTGGCGGCTATCGCCCATGGTCGATTATATCAGAGCAGAATGAAGAAGGCTTTCGATCAGGAGGTGCGTCCTCAAAGCTTTCAGGCAGGTGATTTAGTGTTAAAGCGGATTCTTCCCCAATAAGCAGATCACAGGGGAAAATGGACTCCCAACTATGAAGTTCTATACGTGGTAAGGAAAGTCTTCTCCGGAGGAGCCTTATTACTCTCAACTATGAACGGTGAAGATTTTACCTCCCTTATGAATGTAAACGCAGTTAAAAAATACTTTGCTTAAACGAGACCCGCTGGAATAAAAAAAATCCAGGAAAAAATGGGGCATCCCGACGAACCATAAAAAGAATGGGTTCGGGCAAAAATTAGGGATAAAAAGGAAAAATGTAAACTCGCGAAGTTGAAAACCTGGAAAGACAACTTCGGCAAAAATGGGTATCCCGGTGAATCGAAAACCTGCAAGGGCGATTCAGGCAAAAGTTAAGGATTTGGAAGCAAGCGACTGTGATCTGTGTTTGACATGTGAGCACACTGGATTCTTGGAGGACCCGAGGGTTAACAAGTCAGTCTCTTCAGAAAGCGAGACATTGGTGAAGCATCAAAGTCATGTGAGTCATAGTTGAATCGACACATGGTGGTTGTCTGTACCTCATTGCCGACATTTGTATATCTTTTGCATTTTCTGTATCTTTTTGCGCAACTTTCTCTTTTTAGAAGTTGCATCTGATGTAATTTTCATATTTACAGGCCATTTTCAATCAATGAAGTACATTTTCCACAAAAAGCTTTCTATTCCTATTTTGCTTTTTACTTTTTTGTTTGCGAAAAAACGCCTAAGGTTTTTGATAAAACTTTGCATGTATAAACTTTTGGGGCTTTACTAATCATGATTGAAACATTGATTTGCTTGAATAATGTCATAGACCTTGATCGAAATAGCCTTTGTTGCATACAGAACACATTGTTTGTTTGTCATTTGCAGGGCTCTGTTTCAGAGGTGCTTCCCCAGTAAGGTCGCTATGTCTTTATCCCCACAAGGTGATGATGTCAGATCAGAAGTATCATGCCAGTGATAATGTGCACTTATCCCCAGTAGGTTGAGATTGCACTTATCCCCAACAGGTTGAGATTGAATTTCCCCGGCAGTGGTGTGCATCTCTTAGCAAGTAGATTTGGGAGCGTTATCCCCAGCAGCGGAACAAGTCTAGTGTTGTTTTCCCCACATAGTCTATTGTATTGACTCATATCCCCAAGAAGAGGTTGATGTTGACGAGTCTTATTCTCATTTCCCCAAGCAAAGGTTGATGCTAATTCTCTCAATGAGTATTTCCCAGTGAAGTTGTTATCCACAGCAAAATCCAGTGGTTATTGGCATTCTCCAGAGCGAGATTTTGGGATAATTTCCCAATGTTTTTCTCTCAGATCCCGGCAGAACGGGATTTTTCCCTGGCAAAGCGATATTTTGTGATAACTTCCCAATATCTTAGTCCCCAGTGGATCAATACCCAATAGAGCGGATTTTATTCGCGGCAGGGTGGAGTTATCCTCGAGAGAGTCTTATCCCGGGAGGTCATTCATGGCATCTTCCTCAGCATAATCCAGTGGTTATTGGTACTCCCCCATAATGAGATATTGGGATAATCTTCCCAGCATATCTTATTTCTTACTCCCTAGCAGATCGGATTTAATCTCCATTAGAGTGGAATCATTCCCCAGCAGTGGTTTTGTTCCCCAGAAGATTTTTATTCTGGAAAGTCGTTCAGGGCGTTTTCCTCAGTAGACTTGGTCTAATCCCCATTAGAATGGATTTTTTCTCAGTGAAGAGCAGTGTTATCCCCAGGAGATTTCTTTTCCAAGAGGCCATCCAGGGCTTGTTTTCCCCAGCGTAAGTCTAATCGTACTTGGCACACCCAGCCATCCCCAGTGGAGTTGGCTTTGTTTCTTCAGCATTTATTTTACTGGAGTGGTTCCTTTTGATAACGCGAAATCGTATATATATATAATGACGTACTTTTCTACTAATCAGCGACCGTTTTCACTCCGATTTCGGATATTTCCATACTATTTGTCCAGTATTTTACAGGTATTCAAAGTACATGCTCAAATGGAGCAAGATGAAGAAAATAAGCATTGACAGGTGAAAACCAGGTGAAATCAGGCCAAAAAGCAGCAAAAACGAGTTCTACTGATATGACGACCATCACAAGGGTGTGACGACCGTCACAGGTCCATGACGACCGTCATGGAGTTAAAATGCAGTTTTTCTGCACGTGCTGTGAAGTGCTGAAAATGCCAAAGAGGAGTGGACCACTAACTCCTATATTTTCTGATATCATTCCCACTTCCCGAAGAAATAAATCCTTGAAAATCCCATCTATAAAAGAAGGGAGCTGATACCAGAAAAGGGGAGCCACATTGAAGAGACGAAGTGCTGCCAATTTACTTTCAGAGCAATTTTCAGTTTCCCATTTTTCTTATCGTTATTTTGTTTCCTTTTTCTTTCTTTCCTTGCAATTGTTGTTTTACTTTCCCATTTCTATTCTGTACGAGTAATTGGCATAAAGACTAAATCCTGCCGCCATTTTGGAGGATTTCCCAAAAGCGAATCGAATTGTTTACAGGTTTCTATTTTAATCGTTAATTGATTGCTATTTCCCATTATAATGCATATTATTATTTTCTGCCATTATTTACGTGTTGTTAATTTATATTCCATGTCTGGCTAAATCTTAAATAATCGGTATGTAATAAATAATCTGATGGGATTCGATAATTAACCGGTGTATATCTACCTTTTTAAAACTTATTTATGGCTTCAGTTTTTAAATCGATTTTTCTAAATAAACCTTCGTCGCGACAGCGAGAAATTATTTATAGTAGTTTTGCCACGACAGTAGGAAATTCATAAAGGTACGAACCAACAAGCGACAGCTGAGGCTAAGACCAGATAGTAAAAACTAGGCATTCATTTTAAAAACAGCGACAACGCTTTAAAAGGAATTAGAACTTAATAGTTTTCAAAAAGTAACTTTAACCCCGAACGGGATAGCGACAGCATACGTTCCGCCTTAGAGTTGCGACTAGCGTCAACAACCATCGTGAGACAAAGGTCTTTAAACCATCATTTTCTTCTTAAACTATTTTTGAAAACCTAAAGACACCGGTGACCTGTAGAATCCCTGAAGAACTAACATATTACATACCAATTCAAGCATTTATACATAAATTAAAAGCTTTAGTTCCCTTTAGTTTACGCACTTATTTTGTTTTTATTCCCCTAAAACATTACCAACCTAGCTAAACACAGTAACACCCGAAAATACTAGGTTGATTACGAGTCCCTGTGGGATCGATATCTATTATTACTACGCGATAGACTGTGCACTTGCAGTTAATTGAGTTAGACATAGAAAGTCGCGATCAAGTTTTTGGCGCCGTTGCCGGGGACCCGTTTAGTCAATAGTGTAATCCTTGTTACACAGTATAGACTAGGTTAACTATTCTCTCTCCCTCTACTCGTTCTTCGATTGTATGCCAAGTACTCGCTCACAAGGCGACATCTTACAACCTACAATCGCCGAACTAGAGCGCTTATTACATTTACGAAGGCGCATCATCGAATATCAACGAAGACACAATATTCCTGATCTTCTAGCTCATCCTCCTGTTGAAGAAGCAAAGATGGCTGACGGACCTCAGAACAAACCGCTGAAGGACTACACTACACCCTCTCAGTTGGAACCTCGAAGTAGCATTGTTGCCCCAGCTATAAATCGAACCGATTTCGAACTAAAACCGTCATTGTTGTCAGTTGTACAACAAAATCAATTCTCAGGAAATGCAACTGAGGATCCGAACGAACACTTAACGAAGTTTGTGCAATACACAGACACAGTGAAGGAAAATGGAGTAACTCCAGACGCAATAAGACTTCGTCTTCTTCCTTTCTCTCTTAGAGATAGAGCTTGGACGTGGTTACAATCCTTACCATCCAACTCCGTTATGACGTGGAAACAGTTGAAGAACGTTTTCTTAGCGAGATATTTTCCGCCAAGCAAAACTGCTATGCTTAGAGCTCAAATCAACGGATTTCGACAAAAAGATATTGAATCTCTCTACGAAGCGTGGGGAAGGTTCAAAGATATGATGAGAGCATGTCCTCACCACGGTTTAGAAGACTGGGTGATGATCCATACTTTCTACAATGGGCTTCTGTATAACACCAGATTAACGGTAGACGCCGCCGCGGGCGGTGCACTTATGGATAAGCCATACGACGAAGCCTATCAACTTATCGAAAACATGTCTTAGAACCACTGCCAATGGGGAGGTGAACGAACTCCAGCTGAGAAACCTGCAGCGAAAGGTGGGATGTACGAGATCAACAGTCTTGAAAAGTTCAACGCTAAAGTAGATGCTCTAGCACAGAAAATCGACAGTCTGGCCGTTACCCCAACTGCAACCGTAGCTGATGTAACTCCAAACTGCGAGTTATGTGGAATCGCCACTCATAATGCGCCCGAGTGCCCATTATTGGCAGGAATCCCACCAGATAAAGTGAACTACGCTTAAGGAAATCCGTACGCAAATACTTACAACCCAGGATGGAGGAACCACCCAAACTTTTCCTACAAGAACGATAATGCCTTGCAAGCACCCGCTGCTCCGCCAGGATATCAGAAACCAGCCGCTGCTGCCCAGACTGCCCCTAGGAAATCAAACCTCGAAGTGATGATGGAAAAATTCATAGCTGCTCAAGCTCAAACAAATAAAGAATTCCTAAATCAAAACATACACACTAGCGAGCAAATTAAACAGCTGACCGGAAAAGTAGACGCTTTAGCCACCCACAATAAGATGCTTGAAACGCAGATATCACAAGTGGCTCAACAACAAGCCTCTGCAGCTGTCCCAGCTGGAACATTTCCAGGCCAGCTCGAACCTAATCCGAAAGGTCACGCAAACGCTGTTATATTGAGAAGTGGAAAAGAATTGGAAAGCCCAACAGATCCTAGGAATGAAGATTTAGTAATGCATCAGAAATCTACAGAAAAGGAGTCTGAAACAGAAAAGAAGGAATATGACGAGCAAAAAGCCGCCAAAGATGAAAACTCATATGTGCCCCCAGCGCCATATAAACCACCTATCCCTTATCCTCAAAGATTAATAAACTCCAAAACTTCGGGACAATTTAAGAAATTTGTTGAACTTCTGAAACAACTAAACATCACTATTCTGTTCACAGAAGCGATAACGCAAATGCCGTCATACGCTAAGTTTCTTAAAGAAATCTTGTCTAATAAAAGGAAAATAGAGGATAACGAGACAGTGACACTTACTGCCGAATGTAGCGCAATCATTCAAAACAACATGCCTCCTAAACTAAAAGACCCAGGTAGTTTCTCCATACCTTGCGTCATAGGAAAGTTCGTTATAGACAAAGCTCTATGCGATCTAGGAGCCAGTATAAGTGTAATGCCTTTATCTATATGCAAAAAGCTGAATATAGGAGAACTAAGATCGACTAAAATGTCCGTGCAATTGGCTGACCGATTAGTCAAATATCCCGTCGGTGTACTGGAAAACGTTCCAGTACGCATAGGCCAATTCTATATCCCAACCGACTTCATAATCATGGACATCAAAGAGGACTCTGTTACCCCAATTATCCTAGGAAGACCGTTCCTAGCTACAGCCGGAGCTATCATAGACGTAAAGAAAGGAAGGCTAACATTCGAAGTAGGAGAAGAAAAGATAGAGTTCATCCTTACTAAGTTCTTGAAGGCACCAGCTATAGATGGCACATGCTATATAGTAGATGTCATTGACGAATGCATACGAGAATTAGAGAAGGAAGAAATTACATATTCTGAAATCATGAAAATCCAGATCCCTGCTATTCATGAAGACGACAACTGGCGTGCACCATACTAACTCCAAATCACATGCCAGGTCCGAAAAACCCAGCTTTAGAACTTAAAGAGCTACCTAAAACCCTCAGGTACGAATTCCTAGATGCAGAATTCAAAAGACTAGTAATAGTCAACGCTAATTTAGGACAATCAGAAACTAAGCAATTATTAGAAGTCCTAAGGAAATACCCAACTGCGTTAGGTTATAATATAAGCGATCGAAAAGGCATAAGTTCTTCCATCTGTATGCACCGTATCATGCTAGAGGAAGACTGCAAAACTTCAAGAGAAAATCAGAGAAGAATAAACCCCATCCTAAGCACTGTAGTCAAAGACGAGGTGAAAAAGTTACTAGACGCAGGAATCATATACCCGATCTCCGACAGCCAATGGGTCAGCCCAATACACGTGGTACCCAAGAAAGGAGGCGTTACTGTAGTGAAGAATGCGAAAGGTAAATCGATAACCCAAAGAGTTGTGACCGAAAACAGGATGTGTATCAATTACAAAAAACTGAACAAGGCAACTCGGAAAGATCACTTCCCTTTACCTTTCATAGACCAGATGTTGGAAAGACTAGCGAAACATTCGTACTTCTGCTATCTAGATGGTTATTCGGGATTTTTTTCAAATTCCTATTCACCCCGATGACCAGGAAAAGACAACATTCACCTGTCCTTATGGTACTTTTGCTTATCGCCGAATGTCGTTCGGACTGTGCAATGCTCCAGCAACCTTCCAAATATGCATGATGGCAATCTTTGCGGATTACATAGACGACATCATGGAAGTGTTCATGGATGACTTCTCTGTATGCGGAAAAAGTTTTGAAAGCTGTCTGTCAAATTTAGAAATGGTACTCAAAAGATGCGCTAAAGTGAACCTTGTCCTTAATTGGGAGAAATGTCATTTCATGGTCCGACAAGGCATCGTTTTAGGACACGTAATATCTGAAAAAGGGATCGAAGTTGACAAAGCTAAAATAGAGATCATAAAGGATCTTCAACCTCCGAAAACCGTACGAGAAATACAAAGCTTCTTAGGACACGCTGGATTCTACCGAAGATTCATAAAGGATTTCTCGAAAATCACAAAACCTCTTACAGGTTTATTAATGAAAGATGCCGAGTTCATCTTCGACAAAGAATGCTTAGAAGCATTCGAAACTCTAAAGTCAGCACTTATCACCATACCAATCATGCAACCCCCAGATTGGCGACTACCATTCGAAATCATGTGCGATGCGAGTGATTACGCTGTAGGCGTTGTTCTAGGACAAAGGAAAGACAAGAAGCTTCAAGCTATCTACTACGACAGTAGAACTTTAGACCCTGCCCAAATGAACTACGCCACAACGGAAAAGGAACTTCTAGCAGTCGTGTTTGCTCTTGACAAATTCCGTATCTACTTGGTAGGAGCCAAAATAATCATATACACAGATCACACTGCCATTAGGTACCTAATAAGCAAAAAGGATGCCAAACCAAGATTATTGAGATGGATCCTATTATTACAAGAGTTCGACTTAGAAATTAAAGATAAGAAGGGGACCGAGAACGTAGTTGCAGATCACTTATCCTGTATAGAGAGCATTAAACAAGAACCAGTGCCTATTGTTGCACCCTAAAATTTGACCAACCGGGTCTCGTATCTGGCTCGATGTTTCGACGCATTACCGCATTCGCATCTGCATATCGCATACAGTGCATTTCTCATTTGTTTTGATTTCATCAGGATCACAGCTCTCGTCTCGCGTTTCAGGTGTTTTTAATCAGTTTGGATAGGTAGAATCGTATTTTTGGGATATTTCGGTGCCCGTTTATTTTTACCGGCTATTTTGGTGCGCTCTCACGGTGTTATGTGTTGTTCGGTGCTTATTTTGTTCCTCTGGGATTTATTGTGATTTTTCTGGATTTTATTGGCCATTTTTAGGGTTTAAATAGCTTTTAAATCATTTTTAGAATATTAATAGGATTTTTAATAGTTTTAATTCTTTTTAAATAGATTTTTAATCTTTTTAGGATAATATAGAATATTATTAGTTTTTAATAGTTTTAATATTTTTCAATTCATTTTTTTAGAATATTAGATATTAAATAGATTTTACTATTTTTTTAGAATAAATAGACTTTTCTTTTATAGAATTTAAATAGATTTTATCATTTTAATAGGATAATGTAGATTTTCTTTTAGAAATATAGTTCTTAACAGTTTTATTAGAATAATAGATTTTCTTTTATAATAAATAATATAGATTTTCTTTTAATAGAGTTTTAATAGTTAATAGGATCATTTAGTTTTATTAATATAGATTTTCTGGATATTAGATAGTTTGATAGGTTTTAATTAGTGTTTTTAGAATATTATTTCTTTTTTTTTAGAGTTTAATTAGCTTTCAGATTTAATTAGAACATTAGATTAATTAGGTTCAAGTGATTGAGTCATTAGTCCATTTGATCATCCGTTAATTCATATCGTTAGTCATCTTAATTCAGCATTAGCATAACCTAAGTCCTAATCCATTTTCATGCAGTTTTTAGGTTTTGTTTGCAAATTCGGTGGGCCTTATCATCAAAATTCGCAGGGCCCAATTTCCTAGTCCAAAGTCCATCAAAATCCAGAAATTGTCCAGTTCAATCCAGCAAAGTCCAGAAACTTCCAGAAAGATCCAGAATATCTCAGTCCATATAAAAGCAGCAAGCCACGTGTGAAGCCGGGGGAGACCCCACGTTTTCACCTCACGTCACGCCACGCCATCACAAACCCACTCCTCTCACTCTGCCACCCAGTGCCACACGTGGCGTCCATACAGAAACTCTTCCCACCAGCCCTCCACGCGTCCCACACCCATGCTTCCCCGGTGCCACACGTCCTCCATGAAGGCTCTTTCTCCGCATGCCTGCCACGTTACCCCTTGAGGTGGCATCACCACATCAACCGCATGCAAACTCCGGCGACGCTCTACCGGAGAAATCAACGCGGCCAAGTCTCGCCGGAAAACTCATCCATTCATCAGAAACTTCACCGCGTTCATCCTTGATTTCTCCAGAAGTTCATCATTCATCAAGATCCATCAAGAAACTCCATCAGACCTTCATCTCGTTCGTTAGGATCTTCGTCTGGAATCGCGCATTCATCAACCTCAATTGTTTCTCCAGATCATCCCCGTCCATACGAGTTTCCAGAAATCATCAACAGATCCTCAAGAACCTCCAAAGGAACTCAAGAACACCTTCATGTTCATCGCGATCTCCAGAATACTCCAGACATTTCCAGAATGAAACTTCAACAACACCTTCATCCTGCAATCTCCAGAAACTTCATGGATCTTCATTCAAGAATTCGCCAGAACCTCCGAGATCTCCCTCATTCGCCATTGCAAGTTCATCAGTCTCCATGCAAATCACCAGAACATGTAAGAATCCTCACTATCCAGGTCTCCAGAAACTCAACCTCATCAGTTCTTCAAGAACAGGCAAGAACTTCGTCAGCGAACAATCCAAGAACTCAGTTTCAACAAACTTCCTTCAAGAACCTTCTTCGATTTCCATGCGTCACCATCATCAGTGTGCATCAGTATTTCCAGTTTGTCAATCTTCGTCATCTCTTAAGTAAATCCATAAACGGAGCTTCGTCAGGTGTAGTTCTCTGGACACGATGTTTTTGATCTTCAAGATCTGCGAAGATCTTTGAAGATCTTCCTCATCTGAAGCATCTTTTCCCAGAACATCCTAATCCTCGTCGTCCCTGAGCTTCGACTGAGTGTGTTTGAATGAAGGCTTGTTGGAGCGAAGTATTGAGAAGGTTGAGTTCAGAAGTTGTTTGAGAGTTGTAAGAGGTGGGATCTGAGAGGGAGAAGGAGAGGAAGACGGCGGCGGCGGTTGAGAAGGAGATTTTAGGGTTTCAGAGTGAATGGAGAAGGAGAGGGTGGTCCACGTGAGGGTTGGGCCAGGCCCAACTGCATTTTTTGGATCCAATACCTCCGGTTTTTGCAAACATCCCCCCTCCGTGTGTTTTTTTGAAAGGGACCTGGGCTGGGCCCAATCCCCATTTGTTTTTTATTTTGTTTTTTCTGTATCACCCCCTGTACCAGATTACACCCCCTCCCCTCTTTTGTATTTTTTTTCTTCATTTATTTTCTTTTATTTTGAGATTTTAAAAAATGGAAGAAGATATGAAAAAATACATTGGAAAAAGAATATGAAGAGAAATATTGAGAAAAAAAATAGAAAGAGAGGAATATTGAAAAATAGAGAAAATATAGAAAATATTTTGAGAGAAAAGAAATATAAAAAATAAGGAGAAAAGAATTATTGAAAAGAAAATAGAAAAAGAATGTATTTTGAAAAAAAAAGAAGAAAGAGAAAAAGAGTGGAAAGAAATAGTAAAAAATATTAGTTTTAATGTTTTTAGGGTACATAGAGTTATTTTACCCTTTTTAGGATAGTTTAGAAGCCCACTTGTTAGGGGGCTATTTTTCATTCGACTTTTCAGGATAGGATAGGATAGTATTTCCTAGGGGATTTATTTTCAGTATTCACTCATTGTAACCATTTTTTCAGAGATTAATAAAACGAGATTTGAGCTGTGGTCCCGAAGTATCCGAACTACAGCTGCTCTGATTTCTCGTACCAGACGAGAATATGTAGGCATAGGATGCGATATCCTAGCGAGCACACTAACAACTGACTTTTGTTCTCTCGCTGCTGTGTGATCGAGACTCTCCCGCTGACGACTGATGTTACCCTTTTTTTTCTCTTGCCCTAGTGCACTTGAGACCGAGCCGTAGTTTTGCCCGTAGGTTCCCGTACCTTTGAACCAGTTGATTTTCTCACTGCTGTGTGAGAATGTTTGTTTAGCCGTAGTTAGTCTGAACTACGTAAAGCTCTGATCTTCCATGCAGTGTGGAGGTACGTAGGCACAAGACGCGAGGTCTTGGCGAGCCAATTTTCCCTGTAGTCCCGAACTACGTTGACTCTGACTTTCTCTCTTGAGAATACGTAGGCATAGAGTACGACGCTCTATCGAGTCCATTCCCTTCCGTTTAGATTTAGCAGCCGTAGATAGATTGTTTTGCATCCTTTAGACAACCCAAGCAAGCGTGGATCCCGTCGAGTACGACGGACGTGAGGGGTGCTAATACCTTCCCCTTGCGTAACCGACTCCCGAACCCAGGTTTTGGTTGCGATGACCATACCTTTTCCCGTGTTGTGCGAGGTTTACTTTGAGCGTTTCCTTTCCCTCCGTTGGGATAAATAACGCATGGTGGCGACTCTTCTGTCAGCCGGCGCCGATTTTCGCAGTAGCGACAGCTGGCGACTCTGCTGGGGACCCAACGTCCCTGGCTGCTAAGGACTGCGATAGTCCTTATGCATGTGGGATTCAACGTCCCCTAAGAGAGAGTCAATCCTAGTGCTTGTTTGCTTGGCTATTGGGGCTTATTTATTGATATTATCTGTTGTTGTTGGGGTGTTACGGGTGTTCTATGATTGAGTGAGAAGCCGGACCTGGGCTTGGAGTGCACCTTAGACTTAGAGTAGAGATTAGTGGGCGCCTACCGGCTTTGCTTGTATTAGTGTCCCGCGAAATCTACGCTCAGACGAGGTTCTTCTGGTTGGCCTCTTGTCCCACCCTTTGGGTGGTTCGGGTTGCTGGTTAGTTGGATTGTCGACTCTGGGAACCGATCATTTGGAAGTTAGCTAAGTGAGGCCTCTTCAGGACTTGATGATGCCACTCCTTCTGGGAATCGTATCGTCAGTTTTGAAAGTCTGTGACGCTGACGACCGCATAGGATGCCGTACCTTGTCAGATATAGGTCCATACCTGTGAGTGGGGGGGTTTTTTGTGCAGGAAACTTGACTTCCAACCTACCCGTTATTTTGGTCTTCTCTTCAGAGAACGTCTCCGTCAGCAGCGCAGCCGTATTCAGATTTTGTGTGAGGGTTGTGGTCCCGTTGTTTGCTGCATCTTGCATATCATGTGCATATCAGTGTTGCATTGCATATCATCCTCCAGTTGGCCAGAGTTCTGATCCAGCCTTTGTTTCCTGAAGGTGATTACCCGGAATTTGGATTGAGCAGCTGTTGATTGTCAGAAGACTACCTAGGGGTTGAGTAGATTTGAGCAGAATCGAGCATTGAAGTCAGCTGAAGACTATTGGTAGCCATGTCTGAAGGCAATTTCCAGTCTCCTAACACCCTGACAGGGTTCACTATGGCGTCCAACCCTCTGTATGATTCTATGGAAGATTTCCCGCAAGTGAACAACATTGCTGCAGACCAAGTTGTACAGCCTTCTGTTGAGAACCGAGATCGACATGAGCAGTTTGTTGCCCGAAATGAACGTTATCCTCCTGCTAACAATCAAGGTGTTGCTTTCCCTGTGATGAATTACCGAGGAGATATTCCAATGGCCGGGATGGTAGATCCAAGAGCTCTTGAAAAGAATAGAAGACTCCGAGTGTTGGAAGAGCAAATGAAAGCTCTGAAAGCCAAAGATACTGTTAACTTGGATGCTGTAGGCATGTGTTTGGTTCCTGACCTGGTGTTGCCTTACAAGTTCAAAGTGCCGAAATTTGAGAAGTACACGGGAGATAGATGTCCGAAGCTGCATTTGATGATGTTCTGTCGAAGAATGACTGCGTTTGCGCGAAATGACAAATTGATGATCCATTGCTTTCAAGATAGCCTGACTGGGGCAGCTTTGAGGTGGTATATGCAGTTAGAGAGGAATCAGATTCAATCATAGATGCATTTAGCCAGAGCTTTTCTGAAGTAGTACGATTATAACCTAGACATTTCTCCTTATCGCATGCATTTGCAAGAATTGTCTCAAGAGAACAATGAACCTATCAGGAAGTATGCTCAGAGATGGAGAGAATTTGCTGCTAGAGTGCGTCCACTGCTGTTAGATCAAGAGCTGGCAAGCATGTTTGTGGATTCCCTACAATATCCGTACTTCAAAAGATTGCTCGGAATTCCGGCAAGTTTCTCTGACGTGGTAGCATTAGGAGAACGCCTCGAGTACTCCATAAGAATGGGGGAAATTCAGATTACTTCATATGATCAAGCTGGTGAAACTGAATACCCTTGTGACTATCAGAATGAAGAAGAAGTTGTGATCAACTCAGTCATGCCAAAGGTTGAATATCCTCGAAGCGAATCAGTGAATTTTGTTGGTTCATCATCTTATCAGAGATCAGTACCTCCCGTGGCTTGTTATACTGAACAGACAGCCGTGCCCGGGGCACCCTATCAGGAACCTTATGTCGCTTCCATTGCAAATCAGCGAACTCGTGGCCGAGGTTATCAGAGTCAGCGGCAGAATCAGAACAGACCTCGCAACAACTTGGAACGAAGGAATGGTCCTTCTCACCCAGTGCCTATGCCGTATAGCCAGTTGCTACCATCTCTGATCCAGAAGTCTTTGGTGGAACCTAAAGGTCTTAAGCCAGTCCCAGAACCTTACCCTCCTGGGTATAATCCCCACGTTCAGTGTGGTTATCATGGTGGCTCACCGGGGCATTCGACGGAAGATTGTAAAGCATTTCAGGCGAAGGTACAGCAGTTGATTGACCAGGATCGCATTTCCTTTCGAGAAGGATTTCTGTTTGTTCATCCCAACCGCTCAACTGTCTAAGCTCGTAGATTTGGAAGGCATTCCCCAACAAAAAGAAAGCCAGTGGTTCAGACAGGCAGGCGCCTCAGCATTGGCAGTCCTCAGACCTTTATATATCATTTGCATTTGTAGTTTCTTTTTCTGTTAGTTACTACCTGCTTTTAAACATTGTATGTTTCGAATGGTGATAATAATAAGCGACTATGCATTTTTCTGAATTAATCATATCGTTGTCGCTCATTTACTGCATTGCACTGACACTTGCGTTTTATTCGCTCCACTTTATCACTGTGACTAGCAAAGATTGGAGGGAGGATGACGAAACTAAACTCATAACCAATGATCGTATGCTTTCAGATAAGACCTTACCGATGACGTATAAGGCATTGTTTCAAATCCCCAAACACTGGAGATATAAGGAGTTAGTCCATTGTTAACCACTTCGAGCCAGGAAGTAGAAGTTTTTTCGGACTGTTAAACCCTCACATCTTAACCCGGGGCAGGGTAGTTGTCAGTTAGCTTGACCGAGCATTCAAGTCTTACAGAGGAGTGTTGTCTTTCAAGGACCAATCAGTTTATACCTTTCAAGAGGTTAAACCTCACCAATCAGGAGTGAGACAGTTACAATCCTTTCGGAGCAATCAAGACAACCGGTGTCACACGACTTTGTTCCAAAAGAAAGAAAGAAAGAAAGCCCGCTAAGTAAAAAGGAAGAAAAAGCTGGAAAGCTAATACTTAGGCAAAAATCAGGGCATCCCGCTGGACTTCAAAAAGAAAAAATTGAAAAGAACTCAAAAGGAGTCAGTCCAGGCAAAAATTAGGGAATCAAAAGAACGAAAAAGAAGGGATAAAAAGAAATTTTTCCCCAGCAAATCACAAAGTCGTGTACACAGACACCGAAAGTGAAGAATGAGTAGCTATCACTCCAGAAGAACCTTGTGAATTCCTTAACTGTGGTTCTTACCATTCAGCATACCTCTCGAAGAGGCGAGCGCTTGTGCCAGGTTAACTGAACCTTAGGATCGGAGAACATCACGTAGAAGGGGTGGGTACAAATCAAATTTGAGCCAAATATCCTTTGTTTCACGAACCGTGAACCCGACCACGATACAACCCTTAAAAGACCTAATTGAGGTAGGGTTAGTCTGAGGCACATTACGATAAGGTTGAGTAACCTGACTCTCTCTTGACTTGCTAGTCACATCCTTGTTGTATTTTTCACTGACCACGTAAGCACTGCGTTTGAACTTTGGTTCATTCGTCACTCACAATCATCATGCATGTAAATGAGTGACAGCTCAAAATCTTTTCAAAATCTGCATAACCACTGCATTAAGATTACCATTCGTAGACAGACAATTTTAATTGCAGGTTAGTAGTTGGCATGAAAGAAATTCTAGCAGGGAATAATCGAGCAGGACTGAGTAATTCAGTAGTCTGAACCAGGATGGTGTATGTTGTGAGGACCTATGAATCCGGGGCATTGACTTCCAGTAAGTTCAGTATCAGTCAGTCTGAGGACAAGTCCCGAAGCTTCAGTTGAGCAGGGGCAGTTTATTTGAGAAGCAGTTGATCAGAAAGGAGTCTTCTCGGGAGCCAATCAGGGGCAATTATTCATAGCATTGAGATTTGAAAGCAGATACTTCCAGTGGATAATCAGATCGGGTTAAGTCGCTAGAACGCTCATTCAGGGGCAAGTCATTGCGGAGAGTGTTGAAACCAACTGGGTTGATAGAGGTTTAATGGAGATTGAATTCTGTTGTCGTACAGATACCGGGGCAAATATTCTCGAAGTCGTCTCGTAGCAAGCTGTTCAGAGCAAATACTCCCAAGAGTTAGATTGGGGCAAGCAAGTTGTGCAAGCCAGTCTTGTTATCCCCAGCTGAGTGTACTGGGGCAAGTCGTTCAAGCCAGTCTGCTTATCCCCAGCCGGAGTTGAGTATCGGGGGATCATGTCAATACCCTTACCAAAACATTTCAAATAAGAAGGCCTTGTTGTCGTTGGATCATTATCCTACAGTTAAACCTGTTGCGTGTCAGTAACCAGTTGTTTCCAAAGTCCAGTCCTCGCCTGGAAAATCGGTAACCAGTTCTCGTCTGGCCCACCCTTTCGTAAGCATCAGTTCCCGTCTGGTGCAGTTTATTGTAAGCATCAGTTCCCGTCTGGTGCAGTTTATTGTAACCAGTTCTCGTCTGGTCACCGTTTCTTCAAGTGTTGTATCAGTTCTCGTCTGGTACATGTCATTTGTAACCAGCTCTCGTCTGGTCACCGTTTCTTCAAGTGTTATACCAGTTCTCGTCTGGTGTATGTCAGCTTTCAGCCAGTTCTCGCCTGGTTGTCTATGCCTCAGTCTGTTATCCAGTCAGCCCCGTCTGATGTTCAAAAACACAAAAATCAATGTTTGTTCAATTTACCTCACCTATCAGTTCTCGTCTGATAGTCTACCTTTGAATGCTAGTTCTCGTCTAGTATTTTCCATATCTTCCACTGTGTACATATTCTATGTTTATCCTAAACCATAAAAAACAAAAAAAAAAACCTAAAGGTATCTGAAACAGTAGTTTCCAATGACTCGCAAGTTGTCATGTTCCCCGATACGAAGCTCGACAGATACCAGTGCTCCGATTAATGGTTGAGATCCTTGTGGATGTTGTTAAATCAGAATTGCTACTCTTCAGCAGATGAAAGTTGCTTATTATCCCCGGAAGAGTCGAGATTGTCTTTCATCCCGTATCCGAGTAAGATCAGGAGTATCCTCAGCAGATTAAGATTGATATCCTTGATAGTATGGGCATTTCCAGCAGTGTGCTGCGCGCAATCAATTCCAGTTTGGGTCAATCCCCGCAGAGCACAATCAGTTGCCTATGGTTTGAAGAAAGCATCCCCAAGCAGAGTTGTTTTTCTTTCCCCAATGAAGTCGCCAAGTAGGGTTGCCGTTCCCTTTCTCCAGCAGAACAGTTATCCCCAGCGGATTTGATTTCCCTTCCAGCATTTATTTTGCCGAGATAATTCTGTGACGTCAGTTCAGCCCCAGTAAAGTTGACGTTATCTTCGGCATTTATTTTGCCAAGTGGTGTTCAGACCTGGTGTTCTCTGGCAGCTCGAGCCTGCATTAGCATTTGCATATATTGTTATTGCATCTATCAAACATATAGTGTATCCATGTCGTCTGGGCATCACATTTTCAAACAGAACGCATAGCATCTACATGTCATATAGGGCATTGCATCATTATCAAGCATACACATGTCGAAACATGGACCAGGTTGGTTACCTATTGGATTTCGAATTTGTTCACCTGCAGAGTTGTGTGGTTCAGCTTATCTTCTCCCCCAGCGGAGTGATTTCTTCATTTGGTTGTTACGTCAGCATCGGGGAAAAAAACAACAACAATAGAGATTGACATATATCAAGCTTTTCTGAAGCTGTCGCCTTCGTCAGAATAGGTGCCAGGCAGTTCAATTCAGAATTCCCCAGGAGAGTTTCCTCAGGTTCGCCATGAGCCATGAGTCGACAGAAAAAAAATCCCATAACAGATGGGAAGGTGTTTGCTTTGCGAAGCGTTATTTCAATACTTGTGGCGTCACACAGGTGTTGAAAAGGAGAAGAAAATTTTATCAGAAAATTGACCAGTTGTTGCCGTGACAACCGAACTTCAGTCTATTGGAGGCTATTCCTCAAGCAGTTTTGCAGTATATTCCCGCGGTTGGCAAATTTCAGGGTTCCATTTGTATTCAACCGTCATCTACCTTGAATGTTTGAAGGTTGAGCGCTCTTCACCCATTCAGGTCCAAGCCGCTTGAATAGGGGCAGCTGTTGCACCCTAAAATTTGACCAACCGGGTCTCGTATCTGGCTCGATGTTTCGACGCATTACCGCATTTGCATCTGCATATCGCATACAGTGCATTTCTCATTTGTTTTGATTTCATCAGGATCACAGCTCTCGTCTCGCGTTTCAGGTGTTTTTAATCAGTTTGGATAGGTAGAATCGTATTTTTGGGATATTTCGGTGCCCGTTTATTTTTACCTGCTATTTTGGTGCGCTCTCGCGGTGTTATGTGTTGTTCGGTGCTTATTTTGTTCCTCTGGGATTTATTGTGATTTTTCTGGATTTTATTGGTCATTTTTAGGGTTTAAATAGCTTTTAAATCATTTTTAGAATATTAATAGGATTTTTAATAGTTTTAATTCTTTTTAAATAGATTTTTAATCTTTTTAGGATAATATAGAATATTATTAGTTTTTAATAGTTTTAATATTTTTCAATTCATTTTTTTAGAATATTAGATATTAAATAGATTTTACTATTTTTTTAGAATAAATAGACTTTTCTTTTATAGAATTTAAATAGATTTTATCATTTTAATAGGATAATGTAGATTTTCTTTTAGAAATATAGTTCTTAATAGTTTTATTAGAATAATAGATTTTCTTTTATAATAAATAATATAGATTTTCTTTTAATAGAGTTTTAATAGTTAATAGGATCATTTAGTTTTATTAATATAGATTTTGTGGATATTAGATAGTTTGATAGGTTTTAATTAGTGTTTTTAGAATATTATTTCTTTTTTTTTAGAGTTTAATTAGCTTTCAGATTTAATTAGAACATTAGATTAATTAGGTTCAAGTGATTGAGTCATTAGTCCATTTGATCATCCGTTAATTCATATCGTTAGTCATCTTAATTCAGCATTAGCATAACCTAAGTCCTAATCCATTTTCATGCAGTTTTTAGGTTTTGTTTGCAAATTCGGTGGGCCTTATCATCAAAATTCGCAGGGCCCAATTTCCTAGTCCAAAGTCCATCAAAATCCAGAAATTGTCCAGTTCAATCCAGCAAAGTCCAGAAACTTCCAGAAAGATCCAGAATATCTCAGTCCATATAAAAGCAGCAAGCCACGTGTGAAGCCGGGGGAGACCCCACGTTTTCACCTCACGTCACGCCACGCCATCACAAACCCACTCTGCCACCCAGTGCCACATGTGGCGTCCATACAGAAACTCTTCCCACCAGCCCTCCACGCGTCCCACACCCATGCTTCCCCGGTGCCACACGTCCTCCATGAAGGCTCTTTCTCCGCATGCCTGCCACGTTACCCCTTGAGGTGGCATCACCACATCAACCGCATGCAAACTCCGGCGACGCTCTACCGGAGAAATCAACGCGGCCAAGTCTCGCCGGAGAACTCGCCGGAAAACTCATCCATTCATCAGAAACTTCACCGCGTTCATCCTTGATTTCTCCAGAAGTTCATCATTCATCAAGATCCATCAAGAAACTCCATCAGACCTTCATCTCGTTCGTTAGGATCTTCGTCTGGAATCGCGCATTCATCAACCTCAATTGTTTCTCCAGATCATCCCCGTCCATACGAGTTTCCAGAAATCATCAACAGATCCTCAAGAACCTCCAAAGGAACTCAAGAACACCTTCATGTTCATCGCGATCTCCAGAATACTCCAGACATTTCCAGAATGAAACTTCAACAACACCTTCATCCTGCAATCTCCAGAAACTTCATGGATCTTCATTCAAGAATTCGCCAGAACCTCCGAGATCTCCCTCATTCGCCATTGCAAGTTCATCAGTCTCCATGCAAATCACCAGAACATGTAAGAATCCTCACTATCCAGGTCTCCAGAAACTCAACCTCATCAGTTCTTCAAGAACAGGCAAGAACTTCGTCAGCGAACAATCCAAGAACTCAGTTTCAACAAACTTCCTTCAAGAACCTTCTTCGATTTCCATGCGTCACCATCATCAGTGTGCATCAGTATTTCTAGTTCGTCAATCTTCGTCATCTCTTAAGTAAATCCATAAACGGAGCTTCTTCAGGTGTAGTTCTCTGGACACGATGTTTTTGATCTTCAAGATCTGCGAAGATCTTTGAAGATCTTCCTCATCTGAAGCATCTTTTCCCAGAACATCCTAATCCTCGTCGTCCCTGAGCTTCGACTGAGTGTGTTTGAATGAAGGCTTGTTGGAGCGAAGTATTGAGAAGGTTGAGTTCAGAAGTTGTTTGAGAGTTGTAAGAGGTGGGATCTGAGAGGGAGAAGGAGAGGAAGACGGCGGCGGCGGTTGAGAAGGAGATTTTAGGGTTTCAGAGTGAATGGAGAAGGAGAGGGTGGTCCACGTGAGGGTTGGGCCAGGCCCAACTGCATTTTTTGGATCCAATACCTCCGGTTTTTGCAAACATCCCCCCTCCGTGTGTTTTTTTGAAAGGGACCTGGGCTGGGCCCAATCCCCATTTGTTTTTTATTTTGTTTTTTCTGTATCACCCCCTGTACCAGATTACACCCCCTCCCCTCTTTTGTATTTTTTTTTCTTCATTTATTTTCTTTTATTTTGAGATTTTAAAAAATGGAAGAAGATATGAAAAAATACATTGGAAAAAGAATATGAAGAGAAATATTGAGGAAAAAAATAGAAAGAGAGGAATATTGAAAAATAGAGAAAATATAGAAAATATTTTGAGAGAAAAGAAATATAAAAAATAAGGAGAAAAGAATTATTGAAAAGAAAATAGAAAAAGAAAATAGAAAAAGAATGTATTTTGAAAAAAAAGAAGAAAGAGAAAAAGAGTGGAAAGAAATAGTAAAAAATATTAGCTTTAATGTTTTTAGGGTACATAGAGTTATTTTACCCTTTTTAGGATAGTTTAGAAGCCCACTTGTTAGGGGGCTATTTTTCATTCGACTTTTCAGGATAGGATAGGATAGTATTTCCTAGGGGATTTATTTTCAGTATTCACTCATTGTAACCATTTTTTCAGAGATTAATAAAACGAGATTTGAGTTGTGGTCCCGAAGTAGCCGAACTACAGCTGCTCTGATTTCTCGTACCAGACGAGAATATGTAGGCATAGGATGCGATATCCTAGCGAGCACACTAACAACTGACTTTTGTTTTCTCGTTGCTGTGCGATCGAGACTCTCCCGCTGACGACTGATGTTACCCTTTTTTTTCTCTTGCCCTAGTGCACTTGAGACCGAGCCGTAGTTTTGCCCGTAGGTTCCCGTACCTTTGAACCAGTTGATTTTCTCACTGCTGTGTGAGAATGTTTGTTTAGCCGTAGTTAGTCTGAACTACGTAAAGCTCTGATCTTCCATGCAGTGTGGAGGTACGTAGGCACAAGACGCGAGGTCTTGGCGAGCCAATTTTCCCTGTAGTCCCGAACTACGTTGACTCTGACTTTCTCTCTTGAGAATACGTAGGCATAGAGTACGACGCTCTATCGAGTCCATTCCCTTCCGTTTAGATTTAGCAGCCGTAGATAGATTGTTTTGCATCCTTTAGACAACCCAAGCAAGTGTGGATCCCGTCGAGTACGACGGACGTGAGGGGTGCTAATACCTTCCCCTTGCGTAACCGACTCCCGAACCCAGGTTTTGGTTGCGATGACCATACCTTTTCCCGTGTTGTGCGAGGTTTACTCTGAGTGTTTCCTTTCCCTCCGTTGGGATAAATAACGCACGGTGGCGACTCTTCTGTCATCCGGCGCCGATTTTCGCAGTAGCGACAGCTGGCGACTCTGCTGGGGACCCAACGTCCCTGGCTGCTAAGGACTGCGATAGTCCTTATGCATGTGGGATTCAACGTCCCCTAAGAGAGAGTCAATCCTAGTGCTTGTTTGCTTGGCTATTGGGGCTTATTTATTGATATTATCTGTTGCTGTTGGGGTGTTACGGGTGTTCTATGATTGAGTGAGAAGCCGGACCTGGGCTTGGAGTGCACCTTAGACTTAGAGTAGAGATTAGTGGGCGCCTACCGGCTTTGCTTGTATTAGTGTCCCACGAAATCTACGCTCAGACGAGGTTCTTCTGGTTGGCCTCTTGTCCCACCCTTTGGGTGGTTCGGGTTGCTGGTTAGTTGGATTGTCGACTCTGGGAACCGATCATTTGGAAGTTAGCTAAGTGAGGCCTCTTCAGGACTTGATGATGCCACTCCTTCTGGGAATCGTATCGTCAGTTTTGAAAGTCTGTGACGCTGACGACCGCATAGGATGCCGTACCTTGTCAGATATAGGTCCATACCTGTGAGTGGGGGGGTTTTTTGTGCAGGAAACTTGACTTCCAACCTACCCGTTATTTTGGTCTTCTCTTCAGAGAACGTCTCCGTCAGCAGCGCAGCCGTATTCAGATTTTGTGTGAGGGTTGTGGTCCCGTTGTTTGCTGCATCTTGCATATCATATGCATATCAGTGTTGCATTGCATATCATCCTCCAGTTGGCCAGAGTTCTGATCCAGCCTTTGTTTCCTGAAGGTGATTACCCGGAATTTGGATTGAGCAGCTGTTGATTGTCAGAAGACTACCTAGGGGTTGAGTAGATTTGAGCAGAATCGAGCATTGAAGTCAGCTGAAGACTATTGGTAGCCATGTCTGAAGGCAATTTCCAGTCTCCTAACACCCTGACAGGGTTCACTATGGCGTCCAACCCTCTGTATGATTCTATGGAAGATTTCCCGCAAGTGAACAACATTGCTGCAGACCAAGTTGTACAGCCTTCTGTTGAGAACCGAGATCGACATGAGCAGTTTGTTGCCCGAAATGAACGTTATCCTCCTGCTAACAATCAAGGTGTTGCTTTCCCTGTGATGAATTACCGAGGAGATATTCCAATGGCCGGGATGGTAGATCCAAGAGCTCTTGAAAAGAATAGAAGACTCCGAATGTTGGAAGAGCAAATGAAAGCTCTGAAAGCCAAAGATACTGTTAACTTGGATGCTGTAGGCATGTGTTTGGTTCCTGACCTGGTGTTGCCTTACAAGTTCAAAGTGCCGAAATTTGAGAAGTACACGGGAGATAGATGTCCGAAGCTGCATTTGATGATGTTCTGTCGAAGAATGACTGCGTTTGCGCGAAATGACAAATTGATGATCCATTGCTTTCAAGATAGCCTGACTGGGGTAGCTTTGAGGTGGTATATGTAGTTAGAGAGGAATCAGATTCAATCATAGATGGATTTAGCCAGAGCTTTTCTGAAGCAGTACGATTATAACCTAGACATTTCTCCTTATCGCATGCATTTGCAAGAATTGTCTCAAGAGAAAAATGAACCTATCAGGAAGTATGCTCAGAGATGGAGAGAATTTGCTGCTAGAGTGCGTCCACCGCTGTTAGATCAAGAGCTGGCAAGCATGTTTGTGGATTCCCTACAATATCCGTACTTCAAAAGATTGCTCGGAATTCCGGCAAGTTTCTCTGACGTGGTAGCATTAGGAGAACGCCTCGAGTACTCCATAAGAATGGGGAAAATTCAAATTACTTCATATGATCAAGCTGGTGAAACTGAATACCCTTGTGACTATCAGAATGAAGAAGAAGTTGTGATCAACTCAGTCATGCCAAAGGTTGAATATCCTCGAAGCGAATCAGTGAATTTTGTTGGTTCATCATCTTATCAGAGATCAGTACCTCCCGTGGCTTGTTATACTGAACAGACAGCCGTGCCCGGGGCACCCTATCAGGAACCTTATGTCGCTTCCATTGCAAATCAGCGAACTCGTGGCCGAGGTTATCAGAGTCAGCGGCAGAATCAGAACAGACCTCGCAACAACTTGGAACGAAGGAATGGTCCTTCTCACCCAGTGCCTATGCCGTATAGCCAGTTGCTACCATCTCTGATCCAGAAGTCTTTGGTGGAACCTAAAGCTCTTAAGCCAGTCCCAGAACCTTACCCTCCTGGGTATAATCCCCACGTTCAGTGTGGTTATCATGGTGGCTCACCGGGGCATTCGACGGAAGATTGTAAAGCATTTCAGGCGAAGGTACAGCAGTTGATTGACCAGGATCGCATTTCCTTTCGAGAAGGATTTCTGTTTGTTCATCCCAACCGCTCAGCTGTCTAAGCTCGTAGATTCGGAAGGCATTCCCCAACAAAAAGAAAGCCAGTGGTTCAGACAGGCAGGCGCCTCAGCATTGGCAGTCCTCAGACCTTTATATATCATTTGCATTTGTAGTTTCTTTTTCTGTTAGTTACTACCTGCTTTTAAACATTGTATGTTTCGAATGGTGATAATAATAAGCGACTATGCATTTTTCTGAATTAATCATATCGCTGTCGCTCATTTACTGCATTGCACTGACACTTGCGTTTTATTCGCTCCACTTTATCACTGTGACTAGCAAAGATTGGAGGGAGGATGACGAAACTAAACTCATAACCAATGATCGTATGCTTTCAGATAAGACCTTACCGATGACGTATAAGGCATTGTTTCAAATCCCCAAACACTGGAGATATAAGGAGTTAGTCCATTGTTAACCACTTCGAGCCAGGAAGTAGAAGTTTTTTCGGACTGTTAAACCCTCACATCTTAACCCGGGGCAGGGTAGTTGTCAGTTAGCTTGACCGAGCATTCAAGTCTTACAGAGGAGTGTTGTCTTTCAAGGACCAATCAGTTTATACCTTTCAAGAGGTTAAACCTCACCAATCAGGAGTGAGACAGTTACAATCCTTTCGGAGCAATCAAGACAACCGGTGTCACACGACTTTGTTCCAAAAGAAAGAAAGAAAGAAAGCCCACTAAGTAAAAAGGAAGAAAAAGCTGGAAAGCTAATACTTAGGCAAAAATCAGGGCATCCCGCTGGACTTCAAAAAGAAAAAATTGAAAAGAACTCAAAAGGAGTCAGTCCAGGCAAAAATTAGGGAATCAAAAGAACGAAAAAGAAGGGATAAAAAGAATTTTTTCCCCAGCAAATCACAAAGTCGTGTACACAGACACCGAAAGCGAAGAATGAGTAGCTATCACTCCAGAAGAACCTTGTGAATTCCTTAACTGTGGTTCTTACCATTCAGCATACCTCTCGAAGAGGCGAGCGCTTGTGCCAGGTTAACTGAACCTTAGGATCGGAGAACATCACGTAGAAGGGGTGGGTACAAATCAAATTTGAGCCAAATATCCTTTGTTTCACGAACCGTGAACCCGACCACGATACAACCCTTAAAAGACCTAATTGAGGTAGGGTTAGTCTGAGGCGCATTACGATAAGGTTGAGTAACCTGACTCTCTCTTGACTTTCTAGTCACATCCTTGTTGTATTTTTCACTGACCACGTAAGTACTGCGTTTGAACTTTGGTTCATTCGTCACTCACAATCATCATGCATGTAAATGAGTGACAGCTCAAAATCTTTTCAAAATCTGCATAACCACTGCATTAAGATTACCATTCGTAGACAGACAATTTTAATTGCAGGTTAGTAGTTGGCATGAAAGAAATTCTAGCAGGGAATAATCGAGCAGGACTGAGTAATTCAGTAGTCTGAACCAGGATGGTGTATGTTGTGAGGACATATGAATCCGGGGCATTGACTTCCAGTAAGTTCAGTATCAGTCAGTCTGAGGACAAGTCCCGAAGCTTCAGTTGAGCAGGGGCAGTTTATTTGAGAAGCAGTTGATCAGAAAGGAGTCTTCTCGGGAGCCAATCAGGGGCAATTATTCATAGCATTGAGATTTGAAAGCAGATACTTCCAGTGGATAATCTGATCGGGTTAAGTCGCTAGAACGCTCATTCAGGGGCAAGTCATTGCGGAGAGTGTTGAAACCAACTGGGTTGATAGAGGTTTAATGGAGATTGAATTCTGTTGTCGTACAGATACCGGGGCAAATATTCTCGAAGTCGTCTCGTAGCAAGCTGTTCAGAGCAAATACTCCCAAGAGTTAGATTGGGGCAAGCAAGTTGTGCAAGCCAGTCTTGTTATCCCCAGCTGAGTGTACTGGGGCAAGTCGTTCAAGCCAGTCTGCTTATCCCCAGCCGGAGTTGAGTATCGGGGGATCATGTCAATACCCTTACCAAAACATTTCAAATAAGAAGCCCTTGCTGTCGTTGGATCATTATCCTACAGTTAAACCTGTTGCGTGTCAGTAACCAGTTGTTTCCAAAGTCCAGTCCTCGCCTGGAAAATCGGTAACCAGTTCTCGTCTGGACCACCCTTTCGTAAGCATCAGTTCCCGTCTGGTGCAGTTTATTGTAAGCATCAGTTCCCGTCTGGTGCAGTTTATTGTAACCAATTCTCGTCTGGTCACCGTTTCTTCAAGTGTTGTATCAGTTCTCGTCTGGTACATGTCATTTGTAACCAGCTCTCGTCTGGTCACCGTTTCTTCAAGTGTTATACCAGTTCTCGTCTGGTGTATGTCAGCTTTCAGCCAGTTCTCGCCTGGTTGTCTATGCCTCAGTCTGTTATCCAGTCAGCCCCGTCTGATGTTCAAAAACACAAAAATCAATGTTTGTTCAATTTACCTCACCTATCAGTTCTCGTCTGATAGTCTACCTTTGAATGCTAGTTCTCGTCTAGTATTTTCCATATCTTCCACTGTGTACATATTCCATGTTTATCCTAAACCAGAAAAAACAAAAAAAAAACCCTAAAGGTATCTGAAACAGTAGTTCCCAATGACTCGCAAGTTGTCATGTTCCCCGATACGAAGCTCGACAGATACCAGTGCTCCGATTAATGGTTGAGATCCTTGTGGATGTTGTTAAATCAGAATTGCTACTCTTCAGCAGATGAAAGTTGCTTATTATCCCCGGAAGAGTCGAGATTGTCTTTCATCCCGTATCCGAGTAAGATCAGGAGTATCCTCAGCAGATTAAGATTGATATCCTTGATAGTATGGGCATTTCCAGCAGTGTGCTGCGCGCAATCAATTCCAGTTTGGGTTAATCCCCGCAGAGCACAATCAGTTGCCTATGGTTTGAAGAAAGCATCCCCAAGCAGAGTTGTTTTTCTTTCCCCAATGAAGTCGCCAAGTAGGGTTGCCGTTCCCTTTCTCCAGCAGAACAGTTATCCCCAGCGGATTTGATTTCCCTTCCAGCATTTATTTTGCCGAGATAATTCTGTGACGTCAGTTCAGCCCCAGTAAAGTTGACGTTATCTTCGGCATTTATTTTGCCAAGTGGTGTTCAGACCTGGTGTTCTCTGGCAGCTCGAGCCTGCATTAGCATTTGCATATATTGTTATTGCATCTATCAAACATATAGTGTATCCATGCCATCTGGGCATCACATTTTCAAACAGAACGCATAGCATTTACATGTCATATAGGGCATTGCATCATTATCAAGCATACACATGTCGAAACATGGACCAGGTTGGTTACCTATTGGATTTCGAATTTGTTCACCTGCAGAGTTGTGTGGTTCAGCTTATCTTCTCCCCCAGCGGAGTGATTTCTTCATTTGGTTGTTACGTCAGCATCGGAAAAAAAAAACAACAACAGTAGAGATTGACATATATCAAGCTTTTCTGAAGCTGCCGCCTTCGTCAGAATAGGTGCCAGGCAGTTCAATTCAGAACTCCCCAGGAGAGTTTCCTCAGGTTCGCCATGAGCCATGAGTCGACAGAAAAAAATCCCATAACAGATGGGAAGGTGTTTGCTTTGCGAAGCGTTATTTCAATACTTGTGGCGTCACACAGGTGTTGAAAAGGAGAAGAAAATTTTATCAGAAAATTGACCAGTTGTTGCCGTGACAACCAAACTTCAGTCTATTGGAGGCTATTCCTCAAGCAGTTTTGCAGTATATTCCCGCGGTTGGCAAATTTCAGGGTTCCATTTGTATTCAACCGTCATCTACCTTGAATGTTTGAAGGTTGAGCGCTCTTCACCCATTCAGGTCCAAGCCGCTTGAATAGGGGCAGCTGTTGCACCCTAAAATTTGACCAACCGGGTCTCGTATCTGGGTCGATGTTTCGACGCATTACCGCATTCGCATCTGCATATCGCATACAGTGCATTTCTCATTTGTTTTGATTTCATCAGGATCACAGCTCTCGTCTCGCGTTTCAGGTGTTTTTAATCAGTTTGGATAGGTAGAATCGTATTTTTGGGATATTTCGGTACCCGTTTATTTTTACCGGCTATTTTGGTGCGCTCTCGCGGTGTTATGTGTTGTTCGGTGCTTATTTTGTTCCTCTGGGATTTATTGTGATTTTTCTGGATTTTATTGGCCATTTTTAGGGTTTAAATAGCTTTTAAATCATTTTTAGAATATTAATAGGATTTTTAATAGTTTTAATTCTTTTTAAATAGATTTTTAATCTTTTTAGGATAATATAGAATATTATTAGTTTTTAATAGTTTTAATATTTTTCAATTCATTTTTTTAGAATATTAGATATTAAATAGATTTTACTATTTTTTTAGAATAAATAGACTTTTCTTTTATAGAATTTAAATAGATTTTATCATTTTAATAGGATAATGTAGATTTTCTTTTAGAAATATAGTTCTTAATAGTTTTATTAGAATAATAGATTTTCTTTTATAATAAATAATATAGATTTTCTTTTAATAGAGTTTTAATAGTTAATAGGATCATTTAGTTTTATTAATATAGATTTTGTGGATATTAGATAGTTTGAGAGGTTTTAATTAGTGTTTTTAGAATATTATTTCTTTTTTTTTAGAGTTTAATTAGCTTTCAGATTTAATTAGAACATTAGATTAATTAGGTTCAAGTGATTGAGTCATTAGTCCATTTGATCATCCGTTAATTCATATCGTTAGTCATCTTAATTCAGCATTAGCATAACCTAAGTCCTAATCCATTTTCATGCAGTTTTTAGGTTTTGTTTGCAAATTCGGTGGGCCTTATCATCAAAATTCGCAGGGCCCAATTTCCTAGTCCAAAGTCCATCAAAATCCAGAAATTGTCCAATTCAATCCAGCAAAGTCCAGAAACTTCCAGAAAGATCCAGAATATCTCAGTCCATATAAAAGCAGCAAGCCACGTGTGAAGCCGGGGGAGACCCCACGTTTTCACCTCACGTCACGCCACGCCATCACAAATCCACTCCTCTCACTCTGCCACCCAGTGCCACACGTGGCGTCCATACAGAAACTCTTCCCACCAGCCCTCCATGCGTCCCACACCCATGCTTCCCCGGTGCCACACGTCCTCAATGAAGGCTCTTTCTCCGCATGCCTGCCACGTTACCCCTTGAGGTGGCATCACCACATCAACCGCATGCAAACTCCGGCGACGCTCTACCGGAGAAATCAACGCGGCCAAGTCTCGCCGGAAAACTCATCCATTCATCAGAAACTTCACCGCGTTCATCCTTGATTTCTCCAGAAGTTCATCATTCATCAAGATCCATCAAGAAACTCCATCAGACCTTCATCTCGTTCGTTAGGATCTTCGTCTGGAATCGCGCATTCATCAACCTCAATTGTTTCTCCAGATCATCCCCGTCCATACGAGTTTCCAGAAATCATCAACAGATCCTCAAGAACCTCCAAAGGAACTCAAGAACACCTTCATGTTCATCGCGATCTCCAGAATACTCCAGACATTTCCAGAATGAAACTTCAACAACACCTTCATCCTGCAATCTCCAGAAACTTCATGGATCTTCATTCAAGAATTCGCCAGAACCTCCGAGATCTCCCTCATTCGCCATTGCAAGTTCATCAGTCTCCATGCAAATCACCAGAACATGTAAGAATCCTCACTATCCAGGTCTCCAGAAACTCAACCTCATCAGTTCTTCAAGAACAGGCAAGAACTTCGTCAGCGAACAATCCAAGAACTCAGTTTCAACAAACTTCCTTCAAGAACCTTCTTCGATTTCCATGCGTCACCATCATCAGTGTGCATCAGTATTTCTAGTTCGTCAATCTTCGTCATCTCTTAAGTAAATCCATAAACGGAGCTTCTTCAGGTGTAGTTCTCTGGACACGATGTTTTTGATCTTCAAGATCTGCGAAGATCTTTGAAGATCTTCCTCATCTGAAGCATCTTTTCCCAGAACATCCTAATCCTCGTCGTCCCTGAGCTTCGACTGAGTGTGTTTGAATGAAGGCTTGTTGGAGCGAAGTATTGAGAAGGTTGAGTTCAGAAGTTGTTTGAGAGTTGTAAGAGGTGGGATCTGAGAGGGAGAAGGAGAGGAAGACGGCGGCGGCGGTTGAGAAGGAGATTTTAGGGTTTCAGAGTGAATGGAGAAGGAGAGGGTGGTCCACGTGAGGGTTGGGCCAGGCCCAACTGCATTTTTTGGATCCAATACCTCCGGTTTTTGCAAACATCCCCCCTCCGTGTGTTTTTTTGAAAGGGACCTGGGCTGGGCCCAATCCCCATTTGTTTTTTATTTTGTTTTTTCTGTATCACCCCCTGTACCAGATTACACCCCCTCCCCTCTTTTGTATTTTTTTTTTCTTCATTTATTTTCTTTTATTTTGAGATTTTAAAAAATGGAAGAAGATATGAAAAAATACATTGGAAAAAGAATATGAAGAGAAATATTGAGAAAAAAAATAGAAAGAGAGGAATATTGAAAAATAGAGAAAATATAGAAAATATTTTGAGAGAAAAGAAATATAAAAAATAAGGAGAAAAGAATTATTGAAAAGAAAATAGAAAAAGAATGTATTTTGAAAAAAAAGAAGAAAGAGAAAAAGAGTGGAAAGAAATAGTAAAAAATATTAGTTTTAATGTTTTTAGGGTACATAGAGTTATTTTACCCTTTTTAGGATAGTTTAGAAGCCCACTTGTTAGGGGGCTATTTTTCATTCGACTTTTCAGGATAGGATAGGATAGTATTTCCTAGGGGATTTATTTTCAGTATTCACTCATTGTAACCATTTTTTCAGAGATTAATAAAACGAGATTTGAGCTGTGGTCCCGAAGTAGCCGAACTACAGCTGCTCTGATTTCTCGTACCAGACGAGAATATGTAGGCATAGGATGCGATATCCTAGCGAGCACACTAACAACTGACTTTTGTTCTCTCGCTGCTGTGCGATCGAGACTCTCCTGCTGACGACTGATGTTACCCTTTTTTTTCTCTTGCCCTAGTGCACTTGAGACCGAGCCGTAGTTTTGCCCGTAGGTTCCCGTACCTTTGAACCAGTTGATTTTCTCACTGCTGTGTGAGAATGTTTGTTTAGCCGTAGTTAGTCTGAACTACGTAAAGCTCTGATCTTCCATGCAGTGTGGAGGTACGTAGGCACAAGACGCGAGGTCTTGGCGAGCCAATTTTCCCTGTAGTCCCGAACTACGTTGACTCTGACTTTCTCTCTTGAGAATACGTAGGCATAGAGTACGACGCTCTATCGAGTCCATTCCCTTCCGTTTAGATTTAGCAGCCGTAGATAGATTGTTTTGCATCCTTTAGACAACCCAAGCAAGCGTGGATCCCGTCGAGTACGACGGACGTGAGGGGTGCTAATACCTTCCCCTTGCGTAACCGACTCCCGAACCCAGGTTTTGGTTGCGATGACCATACCTTTTCCCGTGTTGTGCGAGGTTTACTCTGAGCGTTTCCTTTCCCTCCGTTGGGATAAATAACGCACGGTGGCGACTCTTCTGTCAGCCGGCGCCGATTTTCGCAGTAGCGACACCTATCAATGACGATTTTCCCTACGAACGCCTGATAGCAAAATTGGAAAGCGATATGTCCAACTCAACTTCGGAAGAACTAGAACTGGAAAAAGCCGTGGAAGCTGTCTATGCCCAAGCCACTTTGCCGTGGTTTGCCGACATTGTTAATTACTTGGCCGCAGGCGTGCTTCCACCGGACCTAACTTATCAACAAAAGAATAAATTCTTCCACGACTTAAAGCATTACTACTGGGATGAACCTCTACTCTTCAAATGAGGCGCCGGCAACTTATACCGTCGCTGTGTCCCAGAGGAAGAAATAGAAGACATCATCTCCCAATGCCATTCAGCACCTTATGGTGGTCATGCTAGCACCTCAAAGACGTGTGCTAAAATTCTACAATCTGGCCTATTTTGGCCCAGTCTCTGGAAGGATGTCCATATCGCTGTACTAAAATGCGACCAGTGTCAACGCACTGGCAACATCTCACGACGCGACGAAATGCCTCAGAAAGGAATTTTAGAAGTAGAAATCTTTGACGTTTGGAGAATAGACTTCATGGGACCTTTCCCGTCTTCTTTTGGAAACAAATATATACTTGTCGCTATCGATTATGTATCTAAATGGATAGAGGCCGTTACTGCTCAAACAAATGACATGCGAGTAGTTGTCAAACTCTTTAAAAACACAATCTTTCCTAGATTCGGTGTACCCAAACTCGTCATTAGTGATGGTGGTTTGCACTTCATATCGCGAATCTTTGACAAACTCCTCTCCAAATACGGAGTCAAACACCGCGTAGCTACACCATATCATCCACAAACTAGTGGACAAGTGGAGGTTTCGAACAGAGAAATAAAGCAAATTTTGGAAAAGACTGTCGCAACCTCCAGGAAAGATTGGTCATCAAAGCTGAACTAAGCTTTATGGGCTTATAGGACCGCCTTTAAGACACCAATAGGTACCACACCATTTAAACTAGTTTACGGAAAATCATGTCACCTGCCGGTAGAATTAGAGCATAAAGCCTTCTGGGCTATTAAGACGCTGAACTTCAACTACACTACGGAAGGAGAGAAACGAATCTTGAACCTTCATGAATTGGAAGAGCTCAGATTAGACGCATACGAGAATGCACGCATCTACAAAGAAAGAACCAATAAATGGCATCAAAGTTGTGTCACATTGCCTTGGCTTCATCATAAACTCAAAATCCATGATGTTTGATGAATTGGGTGATCATTTGAACCATAATGAGCATGAAAAGGTGATTTTTGAATATGATTTGAATGCCTTCCATTACAAGTCATAAAGTGCTCTTGTTTTTGAATTTTGGAGACAACATCATCACCATATATTAGTATTACCTATCTTTACCTCATTTGGACAAACATTGAACCATTTTCATGCCATTTTTCAAAATATTATACCATAAAAAGTGTTGGCACAAACTTTGTGCAATCTCATTCTACATTTCTCAAAACCATTCCAATTCATTCCTACACCCCAAACATCCACTTGCTGACCCCAAAAGGAATGAAAGAGAGCATAACTCGTGTATGCATGAAAGTGAGTTTTTTTGGCCAATTTTTGAAATCACTTGAATGAGGCATCATGGGCCTTCATGAATGCTCCTAACCCACCATATTTAAACCAAAATTGAAACCCTAGAGCAAAGGAGGAGGTTGCTGCGTGAAAGAACAAGGGTTATCTCTCAAATTTCAGTAACTTTTTTCCTTTTTGAATTGAAGTTTTCTTTGGGTTCTTTTGCAAAACAGTGCTCAATTCTTCTTCACCAAAGCTCAAGGAAGAGATTAGCATTCAGAAACTAAAGCTTGTAAGGTGATTGAAGGGCCAACAAAAAAGCTCTGTTAGGTAACCTCCTTTGAATTTAAACTCTCATGCTAGGAACTTGTTTAAGTCCATGATTGGCACACCTGAAGCCCTACATCTTGTAGGCAATGTTTGCATTCTTTTTATGCTCGTTTGATTGAGTTTCCAGTGTGTGTGCATAAAAACTCGTGGCCTGTTTTTGCATTTTTGTGTTAATTTGTGGTTGAGCTCCGGTGGCCCTTGCCGGAGAAGACGACCAGAGCCCTAGCTCCGGCGTCTGGTTCGTTTGAAGGTGAAACTGACATGTACCTTTGACCCTGCACGCGTGTCCTTGGACTTTGACTTGGCAGCTGACTCATTTAAGTGAAACGGTGAGTTTCACTTAGTTTTGGTTTCTGATGGCTTTTGGGCCTTGTGATTTTTCTAAATCCACCGCCTTTTTAGGAGGCCCATGTCGCAACTGCGAAAAACACCCGGCAGAAAACAGAAGAGTCGCCACCTTTCGTTATTTATCCCAAAGAGAGGGAAAGGAAACGATCGGAATAACCTAACAAAAAAGGGAAAAGACGAGGTCATCGCAACCAAGTCCTGGATTCGGGAGTCTGTTACGCAAGGGGAAGGTATTAGCACCCCTCACGTCCGTCGTACTCGACGGGATCCACCCTTTGTTGTATATCTAAAAGGGTGATCATCGATCTAGCTAAAGGTCTCAGGGACATAATAAAAATAAAGGAGACTCGGTAGAGCATCGCTGCTTTGTGCCTACGTATTCCCTCGTGCAATGGGAAAGTCAGAGTCAATGTAGATCGGCTAACTACGGGTGAAGGGGGAAGGTTGCTCGCCAAGACATCGCGTCTTGTACCTACGTACTTTCATCTGGTATGAAAGATCAGAATAAACGTAGTTCGGGCTAAAAAGACCACAGGTTGGTTCAAAAGTTTTTTAGGCCCGAGTAGGGCTAACAAGTAGTTCTAGCAGTTGGTGTATACAGCTCGACCATTGGAGACTTAGGCGTTATCGTTTGCGACAGAACTAAGAGTTAACAACACTCTTTTATCCGAAAAGATTTTCCTCGATTAAAATCCCGAAGGATGAAAAAGATTTAAAGTGTTTTTGTGTTTTTTAGAGAAGAAGTGTTTTGAATTTGATTTGCAACTCATGTCGCACTAGAGACTATGACCTAGGAGCGAATGTGTCGCATATCACCTAAAGGGTGTATACTAAACACTCTAGGAAATTGAGAGGAAGCCACTCAATCACCATTCCCCAAGTAGCTTAAGGCTCGTAGCGTACAACATTTGTTATTCTTTATTATGTGTTTTATGAGTATTTAAAGATGAGAAGAGAAAGGGCACTAAAGGGAGACTAAATCGATCCTAAAAGTTGTCATGCAAAGTGGACTTAGAGTTGGGATACAAAAGGGAACTACCTATTGTTAGTATGCTTGGATTGAACACCTAATGTCTCTCCTACTCCCATCCTAAGCGGAGGGACTAGGAACCCTATGGGGATCATGGCAAAAAGCACAAGAAAGCACCAAGTAAGTTCAATCACAAGTAAAATGCAAACATGGAAATGCACACTTAGAATGGTGGGAGGGAGGAAAAATGTGTGGGGCAGCAGCTGCCACAAGCTCGTCTCGACCTCAACAGCGATGCAAGAATGATGCAAACACGGAAAGGAAAGCCATAGGTGGAAACAAACAAACATGCAAAGACTCATCACTTTGGACCACATCCATAAGTATGCATCCAAGTGGAAAATGAACACAAGTATCAACCAAATCATGATCAACCAAACACAAACAGTGGCAAACACCACAAACATTTCACTCCTAATGCATCATATCAATTTATGGAGATTCGAAGTGAAACGGTATGCGAACAAACAAACAAAGTAGAAAAACAGGCCTGCTAGCACAGTGTTAATCGGTTAACCCCCAGGGTTAATCGGTTAACACACTGTTAACGTTTGAAAAATTTGAAAATCTGGACTGGTTAATCGGTTAACCATATGCATTAACCGATTAACACTGTAAAAACATAGAAAAACCTGAAAATTTGAAATGGTTAATCGGTTAACCATATGCGTTAACCGATTAACACTATGCTGACAGCAGAAAACAACAATGCAGAATCACTTTTCAACAGCTTATCACTTCTCCAAATAGGCCAATGATCACATAATCACTTAATCACGAAACTTAACCAGCAAATCATGATTCCAACAGCATGTATACAGATCGAAACAGCATCAACACATATCATATGAATCAAAATGCGGCAAATCAATCAAAAATAAAAATCATCATGATGTACATACAATTAAGCTAAAACAGAATTTAGATCAAGAATTTCCAACCTACGAAGCAGAGATTTGCTTTGGTTGATATTGATTTGCTGGAAACGAGTAAATCGAAGCAAGAAACCCGGAATACTTCAAGATCCAAGCTAATACTTGTAGTATAGATGGAGATCCTTCAAGATTAAACCAAATTGCTTAAAATAATCACTTCTAGCTTCACTTCAAATTTTAGATCTGGATTTGCACGAAAATTGAGTGGAGAAACTGATCCAATGGAGATGATGGATGAAGGTTTAAGCTCAAGAATTAATGGATTCCAATGAAGAATCAATTAATTCAATGGAGAAAGAGCTTTGGTGAGGGTTTTGGAAATGATGAACTTGAGAGAGAATTAAGAGAATTGAGAGAGAATTCTGAATTTGAAAATGGGAATTATGAGAGTTTCCTTGCTTCGGTTTGGAGTAAATCACTTAAGTACTCTCTTGACTTGGATCCAAAGCAAAGTTTGGAGAGTGGATTGGAAAATTTGGAATGGAATTAGGAGTGGGATTTTGGAGGGAATTGAATTAATTTAAAAACTAATCCAAATTTCAAAATGGTTCTAGATCCTTCCCAAGTGTAAAAATGAATTTTCAAATGACCAAAATTGGACCCCAAATGGCTCTACATTGAAAAATCGCGTACAGAGGCCAAAATCACATTGGTTAATCGGTTAACCATATAGGTTAATCGATTAACTCCTTTAAATTTTTGAATCTGGGCTAATTTTTCATTGGTTAATCGATTAACCATATAGGTTAACCGATTAACACCTTCAAAAATTTGAATTTGGCGCCTTTTGGAGGGAAATCCGTCCGTTTGCCCATTTCTTGTTGTTTCGAACCCTGTTAAGCTTCTGGAACATGTTCTTGAACACTGTAACCATGAGATTGTTCACGATAGCCTGAACACCACTTTCCTGGCTGAAAATAACCTGCAAACAAAATAAAATTGGTCGCCTGACCGTTAGGCAAAACAAAGGTTGCCTTATATTCGCTGCTTTGATTGCTTGCACTGAGAGTGAATTCTGAGCCATAGGAAAACCTCGATCCCCTGCTAAATGAACAATGCTATGCAATGCAAATGCTAGAAGAAAAATAAAATGACACAAAAGCCAAGTCAAGAAAAGGTTGAGCAAATTTTGGGGTGCAACAGCTGCCCCTATTCAAACGACTTGGACCTGACTGGGTGAGAAGCGAACGACTTTCAGACAATCAAGGTACAGGACGGTTGAATACCAACAAACCCAAAAGTTTGCCAACCGCAGAAATAAACTGCAAACTCTGATTGGGGTCGAAATTTTTAGAACACAGATTGGTGTTTAATATATCTCATTATTTTGATGATAACATTAATGAAATTTTGTATAAAATAAATATATACTCTAATTTTGTTCAAGTGTTTATTTGTTTCAGATATCAAAATTAATATTATTCTGGAAGCAAGAACACCTCTGAACACCACAGAACGATAAAGCTCTGAGCGTCAGAAGCAATACATCAGAAGACTCTGATCTGCCACAGTGATTCTGAGCGAAGCTGAGAAGAATTATTGAGCAAAGTTACATATATAAAGCTGCAGAAGACTCTGAGTGTAAAGGCATATGTAAAGAATCAGAAGACTCTGAAAGTACCTAACGCTGCAAGTACAGAGGCTCTAATAAGCAAGTCTGCTCTAATAAAGATATTCACACTAAAGCACTTTGCTGCAACATTCTGATAGAGTAACTCTGATCTGAAGAACTAGGAACATCATCAGAAGATCTGATGCAAGACGTTCCAAAGTTGTTGAAGAAGATGTTGTTCAAATAAAGATCTGTTGGAATATTCCTTGTCCTTATCCAAACGGCTCTTTCCTCATTTGTGCTTGACACAGGAATTCAGACAAAAAGGATTTGTCTGAACATTCCCCTTTTGAGAAAGGAAAAGTCAATAGAAGACAAAAAGCAACAGAATGCTCAGCATTGCACAGTCTTTGAGAAATGGACTTCAAAGTACTATAAAAGCAAGTCTCAACATCACTTCAACATTGACGAAATTATTGAAAAATTATCCAACAAGCAAATCATACAAACATTCTTAAAAGTTGAGTAGTTTTATTTCGTTCTTTAACTTGTGTAAAAATCACTGTTGTGATATAGCTTGTTAGAAGCAACTCTTAAACACATTGTTAGTTTATATTTTATATAAGATTCCTTAAGAGACCAAGTGTGGTCAGATTTCTTGAGAAGACTAATATAGTTGTCTTAGTGGTTAACACTGTAATCAAGTTTGATTTAGTGGATTAAGTCCTTGTTGAGAAAGGCAAATCACCTGGGTAGGGTGGACTGGAATAGTTTGAGTTCAAACGAACCAGGATAAAAATACCTTGTTATATTTATTTCATCCTAATTGTTTTAAACCCTTATTCAACCCCCCTCCCTTTCTATGTGTTTTTCCTACCTTCAGTTGGCATTAGAACTCCGGTTCTGTAAGTGCTATCACTTAACCGTGACAGAAAAGATCCTGTTGGGGAAAACTCTTGATCTATTATTCTTGATTTATCATGGCTGAAGCTTCAACTTCAAAAAACAACAAATATGATGATAGAGAAAGAATCAGAATCAAACCTCCCATGTTTGATGGTGAGAAGTTTTATTACTGGAAAGATACAATTGAAAGTTTGTTTCTAGGCTATGACGCTTGTAACACCCCATTCTAACCCAACAGATAAATAAGAAAACAACAATCAGAGTGCACGAAAAAGGGCCACATGACGGTCGTAATGGGACTATCACGACCGTGGTGGTCATGACGACTGTCATGGATGTCACGACCGTGACGGTCATGACGAGCGTCATAGAGTGGTGACGACCGTCACACTCACAAATTCTGGGACGCATCAGAGGTGTCACATTTTCACCTTAACAGATAACATACACCTGCAGCAAAGCATTTAATAACATACATAGCACAGATCCGGATGAACAAATAACGACAACTTGTTTACTATCTTAATTATAAGACAACTTGTTATTTTGCAACGGAATTTAATACACTTCCAACATTTATAATAACCAAAGCAAGACCAGAAAAGTCTGCAACTAAATTCCATTAAAATTCAGCAAGTAATTATCTTGCATCAATTCACAAAACAACTAGCTCTCGGTCACGAAATCATTATTACTGATTCATCGGTCTAGTGCATACAACCAACATTTAGCACTATCAGAAGCAATCAATTTGCAGAAAAGTACTTAATAAAAATTCAGCAACAACAGAAACAATTAAAAACAATAACATTAAGCGTTCATCCTCCCAAGAGTGCTACGTATCAGAGCGACCAAAATTATAACATAAGGCATGATAAAAGTCATGTCAGGATTATATCACAGCAATTAAGATTCTCGCAGTTCTCCAAATATTATCACCATGAACTACCAGGAAATTCATCATTCATATATATGCAACAATTAGCAGGAAAAATTCATCAACTCATCATTAATTGCAAACACATAATGGCACAACACTATGCGACTCAACTATGCATATGCATGTGGTACCAATTTGGATCAGCACTCCACAACCAATTTAATTTCCATTATAGGCCACCAATACAGGCACAACCAACGCCAATACAGGCCAACCAGGATGATATGCTATGAGATGCATCTATTATGGACTACAACCCAACAACAACAACCACTCAATAAGGCATTAAGCCTACAACCAAATTGTCCATAACCGGAGCATCACAATTTCATACGAATCATGCAACCACAACATTCAACATAATATAACCAAATGAGGACACCATAACAACCCTCTCAACAAATGGGAAATTAGCGTGTGTCGGCGCCGTTTCCCAATACTATTATGTAGAACTAATGACATAAACACTAATTCAGGCACAGACAAACATTAACCCTTAATATTTCTCAACCTACAGGAACTAACCCCATGATTCAATTCCTTTCATGAAATTGATCATACCCACAGTTATAGAATTGAACCCCACCCTTACCTTTGGATTGAGGACAACTCTAAACTCCCGGTTCCGGTGACTCTTCTGCAAATACCTTGAATTCTCTCCGGCGGTTAATTCCTCTGTTCTTAATTTCTCCACAGCTACGTTCCTTTTTCCTCTTTCCCTTCTCCTCGACCTTTTTCCTAAATTTTGTTTCTGAGCAGTTTATCATGTTTTCCCCCCTTTCTCCCACAACCTCTCTAATAACTCCCCTATTTCATCCACTAATATTACAAATAATAATAATAGTAATAATAATAATAATAATATTACTACTAATTATTAAATTATCATCATTATTAATTATATTATATTATTATTAAATTCTATATTTTATTAAGTGATTTCCTATACTTTAAGGACACTCAACCAACGCTCTCAGACACACTCCCACCTAAAGGCACACCAACAATTCATAAATAATTTAATTTAAAATGAACGGGCGTTACAACGCTGACTTATGGGATTTGGTCGTTGATGGTTATATTCATCCTACAAATGATGAAAGAAAAAAGGTTGATAGAAAGTCTATGACTGATCAACAGAAAAAGGATTTTAGAAATCATCACAAGGCGAAAACCATTCTATTAAATGATATATCTCATACTGAGTATGAGAAAATAACAAATAGAGAAACAACATTTGATATGTTTGAATCTTTAAAAATGACGCATGAAGGAAACTCCCAAGTGAAGGAGACAAAGGCCTTAGCGCTCATTCAGAAATACGAAACCTTCAAGATGGAGGAATCTGAATCTGTGGAAGCCATGTTCTCAAGATTTCAGATTCTAACTGTTGGTCTAAAGGTTCTGGACAAAGGTTATTCTACTTCTGATCACGTCAAGAAGGTAATCAGAAGCTTACCAACAAGGTGAAGACCAATGGTGACAGCGCTGAAGCTTGCAAAGGACCTGAATAAGATCACTCTGGAGGAACTTATCAGTTCCTTAAGGATTCACGAGATTGAGCTGGAAGAAGATGAGCCTCAGAAGAAAGGTAAGTATGTTGCGTTAAAATCTAACAAATCTGCTAAAGCTTTGCAGGTAATTGAAGAAAGTTCTGAAGAATCTTCCTCTGAAGAAGATGAACTGTCTTTGCTGTCCAGAAGGATAAACCAACTCTGGAAGCATAAACAAAAGAAGTTTAAAAACTTCAAGAGATCTGATCAACGTGGCGAATCTTCTAGACACAAGAAATCTGGAAAGAAAGATGTAGTGTGCTTCGAGTGCAAGGAGCCAGGCCACTATAAAAATGAATGTCTCAAACTTCTGAAGGAGAAACCCAGAAAGAAGTTTGAAAAGAAGAAGAAGGTTCTAATGGCCACGTGGGATGATTCAGATGCTCCTGAATCTTCATCAGATTCAGAAGATGAATGTGCCAATGTGGCACGGATGGCTGACGTGGAGGACCACGAAGAAACAACTGAATCTGGATCAGAATCAGATTCAGAAGAGGTATTTTCTGAACTTACTAGAGCTGAACTTACTAAAAGTTTATCTGAAATTCTTGAAAGCTACAGCAAGATCAAACTCAAATACAAGAAGCTTCAGAGCTATCTTGCATCTGAGACTGATCAGCTGAGATCAGAGGTTGCTGAGCTTAAAGCAAATAATCTTAAAATGAAAAATGATTTAGAAAAAGCTCAAAATACTGACTCAGATCCTATGTCATGCTCTAAAAACATTTTAAAAGATTATGATTATAGTTTTCAGAAGTTTTTGTCCAGAGGCCTAGATAGAAGCAAAATGGCTTCCATGATCTATGGCGTAAGCAGAAATAATAGTAAAGGAATTGGATATGAATCACCCTCTGGGAAGGATTTAAATCCAAAACCTGTTGGTAAACTGATCATTAAGTATTCTTCTCTGTACACCCAATTTAAATTTGGTCATCTGAATGATATCAATCACACATGTTCTGATCAGAACAACCCTGTGTTTAATAAACCAAAACTTCATCAGAACAAAGATGCTTTTAAGGGAAATAAATTCATACAAAATTTCAAACCTATTAACCCCAGAGGACCCAATAAAATATGGGTACCTAAGGACAAAATAATCTTTGTTGCAGATGTCCTTAGCAGCAAAGTTGAGACACCAATCATGGTACCTGGACTCTGGCTGCTCGCGTCACATGATGGGAAGAAGGTCTATGTTCCAAAGCCTGGAACTTAGATCTGGAGGTGATGTGAAGTTTGGAGGGAACCAGAACGGCAAAATTATTGGCTCTGGAACTATAGGTAATGGTAACCTCCCTTCCATATCTAATGTTTTACTTGTTGAAGGATTAACACATAATCTATTGTCCTTAAGTCAATTAAGTGACAATGGTTATGATATAATCTTCAATCAAAAATGTTGTAAAGTTGTGAGTCAAAAATATGGTTCAATCCTCTTTAACGGAAAAAGGATGAACAACATTTACAAAATTAATCTTTCAGAACTAAAAGTTCAAAATGTAAAATGTATTCTGTCTGTTAACGATGAGCAATGGGTCTGGCATAGAAGATTGGGGTATATTAGTATGAGACGTATATCTCAGATTAATAAACTCAATCTGGTCAGAGGACTTCCTCAGTTGAAGTTCAACTCAGATGCTCTTTGTGAAGCATGTCAGAAAGAAATTTTCAAAATCTTCTTTCAAAGCAAAAAATGTTATTTCTACCTCTAAACCATTAGAGCTGCTTCATATTGATCTGTTAGACCAGTGAAAACTGCATCCATCAGAGGCAAGAAGTATGGAATAGTCATAGTTGATGACTGCAGCAGATGGACATGGGTAAAATTCCTGAAACACAAGGATGAGTCACATTCTGTATTCTTTGACTTCTGCAAACAAGTCCAAAACGAAAAAGAATTTAAAATTGTTAAAGTCAGAAGTGATGATGGTGGAGAATTTGAAAACAAATATTTTGAAAAATATTTTAAAGAAAATGGCATTTCACATGATTTTTCTTGTCCTAGAACTCCTCAACACTATGAATTTGTAGAAAGGAAAAATAGAACATTGCAAGAAATGGCCAGAACCATGATCAACGAGACTAACATGGCAAAACATTTTTGGGAAGAAGCAATTAATACAGCTTGTTATATTCAGGACAGAGTGTCTGTAAGACCTCTTTTGGAGAAAACTCCTTATGAATTGTGTAGGAATAGAAATCCCAACATTTCTTATTTCCATCCTTTTGGATGTGTTTGTTTTATTTTGAATACTAAGGAAAATCTGAACAAGTTTGATTCTAAAGCTCAGAAGTGTTTCATGCTTGGATATTCTGAACGCTCTAAAGGCTACAGAGTATACAATACTGAGACACAGATTGTAGAGGAATCAATTCATGTTAGATTTGATGATAAGCTTGGCAACCAAAAGCCAAAGAAGCTTGAAATTTCTGCAGATAGAGAAGTCCTTCTCACAGACTCTGAAGAATCAGAGGCAGACAAAGCTCAAGCAAAAGCACCAAAAGCAACGTCAGATGCTACTCCTTTGATTGCTCAGATGAACAGCTTGACAATTTCTGAAGAACCAACTGTTAAAGGATCATCCAGAATCAAAGCCTCCCATCTAGAGGAAATGATAATTGAAAAGAAGGATGACCCTATCAGAATAAGATCCTTTCTCAGATCATTTGGAACGTCATTGTTTGGTTTGGTATCAATCATTGAACCTACCTATGTGGATGAGGCTCTGAAAGATAATGATTGGATACTTACTATGAAAGATGAACTTAACCAATTCACAAGGAATGATGTTTGGGATCTGGTTCCAAGACCAAAAGGATTCAATATCATTGGAACAAAATGGGTTTTCAAAAACAAGCTGAATAAGCAGGGAGAAGTTATCAGAAACAAGGCTAGGTTGGTTGCTCAAGGATATAGTCAGCAAGAAGGTATAGATTACACAGAGACATATGCTCCTATGGCAAGGTTAGAATCTATTCGCTTGCTTATTTCTTTTACTGCACAGAATAACATCACTCTGTATCAGATGGATGTTAAAAGTGCCTTCTTAAATGGCTTCATAGAAGAGGAAGTTTATGTTCATCAACCCCCTGGTTTTGAAAATGAAAATTTTCCAGAACATGTATTTAAACTGAAGAAATCACTCTATGGCTTAAAACAAGCTCCCAGAGCTTGGTATGAGAGGCTGAGTAATTTTCTTCTGGAAAATAATTTTATCAGAGGATAAGTTGATACTACTCTCTTCCATAAATCAATTAAGAAAGATATTTTAATCTGTCAGATTTATGTTGATGACATTATTTTTGGAACTACCAATATTACGCTTGGAAAGGCGTTTGCTCAATCTATGCAGGAAGAATTTGAAATGCGCATGATGGGAGAACTCAGATTCTTTCTGGGAATTCAAGTGAATCAAACTCCATAAGGCACCTACGTACATCAGACAAAGTATGTAAAGAAGCTTTTGAAGAAATTCAACATGACAGAAAGTAAGCTAGCAAAGACTCCAATGCATCCAACAAGCACTCTGGGAAAAGAAGAGGTAAGTAAAAAGGTAGATCAGAAGCTCTACAGAGGTATGATTGGTTCTCTTCTGTACTTGACTGCTTCTAGACCTGATATCATCTGTTTGTCTATGTGCTAGATTCCAATCAGATCCTAGAGAATCTCACTTAACAGCTATTAAGAGGATTCTGAGGTATCTAAAAGGTACTACTAATGTGGGTTTGTGTTAGAGAAGATCTGATGAATACAGATTAGTTGGATTCTGTGATGTTGATTATGCTGGAGACAGAATAGAATGTAAAAGTACTTCTGGAAGCTGTCAATTTTTGGGAAGTCATCTGATCTCATGGTTCAGCAAGAAGCAACCCACAATAGCGCTTTCAACAACAGAAGCATAATATATTGTTGCTGCTGGTTGTAGCACACAGATGCTCTGGATGAAAAGTCAACTAGAAGACTATCAGATACATGATAGTAACATTTCTATCTTTTGTAATAATACTTCTGCTATTTGCCTGTCTAAAAACCCTATTTTACATTCTAAGGCAAAGCATATAGAAATTAAACATCATTTCATCAGAGACTATGTTCAGAAGGGAATTATAAGTTTGAATTTTGGTGATACAGACCATCAATGGGCTTATATCTTCACAAAACCCCTTGCTGAAGATAGGTTTAAATTTATTCTGAAGAATATTAGTATGGATTTTTTTCCAGAATAAAACTATTATTCAGAAGCAAATTTATTCAGATGCAAAAATGATTAATGTCTATATTCTGAAGTGTTTCATCTGATTATTTCTTTTGGTACGTTATTTTTTGTGAAACTCTGATCTAAAAAGTCTCAGAAGATCTGAATGTTGATTAACGTTTCTTATTCTAAAGAGATTCAGAGGCATATCAACATCAAACACGTGTCACATGAAATCTGAAAAGGTGGAGTGTAAATAATGAGGCGTCGTTTTGAGGTACTGTTTGAATTCTCAATTTCTCGTTTTCCTCCCCACGCTTGTCAGAATCATTAATTGCTTTTAATTATTATTCTTTTTTATGTGATTTTTTGTTTGTTTTAAATTAATTGAATTAAATGTTGAACGTGTGTATGTGTGCCTTAATTCTTTCCCCTATATATTCCACAACACAACACATTTCACACTTTTCACTCTCTCTCACTTATATGCATTTTTGTTTGCTTCATTGCTTCTTTTTCTCTCCCAAACCAAAATCTCAAAGAAGATCTCGTTATCTCACCACACCAACAATGGAAACTTCATCTTCAACGTCTCAACAGCTTGAATCAACAATGGATGTGGTTTCTTCTTCTACCATGGGTCCTACTCCATTCAAAGAACCTGTAAGAACTCTTCTCACACCAGTTGATGAACTGGAAGTTCTATGTGAGTTCTTGATAGATTTTGAAAGTATTGCTGCAAATGGATTTGATTTGCGTCCAACTGTGTCATCACAAGGATGAACAAAGTATTTTGATAGACTGATAGGTCCAGTTTACCCTTGCTTGGTTAAAGAATTTTGGATCCATGCAACCGTCTACCCCAAATTTATCGTTTCTTCAGTTCTGGGTAAAGAGATTATCATCACTGAAGATCTGATTCGCAAGTTGATAGGATATCAAGAAACAAATGGTGTTACTCATCTGCCAGCAGGTCGTATTGAAATGGTTGAGATTTACAATGAAGTTTTCACTTTTGAGGAATTTTCAAGCAAAATAAAGGATTTAAAGGTTCATTACAAGATCTGGGCAAAGATCTTCTTAGGTTGCATACATCACAGGAAATCCACTAATTCTCCTGACTACATCAACGCAGATCAGATGTATTGCATGTATTGTCTGGGTAAAGGCATCAAGGTGGATCTGGCTCACTTACTTTTTACTCATCTGTGGACTCATGTGAAACAATCCAGAGAAGAAGTCAGAACCAAGCACCAAAAGATCAGAAACTGGATCCCTATGGGAAGACTGATCTCAGATATTCTAACTGAGAATGGATTAGTGGCTCATCTGACAGAGGCTGGTCAGACAGAAGAGTTAGCTTCAATAATTGGAAAACCTCTGAATGGAAAGAGTCTCCAGAGGATGAGGATAGTGGAAGAACTTACTTCTGCACCAGTTCAGATAAACACTGAAGAAGTAAGCCAGAGGCGAATTCCTTTAGATGATTTCCCTATGTGCACTGCTGAAGAACCAAGGGAAATTGTTCTGCAATACATTGCTGACTGCTTAGCAGAGGGAATCCCTTTACCACCAGATCTGCTCAAAAGTGCCAATGAACTAGGTCCAGATTTCTATGGAGATAGGCAGAGAAAGAGAAGGAAGGTCTCAGAGGAAGGATCTTCGAAGCCCAAGAGGAAAGTTCTGGCGAAGCATCTTCTGCAAAGCCAAAACGCTTCAAGAAGCAAAAAGGTAACCCTTCTGTACATTTACCTTCTATTTCAGAACAAGCGATAGTAAGACCAACTTCTGAACCCCCTCCTCCTTATGAACCAATTCCAACACCTTCTCCTCCTCACAACTCTGTACCCATATCTTCTGAACCACAAATATCTCAACAACTACACTCTGAACCTCCACAACATCAAACTTCTGAACCTCCTCAACCAAAATCATCTGAACACACAACTTCTGTACCATTCACACATTCTTTCAACATCCATCAGAAGACAACTTCTGAACCAAACCCCTCTGTAAACCAACCTTCTGAACATGCCCCATCTGAAAATCAAACATCTGAACCAAAATCTTCTGAACCACATCCATCATAACGTCACCCCTATGATCCTGAACCTATTGTTCTTGATCTCTAAACTCTGACGACTGTTTTCCCAGTTCCATCTGGATCATCTGAATCTTCTGATTCATCTGATTCCACTGATTCTCATAGATCAGACGTCATTTCTTCTTTTCTCAAACCTTTTGTTTCTATCCCATCTGACCCTGAGGATGATACTTTTTCATCTGAACCATCCCTATTTGAACCTAAGACTGCTTATACTTCATCTGTCCTTATTCCATCTTCTTCATATCCACCTGTTATCATTATTCCTTCTTTTTCCATACCTTCAACATCTGCTACCCCTAAAACATCACCCTTAGCAGCCTATCTAAAACCAAAACCTAGGCTTGATGTTGGTATACTATTTGCTGGTTTTGAAAAGGAGCTAAAAATGTGGTTATCTTCTGTTAAGAAGAAATGTCTTTCAAGCTTAAATCCTGATGATTCTGAAGCTGTTTGGAAAAGATTCAGAAATATATTTGACTCTGTAGCTTTAAATCTTCAAGAGATTTACACTGACGATGCAAAGGTCAGATTCGCTGAAGCTGTCAGACACACTCTTCTGAGAGTTCGCAGAAATCTAACCTTGCTTCTGGAAAACACACCTGCAAAGGATGTGTGTATTCCTTCTGAAGACTTGGCTGCATCCAAGACTGCAGAAGTGTCTAGACCTGAAGGAGTCATTCCAGAAGTTTCTGCTCCTGGTCCAGAAGAACCTCTTGACTCTGTTCAAACTTCTGACATGATTGCTCAGAATGCATCTGCTTCTATGGTTGTTCACACTGCTTCTGCTTCTGCACCTGCTTCTGGGTCATCTGAAGTGAAGAAAGAAGATGGTGATCTGAATGCTAAGTTTGCTTAGCTGGAGGCTAGCAACACTGAGATCAGATCTTGGATGGTAAAGCAAGAGAAGACCACTAAAGAAATCAATACATGGATGGCGAAGCAAGAAGAATCCACATCTGAGATAACGAATCTTCTGAGGATTTTGGCTTCCCGTTCTTCATCTTAGTTTCTTTATTGTCTGTGCACTTATGTGTTATCTGTCTGTTTGGTTATGTATTTGGATTGTTATTATCAATGCTTCTGTGAATGTTATGTTTTTCCATCAGAATCTATCTTATGATTTATTATTTTCCTCTGTTATTTTTTTTGTCTTAAAGTTTTTCTTAATCAGATAATTCTTTTTGATATGACAAAAAGGGGGAGAAAATGGCAATTTTGATAATTCACATAAACATATACCAAAGGCAACTCATACATGATATATCTTATCTAATCATAATTTTGAGTGTTTCAGAGCTAATAATTCTCATCTGATGAAATTCTAAGAATTAACTCTGAACTAAAGTCTGAGAATCTACAAGTTTGCTCTGACGCTGAAAAGAATACAAGAGCTGAAAGGGAAGTATTTATTCTTTCCAGAAGTATTCATTTCAGGGGGAGATTAATATTCTCAGGGGGAGTAATATTTTTTTCTGTTTAAACAAAATTTCCCATAGTTTTTGTCATCATCAAAAAGGGGGAGATTGTTAGAACACAGATTGGTGTTTAATATATCTCATTGTTTTGATGATAACATTAATAAAATTTTGTATAAAAGAAATATATACTCTAATTCTGTTCAAGTGTTTATTTGTTTCAGATATCAAAATTAATATTATTCTGGAAGCAAGAACGCCTCTGAACACCACAGAACGATAAAGCTCTGAGCGTCAGAAGTAATACATCAGAAGACTCTGATCTGGTACAGTGACTCTGAGCAAAGCTACATATATAAAGTTGCAGAAGACTCTGAGCGTAAAGGCATATGTAAAGAATCAGAAGACTCTGAAAGTACTCAACGCTGCAAGTACAGAGGCTCTGATAAGCAAGTCTGCTCTGATAAAGATATTCACGCTAAAGCACTTTGCTGCAACATTCTGATAGAGTAACTCTGATCTAAAGAACTAGGAACATCATCAGAAGATCTGATGCAAGACGTTCCAAAGTTGTTGAAGAAGATGTTGTTCAAATAAAGATCCGTTGGCATATTCCTTGTCCTTATCCAAACGGCTCTTTCCTCATTTGTGCTTGACACAGGAATTCAGACAAAAAGGATTTGTCTGAACATTTCCCTTCTGAGAAAGGAAAAGTCAATAGAAGACAAAAAGCAACAGAATGCTCAGCATTGCACAGTCTTTGAGAAATGGGCTTCAAAGTACTATAAAAGAAAGTCTCAGCATCACTTCAACATTGACGAAATTATTGAAAAATTATCCAACAAGCAAATCATACAAACATTCTTAAAAGATGAATAGTTTTATTTCGTTCTTTAACTTGTGTAAAAATCACTTTTGTGATATAGCTTTTTAGAAGCAACTCTTAAACACATTGTTAGTTTATTTTTTGTATAGGATTCCTTAAGAGACCAAGTGTGGTCAGATTTCTTGAGAAGACTAAGACAGTTATCTTAGTGGTTAACACTGTAATCAAGTTTGATTTAGTGGATTATGTCCTTGTTGAGAAAGGCAAATCACCTGGGTAGGGTGGACTGAAGTAGTTTGAGTTCAAATGAACCGGGATAAAAATACCTTGTTATTTTTCTTTCATCCTAATTGTTTTAAACCCTTATTCAACCCCCCCCCCCCTTTCTAAGTGTTTTTCCTACCTTCAGATATCTCCAGAGATAACCAAATCCGATCACAACCATACTCCGCTGGGGAAAAGAGAAGCTTAGCCGAGCAACTCTGACAAGGAGAAAGGAGAAACTTAACCAAGTAACTCTGCTTGGGGAAAAAAATAATAAGATGAACTCGTCAATCAAAACTGTGCCATGGTCTGAAAAGTAACATTTCAAGTTGTCGGAATCTGGATATTCTACGAGCTACATGAGGCAACATTTTGCTGGAGTCTGGATACTCAACATAAAATCCGGAGCCTGGATGCTCAATGTAAAATCCAGAGCCTGGATGCTCAACGTAAAAGCCGGAGCATGGATGCTCAACGTAGAAGTCGGAGCCTGGATGCTCAATGTAGAAGCCGGAGCCTGGATGCTCAACGTAGAAGCCGGAGCCTGGATGCTCAATGAAACTGGAATCACAGAAAATTTGCCGGAGTCTGGATACTCAACGCACAAGAGAAATTACCAAACATTGGAAATCGGCCGGAGTATGGATACTCAACGTAATAAATTAGAGCCTGAATGCTCAACGAAAATTGACCGGAGCCTGGATGCTCAACGGACAAGGGAAATCATCACCATATGAAACTTACCGGAGTCTGGATACTCAACGGACAAAAGAATATACAATTTGCAAATTCATCGGAGTCTGGATACTCAACGGAGAAGCCGGAGCCTGGATGCTCGACGTAGGTGACCGGAGCCTGGATACTCAACGGACAAAGGAGTTATTACAACATGGGAACTGACCAGAGTCTGGATACTCGACGGACAAGAGAATATACCAATTGCAAATTCACCGGAGTCTGGATACTCAACGGAACTGACCGGAGTCTGGATACTCCATGGATGAAACAATATACCACAAATTAAAAATTCACCAGAATCTGGATATTCAACAGAGAAGGAGTACAACTATAAAACTTACCATGGTCTAGATACCTAACTGACTTTACCGGAGTCTGGATACTCGGCGGAAAAACAAATACGTCATGAATTGAAAATTCACCGGCGTCTGGATACTCAACAGAGAAGCCGGAGCCTGAACGCTCAACGAAAATTGACCGGAGCTTGGATGCTCAACGGACAAAGAAACACTCATTAGAGTCTGAACACCACACTGTCTTCACCGGAGTCGGGATACTCGATGGAAAAAGCACGATAATATCAATCACCGTGGTCTGGATACCACAACTATCTTTACCGGAGTCTGGATACTCAACGGAAAAAAGAAAGTTCCATCAATTGGGAATGGACCGGAGTCTGGATACTCGACGGTCTAAGGAATTCATCATAAATACTCATCAAGGTCTGGATACCAAATGAGTTCAAAACAACATGACCCACTGAAATCCGAAGACACTACTGGGGAATGATATAAGCCGGGGTCTAAATACCGCGCGGGCTACCAGAACTTTCCATGGTCTGGATACCAAGGGCAAGAAGATCAAACCTCCGGAGATGCACCTGAAACAAAGAGATCACAACCTGGCTTATGTTTCATATGCACATGTTTGAATACGACGTAATGCTCCATACGAAATGGAAATGCTACACGTTTGGATAGATGTTATGCACGCATGCAGATGCAACGGAACTGAATCAGCAAAATAAGTGCTAGAGATATGGAAACCGCCCTGCTGGGGAACGAGCACAAACTCATGCCAATAACAATTGGACTTATGCCGAGGAAACGGGCCCTTGCTGGCTTCCTGCAAAGAAAATGTTGGGGCAACGAAATTCCTCCCAGCCTGCTGGGGATTACACAGCTGGGGATGAATCTACCTTGGCTGTAGATTACTCAGTGGGGAGAAAATCCAATCACGACTCACTGGGGAGCACGTACGAACATGCACTTCACGGGGATTAGATGTGCACCAATGGCTGAGGGGAAAACGCATGCACTACCTGCTCGCTTAAACTGCATACAACCTCTTCCTGCATAACCCAATCTATCTCACAAGTATGGACCTATCCACTGATAAGGTTCGACATCCTATGTGTTCATCAGCGTCACAGACTTTCAAGAAATGATGATACGTTCACCATTTCTGGTTTAGCATCATAATCTCTTGAAGAGGTCTCACTTACCTGACTCATAAATGATCGGTCCCTAGAGTCGACAACCCTCAGATCCAAAATCCCTTTGAGCCTAAAGGGCCAGAAAGAAAATCATCAAAGAGAATCTCATACGAGCGCAAATTTCATGGTGAACTAGTACGAGCAAAGCAAGCACATCCACCACTACTCTCCACTACTAAAGCTATGTCTATACTCAAGCCTGGGTTTGGCTTATCTCTCAATGGAACATCCCCTCCCCACAGCACAGCAATAATGATATATGATGCTGAAAATAAATGCGGGAAAGTAAAAATAAAGCACATATATACAACATCCCAACAAGAAACAAACAAGAGCTAGGATTGACTCGCATAGGGAGCCAGAGTCCCCAGCAGAGTCGCCAGCTGTCGCAACTGCGAAAAACGCCCGGCGGAAAACAAAAGAGTCGCCACCTTTTGTTATTTATCCCAAAGAGAAGGAAAGGAAACGATCAAAAAAACCTAACAAAAAAGGGAAAAGACGAGGTCATCGCAACCAAGTCCTGGATTCGGGAGTCAGTTACGCAAGGGGAAGGTATTAGCACCCCTCACGTCCGTCGTACTCGACGGGATCCATGCTTTGTTGTCTATCTAAAAGGGTGATCATCGATCTAGCTAAAGGTATAACGGACAAAAGAAAAATAAAGGAGACTCGGCAGAGCATCGCCGCTCTGTGCCTACGTATTCCCTCGTGCAATGGGAAAGTTAGAGTCAACGTAGTTCAACTAACTACACGTGAAGGGGGAAAGGTTGCTCGCCAAGACATCGCGTCTTGTGCCTATGTACTTTCATCTGGTATGAAAGATCAGAGCAAACGTAGTTCAGGCTAAAAAGACCATAGGTTGGTTCAAAAGTTTTTTAGGCCCGAGTAAGGTTAACAAGTAGTTCTAGCAGTTGGTGTATGCAGCTCGACCATTGGAGACTTAGGCGTTACCGTTTATGACAGAACTAAGAGTTAACAATACTCTTTTATCTAAAAAGATTTTTCTCGATGAAAATTCCAAAGGATGAAAACGATTTGAAGTGTTTTTGTGTTTTTTAGAGAAGAAGTGTTTTGAATTTGATTTGCAACTCATGTCGCACTAAAGACTATGACCTAGGAGCAAATGCGTCGCATATCACCCAAAGGGTATATACTAAACACTCTAGGCAATTGAGAGGAAGCCACTTAATCACCATTCCCCAAGTAGCTTAAGGCTCGTAGTATCGCTACTGCGAAAATCGGCGCTGGCTGACAGAAGAGTCGCCACCGTGCGTTATTTATCCCACGGGAGGGAAAGGAAACGCTCAGAGTAAACCTCGCACAACATGGGAAAGGTATGGTCGTCGCAACCAAAACCTGGATTCGGGAGTCGGTTACGCAAGGGGAAGGTATTAGCACCCCTCACGTCCGTCGTACTCGACGGGATCCACGCTTGTTTTCGGGTATGGATTGTTATTCTATCTAAACTATAGGTCAAGGGTTAAAAAGAAAATAAAGTGAAAATAAAAATGACTCGGCAAAGTATCGCACTTTATGCCTACGTATTCCCGTCTGGAACGAGAAATTAGAGTCAACGTAGTTCGCCTACCTACGGGAAAGGAGGGGAAGGTTGCTCGCTAGGATATCGCATCTTATGCCTGCGTACTTCCACACAGCATGGAAGATCAGAGCAAACGTAGTTCGGGCCACGTACGACACAAGTCTGTCTTGGTTGATTTTATTCCTTCTGAAAAAGGTTTTTCTGATTAACAGTCCCGACGGACAAAAATGACGGCTTGATGAGTTCACGTTCTTTTACGAAAGAAGTGTCTTTTATTGTGTTTGAAATTTTATTGTATTTTTCTGTTTGTTTTGAGGAAGAAGAGACAAAACTCTAACCTACGGTTGAAAAGGGAATCAAACTAACCTAGTGTTATCATGCATGGGTTAAGACCTAGTGTCTATCATGCTCCTCTCTTGCGCAGAGAGAAACAGAGATCCTAAGGGAATAGACGGAAATAGAAACAATATCAAATATATACAGTAAAGCAGTAAAATGCATGGATGCAGCAATACAAGCGAAGCAAGGAAGTCCCACTCAACCTCGAACAATAGGCAAAAGTGAACAGGCTTCACTTTCAACCCAACAGGGTAAACAGCAAACAATACAGTCAGGAAAACCAATCAATACATCCAGAATGAAATACAGCAAAAATAAACAGCCACAGCAGCTCTGCATCAACACCTATCTTCAAGTAATCTCCAAACAGCTACAAGCTTCAACAAGCATCAATCTCCATCTACACAGTCTTCAGCAAGATCTTGATCACCAGTCCTCAGTCTACAATGACTTTTCTTCAAGTCTCAGGCTCCAGGATGAACATCAGTCAACCAGATGAAGTGAATGAATGTTAGACAGTTAATTACCTACCAAGGGTGGTTCATCAACTATTAACATTAAACAGAAAGTTTCTCTCAAAAGTTCTATCTTTCAAATACATTCACTGATCCTTCCAAAGGAAGGAGGTGGATATTTGAAAGAGACTTTGAATCATAGAGAAAGGATGGATGCAGACAAGGCATTCCATGTTTGAGAAACAAGCTTTCTAATCTAGGGCTCTGCCTAGCTCCTAAACCCTAATCTCCTCAACAGCTGCTAGCAGGAATCCCCTCTCCAATCTCTGGAAGTTGGTCTTTAGGCTCTGGATCTCCAATGGTCTTCATCTCCTCAAGTCTTCAGCTTCCCCAATCCCAGACAATCCCAATACCCACACAGACAAATCAATAATCCCCAGAGGGCACACCACACCAATCAATCAAATATAGCAGTAATATATCAATAGCAGTAGGGGAATCCTAGTGATTTCTAAGGGGAACTATCCTATACCCATAACCCCTATAGTCCATACCCCAAAAATCAAATGAAAATTTCCTAAAAGAATTAAACTATCTCACCTAAGTTGATTTAAAACCCTAATTTTGTTCATGTTATTCAAGCCTAAACCAATCATCTAAATTTAATCTCTAAAAATATGAACTAAATTGCATATACAAGCTAACAATGTCTATTAATCAACCTAAAAAGAATGAGTGAAAAATATTAAAGCCACTAATAGAACAAAAATTATCAAAATCATGTATGAAATGAAACACTTAAAATATGCATTTATTTGGAAAATATGGGAAAAATATCAAACAAAAATAAAATGCAATTTTTATTTTTTTTATAATTTTCTAGACTCTTTAGAGAAAATTATGCAAAAAGAATCATCAAAAAATAATGATTTTTCAATTTTATGTGATTTTTATAAAATGCATGAAAAAAAATTGAAAAGAAATTAAAAAGAAACATAAAGAAATAAATGGGAGGGGGTGAGAATAGTAAGAAAACACAAAGGATACACGTTGGGCCCAGCAAGTTGGGGGGTGCAAATATGAATACGAGCCCAATACCGCGTTAATGAAACGCTGCGTTTCACGTGGCTTTGTAATTCCCTCCAAAATGCAGATTGAATGCCAGCCCTTGATCTTGAAGTCAATTCAACGTTTTCTTTCCCATCCAACGGCCATTGTGTTTCTTCCCCAAATGAAACCCTAGGTTCAGGTTTTGTCCATGCCATGCAACCAACTTCTAATGATTCGTTCTCCTTCCCCAAGCCATGAAACAACACGATCCAAAAACCAAAATTGATCCCCTTCTTCCCCTCTATCCATCCATGGCCATAGTTCATCTTGAAACAACCTCTAGCCTTCAAACAGAGAGCACTAACACACGGGTACCACCATGAATACGTGCCATGCAACTTCATTAAACCTTGAAATTCTTGATGTTAACTTGTTCTACATGCCACCCTGAGTACACTAAGCTATAATACACGCTTTAAAACTCCATAACCAAAGCTTCCTTGATCTTGCAAGAATTGATACCATCTTTCGAAACTTCATGAAATGATCTTAAACTACTCATGGATGATCCCTAGATTGTCTCTATTGCAAATAACTTAAGATCTAATCCTAACAATGGCTAATCATGGTGATTCGAATCAAATTGCATCCTTACCTAATGGATATGGTGATGATGGTTATCCCTCGTTTCAACCCTTGCCACTTGTGCTAATTGATCCTTGGATGATGGTGATGATTCCTGTGAAGAGAATTGGTGCTTAAATCCCTTGACAATGGCAATTCACACCTTCATGCAAGTTGGAGTGATGAATGGGAACCAACAATCCAGCCACGAATCCTTGAGCCTTCTTCTTGCTTTTTACTCCATAACAATGGAGGATGATGATGATGATAACAGAAATTGAGATGGTTGATGAAGCTTCAATGGAGTTTGAAGAGAAAATGCAAATTGGAGTGAAGGATTCAAAGTAGTGTTTACAAGTTCAAAGAATCACCAACCCATGCACAAATAGCTTCATTTCCTTATATAGGATAGGATTAACAGAATGAGAAGTTTCTAGATTGGTCCTAGAGGGATCTAGAAGCTTATGGAACTTTCATGAATTTATCATTTGATGGCATTTTGAATCATATCATATCAAGCTTGCACCTTGGGTAAACTTGAGTGAAAATCTCCTCTCATGAGATATTAGGAGTGTATGTATGAAAAACCAAGCTTTCCTTGCCTTGTGTTAAGCTTTACCATGTTGCCTTATGATGTAAGAAACAAATTTACAAAGGAAGTCCAATTTTTAAACCTAAACTCAAAAATGTGGCTGAACCAATGTCTTTAAAATGATGTTGGGAATCAATTTGGTATATTGGATGACCCATATTGGCTTTGTAGATCTCTCAAACCATTTTCCAACTTGAACTTTTTCAAGTTATATGCCTTTTTTAAGTCATTTTTCACCACTTTTAAAATTCCATGCTCCAAGCTTTTCCAAACTTTCACTCCTTCTTTTCTAGCCTTAAAATCCCATTTTGAACAACTTTGATGTTGTGAAGTTTTTCATTTGAAGCTTCCTTGTATGAGTTTTAGGCATATGCTATGAATGACCTGTAATCACCAAATGACCAAAATACCCTTTGCTTTCCAAGACCATAAGTAGAGTTACACAAATCATATGAAGGCATACTATACCATTATAGAAAGCTAAAACAATGAGGAACAACTCTTATGTTGACCAGAAATTCATTTGAAATCTCCTTGAGGGGTAAAAATAGCTTGGAGGTCAAGTCACTTTTACAGACAAAATTTCAGATACCTCAGATGACCTGTAACTCGCAAGGACCATAACTTGAGTTCTATAAATCTCCTTGATGTCTTCCACCACTCAAATTAAATATCTTGAGATCCTCTACAAGTTTCATGTTGGCCAAGGATCCATTTGAAGCTTTCATTTTGACTTATCTTGCTTGGAAATTTGACCTAAACTAGGGGATTTTACACAGAAACCCTAATTTAGAACCTCCTCTTCTCCTTGATTTCTCTTGATTTCTTCTTAGCATAACAACATATCCTTATTCTTCATGTCAAATGATGAACCCCACATCTCTCCAATAGCCCTTAATGCCTTTCAATCAGTCAATTGACCTAGAGTTGACCCAGGGTTGACCCAGATGAAACCCTAGTTGACTGTCTTCAACTGTAATTCTTGTGACTTCACCAATGACTTGTATCCTTCTCCAAATGGCTTTCTAAGTCCTCCAAGATGTCTAGATACTTCTCATGCTCTCAATTCACAACCCATACCTTCTTTGATGATCCCCAGATACTCTTAGATAAGAGATAGACTCAATGCTTGATCCATTGACTTCTCTGCTTTCAAATTCTTTTCTGATGACTTGAATGAGATTGAATTAGGATAGTAACCTCTTGATAGGCCTCTAGAGATGAGAATAATGATTGGTTACCTGTTGGATGACTTGCTATGCTTATGCTATGCAGATGATTAGTCTATGTACATGACTCTATATGCAAATGCTAATGATATTGAAACATAAACCAAGTGAATAAGGTTGAGCAAATTTTAGGGTGCAACACGTAGCATACAACATTTGTTATTCTTTATTATGTGTTTTATGAGTATTTGAAGATGAGAAGAGAAAAGGCACTAAAGGGAAACTAAATCGAGCCTAAAAGTTGTCATGCAAAGTGGACTTAGAGTTGGGATACAAAAAGGGACTACCTATTGTTAGCATTCTTGGATTGAACACCTAATGTCTCTCCTACTCCCATCCTAAACGGATGGACTAGGAACCCTATGGGGATCATGGCAAAAAGCACAAGAAAGCACCAAGTAAGTTCAATCACAAGTAAAATGCAAACATGGAAATGCACAGTTAGAATGGTGGGAGGGAGGAAAAATGTGTGGGGCAGCAGCCGCCACAAGCTCGTCTCGATCTCATCAGCGATGCAAGAATGATGCAAACACGGAAAGGAAAGCAATAGGTGGAAACAAACAAACATGCAAAGACTCATCACTTTGGACCACATCCATAAGTATGCATCCAAGTGGAAAATGAACACAAATATCAACCAAATCATGATCAACCAAACACAAACAGTGGCAAACACCACAAACATTTCACTCCTAATGCATCATATCAATTTATGGAGATTTGAAGTGAAACGGTATGCAAACAAACAAACAAAGTAGCAAAACAGGCCTGCCAGCACAGTGTTAATCGGTTAACACACTGTTAACGTTTGAAAATTTTGAAAATCTGGACTGGTTAATCGGTTAACCATATGCGTTAACCGATTAACACTGTAAAAACTTTGAAAAAACTTGAAAATTTGAAATGGTTAATCGGTTAACCATATGCATTAATCGATTAACACTGTGCTGACAGCAGAAAACAACAAAGCAGAATCACTTTTCAACAGCTTATCACTTCTCCAAACAGGACAATGATCACATTATCACTTAATCACGAAATTTAACCAGCAAATCATGATTCCAACAACATGTATACAGATCCAAACAGCATCAACACAGATCATATGAATCAAAATGCAGCAAATCAATCAAAAATGAAAATCATCACGATGAACATGCAATTAAGCTAAAACAGAATTCGGATCAAGAATTTCCAACCTACGAAGCGGAGATTTGCTTCGGTTGATATTGATTTGCTGGAAACGAGTAAATCGAAGCAAGAAACCCAGAATATTTCAAGATCCAAGCTAATACTTGTAGTAGATATGGAGATCCTTCAAGATTAAGCCTAATTGCTTCAAATAATCACTTCTAGCTTCACTTCAAATTTTAGATCTGGATTTGCACGAAAATTGAGTGGAGAAACTAATCCAATGGAGATGATAGATGAAGGTTTAAGCTCAAGAATTAATGGATTCCAATGAAGAATCAATTAATTCAATGGAGAAAGAGCTTTGGTGAGGGTTTTGGAAATGATGAACTTGAGAGAGAATTAAGAGAATTGAGAGAGAATTCTGAATTTGAAAATGGGAATTATGAGAGTTTTCTTGCTTCGGTTTGGAGTAAATCACTTAAGTACTCTCTTGGCTTGGATCTAAAGCAAAGTTTGGAGAGTGGATTGGAAAATTTGGAATGGAATTAGGAGTGGGATTTTTGAGGGAATTGAATTAATTTGAAAACTAATCCAAATTTCAAAATGGTTCTAGATCCTTCCCAAGTGTAAAAATGAATTTTCAAATGACCAAAATTGGACCCCAAATGGCTCTGCATTGAAAAAATCACGTACAGAGGCAAAAATCACATTGGTTAGTCGGTTAACCATATAGGTTAATCGATTAACCCCTTTAAATTTTTGAATCTGGGCTAATTTTTCATTGGTTAATCAATTAACCATATAGGTTAACCGATTAACACCTTCAAAATTTTGAATTTGGCACCTTTTGGAGGGAAATCTGTCCATTTGCCCATTTCTTGTTGTTTCGAACCCTGTTAAGCTTCTGGAATGTGTTCTTGAACACTATAACCATGAGATTGTTCACGATAGCCTGAACACCACTTTCCTGGCTGAAAATAACCTGCAAACTAAATAAAATCGGTCGCCTGACCGTTAGGCAAAACAAAGGTTGCCATATATTCGCTGCTTTGATTGCTTGCACTGAAAGTGAATTCTAAGCCATAGGAAAACCTCGATCCCCTGCTAAATGAACAATGCTATGCAATGCAAATGCTAGAAGAAAAATGAAATGAAACAAAGGCCAAGTCAAGCAAAGGTTGAGCAAATTTTGGGGTGCAACAGCCCAAGTGTGCTATGCATGGATTTTGTTCAATCCTGATTGCTGAGTGTACCCCCTTTCCACTTTGTATTTTATTTTATTTCTTTTTATTCGCATTTCAAATTTAATTGTTTTAAAAATAGTTTTACTCATTCAAAAAATACCAAAAAATATTCTTATATTATTTTAATGTGTTTTGAGATTTTCCAACATTTTTATTTTAATTTCCATTTTATTTAATATTTTTAATTGAATTTAAGATTAAAGGTGTTTCTTGGTGCACACCTTGAATTGAAATGGATCATTGACCTTCATCCAAACATCCCCTAGGACCAAAAATTTTCTCCCACTTAGGTGATGGATTGAGGTATTTTTGAGGGTGATTTGAGGTGTTAATGACCATTTTTCAATTGTTTTCCATTGCCTTTTTGTGGACCCTCGACACACACTCGATAAGGTGGAACACCATGTCTTAATTAATCTAATTGATGGTGCTTTGAGTGAAATCTTGCCATGAAGTTTTGTATTCTATTTTAAACTTGTTTCTACTTGCTTTGAGTAATTTATTTGGCATTTATTGAATGTGTTTTCTATTTTTGATGGATTTTGCAAATTCAAGTTGATTTTATCATGTTTAATCATACTAGTCTTGACCTAAACTTTGGGATATAACCATGAGTGATCCCTTGAGCATCTCTTAAGCTTTATTATCTCTTGTTAACATGCTTGAGATGTTGTTTTGCTTGCTTAGGGTTCAAATGTGTGTGTAACTTGTATCACAAGTTTTCATTGAATCATGCTTTTCCACTTGTTTGAAGTGTGAAATAGTTTATTGAACTTTGGTTATTCAATGTGACTTGATCAATCTTGTGATTGCTTTCCATTTTGAATTTGAATTTGGATCATTTCATTTGTGATTCAGTTATTCCCTATTGGTTTAGACACTTGTTCATGATGATTTGATGATGTTGAGTACACTTTGAGTTTGTCATGAACAATTGTGTTTCTGTTGCATTGCTTGCTTGCTTTGTTTTGTTTGAGCTTGAAGTTATTGTTTGGTTGAGTTGATTAAGATGTGGTGGATGTCCCATACTCTTTCCTCCCTAATTTTCTTTGTGTGTGCTTCTTTGGATAGCACCTTTCATCCTTGATGATTGATGGTAATTGGTCGTAGGAGTTTACTTCTCCCATTTCATCTCATCCTTCTTGACTTGTTCAAGTTTTCTCTTGTGTTTAAGTCTTCTCTTGTATTTGAGTCTTGTTGCATTGTTTCATATTTGCATTTGTGTTTGCATTTCATCTTGCATAAACTTGTTTAAGTCCTTTATCTTTTTTCATCTGTGATTGAATTTCTATGTGTTTACTTGTGTTTCTTGCCATGATCCCTTAGGATTCCTAGTCCCTCTATTTAAGATGGGAATATAACATTAGGGTTTATCAGTTCCCCTTAGAGTCTTGTGTCTTCTCTTCTCATCCCATAACTTTCTTAAGACACTTAATTAAGGTTAACGATTGTTGTATGCTACGAGCCTTAAGTACATAAGGAATGATGGGTAGGGGGCCTCCTCTCACACTGTGTAGAGTGTTTACCGTATGCCCTTTGGGCGATATGCAACGCATTCGCTCTTATGTCATAGTCTTTAGTGCAACATGAGTTACAAAATAACTCAATTCACTTCTCTTAAAAAACACAAACAAAAAATTCAAACCTTTTCATCCTTCAGGATTGTTTCAAACCTAATTTTCAGGAAAGAGAATGTTAAGTTTCTGTTCTACCACAAACAGGCATCGTCCCTAACTGCTAGAGTGGATATTTAACATTGTTCATAAAACACTTGAACCAACCAGTGGTCTTAATTGCCCGAACTACGTTTGCTCTGATTTCTCATACTAGATGAGGATATGTAGGCACAAGACGGCGATGTCTTGGCGAGCAACCATCCCCCCATCACCCGTAATTTCCCGAACTACGTTGACTCTAACTTTTCCATTGCACAAGGGAATACGTAGGCATAGGGCGGCGATGTCCTATCGAGTATGTTATTTCTCTTCACCCCCGTTTAGCAGTAGCATTAGATAGTTTGCACCCATAGATTAAACAACAAGCGTGGATCCTATTAAGTACAATGGACGTGAGGGGTGCTCATACCTTCCCCTTGCGTAACCGACTCCCGAACCTAAGATTTGGTTGCGATGACCTTGTCTTTCCCTTTCTCTTAGGTTTTCTTTGATCGTTTCCTTTCCCTCTCTTTGGGATAAATAACGTTTGGTGGTGACTCTTCTGTCTAGTTTGTCGTTCCTTTTTTCCGCAATTGCGACAAAGTGGTCAAAATGACAAGTTTGAGCAAGAACATGGTGACAGACAGAAATGCAACCTCTCAATGACCAATGACTGATTCAACACAACACATATAACATGTAAATGATGTTTACAAACATCTAACACCTATGCTTAAATAAAAACACAATGTTGCCTATGGAAATGAAACCCTAAATAAGCTAGCAAGCAAAAACAATGAGGCAGTCACAACCATACAAGTTCAAGAACAAGCCAAGGTTTTAACATGACCTATAACCGATATTAAACATGTCCAAACTCAATGTACATCAAAAATTTGCATGATTCTAAAAGTGGCTAGTATGAGTACTTACCTCTTGTAGCTTCCTTACGCAAATACACAAAGCAAGAATTCTAGTTGAGATGTGATGATTCAAATAGCCTCAAGATGCTCCAAATGCACTAATCAAGTGATCCAAACTCCCTCCAAGTAGCTGCTTTGACAGAATGGTGGTTCTTGCTAGAAATGACCAAGAACTTCCAAGGGAAGACTTCTGAAATGGTGTTACAAAAGTCTGGTAATGATCTGGATAGAAAAACCAACTTATATGTAAGGTTTTTGAAGGGTTAGAATAGCTGGAAATGAAGTGGACAGAGTTATGGCTTCAAAGATGCAGAAAGTCAAACTATTTTGGATTGACAGTTGACTTTTTGAATGAGGTATTTTCTGGTGAAGGTGAGAGTTTGAAAAACTTCAGTACTTCATGTGTGATTTGTTTGAAGTGTTGGTGGAGGTGTTTGATGATTGGAATGAGTTTTGGAAGAGTTTATGCAAAACAGATTTTTGTGCTACAAGAGGGCAAGTTCAATGCTTGCAAGAAGGTTGTGATATGAGGAATGAGATAGATTTTTCCTGATTTCTAGCACAATATGGTGTATTTTGGATGTGAGGAGAGTGTCCAATTTATAGGCAAGCTTGGAAAGCAAGTGGTATGGGTAGATTGGATCATTTTGCCAAGATTGCCCTTTTTGGAGGCAAAATTTGCAAATCCAACTTGGGATCTCTTTTTTGAGCATGAGCCTCCCTATATGTTTCATCATCACCAATAGCCTAAAAATAGTGGTCTTGAAGTGAAATAAAGAGTGCATCTGATGTAGTAGCTGAGTTATGACAAATTTTGCAAAAAGTTTCTCTCTCCTTGCCACTTGCATCCACTTGCATGAATTAACAATTCCATTAATCCAATTCTAGTCTTTTGCTCGTGGAAATGCATTGTAATCTGATTATTTAAGTCCCTAAGCATCAAATAATGAGTTAAGTAAGTGATTAGAAGAGGTTTGAATGGTTTATGCATCATAATGCAAGTGCTGAACTTGGTTTTGTGACATGAAAAATGTCCAACTTGCCCTCTTCGATTTTCCCTAACCACAAAGGTTAAGAAAATGCTCTTGTACTTTTTAAAAATCCCCAAATATAATCTAAAACATTCATTTTTTATAGAAGTTCAAATTCCAAAGGGATCTATGTCAAAAATCCTCTTGAAGTTTGTTGCAAAAGTTGACTTATAAGTCAAGAAACATGAAAATTTCTAAGTGTGGAAATCCTTCACAACTTAATGAGCTTATAACTCCAAATCTATGCATTTTTAGAATCAACCCCAAGAAACTTTTGAAGGGCTCCTCAAGATATTTCCAACAAGCTTTGAACCACTCCATTTTGATGTGTGGTTAGGAAGTTATGATCATTTCAAGTTGGCTTAAAATTAGGGTTTTTCATGAACCCTAGTTTCTTGATTTGCAAGTTATCCATCAATCCTTGATTAAATATCCACCAAACTCACTATTGAGGAATAAAATGATATTGGAAAACTTGTTTGCTTCAATTTGGGGTCAAAACCCTAAAAGTCAAAAAGTTGACTTTCTTGATAGACGAACCAAACAATAGAAATCTTCAGGATCGATCCTCAGTATTCTGGGTTCTTTGAGCATTTAAAACTTTTTGATGAGACTTTAATAAGTCATAGGAGTACCATGAACCATGATTCAAGCTTTGGAAACCCATTTAGACCAAAAGTCAAACTTCAGTTGACTTTTTCCACCAGAAACCCTACTTAGGGTTTTACACTGCACTGCTCATATTCTTTTGGTAACAACCTCAAATAGCACTTGTTATTGGCAAGATGTGAGCATCTTGATGATATGAAGACTTGATTTGTGGAAGATCAATCCAACACCTTGACTTATCAGTCCACAGGATTCTTAATTTTGACAGTGTGAAAACCTAATTCATCTGCATCTTGACAAAGATTAACTTGAAAATAGTTAGGGTTAGATACCACATGCTTGATGTACCTAGAATGATAATGGAATCTAGGGGTCAAATTTTGGGGTATGACAGGCTCAAAATTTGATTTTCACCCACCCCTTCTTCATGATGATTCTCTAGTCCTACAATTAATTCAACACACGCACTTAGATTTTAACGGTGCAAGAATGAAGATGATGATTCAAGATTTTCTTGAAATGGTAGTCACTTTATTTTTCTTTTGTCGTGATGTCAGTAACCCTTTTGATTTTTGATATGGTGTTCAGTGAATCTTATTATTTTTTCTTAAGGATTTGAGAACCTCTTTTACTTTTGTCTTTTTTTCTTTTGACCCCTGATTTTTTCTAGACTGGTTTTATTTTTCCAAGTCCATCGGGGTTGCCCTAATTTTTGCCTAAGTTGCCTTTTTAGGTATTCGACTTAACGATATTTTTTTTATTTTTTTCTTTTGAGTAAGGCATGTGACTGCCAAGTCATCGGTCATTGAAGTACAACCGCTATAGCTTTTGAATTTTGTATGGTTCCTTCAACACTTCAAGACGTGTACGAAGAACACAGAGTCAGATTAACTGAACACTACCCTGTCCCAGGTTAAACGTAAAGGTTTAGAAATACAAAGGAAACTCCTACTTATAGGCTCGATGTGGTTAACTAAGGACTAACTCCTTATCTCTCCGGTGTTTGGGGATCTGAAACAATGCATGTACATCATCAGCAGGATTTTATCTAGAAGCATACCAGCAACAATTATGGGTATTTCATTTTCATCATTCTCCCTCCAATCTTTGCTAAACAACAATTTGGTAAAGGAAGTGAAGTGGAAATTTTTTGCGATTTGTACAATAAGTGAGAAGAAAATGAGTGAATATGAACGAACTTGTTCAAAACATGCATGATCATTACATTAACAACACCATTAATAAACAAAAATGTCTAAAAGTAAATAGCACTAAACGAAAAAGAAACTACAAATGCATAGAAATTACATGATCTAAAAATTGCCAGCATTGGGGATCGGGCTCTTCTTTCTTGACTTGCTGTCGGGCTAGCTTTCTTTCTCACCGAGACCAGTATGATAGCCTTCTTCACACCTACTCTCAACAACTTCTTCCATGATAGGGAGTGACGGACCCGCCTGACCAGATGAAGGATTAATGTTGATTTAAAGACCTTGAGGCGTAAATGAGATCAACTTAGACTCAATCAGATCTTGGACCTTATTTTTGAGCTGTTTGTAATCCTCAATTGAATGCCCCATGGCGCCAGCATGGTAGCTATATCGTGCATTGGCGTCAAAGCCTGGTGCGTATTGAGGGATCACATGATCCAAGTCCTTCGACACTATTAGTTCACTACTTATCAAACGTGGTAGCACGTGACTGTATGGCATTGGTAATGGATCAAAGTGTCTTTTTGGTCTTTGATTATAGTAGCGTAAATGTTGTGGAGCATTCTGTTGTGTAATCCGTTGTTGATGAAGGGGACCTATATTGACAGGACGATATTGACCATGTGGAGAGAATGGAATCCCACAGAGAGACCCATAGGATTGCTAACTCTAAATAGTTTAGATGCCTGAGTATTGAGGATAAGGTACCAGAGATGGAGTTTATGGAGTATCCCAGATTACATTGATTTCATCCTTCTTCTTCCTGGGAACTAGCGACTGATTCACTTTCACTAGCTATGATATTAGAGGCATCTTGGATTTTTCCACTCTTGATCCTGTTATCGATGCATTCTCCAATTGATACAATGTCAACAAAATTCAATGTCTCGTCACCCATCATCTTTTCCAGGTATGGGCCTTGTAGAGAATCTATGAACAGGTCAACCAATTCTCTATCTAAGAGTGATGGTTGAACGCGAGAAACTACCTCTCTCTATCTCTGAGCATACCCTTTGAAGGATTCGTTCTCCTCTTGAGATAAGCCTTGAAACTTTCTGCGGCTGGGAGCCATACCCAGATTGTATTGATATTGCTTTATAAAGGCATTGGCTAGGTCCAACCACGACTGGATGTGGCTACTCTCTAGCTGCATGTACCAACTCAGTGATGCCCCACTCAAACTGTCTTGGAAAAAGTGAATCATAAGTTTGTCGTTGTGAGCATAAGAGGTTATCTTTCTGTGAAACATCACCAAATGTTGCTTTGGACAGCTATCTCCTTTGTACTTCTCAAAATTCGGCATCTTGAATTTTGGAGGTATTACAAGTCCGGGTACCAAACACATGTTCAAAGCATTCAGATCAAAAGCATCACTCCCCTTCATGGTTTAAACTTCTCTTCCAACACATGACACCTTTCCATAATCTCAACATCTTGAGGTCGTTCATTATTCTCCACCAGGCTTGTCCCTTGAGAATTCGACACAGTGAGTGCAAAGCTATAGTACTCAACAACATCATGAGACGAGGCATGTTCATCTCGAATAGTGTGACATTCTTGTATAACCTGGTTCCCACCAGGAATCCGCACAGGCTGAGATTGGGCAAGATTGTTCACTTGAGGCAAAATGACGTTTTCAGTGACTGTAGGCCTTTGAAGGTTATCTTCTCTCCTTGCCAAGGCTATCATAGCTTCCACAAGTTGGTCCAACTGGTTCTTCATCAAGCAAACATCTCTCTTGACGTGAAATGGTTCTGCTCTTCTGAGTTCATGATTCTTCCAAAAGTTGCTTCAAGTCCGATACGGGTATCAAGAAATCAACTGCGGATTATGGACAAAGGATGATTTTTTGGTTTTTGGTTTTGGAAAATGATATGCAATGTAAATGCAATGGTATGCAAATGAATGCAATGCAATGCTCAGGATCACAGGTTCATCATGTTCTCAAGTCAATCAGGACAACGGGTAAATAATTGGTATCTTTGATTAGCGGAACCCCCATGTGTAGGCTCTAAATGGGTAGGTGCCTAGAATCATGGATCTTTCTAAAGATATTATTGCCACAACAAAGGCTCATCTGACCATAACACCCTAGAAATGATCACTTATAGGTGAGGTTTTCGCGTTGTCCCACGAGAAAGGATCCTCGTGAGTCTCCACTGCATAACCATCAAGTCCAAGGTTTTTAAAAGGTATCTCAGAGTCATAGATCGAGGTTGAAAATATCATTGTCAAAATAACGATACGTTCAAGGATCTCATCTGATTGGGGCATTCGTGTCAACCCAACAAGGAGTGACCCTCATGAGTTAACACTACCAGCCACCATGGAAAATGGTTAAAAGGTCCTTAGAGTTATAGATTCAAGCCTGGAAACATTATTGCCATGGCAAAGGCTCACCGCGACAATAACATTCCTAAGGGAATCAACTATAAGCGGGGCTTTCGTATCCTCCCAACGAGAAAGGTTCCTTTAGGGATTCCACTACACAACCACCATCCTAATCTTATGTTTTTCTCAAACTCGGGTATAGAGCCATCTCACAAAGCACCAATAATCAGAAAACTCTAATAGTGTCAAAAGAAACAATAATAGGGTATAATAAAAAATAAACAAGCACGTAGATAGAAAATAATCAAACAAGCAAGCAATAGGAGAAGATAAACAAACAAACAGATCTAACTCTCATGACTCGAGTCAAGTTAGGCTTGACTCTCTTTAGCATAGGGCTATGCAGTGTCCCCAGCAGAGTCACCATTTGTCGTAACTAAAAAAATACGATCCTCGCGATGGACGCGGAAAAAAATTCGAATAAATTCACCATCGAACTTTATTCACTCCAAGAAAGGAATAGGAAAATATCGATAAAACCTTTAAAGAGATAAGAACATGCTCGTCGAAACCAAATTCTAGGTTCGAGAGTCGAATACGCAAGAGGGAAGGTATTAGCACCCTCTACATCCGTTGTACTCAACGGGAACCTCTTGATTCGACTCTTGAGAGAAGTTAGCTAGGTTTGTTTGTTATCTTCTAATGGGAAAATGGTTGGTTTCTTATTAGGATGCTCGCCAAGGATTGGGGCCCGTGTACCTACCTACTCCCTCGTGCAATGGGAAGGTCAGAGCATCGTAGTTCGTGGGACTACAGGAAAAGGTTTGAGGTAATAAGATAAAAGTTTACCTCTCTAGGATCTTGCAACCTATTGCAGTGAGAATCAGATATCAAGCTATTAATTAACTTGAATCACAAATCTTTAAATATTCACCACTGAGCTTTGATTTATCCAAAGGAAAGTGTAAAGATCGAAGAAAACCCTAATTGCACTGTAAAAACAATGCATGAGATCTAAGGTTCGGGGGTTGGTTATACCTAGGGAAGATGTTAACATCCTAAGAATTTGTAGTACTCTACAGGAACCTCTTGTTTAATATGTGTTATTAATTATCTGTTATATGATATATGTTAAAGGGTTAAAAGGAGACCTAAGGTGTTAGTCGTAAGTATGCTTGCCAAGACATCGCATCTCATGCCTACGTATCCTGACGGGAATGGAATCAGAGCATTCATAGTTCCCATCAACGAGGGTGAGGAACTCTTGACTATGGTCAAGGTTCCAGGGGGAAGTAAGTGTTCATAGTGAGACACTTACATGGAGTGCGGCGACTCCGAATCTAAGTTTAAGTTGAAAGGGAAAGATATGTAAGTGTTCATGGCAAGAACTTACGTGGAGTGTGGCGACTCCTGATCCTAAGGCTAGGGTGAGGGGAAGGAAAGTGAATAAGTGTCCATGGCAGGAACTTATAAGGAGCACGGTGACTCCAATCCTAAGGCTAGGATGAGGGTATAAAAGAGAATGTCCATGGCAGGACAATTCGTGGAGTGTGGCGACTACGATCCTAAGGCTAGGATAAGGGAGGAGATCCTTTCCTTTGGAATATGGGAACCGCTCTTATAATTTAGAAAATATTAGAAATTATGGTTTAAGTGATTTTGCATTTGAGAGCAGGTTTTTGTTTAAACAGAGAGGAAAACCAATCTAGTTATAAAGGAAAACCAATCTAGTTATAAAAGTCTGAGGTCAAATGTTAACAGTTGATCAACATCCATACATTAAATATGAGTTTAGCTAATCAATTAAAAAAATACACTTCAATAAATAATATCCAAATCACAAAACAAAACAAAATTAATACCTAACAATTAAAATACTAAATTAAAAACAATTTAAAAAAAATGCAAAAAAGTTAAATTAAAAACTTGAAAACTTAAAAAATGAAAAAAGAAAGTAATTCCTTTTTTTAAAAAAAAAAACCCATGGGCTAAGCCCATCTATTTCAAAAACAAAAAACAAGAAAAGTTTAAAAAAAAAAAACAAAGTTGGGCTGGTCATCACCCCTACCAAACAATAAATCAACATTGCCTTGTTCCAAAAGGGGATGTGAGAACAAACACACCAGCAAACCTAAAACCCTCTCTTTCTCTCTCGGTGAACCCCTTCTCTCTCTCTCACAACTAACATGCTCAAAATTTGTCCTGTTTAAAACTTATCCATGCTAAAATTCCACCATCATACTAACGAAAATCCTACAACCATTATGCCATCAAAAAAAGGAAACAACCAAGAAAAAAAAAGAGAATACCAAAAAATGAGCTATATCGCGGCGGAAGAAGACGTCTGTGGTGGTATTGTTGGTGCGGAGACTCCGACAGATGGTTAGAGGGATCCGCGGTGGTTTAAGGTTGATTTTGGCGTAATGGTGTGAGCAACTTCGAAAGGTTCGTTGCGCTTTCTCTCTCTTTCTCGTCTTTGTTTCATCTGATTTCTCTATTGACATCGTATACGCGCCATGTTGTTGTTGCTGTCTATTTCGTTTTCGCGTGGGATTCTACTGATAATTGCTTCTCTGTTGGTATATCTGCTGTGTGGTGGTTCGATATTTTGCTATGCTGCCGAGTGTTGATATCGCCGTGTATGTTAGTGATTTCGAGATGTTTTTCACTTTCTGCCTCTCCTTTCTCCTTGTGTGTGTAGATTCTGTTTTATAGTCCATGTGAATTAAATTTTCTTAATGCAGACTTTGAATGCTCGATATTGTTGTTGAGCTGTTTTTGGAAAGAACTTGGAACCTACTTTCTTGTCTTGAAAACCTAATTTCCTGTGATGAATATCTACCATTTTAATCAAAACATGTCCAAACCTGTTTTTATTATCCAAGTATGAATGCTGTTGATATTGAATATGTGATTTTCCTGATTAACTCTGCCTGAGATATGTTTATAATTTGTTTGATTTACTTTAGGAACTTGTTGGGATTTTTCATGATGATGCTGAAGATTTTTTCCGTTTCTGTTTTGTTCATACACTTGTAGGTGTACATTGTGTCCAATGAGTATTAGTCCAGGAAATGATATGCCTCCAAATCTGCCATTGTATGGCCCGCGTCTTGCTACTTCCAATTGATCAATCAACTCCATGGCTTTTAACCTTCAGTTCTCAGCTAACTTTACCAAATGGTAACGCCACCCACAATACATCCCAACTTAATAAGCCATCTAATAACTTCCTAGTGACTGAAGAACTTATGTGCATAATATGGGAATGACGCTCAATATTCATGAGTTCTTCAACTTTGACAGAACCAGGTTTGGAAGCCTTTCCAACATCATTTATCCTTAAATCACCTAGCATTATGTGATATGCATATTGCTTTTCATCATTCATTATTTCTTTCTCTAACATGACATCTTCTTTTGGTTTTTTCCCTCTTCTAACAGTCCCGACAAGAGGCCAATTGGTGATTTTGTTTCTACTCCAGAACAATATACCTTTTGAATCATGCACATTGATGTGGAGATAAAACTTGGTCGATCAAAAATGGTATGCAACATCTTGAACTGTGAATATTAGCAATTTTCTTCAATTGTTTGCAACTTACCTAATTGTTCCCATTATGTTATATTATTGTTGCAGGTTGTGGAAAACTCATAGCTTAAGATTGCTTTGGGATTTGGACAACTTTTTAGAACTAGGATTTGCACTATAAAATTTGGAATGTAAAATGGATTTTTGTAAGGTTGTAAGGATTTGATATTTTGGATGTAAGAAAATGTTGTAACTTGGATTTTTCTGTGTGTTTGAATCCATGAATGATAACTTGAATTTTGAACATAGGTTTGGACCTTTGTTCATAGTTTTGAATATGGAATTGAAACATGAGTTTGATTATGGAAGTGAAAATTGAATTTGATTATTGAAACTCGAACTTTAGGATTTAATTTGGATTTTGATTCAAAGGTTTGAATTGGTTAGGATTTGGATAAGGAGGTGAATTAGAAGATAGGTCAATGTGGACTTGAAAAGTGGTTTTGGTTTTGATCATGGAGATTTGGCCATAAGAAATTGATGAAAAATAAAATTAGGCCATAAGAAATTGATGAAAAATAAAATTAGGCCACGACGTTGGTCATAAAAGTAAACCTCCTGAGCTTGCATTTCACGTTGACAACTTCTTTTCTTTGAAATTTCGCCCTGAACACTTGAACCACTTGAATCTATAAATGCGAACTAATTCTAACCTTTTGAACTTAATCGAAGAAAAAATGTCATTCTTGTTCTTGTATTGATCTTAAACAAAAACTTTAATCATGATCTTGGATCTCTCGAGTGAACTTTAAACTTTGAATCTTTTGTGAAAAATGTTGATCTTCTACTTAGTAAAAAAACCCTTTCGAATCAAAATCTCTTAATAGATCATGGCATAATCCCACTTGAATGCTGATACAAAACTTCTTTGTAGTTGCCACTTGATTATGAAGCTTAAATTTGGATTTGAGGTTAAAACTATAATGAATTCCCTTGAATTTTGCAAAGAAAATGAATCTTGAACTTCAATTTGAAAATTACTTGCCTAAGCTTGATTCCAAGTTGTTTCATCCAAGTTTGCCGTTCCAAATCGCATGGTTCACAAGCTACCAAAACCCCAAATCTTCCACTTGACAGCTAAGAATCCATTTTTTGAATAAGACCAAACCATGTCAAGAGAAATCCTTTAAAAATGAGGATACCACTTATAATGCAAATCACCACAAAATTCTAAACAATTCTCAAATGACCATTGAAACCAAAGAGCGAAAACCTTAGTTCTCCATAGGGGAAACTTTTCGAGAAATCTTAGAGAAAATTGAAATTTATATTGGCTAGAGGACTAAGAATGAGGGCATATCCTTCTATTATCTCTGTAGGGCTTTATCATAACTTGTAAAGGATTATGAGCACACGCAAAGCCTGTGACCTTTGAACCTCCTTTAACAGCAACCCTATCTTCACAAAACATTCACTCATAAATATTTGATCTTATCTTTTGTACATCAGAGGCTTCTGAATAGAGATGATTAAAGCATGAGTAGAAGAGTTGAACACTGGGTCTTCAGAGTCTTGAGTCCTCAGAACTTGTTCACCCAAACCTTGTCTTCAGAATCTTAAGCACTCAGTCTTTAGAACCCTTAGTCTTTAGTAACTTAAGTCTTCAGGGTCTTCCGAACGTTGTTCAGCAGAACTTTGTCTTCAGAGTCTTCAACACTTAATCTTTAGAAACTCAAGTCTTTATAGTCTTCAAAACTTTATTCAGTAGAACTTTGTCTTTAGAGTCTTCAGCACTTAGTCTTTAGAAGATAATGACTTCAGAAGCTAGACAACCTTCAGAAGTAAGACATTAGAGTCACGCTCAAAACCAGGATCTAAGAGAGCATTGCAGCAACAACATATTGTCTTTTTAGAATCTTTCTGAACGTGAGCATATCAGAAGCAGACTTGCTTTTATGGTGCATAAGCGAATTTGGTCAGATTAGAGTGGCGTTGCACGTGGTCTCTTATCAGAGTCAGAGCTTTGTCTACAAGAGTTAAAACATGTTTGTTAGTTATTCATAAAAAACAAACGTTAGAGTACCAAAACTATTCTCACACAAATACTACTTTGTCATTATTAAAACTGAAAGATAAATTCTAATTGATTAAAAAACAACGCCAGAGGCACAGGTACAAGAGCAAGAAATAGAACAACCACAAACAACTAATATGACGTCCTGCCATGGACATTCTCCTTACCCTTATCCTAACCGTAGGATCAGGAGTCGTCGCACTCCACATAAGTTCCTGCCATGGATACATACATACCTTTCAACTTTAATTTAGATTTGGAGTCGCCGCACACCATGTAAGTGTCTAACTATGAACAGTTACTTCCCCCTGGAACCTTGACCACATTCAAGAGTCCATCACCCTCTTTGAGGGGAACTACAAATGCTCTGATTCCATTCCCATCAGGATACGTAGGCACGAGATGCGATGTTTTGACAAGCATACTTAGGAATAACCCTTTAGGTCTTCCTTTCAACCCTTTAACAGTTAACGATAACAAATAACACACTATTAACAAGAGGTTCCTGTGGAGTATTACAGATGCTTAGGATGCTAACACCTTCCCTAGGCATAACTAATCCCCAAACATTAGATCTCCCACATTGTTTAACAGTGTAATTAGGGTTTTTTCATTCTTTACCCTTTCCTTTTGGATAAATCAAAGCTCGGTGGTGAACTTCAAGATTTGTGATTCAATTTAATCAATAGCTTGACATCTGATTCTCACTGGAACAATACCTTATATAATTCTCATCTCAAGAATGTAGTGACACCATTCCTCCTTAATTTCTTCCAGTTTATCTTTCGATTAATTCTAATTGATTAAAAATCAACGCTAGAGGCACAGGTACAAGAGCAAGAAATAGAACAACCACAAACAACTAATAGACAAGTAGGCAAAACAAACAACATGAAAGACCAACAAGGACACTCGCCCACCAACCATCAAAATTCTTCAATCAATGATGGTTTCAGAATAGTTCATAGGAGAGCACCAATCAGGAGTAAGTTTTTCAGCCATTCCGGTTTTCTTTATATGAGAGACTACACCTTGAAGATACAAAATATGAGAAATTAATCTACTAAAAGGAATCCAAAACAATAACTCATTTCTAGATGAAAGTATTTCTTCTTTCAGATAGTTGAACATGGATTAAGGTAGATTGATCTTGATTTTGGAGACTAAGAAGAAAATGAAAAGCTTGTCCATTGTAGAAAGTCGTCATGTTCCCTTTTCTCTAGGCCTAAGATTTGTTCCCATGATTTGGTGCCAAATTTTTGCCATAGAGGTGAGAGTTGAGGAACTCTCAGCAGGTCCTTCATGATGATAGATGAGGTGAATGTGTTCAGCAAAACAGTTGTTTCCTTTGTAATTTTCAATGCTTTCACCATCTTTCTTACACTCAATAGCTTGAGAGATGATAGCGAGGTTGATCATAATGGGAAAACCAGAGACAATAAACAGAATATTATAAGTATCAGACTCATATTGAAAAACGTGAGCATTTGCCCATAATTCCTTTACAAGTTCAGGATAGATGGGTCCATAGAGAGTTTCAAGGTAATTATCCCAGTTCTAGTAGTTGATATTAGAGAAAATATTTGAAATTCCATTCAATTAGAGCTTTGAAATAAATAGTATACTCTTTTAGAAGATCTAAATCAGAGATTTCTCCCTTGATGGTTTTAGATGACATGGTGGAAGAGGAAGAGAAAATAACAAGACAGGAGGAAAAGAAAAAGAAAAAAAGTTGAAGGCCTGATGAAGAGAAATGAGGAGGAGTATGATATATATATATATATATATATATATATATATATATATATATATATATATATATATATATATATATATATATATATATATATATATATATATATATATATATATATATATATATATATATATATATATATATATATATATATATATATATATATATATATATATATATATATATATATATATATATATATATATATATAAAGAGAAGATATGTATCATCAATAAATAGCAGTTAAGTTAAGATGAACCTGAAACAAAAATTCATCATTTCCAAGACAAATGACGTAGAACAAATGCAGGGTGAAAGACAAAGTTATCAAGGAATGGGAAAGGAGTGTAGCAGTTTCCAAGTGATCACAGATTAGGTATATGTTATTTAAATCTTGACATCAGTCAATAAAGACGAATAAATGTATACTTAAAAATGAAAGGAATGAATCTGACAAGGAATAATGGTTGAGAAGAAAACACTTAGATAAGAAAACTTTGTCTCACAAACATCTTAATAAATGCACATTAATAAGGGAAGGCGTAAAGATTTAATCTATTCTCAATAATTTTACTAAACCCAGTGCGTTAAATCATTATTATAAAAACAATAGGGAGATAGGAAATAATTACTTGAAACCTAGTCTCACGAAATCACAACGCTCGAGGTGTCTCTTCAACAGTAAGATATGATTTGATATTGGACAAGTGTCACAAGAAAATCACAGCCGTCTGTTCAAAAGAACACGTTTGATGTTTCCAAAGTCAAGAATACCAAGAGGTATCTGACTAGACAAGTTTATGATCAAGACATCTTCTAACATGTAAAAGTATCGTCAATCAAAAGGACATTAAATAAAAGAGAAAGAATCTGCTTAACGTCAGAATTTTATCTCAGAAATTATGGTGACTTGACACATCAAAATTTCATCTACTCATTCTGGACACGATTTTATAAATAAATTTTCCAGAATGAATACGAATCTATCCTCAGCAAGAGGTTTTGTGAAAATATCAGCCCACTAGTGATCTGTATCCACAAATTTTAATTGAAAAACACCCTTCTAAACATAGTCACGTAAAAAGTGATATTTTATTTCAATATGTTTATCCCTAGAATGCAAGATAGGATTTTTGGATAAAAATAGGAGAAGTATTATCACAAAAGATAGTTTTTCAATATGTTTCAATATGTTTTCTTATACATCAAGCCAAGGATAGTTTTTCCTTTTATATACGATCAATAGATTTTAGTTGTGTATTTCAAACTGTGTATGTCGTTTGTTTTACAATGTTTTCGTCTGTTTCGAGTCATTTGTTTATGTTTTCATCATTATTTTCAGTCGTCTTTGAGAAAGTCTTATTTTGAGATTTGTATCATTTTATGCTACTGGTGCGTTTGATTTGGTTCTTTTTAGTGTGTTTTTGGCAGGAAGTGGTGATCCGATATCCATACTGTTTCGGGGACAAAGGCCGCCGAAGAAGTGGAAATCAAAGGCCTGACACGGGTACCTGTGTCAGGAGGTCATGGATGGATGGACATGACCAAGATTTGAAGAGGAAAATTGCAAAACAGACGTGCAACACGGGTGCCCATGTCACACAACACGGCCCGTGTTGCAGCCCCTGAAGAGGAAGAGCACGCCCCCTTGTGCAGCAGCCTGACACGGCCACCCGTGTTCCATGACACGACCCGTGTCAGGGCCACTGAAAGAAAATTTGTTTTTATCTTGTTTTTATGCTGGCTGAGCTGTCTCGAAGGGCATTTTAGGTATTTCGTGATGTAATTTGAATTTGGATATATTAGCCGCATTTAGGCTAAGACTTTTTCACTTTTGAATTTTGGATCTAGTTTTTACACTCGAGAAGGAGATTTCTAGAGAACAAGGATCAATCAAAAGCGGAAGCAATTGATGATCCAAGGACACCAGTCTCTATTGTAATGACTTTCTCCCTTTTATTTTTAAGTGCATTTTTTTTATTAAGAACATGAGTGGCTAAACCCCCATTTGTTAGGGGGTGGTTCTAAATTGCAATGTATTGACCTTTGTTGGGATTATTCTATGAGATTTATGTTGTTCACCTTATATCTTTTATTTTGCAACGACCTTAATGCGAATTCGTATTGGAAAATGGAATTTGATTGACGATTAGGTTTAGGTCTGGAAAGTCAACCTAATGCTTTTGCAAAATAATATTACGGTTGATATTGCCTAGGAATGGGGATACCCCATAACAACGTGTTTCTTATGTCAGAAGTATTGCTTGATAATTTTTATGTGCAACTAAGGAATTAGTGCGTATAAAAATTATCAAAGGGTTTTTTATTAAGGAATTAAGGAAAATTGATTTTGAAATTTGACTTAAATTAAGGTTGGAGGCAAGTATCTCAGAATAATTCTTTCAGGTCTTATACTAGCAATTTATCCACTTTCCTAGCATTGTTCTTATAATTACTTTAAACCGTTATTTTTCTAGTACTAGTTTTTATAACTTTTTACAAAAACCCCAAGTATTTTTGTTCCTTTGAATCATCAAATCACTATTGATTCCTACGCAGTCCTCGAGATCGTTACTCGGGAAATTTTCCTTTATTACTACATCGGTAAAAATAGTACACTTGCTATTTTGTCGATCAAGTTTTTGGCGCCGTTGCCAGGGACTTCCAAATTAACCTTGTTTTTAGGATTCAAAAGAAATTTTGATGCTCTGCGACTAAAATTTATATTTTTTCGCTGTATTACCTTTTTGCTTAAAAATATCTAAATTCTGTCTAACTGTGTATGCGAGGTCAGGCCTCAGCTAAATATTCTTTTGATACAGAACCAGAGCGAGCATTGCATGAAAGACTGAGAAAAGCTAGAGTTGAAAGACTGGTCGGATCAAGTTCAGGCCCCAGTGTTCTGTTACGAGAGAGAGAAGAAGAGGTATCTGTGCATAATGAGCACAGTGATTCAGACACCGAAAGGGAGACAACACCAGAAACTGTTCAAATGGCTGGGAATCCACCTCAGCCTGAAAGACTTTTGGGAGACTATGGAGTGGCCAATGCTCAACTAAACCGGATGACCATCGTTAATCAACCGGTGAATGTGGCACACTTTCAGCTACATCCTTCCACAATTCTCCAGTTGGAGAGCAAGCCTTTCGCTGGAAGAATCAATGAAGATGCAAACAAGCATCTGCAAAGATTCCTAACGACTACCACATCTTTGAAGATAGAAGGCCATTCCGAAGAGGCCAAGAGACTTGTTATGTTTCTGTTCACCCTGACTGATGATGCAGAAGAATGGTTCTACTCACTTCCAGCTGGGAGTATCACAACATGGCAAGAGATGGAAACTGCATTCCTTAACGAGTATTTCCCTGCTTCAGTGTTTATTCGAAAAAGATACAACATTGTCAATTTCAAACAAAAAGAAGGGGAATCTCTAGGAGATTCATATAAGAGGTTTAAGAGGTGTCTGACGACATGTCCTACTCATAACATGGATGCCACTGAGCAGATGGAGAACTTTGTGAATGGTTTACGACTCAAGACAAAACAGCTTATAGACACTACTGCCGGTGGCTCAACTAATTTTTCAACAACCACTGGTATCAAGAGGATCATAGAAGCAATTGCCGCCAATGAGCATCTTGAGTTGTATGATCGCACTGTGAACCAACCAGAGAGTAAGATTGATTTGAAGCTAGCGGATCAAGTTGTGAACATGGAAGAGCAAATCAAAGCTGAAGTGGAAAGAAGGCTTAAGGGAATGAATGTGGGTACTGAAACGATAGCTCAAGTTCAACCTGTCCAAGTTCTGAGTTATGAGATATGTAGTGGACCATACTTTACCTTGCATTGTGTGGCAACTCAAGAGCAGGTTGAACAAATTAATATGTTGAGGCAGAACAATCCTTATGCCAACACATACAATCCAGGTTGGAAAAATCAGCAACATTATCAACAGGCTCCTCAAAAAGCAGAATGGGAGATTTCTATTGAAAGAATGGCAGCTCAAAGTATGCAATTCCAAGAAGAGATCCGTAATGTTCAAAGGAATAACACTGCTTCCATCAAAAATCTTGAGGCGTAAATGGGGCAGATAGCCCAACACCTCCCTGCACACACCTAAGGAACCCTCCCGAGTGCGACAGTACCGAATCCGAAAAATCAAGAGAGTATTAATGTTGTCACAACAAGAAATCAGAAAAAGATAGAAGAAGAGGAAACAAAGGAGGATGAATGCATAGAGGTGGAACTTGAGGTAAGAGAAAAAGTGAAAGAACCAGAAGAATCTGTGTTATTTGACAAACCAACTGAGGAGAAAAAGAAGGAGGAGGATAAACCAAAAATCAAACTACCATTTCCTCAAAGAGTTACAAAGAAGGATGAGAAAGAGAAAGACTTTGGAATGTTCAGTGCAATGTTCAACAAATTAGAAACCAACATGCCGTTCTTTGAAGCACTCGAGCAAATACTGTTGTACAAGAAATTCATGAAAGAGGTTATAGGTAAAAAGAGATCAATGGGTGAAGAACCGAAGACCACAATTGAGCAATGTAAGGAAATATCACAAGAAAAGAGAATCCCCATCAAGAGGAAGGACCTTGGACCAGTTGTGTAACGCCCATTTTATTTTGATTAAATTCAATTATGACTTTGCTATGTCTCGTTGCGTCGTAGTCGTAGTTGAGCATGTGTTTGGATCGAAGGAAGGAATTGAATCGGTCGAATTGTCGGGAAAAAGTGTAAAATTCTGTAGCGGTTTTAGGAAACTTCGAAAAATCATATCTCTTGATTCGTAAGTCGGATTTGACCCCCGTTCGAAGCGTTGGAAAGCTAAAGAGATGTTCTATCTAGAAAAAAAATTGAATTTTATGATATGACGATCGTCATGGACTTGCCACGATCGTCACGACCGCGACGCTCGTCATGGACTTGCCACGACCGTCATAGTAACAAAATTCAGTTAAATGCAGAATTTGGACGTGGCTGAGAGTTGGTAGCAAAAATATATTCCCGTAGACTCTTTTACCCTCAATTACACCATTTGGGGAAAAGAAAGACTAAAAAGAGAAGTTACGCATTGAGGGAAGTTAAGAGCAAAGAATCAACCACCGGCGAATTTGGAGGATTTCTGCAGAAAAGTCACCGTAGAGCGGAAGCGGAACCGGAGAGCGTGGAATTGACCTCAATTCTAAGGTAAGGGTGGGGGTTCAATTCTATAACCGGGAGTATGATTGAATTCATGTAGGAATCGAGTCATAGGTATAGTTTCGTTAATCGATAAATGTTAGGGAAAAGGTTTCTATGTAGGAATGAATGTGTTATATCGTGAGTTTAATATAATGTTGTACGATTGCCCTAATGGGACAAGAGAATTGCTCTTTAGATAATTTAGTAAGTGAAGGTTATGATGTGCTCTTACGGTAACGTTCGAGTCCTTAATTGTTGAACTGATGTTGATGTTATACTTGTATAGGAATAGCCGTTTTGTATGAACACTTTGAGTTCCTATTTGTTGGTACGATGTTGTAATGTTCCTTTACATGAACAGTCGTAAATGTTGAAATTATGTTGTTATTGTTCCCGTATGTGAACGGGTAGAAAGTGATGGTTGTATGAGTGCTATGATGTTATGATGCTCTGTTATGGACATTCTGGTTGTAGGCGTAATGCCTTGTTATATGGTTGTTATGGTTGTGTTGTAGTCCATAATAGATGCATTTCATGGCATAGCATTTGGCCTGGATTGGCGACGGTTGTGCCTGTATTGGCGTTATTTGGAGTGTTGGCTCCTAGATGGGTTCGGGGTGTTGGCCCTGTCCCGAGTTTTGGAGTGTTGGCTCCTAGATGGGTTTGGGGTGTTGGCTCCTATCCCGAGTTTTGGAGTGTTGGCTCCTAAATGGTACGACATGCATGTGCACAGCTGAGTCGCATTGTTGAGTCGCATGAAGTCGCATAATTACGCTAGTTGTATGTTAATGTTGTTTATGTGAGATATGGATTACTCGCAGTTGTTGTCGATGATGTTTATGATTTCGAAACCTATAATGCTGTGATGAGTTTCCGGAATGTTTTCTATCATGCTTTATGTTATATTATTGATATCTCACCCTTTTCCGTTGTATGTTACCTCCTCTGGTGGTAATTTGCAGGTAGTCAAGAATAGAGCGTAGTTCCCGTTAAGGTGTCGTTGGTCGCTCTGATACGTAGCACTCTTGGGGGGATGGACGATTGCTGTTATTATTTTAGTCGATGTTATTGTTGATTGAACTTGTTACGATGTTTTTATTAAATTCTTTTAAGAGAACATGTTGTATACTTTATCGAACTTCCACCGGAAGTAATGACGAGTTGTTTTATGATTAAATGGTTAAGTAATACATTGGTGATTGTTCATCCAATTTCGTGCTACGTATGATATTTGCAAGTTGTTGCATAATGATTGTTGTCTGTCAGGTTGAAGTGTAACATCTCTGATATGAGGAATTTTGTCAGTGTGACGACCGTCACAGGCTCATGACGACCGTCATGCAGTCAATGTTTGCGCTGCTGCGCTTTGTTTGCTATATGAATTGTTGTTTTTCCTGTTATCCGCAAGTTTAGATTTGAGGTGTTACAAGTTGTAATCCCTTGTACTATAAAAGATCGAACTTTTAAGAAAGTCCTAATTGATTCAGGTGCTAGTGTGAGTCTCATGCCGTTATCCATTTTCAAAAAGCTGGACATTGGAAAAGTGAGCGATACAGGAACAAGCTTGAAGTTTGCCGACCACACAACTAAGATGGCATATGGGCTAGCAGAGGATGTACTCGTGACAATCGATAAATTCATCTTCCTAGTTGATTTTCAAATCATGAATATTCCAGAGGATGAAGAGACTTCGATAATACTTGGCCGACCGTTCTTGCTTACTAGTCGGTGTAGTATTGATGTGGAGACAGGTACGCTCACCTTGAAATCTTTTGATGACAAGATCACTTTAAAGGTTGTGGAGGTTAAGAAGAAAGGTAAGGAGAAAGATCTTAAACCTTCGTTTGGGAAGATTAATGCAACTAAGAAGGGAGAACGATCAAAACCACTTCAAGTTGCACATATCTCTGAACCTAACAAAAATTATGTGGTGAAAAAGTCAAGCAATAAAGTTTGGAGGTTAAAGTACCCCCCATAACAATGGGGATTCGACCGTCGAGCCATGCAACGTTAAACGCAATGCTGTATGGGAAGCAACCCACGTTTTTCTTTGCTTAATGTAATTTTGTTTATTTTGCAGATGACTTAGTCATGAGCCGAGGTGAGGAAGCAAAAGTCCAGAGAAAGCGGCGTAAAAATGACCATTCGCAGGAAAATCAAGACCCTGAGATGGGTGGCCGTGTTGCACAACACAGGCCGTGTAAGGAGGAGGAGGTTTTGGGGCTGAAATCAGTGGTGTGACACGGGTGCCCGTGTCCCATGACACGACCCGTGTCACAGATCTCAGGGGTTTGAAAATGCATGTACCAGTGGGCGTAACACGGGTGCCCGTGTCCTGTGACACGGCCCGTGTTGCAAGGCGCGACAGTAAATTGTTTTTCCCTTTGTGGGGCCCATCTCTTTCTATCTCACTTATCTCTTTTAACCAACTCATTTACCACTTTTACTTCATCTTCCTTATCTTCTCACCTCTGTAGCTACTCGAAAAATGCATCGCGCAACGACGGGGAGGCGAAAAAGATAGACAGAAGAGTCGCCACCGAACTTTATTTATCCCATGAGGGGAAAGGAAAATATCGAGAAAACCTTAAGAAAATAATGGATAAGATGGTCTCGCAACCAAGAACAGGTTCGGAAGCCGGTTATGCGAAGGGAAGGTATTAGCACCCCTCGCATCCATCGTACTCGATGGGAACCTTTTGTTTGTCGATGTGTGATTATATTTGCTTAAATATTATGCTATAAAGAGTGTTCTAAAAGATAGAGAGAAGGGTTTAGAAACGGGGAAAGAGAGGTAACGGGGGGAAGAAGAGAGAGAACGGACTCGGTAGGACTTCGCGGTCCTAGGCCTACGTATTCTCAAAAGATATGAGAAAGTCAGAGTCGACGTAGTTCGGGGAACTACAGATATAGGGGGGAATGTGCTCGGCAAGGATTGTGGCCCTTGTGCCTACGTATCTTTACTTGGAAAAGTAAAGAATCAGAGCAGCCGTAGTTCGGCCTACGGTGTGTTGATGTTTTGTGGATGATGCTATCGTGCGCATTCTAGCAGTTTAGGTGTTTTGCTGCTCGCATGTGAGGAGACTTATGCGTTACCTGTTTGCGGTAGAACGGACGTAACATATCCTTTTTGAAAGATTAATTAGTTTTCGCCACGCAAGGCAAGGAGTCATGTTTGATTGATTAGATTGTTTTTTAGGGAGCGAGACAGGTCCTCGGATAGTAACCCCTACGGGTGATACCCAATTCTTTATCTCAAAGTTTTTGTTATAAAAGGGTGTGGCGAATGAGGCGTCTTTGTATTGAAAGACGAGCGTCGAAACCACCCTCACTACAGTGGGCATCCCAACGCTCGGAGAAGAAGAGGTCTACACCCAATCCTCTCTCTTTAATTCAATACAAAGGGAACTTCGTTCTCTTATTAAAGATGTTTTTGGTTTTGAATGGTAAGTGCTTTGCGACAGAGAACCCTACGGTAAACGTCCGCACTCGGGATAGGAGAAGGCCTACGCCTAACCACTCCACGACCATTCAAGTTTTTATTATGAAAATGATTTGAAAATGCACTCAGTACGGGACCGAGGTTTTAGGTGAGAAAGGTTACCGAATAAAGTTAAAGAGGGAGAGGTGGTGGATGGAGGCGTGTCTTCGTATTGAAAGACGAATATCAAGACCACCCTCACTACAGTGGGCATCCCAACATTCGAAGAGGAAGAGGTCTACACCCAATCCTCTCTCTTTAATTCAATACAAAGAGAAATGATATTATTGTTGAAAGTATACTCAGTACGAGACCGAGGTTTTATGAGGAAACGTTGGAAGCGTCTTTGCGTTGACAGACGAGCATCGAGACCACCCTCACTACAGTGGGCATCCCTACGCTCGAAGAAGAAGGGGTCTACACCCAATCCTCTCGTCGAATTCAATACAAAGAAATGATTTTAGGGAGATGAGATTTGAAAATGGACGGGAAATGTCTTCGTATTGAAAGACGGGTGTCGGAACCACCCTCACTACAGTGGGCATCCCAACACTCGGAGAGGAAGAAAGTCTACACTTAATCCCCTCTTTTTAATTCAATACAAAGATAATTTGATTTTGAAAATTGTTTGACAAAGTTTTGAATCGAGTCGGGACAAGTAATGAAGAGAGAAAAGAGGTGGTCTCAGATCCAACATTACCTATCAATAATTTGACTGATAATGAATTACGGAGGTCTCGTCATCGACCCGAACAAGAACAGGGGACCAAATGCCCAATAACAAATATGAAAATAAAATTAAATTCTAAAGAAAAGCATTAAGGATATTCTAATATAAAATATAAATCGAAAATAAGATAAAAAAAAAACTTCTAAGAAGCGTAATATAAAACTCTAAAAACATAATATAATAAATATGATATATAATATATACATATAACAAAATATACTAATATACGATATACCTATAATAATATATACATAATGTTTCTAAAAAAAAGGGAAAAGAAAGGGGGAGGGTTATGGTAAAACGGAGAGTGTGCCGAAAACAAATGGGCTTCTAAGCCCATTAATCAACAAATCAGCAGCAAAAACGAAATAAAATAAAATAAATAATAAATAATAAATAAAAATAAAATAAAAAAAATGGTGGGATCCAAACCGTTTCTCCAAATCACCTCTCTCTCCTCTCAACTTCGTTCGCTTTCTCTCCACAAGTTCCCTCTTTCCCTCTTGGATTCGCCTTCTTTGTTCTCACTCTCACCTCTCTATTTTCTTCAATTTCTGTTTTGATTTGGAGTTTGTTCATAAAGATTGTTAACGGTCTCGATTTGGTCTCAAATCAAGAAGGGTAGGCGAATTTCATGGGTTTGGGTTGATTGTTAGAAGATTTTTGAAGAGGTTTCAGAAGGTGGAAGTTGAAGAGGGTTTTCTGGGTTCAATCTGAAAATGGAAGAAGAACGGGTTTGGATTTGTGTGAAGAAAGGGGGTTTTGATTGTTGATGTTGAAGAAATTTTGAAGAAGGGGTTCTGGTTTATTTAATGATGAAAAAGGTTTTCTTTTCCGATGCCATGAAGATCAAGAGCGGATGAATGGTTTGAATGAAGCTCTGTAGAGGGTTTGGGGTTTCGAGTTATCACGTTTCAAGTTTTAAGGTTGATTATAGTTGATGAGGAAGCAATTTAAGAGTGAGGAAGAAGTGGTTGAGGTTTTAGGTCCTTTTCTGCCCCTCGTTTGAAGAACCTTTATGAACTTTTGAAGTCGAAAGAGGTGAAGAAACGAAAGGGATTCGGGTTTTTTTTCAGTCGATGAAAGAAGCGGCCCCCTTTCAGAATCGAGTCTCCTCTTCTTATGGTTCTGTTTTTAGTATGCAAATCTCTGTTGTTGTTGTTGGTTTGTGCAGGTTTGTACCAAGCTGAGGTTGGAGGTGAAATCTGTACTGGTTGTCTTTTTCGCAGGTATTGTCTCCTGTCGTGTTTTGAAGGCTCCCATTTTACACCGTTTTGCACCGTTTTTGTTGTACCATATGGGCGTAGCATGAATTATAGGCAATACCACTACTCGTTTACGTCTTTTACCTTGGTGTATCGGTTGTACACTTCTTTTTTGTCCTGTTGTGAATCATGGCGGGTTAACCTAACATGCTTTTTCTTCTGTTTTTTCTGTTTTGCGCAGGTTTATTGTTGTTGTGGGCAGGCTGTAGGTTGGTATCAATTTCGTCGTATTGAAAGGCGTGGCTTTTTACTGCTGTTGAATCGTAGGACCACTGCTTGTATTGTATGGAGTGAATTTGTAGCAGGGTATTGGTTGGAGGTTGGTTCGTATAGGTTGTGGTGTTGGTGTTACTTATTGCTGCAATTTTATTCGAAGGATGCAGATTTGGCATGTTGCTCGTGGCTTGAAGTTTATGTCCACTTTGCACGGTTTGAAGCAAACATTTACAGGTTGTACAAAGGTTGGTGATGACAGAAACAGTTGTGGCAGTTTTTCCGCTGCAGGGTCTTCTCTATATTGCTCTCCTTTTCTTTCCATGTCGCGTGAAAAAAAATGGTTATGTGTTGTCTTTTTCCTTGCAGGTACTGATGTGGGGGTCCAAAGCATTGATGTGGTGCAGGATCAATATTGCTGCTACTTTGTACGGTTGATGGTGTGGGTAGCAAGATGCAACGTGAGGTCAATATGGAGGTAGCAATTGTGGCGTGGGGTCCTCATTTTTTGTGTGCAGGTTTTGTCCTCTTTTGGTTGTGCTTTGCAGGATGACTTGTGGGGTGGGGTCCTCGTGGCCTCCTTTTCATTTTGCAGCAAGTGGTCTTGTTGATAAAAATCCCCTTATTTCACAAATATTGTAAACGGACCCTAGTACTTTTCAATCTTATTTGACTTGTAGCAATGAGTTAGAACATAAGTGGGTTTTGCAACTTGTATCAGTATTTTCTGTTCTATGTAACTCTTGTTGTAATGAGAATATAACTATATTCCAACTTCTCAACAATAGCTTTTGAATAGCCTTTTCTTATTTTGCTGAATTCTTTTTTTTGCTAAAATATGAACATGAATGGGCATGCTGCAATGTATGACCTTTATGGATTGTAACATATGTTGAGCTTTCTAATGACAATTGAATTGGACTTGGACATACTATTCATACTTATCCTTTCAATTTACACCACGCTTGATCAATCCATAAAATAAGAACAACTCTTAAATAAAAGCCTCCACACATATCATGCTCACGAACAAATCCAACTTCTTGAATTCTAACATATTTTAAAGTTGACGAATCAAAGTCTTTCTTGCCACTCAAGAACTATGGACCATGATTTGAAAATTCCTGACCACCAACGCTTCTTACTAACCATCATGTCCATGCCTTAGAATTAAGGATCATGTCTTAAAAGAATTTTCGAATCTATGGCCAGTTTTGACACCAGTTTGAGCTTAATCGGCATAGTTTCTGCCAATTCTACTTTGAATGAACCGAGAAATTCATTTTGAAGCATGTATCGGTAATTGATCCCCCAAACATGCATCATTTGGACCAACACTTTCTCCAGGATTGTGTTTGAAACAAACCTTTGTCCAACTAAAAACCGTAACCATTGAAACTCAATCCACTACACACATGACTTTATATCATTTCCTGCCAGACTCATTTCAATTCAATTTAAATTTGTGATACCCGAGCAACAACCACTCATTTTGGATTCTCCTTAATACTAACTGGTGGGTGGATGTACTAAATGAAATGTAAAAGTAGGTAGGACAAATTTAGGGTATGACAGATGCCCCTATCTAATCGGCTTAAACATAGGAAAATGAACTGCATTAGCGTTCATATTCCTGAGGTAGAAGTCAATTAGATATGAAGAAGACCCTGAATTTGTTTGAAAGAAAAAAGAGATGTTTGAGAATTGCAAATACTTGATAAATGTGAACCTCGAAGTGAACGGTAAATGATAGGCAAAAAGTCGTCATCACCAAAAGGATGATGGAAAGAAATGAACACGGCTACTACCACCAAAATGACGGTAGAGCAAAACACAATCAACCCTAACACCAAAAGGATGTAAGGAGTCCATTACCAAAAGGATAATGGAAAATACGCTAGTCATGACACCGAAAGGATGCCAGACCCATCACCAAAAGGATAATGGAGCGAAAGACAATCAACCCTAACACCAAAAGGATGTAAGGAGTCCATTACCAAAAGGATAATGGAAAATACGATAATCATGACACCAAAAGGATGCCAGACCCATCACCAAAAGGATGATGGAGCGGAGACGCTAGTCATAACATCAAAAGGATGCTAGACCCATCACCGAAAGGATGATGGAGCGAAACAAAATCAACCCTGACACCAAAAGGATGTAGGGAGGATAAGCTTCTCTGAAGAGATTGCCACTTATCGTTGATGAAGGATAAGCTTCTCTGAAGAGATTGCCACTTATCGTTGATGAAGGATAAGCTTCTCTGAAGAGATTGCCACTTATCGTTGATGAAGGATAAGCTTCTCTGAAGAGATTTCCACTTATCGTTGATGAAGGATAAGCTTCTCTGAAGAGATTGCCACTTATCGTTGATGAAGGATAAGCTTCTCTGAAGAGATTGCCACTTATCGTTGATGAAGGATAAGTTTCTCTGAAGAGATTGCCACTTATCGTTGATGAAGGATAAGCTTCTCTGAAGAGATTGCCACTTATCGCTGAAGATGGATAAGCTTCTCTGAAGAGATTGCCACTTATCGTTGATGAAGGATAAGCTTCTCCGAAGAGATTGCCACTTATCACTGAAGATGGATAAGCTTCCCTGAAGAGATTGCCACTTATCACTGAAGATGGATAAGCTTCCCTGAAGAGATTGCCACTTATCACTGAAGATGGATAAGCTTCTCCCAAGAGATTGCCACTTATCGTTGATGAAGGATAAGCTTCTCTGAAGAGATTGCCACTTATCACTGAAGATGGATAAGCTTCTCCCAAGAGATTGCCACTTATCGTTGATGAAGGATAAGCTTCTCTGAAGAGATTTCCACTTATCACTGAAGATGGATAAGCTTCTCTGAAGAGATTGCCACTTATCGCTGAAGATGGATAAGCTTCTCTGAAGAGTTGCCACTTATCGTTGATGAAGGATAAGCTTCTCTGAAGAGATTGCCACTTATCACTGAAGATGGATAAGCTTCTCCCAAGAGATTGCCACTTATCGCTGAAGATGGATAAGCTTCTCCCAAGAGATTGCCACTTATCGCTGAAGATGGATAAGCTTCTCTGAAGAGATTGCCACTTATCACTGAAGATGGATAAGCTTCTCTGAAGAGATTGCCACTTATCGCTGAAGATGGATAAGCTTCTCTCAAGAGATTGCCACTTATCGTTGATGAAGGATAAGCTTCTCTGAAGAGATTGCCACTTATCACTGAAGATGGATAAGCTTCTCTGAAGAGATTGCCACTTATCGCTGAAGATGGATAAGCTTCTCTGAAGAGATTGCCACTTATCGTTGATGAAGGATAAGCTTCTCTGAAGAGATTGCCACTTATCACTGAAGATGGATAAGCTTCTCTGAAGAGATTGCCACTTATCGTTGATGAAGGATAAGCTTCTCTGAAGAGATTGCCACTTATCACTGAAGTCTGCTGGAGACAATTCACTGGGGACTACCCACAAATTTACTGGAGATGCCCCTATCTGGGCTGAATGTTGATTTTGAAGATCTGATTAACCACGAGGTTGGAATACATCGTGCGATACACCCATGGTCTTGAAGAGATGCCCCTGACTGGGCTAAATCTTGCTTTTGATTTTCTTGAATTTCGTGGGAGACCCACTTTTTTGCAGATAGTGCCCCTGACCGGGCTGATGGTTGCTTTGAAGCTCTTGAGTTTGTGGGAGAACCCACGGTCTTGCGGAAGATAACCTTGACCGGGCTGATTATGATCTTGATATCCTCTGACTCTCGTGGGAGAAACCCACGGTCTTGCAAGGGATGCCCCTGACTGGGCTGATGATGATCTTGGAAATCTTCAAAATTGATCCTGGATCTGAACTCGCATATGTGAATGCTTGATGATAATGATACTTCCAATCAAATGGAAATGCAAGTGCAAATGCTAATGCACGGAGATGCAAGAGCTGAGGAAATATGATACGATATTGGATATGCGTATGATGCACAATGCTTATAAAGCCGAATGCAATGCGTATGATGTATATGATCGCAGATGGTAATGGAAATGCAGGTGATCGGGAATACAGGTTGGAGACACCAGCTTGGTGGACTTGGTGGTTGCCAATGCTTATTGGACTTTGAATTGGAAGTACCAGGTGAGGGCTGGTGTTCGGAGAGTAGACCAGATGGGACTGGTTGGCGAAAGGTTAAGCTGTCAAAGGAGAGCTGATTTTGTGGTTTGCCAGATGGAAGCTGGACTTTGGAATAAGGTTTACCAGACAATAACTGGTGAAATGGCTAAAAGAAGGTTGACCAGATGAGAGCTGGTTTTAAAAAGCTGACATATACCAGGCAGGGATTGGTATTCAGCGAAGGGTTGACCAGATAGGACTGGTTTGAAGGTTTAAAGGTTTGACCAGTTGGGCTGTGAGATGAAGGATCCAATGACAGCAAGGCCCTTTCGGAAGGTTAAGGTTATTTGGGTGAGGTGATGGTATGATTCCCCAACACTCGTTTTGAACTCAACAATTGTTGATGAGGATGAACTTGCTTGAATAACTTGCCAATGAGACGACCTCGAGATGGCTTGCCCCAGAGTTTGTACCACGAAAAGATTTATCGTTTTTTTAACCAATTCTTGGTGGTTGGCTTCAATATACTCTTTGGAGTAGCTTGCTCTTGAAAGAGCGTTGAAGCGACTTAACTTATCCTGATTGAACATTGAAGGGATCTATCCTCAAGTCAAAGAAACTCTGGGTGGCCTGCCCCTGATTGATGTGATTCACCTATGATCAACCGCTTCTTAAATGATTTTCCCCATAATCAACTGATGTTTAGGGATTTGCCTTAAGCTGACTATTTTCATGCTCTCGGATGTCAACGCCCCAGGTCCATAAGGTTATATGGTATACTTGGTTCTGGTCCAGACCGCTGAATAATCCAGCCATGCTTGATTGCTTTGTGTTAGAATTTCCTTAATGCCAACTACTAACTTGTAAATAAAAATTTTGTTCACGAATGGTAATCTCAATGCAAAGTTCATGCATGTTTTTGAAAGAATTGTCTTTTATTACGTGTCGTGAGAGTGGAACGAATGGACCATTTAGTCCAAACGTTGTGCTAACTGGATTGGCGTGAAAGATATAGCAAGGATACCGACACCAATGTTGACGATTAGCAAAATTGTAAGGAGTCAGGTTACGCAACCTTGCAATAGTATTCTTTCAGAATAAACCCCGCCTCAATTAGGTCTTTCGAGGGTTGTAACGTGGTCTGGTTCGCGGTTATAGAAACAAAGGATATTAGGCTCAAAGTTAATTTGTACCCACCCCTTCTTCTTGATGATCTCCATACCTACATTCAGCTAATTCTGCACGTGCTTGATGGTTCAAGGTTTGCTTGAGATGACAGTCACCTTATTTTGATGGATGTCAGTACCCCTTGACTTGGGTGACCACTGAATCTTTGTTTTTGTTGAGGGTTTGAGGACCTCTCTTGATTTTGATCCCTAACTTTTGCATGGACTGATTTTGCTTGTCAGATCCATCGGGATTGCCTTGATTCTTGCCTAAGTCTCCTTTGAAATGCTTGACTTAGCAGGCTTTTGATTTTTTTTGAATTTTGTTGGAAGATAGTGACTGCCATGTCATGAGACATTGATGAACAACCGTCATGTCTTTGGATTTTGCTTTATCGATTCGAATGCAAGATTAGATTAACTGAACATTACCCTGCCCCAGGTTGAGTGTTAAGGGTTTGAATATCCGAAGGAAACTCCTACTTCTAGGCTCGAAGTGGTTGACTAGGGATTAACTCCTTATATCTTCGGTGTTTAGGGGATTTGAAACAATGCCTGTACATCACTGACGAGATTTTGTCCGAAAGCATACGATTTGCAATTATGGGTATTTCGTTTTCGTCATCCTCCCTCCAATATTTGCTAAAACAACAGTGATAAAGTGGAGTGGATAAAAAGGTGTATGTGTCTGTGCTTGTGATAAGTGGAAAAATGAGCGAATGCGACATAATTGATTCGGAAAATGCATAATCACTTCATTAATATTACCATTCAAAACAACAATGTTTAAACACAAGTAGCAATTAACAGGAAATAAACTACAAGATGCAAATGATAAAAGCGTTCAAGGACTGCCAATGTTGAGAACGTCTGCCTGTCTAGACCACTGGCTTCTGGAAATGACCCTTGAAATATTCGAGTTTAGACAGCTGAGAGGTTGACATGGACAACCAAACTTCCTTCTGGAAAAGATATATACCCTTTGTCAATCAACTGTTGCACTTTGGCTTGGAAGGCTTTGCATTCTTCCGTCGAGTGCCCCATGGATCCACCATGATATCCACACTGAGCTTTGGGATTGTACCCCGGAGGATAAGGTTCTGGCACAGGCTTAAGAGTCTTAGGCTCCACCAATGAGTTTTGAATCAGATGTGGGAGAAGCTGACTGTGCGACATAGGGACTGGATGAAGAGGAGTAGTCCTTCTTTCCAAGTTGTTGATGGGCCTATGCTGATTTCGGCGTTGACAGTTCTGTTGCTGAGGAACATAAGGTTGTTGGCACTGACTAGGGCATTCCTCATGTGCAGGCCCTTTCATCCTCAGATTTGGCCCAGGAATAGGCAATAGTTGTGGGCATGGAGATTCTGAAACCAAAGATGGTAAGATACGCTCATGACCTGATGCAGCTTCAGGGAAGAAAGCAGGGATATCCACTTCTTTTATAGCAACTGGAATAAGCCCACCTGGCACTTTTATACCGCTTGGCGTGAACTCAAATGCTTTTGAATCGATTAAGTCTTGGACGTGGTACTTAAAAGCTTTGCATTCTTCCACATTATGGCCCGGTGCCCCAGAATGAAAATCACAACGGGCACTTGCATCATAGCCTTGTGGTGGCTTACCAACAAACGGAGCTAGAGTCCGGAGTTCAACCAATCGAAGTTGAAGCAAAATCTGCAACAACTGAATATAAGTCATAGGGATCTGGTCGAGGCTTCTATCGGGCTACTTCAGCCTCTGCGCATACCTCCTAACCTTAGGATTGTCTTGGGAAATAAGAGGTAGCTCCTGACGGGGAAATCTTGGAATCTTAGGTTGTGCAAAAGATCTACGAGGCATATCGCGCTCTCGAAGATATTCCATAGGTACGGGTTGAATTATCATTTCTGCTGCGACCTCAGGCCTGAGATTTTCGTCCTTTCTTAGCACACTTTCCATGACTTCCATAATCTGGCGCATCTGGGTCTTCAGTTGATGAACTTCTTCCTTGAGCATTTTCTGATCCTGACGCAAAGCTTGCATATCCACCATGAATTGTCCCATCTGGCTTCGGACTTCCCTTAACTCTGCTTGGACCTGCTCCATAGTCCACTTCTGCTCCATAGTTACCTCGGCTTGCATTGTCTGACTTGGACTTTCAAGGTGTCTACGTCCCCCTTGCTTCAAACTCTTTACAGCTCTCACGAGTTCAACGGGAGTGTCGGGAAATCAACTGCGGGTTATGAACAGAGGATGGGTAAGGCCTTGGTATCTGGCTAGAGAATGCAAAAATGATGCAAAGTTGCTTATGAAAATGCAATGCAATGAGTGCACACGAGAACAGATCCACATCAAGGATTAGGATAACAAATCCTGCAAGACAACAACAAAAGGTATCTTTCCCCTCGGGTGGGCTATCTATTGGTTTATAAGAGGGTATCCCAAAGGCTTTTAAGCAAAGTCCCATGCACTAAACCTCAAAAGTTTTCCATCATAACGACTACTCGTAAGACGGTAATCCCTTCAAAGGATGAACACAGAGTCATGTTCTAGCAACCTTCAGAATAAGGTTCTAAAAGGTCCTCAGAGTCACGGACTCCCAAGTTGGAAATAAAAACGCCATTACGACTACACGTAAGACATAATCATCCCAAAGGGGTCTATCTGAGCGGTGGGATTCGATCCAACTCAACGAGTCCTACGTCTCGCAAATCAGAAAGAAACCACCTCCTAATCTTAGTGTATACTCGAAAGCTCGGGTAGAAAACTTTATCTCACAAACCATCCAAATAAACCCAACAGTTAGTGAACATAACATAATAATAAAAAATAAAAGCAAATAAAACACAAACACGACAAACAAATTAGGTCTGGCTCGCTAGAATAATCCCCAGCAGAGTCGCCAGCTGTAGCTACTCGAAAAATGCATCGCGCAACGACGGGGAGGCGAAAAAGATAGACAGAAGAGTCGCCACCGAACTTTATTTATCCCATGAGGGGAAAGGAAAATATCGAGAAAACCTTAAGAAAATAATGGATAAGATGGTCTCGCAACCAAGAACAGGTTCGGAAGCCGGTTATGCGAAGGGAAGGTATTAGCACCCCTCGCATCCATCGTACTCGATGGGAACCTTTTGTTTGTCGATGTGTGATTATATTTGCTTAAATATTATGCTATAAAGAGTGTTCTAAAAGATAGAGAGAAGGGTTTAGAAACGGGGAAAGAGAGGTAACGGGGGGAAGAAGAGAGAGAACGGACTCGGTAGGACTTCGCGGTCCTAGGCCTACGTATTCTCAAAAGATATGAGAAAGTCAGAGTCGACGTAGTTCGGGGAACTACAGATATAGGGGGGAATGTGCTCGGCAAGGATTGTGGCCCTTGTGCCTACGTATCTTTACTTGGAAAAGTAAAGAATCAGAGCAGCCGTAGTTCGGCCTACGGTGTGTTGATGTTTTGTGGATGATGCTATCGTGCACATTCTAGCAGTTTAGGTGTTTTGCTGCTCGCATGTGAGGAGACTTATGCGTTACCTGTTTGCGGTAGAACGGACGTAACATATCCTTTTTGAAAGATTAATTAGTTTTCGCCACGCAAGGCAAGGAGTCATGTTTGATTGATTAGATTGTTTTTTAGGGAGCGAGACAGGTCCTCGGATAGTAACCCCTACGGGTGATACCCAATTCTTTATCTCAAAGTTTTTGTTATAAAAGGGTGTGGCGAATGAGGCGTCTTTGTATTGAAAGACGAGCGTCGAAACCACCCTCACTACAGTGGGCATCCCAACGCTCGGAGAAGAAGAGGTCTACACCCAATCCTCTCTCTTTAATTCAATACAAAGGGAACTTCGTTCTCTTATTAAAGATGTTTTCGGTTTTGAATGGTAAGTGCTTTGCGACAGAGAACCCTACGGTAAACGTCCGCACTCGGGATAGGAGAAGGCCTACGCCTAACCACTCCACGACCATTCAAGTTTTTATTATGAAAATGATTTGAAAATGCACTCAGTACGGGACCGAGGTTTTAGGTGAGAAAGGTTACCGAATAAAGTTAAAGAGGGAGAGGTGGTGGATGGAGGCGTGTCTTCGTATTGAAAGACGAATATCAAGACCACCCTCACTACAGTGGGCATCCCAACATTCGAAGAGGAAGAGGTCTACACCCAATCCTCTCTCTTTAATTCAATACAAAGAGAAATGATATTATTGTTGAAAGTATACTCAGTACGAGACCGAGGTTTTATGAGGAAACGTTGGAAGCGTCTTTGCGTTGACAGACGAGCATCGAGACCACCCTCACTACAGTGGGCATCCCTACGCTCGAAGAAGAAGGGGTCTACACCCAATCCTCTCGTCGAATTCAATACAAAGAAATGATTTTAGGGAGATGAGATTTGAAAATGGACGGGAAATGTCTTCGTATTGAAAGACGAGTGTCGGAACCACCCTCACTACAGTGGGCATCCCAACACTCGGAGAGGAAGAAAGTCTACACTTAATCCCCTCTTTTTAATTCAATACAAAGATAATTTGATTTTGAAAATTGTTTGACAAAGTTTTGAATCGAGTCGGGACAAGTAATGAAGAGAGAAAAGAGGTGGTCTCAGATCCAACATTACCTATCAATAATTTGACTGATAATGAATTACGGAGGTCTCGTCATCGACCCGAACAAGAACAGGGGACCAAATGCCCAATAACAAATATGAAAATAAAATTAAATTCTAAAGAAAAGCATTAAGGATATTCTAATATAAAATATAAATCGAAAATAAGATAAAAAAAAAACTTCTAAGAAGCGTAATATAAAACTCTAAAAACATAATATAATAAATATGATATATAATATATACATATAACAAAATATACTAATATACGATATACCTATAATAATATATACATAATGTTTCTAAAAAAAAGGGAAAAGAAAGGGGGAGGGTTATGGTAAAACGGAGAGTGTGCCGAAAACAAATGGGCTTCTAAGCCCATTAATCAACAAATCAGCAGCAAAAACGAAATAAAATAAAATAAATAATAAATAATAAATAAAAATAAAATAAAAAAAACGGTGGGATCCAAACCGTTTCTCCAAATCACCTCTCTCTCCTCTCAACTTCGTTCGCTTTCTCTCCACAAGTTCCCTCTTTCCCTCTTGGATTCGCCTTCTTTGTTCTCACTCTCACCTCTCTATTTTCTTCAATTTCTGTTTTGATTTGGAGTTTGTTCATAAAGATTGTTAACGGTCTCGATTTGGTCTCAAATCAAGAAGGGTAGGCGAATTTCATGGGTTTGGGTTGATTGTTAGAAGATTTTTGAAGAGGTTTCAGAAGGTGGAAGTTGAAGAGGGTTTTCTGGGTTCAATCTGAAAATGGAAGAAGAACGGATTTGGATTTGTGTGAAGAAAGGGGGTTTTGATTGTTGATGTTGAAGAAATTTTGAAGAAGGGGTTCTGGTTTATTTAATGATGAAAAAGGTTTTCTTTTCCGATGCCATGAAGATCAAGAGCGGATGAATGGTTTGAATGAAGCTCTGTAGAGGGTTTGGGGTTTCGAGTTATCACGTTTCAAGTTTTAAGGTTGATTATAGTTGATGAGGAAGCAATTTAAGAGTGAGGAAGAAGTGGTTGAGGTTTTAGGTCCTTTTCTGCCCCTCGTTTGAAGAACCTTTATGAACTTTTGAAGTCGAAAGAGGTGAAGAAACGAAAGGGATTCGGGTTTTTTTTCAGTCGATGAAAGAAGCGGCCCCCTTTCAGAATCGAGTCTCCTCTTCTTATGGTTCTGTTTTTAGTATGCAAATCTCTGTTGTTGTTGTTGGTTTGTGCAGGTTTGTACCAAGCTGAGGTTGGAGGTGAAATCTGTACTGGTTGTCTTTTTCGCAGGTATTGTCTCCTGTCGTGTTTTGAAGGCTCCCATTTTACACCGTTTTGCACCGTTTTTGTTGTACCATATGGGCGTAGCATGAATTATAGGCAATACCACTACTCGTTTACGTCTTTTACCTTGGTGTATCGGTTGTACACTTCTTTTTTGTCCTGTTGTGAATCATGGCGGGTTAACCTAACATGCTTTTTCTTCTGTTTTTTCTGTTTTGCGCAGGTTTATTGTTGTTGTGGGCAGGCTGTAGGTTGGTATCAATTTCGTCGTATTGAAAGGCGTGGCTTTTTACTGCTGTTGAATCGTAGGACCACTGCTTGTATTGTATGGAGTGAATTTGTAGCAGGGTATTGGTTGGAGGTTGGTTCGTATAGGTTGTGGTGTTGGTGTTACTTATTGCTGCAATTTTATTCGAAGGATGCAGATTTGGCATGTTGCTCGTGGCTTGAAGTTTATGTCCACTTTGCACGGTTTGAAGCAAACATTTACAGGTTGTACAAAGGTTGGTGATGACAGAAACAGTTGTGGCAGTTTTTCCGCTGCAGGGTCTTCTCTATATTGCTCTCCTTTTCTTTCCATGTCGCGTGAAAAAAAATGGTTATGTGTTGTCTTTTTCCTTGCAGGTACTGATGTGGGGGTCCAAAGCATTGATGTGGTGCAGGATCAATATTGCTGCTACTTTGTACGGTTGATGGTGTGGGTAGCAAGATGCAACGTGAGGTCAATATGGAGGTAGCAATTGTGGCGTGGGGTCCTCATTTTTTGTGTGCAGGTTTTGTCCTCTTTTGGTTGTGCTTTGCAGGATGACTTGTGGGGTGGGGTCCTCGTGGCCTCCTTTTCATTTTGCAGCAAGTGGTCTTGTTGATAAAAATCCCCTTATTTCACAAATATTGTAAACGGACCCTAGTACTTTTCAATCTTATTTGACTTGTAGCAATGAGTTAGAACATAAGTGGGTTTTGCAACTTGTATCAGTATTTTCTGTTCTATGTAACTCTTGTTGTAATGAGAATATAACTATATTCCAACTTCTCAACAATAGCTTTTGAATAGCCTTTTCTTATTTTGCTGAATTCTTTTTTTTGCTAAAATATGAACATGAATGGGCATGCTGCAATGTATGACCTTTATGGATTGTAACATATGTTGAGCTTTCTAATGACAATTGAATTGGACTTGGACATACTATTCATACTTATCCTTTCAATTTACACCACGCTTGATCAATCCATAAAATAAGAACAACTCTTAAATAAAAGCCTCCACACATATCATGCTCACGAACAAATCCAACTTCTTGAATTCTAACATATTTTAAAGTTGACGAATCAAAGTCTTTCTTGCCACTCAAGAACTATGGACCATGATTTGAAAATTCCTGACCACCAACGCTTCTTACTAACCATCATGTCCATGCCTTAGAATTAAGGATCATGTCTTAAAAGAATTTTCGAATCTATGGCCAGTTTTGACACCAGTTTGAGCTTAATCGGCATAGTTTCTGCCAATTCTACTTTGAATGAACCGAGAAATTCATTTTGAAGCATGTATCGGTAATTGATCCCCCAAACATGCATCATTTGGACCAACACTTTCTCCAGGATTGTGTTTGAAACAAACCTTTGTCCAACTAAAAACCGTAACCATTGAAACTCAATCCACTACACACATGACTTTATATCATTTCCTGCCAGACTCATTTCAATTAAATTTAAATTTGTGATACCCGAGCAACAACCACTCATTTTGGATTCTCCTTAATACTAACTGGTGGGTGGATGTACTAAATGAAATGTAAAAGTAGGTAGGACAAATTTAGGGTATGACAACCTCTTGCTCCTAAACAAAACATAAAACTCCATAACCTCTCCTCCACAAAAGCTCCACTTTCACCAACACCCACTTCTCAAAAGCATCCCCTCTCTTCACAAAAAACATTCCGCTCGTCACTGTAGTCACTTCTAAGGTGACGCATTCCTCTAACTGTAACTTCGAATTTTCAGTGTTTTTTTGTGTGCAGGATAAATCATGCCTCCTCGTAGAGATACCGGTAAAGCTGTGGCCGAAACTTCACACCGCACACCGCATAGCTAATGCTCATAACATATTGTTTGAAGTGCCGGCCTACCAGAGGAAGTATTCAACCATAGTAAAGCGTAAGCTCATCCCGACCAGGTATATCTGTAACGATATGCTAGAGAATTTAGGGTTGAGAATAGAAGTGCACATAATGTTTCATATTCTTGGTATGCTTGAGTTTATGCAATTCGAAGTGTCGACCTATGAGCGCATAACGTTTGAATTTCTGAGCACTTTAGAATTTCAGCTTAAGCATAGGTGAACAGGTACTGAGGAGGAATATTATGGTACTCTGAGATTTCGTCTGTTTAATACCGATCATAGTCTGACGGTAGCTGAATTGGGAGATGTTCTAAAGCTCCCTAGTTTTGGACCTGGAGCACCTCTGGGTAATTTTAGTGCAGGAGATTTTTGGAGGGCCATTACAGGAAAATCCGATTATGTCGCGAAGGCGGAAAAGGCCTCCTGCATTCATAACCCTTGTTTCAGGTATGCGCAAAAAGGGCTGGCATATACACTGTTTGGCAGGGGTGACAGTACAGGGGTGGCGACTCAGAAGGAGTTATACTTGTTGTATGGCATGGCCAACCAGAAGCTGATAAATGTAGCTGCCTTTGCAGCTGACCATCTGAAGCGTGTTGCGAACGCAGCTTCAAGCAAAATAAGTGTGGGAGGGATGATAACTCAGATTGCAGACCACTTTGGGTACGGTTCTCTCTTGATGGAGGAACTTACGGTCGCAGGTAAGACTAAGATCGACTTAGTTACCCTCACCGCCCAAGGTATGATACAAGTTTTCAATGAATATTACTCGTTGGTAAGCCGCAACTGTCACCTCCTAGCTTTACCTGCTCCTGACTTTATTAGCATTCAAAATGTAAATAATTGGTTATATGAGAACCTGATGCAAGACGACGACGAAGAGCAATTTGATGATTGTGCAGGTACAAATAAAGAGGAAGGAGGTCGGACGAAAGAAGTCCCTGTACCGACTCCTAGAGTCTCTCCTCATCAGGAGTCCGGCTCTTGGAGCTTGACAAAGAAAGAGTGGGATTGGATGGAGAATGAGGTACGTTATCTCCGGAGTGAGCGGACAAGGCAAGGGGAAGAGCAGACGTGGCAAGGCAATGAGCAGATCCGCCAAGGAAGGTTGATTGGGGAGATGCACGAGTGGATGCGGCAGATGACGCTGCGGGACCAACCTCCTCAACAATGAGCTCTGTAAGTCACCTCCTCTACTAGTGCGTCAACAGTGAGGACACTGTTGAGTTCAAGTGTGGGGGTATTTATTTATGTATTTTTGTTTTTCTTTATTACGTCATTTTATTTGAGTGTATTGTCGTGTGTTAGTTGTCAGTTTGAAAGCATGATTGAAGTTCCATAGTGAAACCCCCCCTCCCCGAATTTGAGCTGATAAAAAAAAATCTGATAGCAATATGGTTGAGCTATTTTGTGAGTGAAGTGATGAGAAAGTATATAGAGTGCTCAATGAAAATACCTTGAGGAGGAAATTGGAATAATCCTGAGATGTAGGTAAAGTGCAAACACCCTGAGTTTCCCGAGTTAGGAACGAGTCTGACGTGTAGATTTGTACCATAGTACTTTGATCTGAGAAGTACTCCCCCAGTAGTTTATCTAGACAGTCGGGCTTAATCTATAAGAATCGTGTGTGCGAGGTTGATCCAAAAAGTATTGAGAAAAGGCACCGAAAAAAAAGAGTAAAAATAAAGGCAATTAGACGGCCAATCCTTCTAAGTTGGGTAACCCTCACCCGGTTATTCAGCCCAACAGCGGTCGAACCTGAAAGTCGTCCCTAAGTGGACAAAGAAAATAACAGTGCTAGAAAAAATGTTGATCAATCTTGTGCATACAAGGAAAAATAATAAAAGCCTTTAAGTGATTGTCCAAATGAAAAGGGCTAGAAAATCGAAAAATAAGACTTAAGTCCAAAGCATAGTCAGAGAGGTTACCGATAGGGAGATTGAGGTCCGCGGTTTCACCGTGGTCTAGGGTTTATGTGATACCTATATTGACGGAGTAGTGCTGAGACAAATCCTCGAGTGACTTGGAACGAGAAACTCACGTATGAGTATCAGCACCGTAACTCGCAGTTCTTGGGACAGTTCATTTGTGCAATAAAAAATTGCTTGGCGAGCTTTTTGCTTGAGGTCAAGCAAAAGTTCAAGTTCGAGGGAGTTTGATCAGTGGGTTTTAGTTGGGTATTTCAAACTATGTATGTCGTTTGTTTTGCAATGTTTTCGTCCGTTTTCGAGTCTTTTGTTTATGTTTTCGTCATTATTTTCAGTCGTCTTTGAGAAAGTCTTATTTTGAGGTTTGTATCATTTTATGCTACTGGTGCGTTTGATTTGGTTGTTTTTAGTATGTTTTTGGCAGGAAGTGGTGATCCGATATCCGTACCATTTCGGGGACAAAGACCGCTGAAGAAGTGGAAATCAGAGGCCTGACACGGGTGCCCGTGTCACCTGACACGACCCGTGTCAGGAGGTCATGGATGGAAGGACACGGCCAAGATTTGAAGAGAAAAATGGCAAAACAAACGTGCAACACGGGTGCCCGTGTCACACAACACGGCCCGTGTTGCAGCCCCTGAAGAGGAAGAGCACACCCCCCTTGTGCAGCAGCCTGACACGGCCACTCGTGTCCCATGACACGACCCGTGTCAGGGCCACTGAAAGAAAATTTGTTTTTATCTTGTTTTTATGCTGGATGAGCTGTCTCGAAGGGCATTTTAGGCATTTCATAATGTAATTTGAATTTGGATTTATTAGCCGCATTTTGGCTAAGACTTTTTCACTTTTGAATTTTGGATCTAGTTTTTACACTTGAGAAGGAGATTTCTGGAGAACAAGGATCGATCAAAAGCGGAAGCAATTGATGATCCAAGGACACCCGTCCCTATTGTAATGACTTTCTCCCTTTTATTTTTAAGTGTATTTGTTTTGATTAAGAACATGAGTGGCTAAACCCCCATTTGTTAAGGGGTGGTCCTAAATTGCAATGTATTGACCTTTGTTGGGATTATTCTATGAGATTTATGTTGTTCACCTTATATATTTTATTTTCAACAATCTTAATGTGAATTCGTATTGGAAAATGGAATTTGATTGACGATTAGGTTTAGGTCTGGAAAGTCAACCTAATGCTTTTGCAAAATAATATTACGGTTGATATTGCCTAGGAATGGGGATACCCCGTAACAACGTGTTTCTTATGTTAGAACTATTGCTTGATAATTTTTATGTGAAACTAATGAATTAGTGCGTAGGAAAATTATCAAAGGGTTTTTCATTAAGGAATTAAGGAAAATTGATTTTGAAATTTGACTTAAATTAAGGTTGGAGGCAAATATCTCAGAATAATTCTTTCAGGTCTTTACTAGCAATTTATCCACTTCCCTAGCATTGTTCTTATAATTACTTTAAACCGTTATTTTTCTAGTACTAGTTTTTATAACTTTTTACAAAAACCCCAAGTATTTTTGTTCCTTTGAATCATAAAATCACTGTTGATTCCTACGCAGTCCTCGAGATCGATACTCGCGAAATTTTCCTTTATTACTATATCGGTAAAAATAGTACACTTGCTATTTTGTCGATCAATATACCTTAGGATTCTCTTAACAGCTGTTAAGTGAGTTTCCCTTGGATCTGATTGCAAACGAGCACAAAGACATACACTAAACAAAATATTTCATCTTTCTCCAGAATGCATATAGGTTGCATATAAGTCTTTGCAGGTTTACTATTTGACATAATAAACTTCTTCAGAAGTTCTCTTGCATACTTGCTTTAATGAATATATGTTCCTTCTGGATGTTGATCAATTTGAATTCCCAAAAAGAATCTGAGTTCTTCCATCAGACTCATTTCAAATTCTGTCTGCATTAACTTAGAAATTCATTACATAAGGAAGTAATAGCAGAGCCAAATATAATATCATCAGCATAAATTTGCACAACTAGAATGTCATTTTTATAGGTTTTTAAAAAGAGTGTTGTATCCACTTTTCCTCTGGTAAAATCATTTTCCAAAAGAAACTTACTTAGCCTTTCATACCAAGCTCTGGGAGCCTGTTTCAGACCATATGACAATTTTTTAAGTTTGAAAATGAAATCTGGGTTTTCAGAACTTTCGAAGCCAGGAGGTTGGTGCACATACACTTGTTCTAAAATATACCCGTTTAAAAATGCACTTTTTACATCCATTTGATATAAAGTGATGTTATGATTAACAACAAATGAAATTAAGAGACGAATAGATTGAAACCTATCAATTTGTGCTAAGGTTTCTATATAGTATATACCTTCTTGCTGACTATAACCTTGTGCTACCAGTCGTGCTTTGTTTCTTACAATCTCACCTTTCTCATCAAGCTTGTTTCGGAATACCCATTTTGTTCCAATGTCGTATACACCTTTTGGTTTTTAAATAAGATCCCAAACATCATTTCTGGTGAATTGATTCAGCTTTTCTTGCATGGCCAGAATCCACTCATTCTCCATAAGAGCTTCACCAGATGTTGGCTCTATCAGAGACACCAAACCCAGAAGAGTTTCTTCAGAAGGTTTAAATGATGAGCGAGTTCTAGCTGGATCAACTTTGTCTCCCAAAATCAATTCTTCAGAATGAAAGTTCTTTAGTTTATTCTTCTTCTGATGAGATAGACTATTCATTGTTTCTGGTAAGATTGTATCTAATTTTGTAATTTCTGCATCTTTGTCTCATTCTTTATAATCTTCCTCCTTGGATTCTGATAAGGTAATCTTCAAATCTGTAAACTTTTCAACTATCTTTGACTTTTCAGGGTCAAGCTTATCATCGAATCTGACATGAATTGATTCCTCAACAATTTTTGTTTCTGTGTTGTAGATTCTGTTGCCTTTAGAGCGTTTAGTGTATCCTAACAATAAACACTTTTGAGCATTCAGAGTCAAACTTGCCAAGGTTCTCTTTAGTGTTCAACATAAAACAAATACAGCCAAAATAATGAAAATATGAGATGTTGGGTTTTCTATTCTTCCACAATTCATACGGAGTCTTACCCAGAATAGGCCTGATAAAAATCTTATTCTGAATATAACATGTTGTATTTACTACCTCTACCTAGAAGTGCTTAGCCATGTCAGTTTCTTGGATCGTGGTACGAGTCATTTCTTGCAAAGTCTTATTCTTCCTTTCCACTACTCTATTTTGTTGTAGAGTTCTGGGATAGGAGAAACCATGGGAAATGCCATGGGAATCAAAAAGATTCTCAAAGTATCTGTTCTCGAATTCTCCACAATGATCACTTCTAACTCTGACTATTTTACAATCCTTCTTTGTTTGCACTTATGAGTAAAAGCTAAAGAACATAGAATGTGACTCATCATTGTGCCTCAAGAATTTTACCCATGTCCAACTACTATAGTCATCAACAATAACTAATCTATACTTCTTTCCACTGATTGAGGCAGTTTTAACTGGTCCAAACAAATTAATGTGTAGAAGTTTTAACGGTCTAGAGTTGGACACAAATTTTTTCTTTGAAGGAAGTTTTGGAGAAATTTTCTTTCCAACATGCTTCACAAAGAGCATCTGAAGAATACTTCAGATTTGCTAAGCCTCTAACAAGTTCAAGCTTGTTTAGCTGATAAATCTTCCTCATGCTAACATGGCCCAAACATCTATGCCATATCCATTGATCCTCATTAACAGACATTAAGCATTTGACATTCTGTTCACAGAGATCAGAAAGTCTAATCTTGTAAATGTTGTATTTTCTCTTTCCAATAAAAAGGATTGAGCCATCTTTCTGACTGACAGCCTTACAGGACTTTTAATTAAAAATGATATCATAACCATTGTCACTAAGTTGACTAATTTTCAATAAGTTATACATCAAACCATCGACCAGAAGAACATCAGTAATAGAAGGAAGTTTTCCATTACCAACAGTTCCAGAGCCAATGATTTTACCCTTTTGGTTTCCTCCGAAACCAACGAAGCCTCCTGGCTTAAGTTCCAGACTTTGGAACATATGCCATATTCCCGTCATGTGTCGTGAGCAACCACTGTCTAGGTACCATGATTGGTGTTTCAACTGAGCTGCTAAGGATATCTACAACATAGATTATCTTATTCTTAGGTACCCACTTTTTGGGTCCTCTATTGTTAGTTTTCCCAGAGTATTTAATAACATTGGGTTTATGTGCAACGGGATAATCAAGTGGAATTTTTGCATGATATTTAGTTTTAGAAATAGATTTTTGTGTCGGTGGGGGTTTCTGTGCAAGCTCAGTGCCAAAAGGCACAAAATGGTCATAGAGAGGTTTTGGTTTTACAGGCTGACTTTCGTCAATATCAAACGTTTCTGTACACCCCAAACCTTTCTTTCCATTTTTGCTAACTCCACAGATCATGGAAACTATTTTGCTTCTACCTATGCTTTTAGCCAGAAAGTACTAGAATGCTCTATCATACTTGTTGACATAACAAGTGTCAGATACATTGAATACTAATTCTTCTTCTAGTTTAGAAATTTTGCTTTTCAAAGCATAATTACTATTTTTTAAATAAAAAATGTTTTCATTTAGAGAAGAACTATTCTGCTCAAGCTTATCTCTAGCTTCAGAAGTAATTACATGGGATTTTTTAAGATCCTTGTATTTAGTTTGAAGAGTTTGATATCTTTCCAGCATTTCTGAAAGACACGACTCTAATTCACAACGAGAGAGTTTAGTTAATACCTCTGAGTCTGAGTCTGATTCTGATAGAATTTTGTCTTCTGGTTCTCCAGAAACTTCAGCATCAAATGTTGTTGCCACTAACACAACATTTTCCTGTTCTTCATCAGAGTCTTCTTCTTCAGAATCAGAGTCGTCCCAAGTTGCCATGAGTCCCTTCTTGACTTTGATGAAGTTCTTCTTAGGTTTCTTGTCTTTCTTAAGCTTTGGAAACTCATTCTCATAATGACCTAGCTTATTACACTTATAGTAGATGACTTCTTTTCCAAAGCACTACTTCTTTTGTCCAGATGATAAGTCAGCACGATTTTTGTTCCTTCTAGATCCTCTAAAATTTCCTTGCCTATGTTTCCAGAGTTTGTTGATCTTTCTGGAGATAAGTGATAGCTCATCTTCTGAGTTTTCATCATAATCTTTTGATTCTTCCTCATCTTGATAATCCTTTTCCTTTTCCGGTTTAGACTTAAGAGCAATAGATTTGTTCTTCTTCTGAGGTTCATCTTCCTCCAACTCCATCTCATGACTTCTTAAAGAACTAACGAAGAACTAACAAGTTCTTTAAGACTTATAATATTCAGATCCTTGGATAGTCTAAGAGTAGTTACCATAGGTCTCCATTTCTTGGGAAGGATTTTGGTGATCTTTTTGACATGATCAATAGTTGAGTATCCTTTGTCAAGAACTTTAAGTCCTACGACTAGCATTTGAAACCTTGAAAACATATTCTCAATTGTTTCATCATCCTCCATTTTGAATGCCTCATATTTCTGGATCTAGGCAAGCGCCCTTGTCTCTTTAACTTGAGCATTTCCTTTATAAGTCATTCTTAGAGAATCAAAAATGGACTTGGCAGTATCTTTGTATGTTATCTTCTCATACTCAGTATAAGAGATAACATTTAACAACATAGTTCTTGCCTTGTGATGATTCTTGTAATCTTTCATTTGTTGGTTGGTCATAGCACTTCTAGACACTTTTACTCCTGTATCATCAACTGGGTGAGTGTAGCCATCAACTAGAAGATCCCAAAGATCTATATTGTAACCCAGAAAGAAACTTTCAATTCTATCTTTCTAGTAGTCAAACTTTTCACCATCAAAGACTGGTGGTTTGGCACTGTAATGATCTTTCTCTTCTTGAATAGGATTGGCATTAGTTGCAGCCATAATATCTCACACAAATACTGGATTGGTACTGAACACGGTGAAGTGTTGATAAAACTTTTATCACAATCAGAGTCGGAGCTCTGTTGCCAATTGAAGGTGTGAGAAAAACACAAGAAAGGGGGTTTGAATTGGGTTTTAAAAATGAAAGATTTTTGTGAAACTCAAACAAAGATCACAAATAAATTATCATGAGAGAAAGGCACACGATATATCCTGGTTCACTTAAAAACTGCCAAGTTAATCCAGTTCACCTGCCAAGGTGATTTCGCCTTATACACAAGAACTTAATCCACTATAATCAACTGATTACACTGCACTAGCAACCGCTGGTGACTAACAACCAAAAGACTAGCTGTCTCTTCTTAAGGATTCTGACCTAATTGATCCATTAAGGAATCACAAACAACTGTTTGAACAAAGATTTTTACAATGAATTGCTTCTACACAAGCAGATATAAACATTATTAATAGCTCAAATGACTTAAATAAACTTTTACAGTACGGACAATGTTCTTTCTTTATATTGTGGTGCTTCAATACTTTTGCGTCAGTTCTTCATAGTTCATTTAATTCTTGTCATTCATTCTTCTTGTTTTCTTGTTTAACTTGAATCACAAATCATGAAGTTCACCACCGAGCTTTGATTTATCTAAAGGAAAGGGTAAAGATCAAAGAAAACCCTAAGTGCGCTATGTAATAACACAACTAAGAGATCTAAGGTTCGGGGGTTGGTTATACCTAGGGAAGGTGTTAGCATCCTAAGTATCTGTAGTATTCTACAGGAACCTCTTGTTAGTATTTGTATTATACTAAACAGTGCTTGCTAAGGGAAATGTGCTAAGGTAAAGATCTAAAGTATATACAAAGTATGATCGCCAAGATATCGCATCTCGTGCCTACGTATCCTGACGGGAATGAAATCAGAGCACTCGTAGTTCCCCTCAATAGGGGTGAGGAACTCTTGATTGTGGTCAAGGTTCCAAAGGGAAAAGTAAATATATACGGTTAGACACCTACATAGAGTCCGACGACTCTAAACCTTAGGCTAGGTTAAACGGGAAAGGAAATGTCCATGACAGGATAGCCACATAGAGTACGGCGACTGTAATCCTAAGTCTAGGATGAAAGGGAATAGAAGTGTCCATGGCAAGCATCAAGATGAATCAATAAGAGAAAGTGGGACTGAAGCATGGCAACAACCAATCACATATCTGGAAGAGAGAAGTAATATGACAAAAAATGCATGGTGAACACAAGATAATGAACAAGTGACATAGTCAAGATAAAACTTGAAAATTATAAGATCAAGCAAAAGGAAACTAAGTTACTGTTCACAAAAGTTAGTGGTTAAGTCGATTAAAGAAATTAGTGGATGAAAATTAAAGAAAATTTAAATGATTGAAAAAAATTAATAAAACCTAAATATTTACTTTCTAAACATAAATCAATGATGACAAATATTAATTCATAAAAATAATCAAGAAAATGTTTTTGTTTTTTTCAATTGAATATATATAAATTAAATGATATAAGTATTAATTAACAATTCTTAAAAAATGTTTAAAACCTAATTAAAAGGTAAATTAAAACTTCAAAACTAAATTAAAAGAGAATTCATAAACACGAAAGACAATTAAATGAAAATAAGATAATAAAATAAAGTAAAAATAATTAAAAAAAGATAGGGGACAAGGAGGGTGGAGCGGATGAGACTGGGGTGTGTGTTTATGAGAAATATATGGGCTGAAAAAAACAAGTCCAACACCCTTAAACATGTCACAGTTGAGAGCAGAAAAAGAAAAGGTGACCTAGTTGAAACTCAAAATCATATTTATCCTTCAATCGTGTTACCCACTGAAGAACCCAAACAACTTTCTTTTCATCCCTATCTCTCTCTCAAGCACAATTATCAGGAATTTCAATTTTAAAACAAACCCAAGGATATCATGGCCATCACGACAACACCTTCAGCGTTCCAAAATGAGAAACCAACACTCAGATTCATCATCATCATCGCGTATCAACAAACGAAAAATGACTAAAAAAGGGAAACAAAACCAACGACAACATTTTCCTTCGCGATGAAATTCGGCCGTCTCTGTTCACTCTCGTTTTGTTTCGGTCATGGTTTGTTTCGTTTTTGGCTTCAATTTATTTCACTCTCTCTTCTTTTTCCAATTCTAGGTTTTGAATTTGATTTGGATTGTTGTGATTGTTCATTGAAGGTTGAATATGGTGTGGTGTGAATTTGAGGGAGAAGAAAGGTGTTGTTGGAGCAAAGGTTTTGTTAAGGAAGATGACCGTTGAAGGAGGTTGGAGAAGTTGTTTTCATCGATGAAGGAAGGGTGAGTGCAGTAGGAAAAACCTGTTATGTCAAACCTTGTTAATCTTTGTGGTACAAACCTGTTATGTCATTTTCATATCATAATTTGTGCTTGTTTTAATCTAGAAGTGTAGTCAAACGATGCGCAGGTTTTACAGGATCAGGGAGTAACAAAATTTTAACATGATGTCGCAGGTTTATGTGCAGGATTTGAATTTTGTCTTATAGTAACAACAATTTGGAGTGTTGTGTATCTGATACAGCTTGCACATGGTACATTTTGGTGACACCAGAGATGTCATGGTCTTGTTTTGGGAGTAGTGAGAGCATGGTTTTTGGCATGTTATGGTTGGAGTTACAACAGGGTGAAAATCAAACTTGAAGTGGGGTCGGGCGAAAAAGCTGTAAAAATTGAAATGGTTTGGCAACTTCCTTTCTATCCTTGTTATTGATTATCTTTTTGGTGTATAATGATTTTAATGTGAATGGGCCTTTGGGGTTTTAGTGTAAATGGACTAAAAAATGTAATAAAACTAGTGACTCCTTGGCTTGAATTTTTGTAACATATGACTTGAATTGATTTTAGGCTTGGGTAGCAGGAAGCAGAAGTTTGTTAGTATGGTGGATTTTCACAAGTTTCGGATAGTTTCGGTCAAAGGTTTTAAAAAGAAAATCTAAACTTAATCAAAATGACTTAAGAAAAGAAAAAAAATTAATTAAAAAGAACTAATTTAATTAATAGAAGTAAATGAATTTAAACTAAACATTTAATTTAAAACTAAATGAGTAAATAATAAAAGTGAAAATGACTAAATTAAGAAAATTCTAATTCAAAGTTGTAAATTCAAAAATTAATTACATAAATAGAAACAATTAAATTTGATTAAAGACCAACTAAAAATATAATTTCCTAATGTTAATTTAAAAATAACTAATTAAAAGATTAATAAATAAATGATAGCAATTAATAAAGTTGATAAAAAAAATCTAATTAATTAAACTAAATTAAATTGATTCTAAATCAAACAACTAAGAAATAAATAAAAAAGATTAAATAAATACTTAATTACCTAAGAAAACTAAATTAATTCTAAACTGGTTAAAAAATTAATTACTAAAAACAAATAAAATAAATAAAAGCGAATAGAAAGTTGGGATTCGAAATACTCGTAAACGAAAAACGACAGCGTCAAAATTACCAGCATAGAATGAACCACTTAGAAAATACAACATTTCGTCCTATTTTAAAATAAAATTTACCCGCTGAAACAACTTAAATTGTCCAAAGACACGATCGAAAAGTCGTCAAAGAAATTCAAATGAGCACGTTTGATTAAACCACGTGAAATGCAGACTAATGTCACTGACGTTTGCAGGCTTGATTTTGAATCCTTCGTCCATCAATTTTATGCATAATTGACTTTTGATTTGAATGATTTGATTGTAATTCCAATGAATTCATTCTGGCTGATAAAACGGACAATATGCGAGAAACAATTGACCTAGAATGATATGCAAGAGATCAAAGAATCTAAGGGTAAAATTTGGGGTATGACACTGGGTCTTCAGAGTCTTGAGTCTTCAGAGTCTTCAGAACTTATTCACTAGAACCTTGCCTTCAGAGTCTTAAGCACTTAGTCTTTAGAGCCCTTGGTCTTTAGTAACTTAAGTCTTCAGAGTCTTCAGAATGTTGTTCAGTAGAACTTTATCTTCAGAGTCTTCAGCACTTAATCTTCAAAAACTCAAGTCTTCTGAGTCTTCATAACTTTGTTCAGCAGAACTTTGTCTTCAGAGTCTTCAACACTTAGTCTTCAGAAGATAATGACTTCAGAAGCTAGACAACCTTCAAAAGTAAGACATCAGAGTCACTCTCAGAACCAGAATCCAAGAGAGCATTGCAGCAGCAACATATTGTCTTCTTAGAATCTTTCTGAGTGTGAGTAAATCAGAAGCAGACTTACTTTTATGGTGCAGAAGCAAATTTGGTCAGATTAGAGTGACGTTGCACATGGTCTCTTATCAGATGCAGAGCTTTCTCTATCAGAGTTAGAATCTGTTTTTTAATTCTTCAGAAAAAACAAACGTAAGAGTACCAAAATTGTTCTCACACAAATACTACTTTGTTATTATCAAAACTTAGAGATATCTTGTAGAACCAAATCTTATGCTAACAAAAACCTTTAGAAATTTTTTCTCAAAATAAGAAGTCAAAGGAACAACCTAAGGAGGCCACTTTCTTCTTTTGAAAAAAGGTTGGACACATGAATAAGGAGTGTTCCAAGTATGTCGCATGGTGTGAAAAGAAGGATAATTTAGTCACTTTTGGTTATTCTGAAATTAATTTAGTTTATGTATCTAAGGATACTTGGTGGGTAGACTCTGGTGCGACTATTCACATTAGTATGTCCATGCAGGGTTGCATGTGGAGCTGTCAACCAAGTGATGCAGAAAGATTCATCTATATGGGTGATGACAATAAAGTTGCAGTATAGGCTATAGGGACTTTTAGATTATTATTAAAGACTAGTTTTCATTTGGATTTGATTGAGACTTTTGTTGCACTGTCTATTAGGTGGAATTTAATTTCTATTTCTATTTTGGACAAATCAGGTTATACTTGTTCGTTTGGAAATAATAAATTTAGCCTCTCATATGATTCAAATATTGTTGGTTACGGTTCTTTGAATGATAATCTTTATATGCTTGATATTGAATGTCCTTATAACAAAATAATGCAAATAGAGTCACATGGTACAAAGCGAAAATTAAATGAGAATTCTTCCACTTTATGGCATAAGCAATTAGGACATATATCTAAACAAAGAATTTATAGGCTTGTGTCAGACAGTATTCTTAGATCCCTTAATTTGTCAGACTTTTAAGTATGCCTTCAATGTATCAAGGGTAAGCAGACAAACAAGATTTTCATGTTGAAAGAGCTAAGGATGTCTTAGAACTAATTCATACTGATATATGTGGTCCTTTTCCTACAGGTTCTTGGAATGGACAATGATATTTTATTACATTCATAGATGATTACTCAAGGTATGGCTACCTGTATTTAATTCATAAGAAATCTCAATCTTTGGATGTGTTCAAGTCATTCAAAGCTGAAGTCGAACTTCAACTTCGAAAGAAAATAAAATCTGTCAAATTCGACCATGATGGTGAATACTATGGTTGGTATGATGGACCATGGGAACAACTACCATGGCTCTTTACAATTTTCCTCGATGATTATAGAATTGTTCTGCGATACATGATGTCGGGAAAACCCAACATGAACGGAGTTGCAGAACAAAGAAATCAGACTCATAAGTACATGGTAAGGAGTATGATTAAACATTTTTCTCTTCCAGAGTCATTTTGGGGAGAAGCATTAAAGATCACAATTTATATCCTTAATAGAGTACCTAGTAAAGTAGTAGCTAAGACCTCTTATGAGCTTTGGACTGGGAAAAAGCCCAGCATTAGACACCTGTACATTTGGGGATGTCTAGCTGAAGCGAGGCCTTTTAGGCCTCATGAAGGTAAGTTGGATGAAAAGTTAGTTAGCTGTTATTTTATTGGACACGCTGAACGCTCTTGGGGGTACTAGTTTTACAATCTCGTCACTTGAATAATTTTTGAAACGGGAAATACAAAAACCCTTGAGGATGTAGAGTTTAGAGGGGAAAGAAGCATAAGGAGTGTTGCCTTTGATGAAGAAACTGATTCTCACAATGATCAAGTCTTTGTACCTATCTTTGTTCTAGAAACTGGTCCTAAAATAAAAAAAAATGATGTTATTCCTAACATACCTAAAAAGCAAGACAATACTGAGTTTCTTCCTCAAGCACCACCTATAGTTCAAACTCAACAACCTTAAAAGTCACCATTAAGAAGACCCAGTAGAGAGAGGAAGAGTGCAATTTCAGATGGTTATGTTGTATTTCTTCAGGAACGTGAGAATGGAATTGGTTTGACTGAGGAAGATCCTATCAACTTTAGTCAAGCTATGCGGTGTCCAAACTTTCTTAAGTGGGTTGATTCCATGAAGGATGAGATGAAGTCGATAGCTGACAATAATGTTTGGGATCTTGTTAAATTACCTGAAGGAAAGAAACCTGTTAGTTGTACATGGATATCTAAAACCAAAAGGGATTCAAAGGGTAACATTGAGAGATATAAAGCCCCTCTTGTCGCAAAAGGATTTAATCAAAAGGAAGGAATTGACTATAAAGAGACTTTCTCTCCAGTTTCTTCGAATGACTTTCTTATGATCATGATGGCATTGATAGCTCATTTTGATTTAGAGTTGCATCAGAATAATATAAAGACTGAATTTCCAAATGGAAACATTAAATGGACAATATATATGGTGCAACCAGAAAACTTTGTGTCAGGAGACCCAAAATCTATGGTTTGCAAACTCAAGAAACCCATCTATCGCCTTAAACATGTTTCACATCAATGGTATAACAAATTTCACCAAGTAATATCATCATTTGGTTTTGAGATTAGTGTTCCGCAAAACATAAATATTTATCCAACTATAGACTTTCGACCATCTTTATCTCCTCACCAATTAGAATCGGTTAAACTTGTCAAATTGCATTTCTTCCCGTGTCTATTATGGGAAAGAGAATTTCCTAGCCAAACGATGTTTTGACGTATCTTAGGATCCTCTTGATTTCTTCCAAGTGAGATACCTTTGGTTTCTCCATGAATATACTCATAATACTGACACTAAATGCCAAGTCTGAACGTGTATTGTATAAGTAACACAAGAATCCAACCAACCTCCTATATTGAGTTGGATCAACATCTTCCTCATCCTCATTCTTTGACAACTATAACCTCAGTTTACACTAAGTAATGACAACATTACAATGCTCAATTTCAAACTTCTTCAATATCTCAAGAGCATACCTTTTTTGGTGCATGAGCAGTCCCTTTTGGACTTGTGAAACTCAATGCCAAGGAAGTGTCTTATGAGGCCAAGGTCAGTCATCATAAAATGTTTCATAAGTTCACTCTTGAACTTTGAAATTTACCTTTTGTCACTTCCCGTCATCAACAAGTTGTCTATGTACAGAAAAAAGATAATCACTCCTTCACTTGCGGCCATCTTCACATACACGCCATGTTCAAATACACGTTTCTTGAAGCCAACCTCCTTTAGGAAACCATCTATCCTTTTGTTCCAAGCTTTTAGAGCTTGCTTCAAACCATACAACACTTTCTTCAAATTGTAGAACTTTAACTCTTGGTTTCTCACAACAAAATTAAGGGGTTGTTCTTCATACACCTTTTCTTCAAACGGTCTGCTAAAAAATGCAGATTTGACATCCATTTGATAGATTGACCAATTGTTGTTATTTGCAATACCAACAAATAGACTAATGGGTTCAGTCCTAGAAACCGGTATGAATACCTCTTCAAAGTATATGCCTTCTCTTTGCAAGAATCCCTTTGCAACTAATCGAGTATTATGCTTGATTATTTCACCCTTGGGATTTGCCTTCACTTTGAACATCCATCTCACATCAATCAACTTTTTCCTGTGCGGTAGATCAACCACCTCCCAAATATTTTTCTCCTCAATAGATTACAGCTCCTACTTCATAACACAAATCCATTTTGGATCACTTAAAGCCTCTTTCATTTTAACGGGTTCAGATTCGACCATTAGTGAAAAATGGACAAAATCACCATCATTATTGACTTCGTTGTATCGAAACAGCTCACAATGTTGGAGTCTTTGAGGAAAACCTTTTTGCCTTGTTGATCTTCTCACATTTTCTTCAATTCGTGCTTCGAAGACGGGCGTTTTTGCATTATCAAATTCTACATAAACTAAAATTTCCATGTTGTAACTGATTACAACTTTTAAGTAATTGGTTATTGGTTGTTGCATTGCGTTATCTCTTTGAAAATGACATATTTGTTGTTCACAACCCTCCTATTTTCTGCATCATACAACTTTTAACCACCAATAGAGTGATACCCTACAAGTATCATCAACACTCTCTTATCATCCACCTTCTTTCTAAGTTGCCCTGGAACATGTCGATATGCTATGGAACCAAACACTCTCAAGTGGTTCAGATTCAGTTTGAATTCTGACCATGCTTCCTCTGCTGTTACCATCTCATGCTTCTTTGTCGTACACCTATTCAAAAAATAGGCAGATATGAATATCGCTTCTCCCATCTCTTCGACAAGTTCTTCCCCTTTAACATGCTTCTTACCATATTCATGATCAATCAATTCTTTCTTTTGGAAAAACCGCTTTGTTGTGGTGTATAAGCTGGTACAACTTTATGTACTATTCATTCTTGATCAAAAACCTCTCAAATTCTTTTGAGACATACTCGCCTCCACCATATACTTTGAGCACTTTGAGCTTGTGATCGCTTTGCCTATCAACCATGGACTTGAACTTCTTAAAAACATCAAATACCTCATCCTTTATCTTAATTAGGTATGCCTGTAGCTTTCTACTAAGATCGTCCATGAATGTGACAAAATATCTATTGCCACCAATCGAGTCAACATGCATCAGTCCACATACGTCTAAATACACCACCTCAAGGTGATTCTTGGTTCTACAACCTGCATCCTTGCTGAATTTACCCTTATGTTGCTTCACTAGCATAATTTCTTCACAAACTTCAACTGGTATATTGATTAATGGAAACCCTGTTACCATTCCGTTCTCTTGCAAGTCTTTGAGATCTCAGAAATTTAGATGCCTAAGATGATAGTTCCATATCCAATTTTCTCGACTCACCGCTATAACAAGACATCTATTCTCCATAACCTTCAGCTCAACCTTGAAGGTTCTATTGGCAACCATAGGAGCTTTAAGGACCAAAATCCTGTTTACATCCATAACGTGCAGCCCCTTATTCTCCATATGAATCTTGTAAACCTTCTCAAGGAATTAGATAATACTTAGAAGCTTATATTTGATTCCTGAAATGTAAAATACATTTTTGATCAAGGAATGTCCATCATCCCTTCTCATGATCGAAACATCATTGATCTTATTAGTCGCTAGAGTGGTGTCATCCGTGAACTTTACTTTGTTTTTCATGGCACAATTGATTTTAACAAATCAATCCTTCCTCCCTGTTATATGATTATAACACCCAGAGTCCAAATACCATTCATTGTTGCACTGAATTAAACATTTCTTACTCATTTTGACATGTTTTTGCAGCATTCCCAAAGTTGTTGTTGTTCATAAGCGATCTATGCCTTTCCCTTATCATTATTTCTCTCCTCCATCCTTTTCTCATAAGTCTCGAGAGAGCTTTGCAACTCATCATCACAAGATCCTTTGTTTCTCAATCGCTAAAACTATGTTATCAAATCTTGGTGTTAAAGAATGCAAAATTTTCGCGACAACATATTGCTCCGCGACTGTTTCTCCACGTGTCTTTAGTTGATTCACTAATCGAGTGATTTTTATTGTGAAATTATTGATGGTTTCCTTCTCCTCCATTTGAATCAATTCAAGTTGACATTTGTGAGTTTGTAACCTCATCAACATCTCCTTGCCAGCCCTTGTGTATGCCTTCTTTAAGATTTCTCATGTTTGCTTTGACGATTCACAATCACCAACTTTCTCAAAGTTTTCACCATCCACACATTGATGAATAACAAATAGTGTCTTAAAACGTTTCTTCTTATCTTTCTTGTGTGTTGTTCGTTGTGCATTCATTACACCTTCGACAAGAGGATTCACCTCGTTCTTAATCACTTCAAGAACATGTTGGTAGCCAAACGACACATTCATTTGTTTGCACCATTTATTGTAATTCTCCGCATCAAGGATGAGGTAGGTTTGCATGAATTCTTTCATTGGAGACAAAAGTCATGTTGCACACTAGGTGTTTGTGGATTAGAACCAGACTCTTAATATCAAATGTTTGAACTTGGAATCACAAGATTAGAAAATAATAGAGACATTGAGCGTGGAGAGGGAGAGAGAGTGAGAGAGAGAATTGAGGGTGAGAATATTTTTCATTAACAATCATAACAATACCTCGAAGGTATTTAAATAATATACAAGTGAATTGGAACACAAGATACAATATCAAATAACTGAAAAAACTAAATTCTCATACTTGTAACTGATTACATTAAACCTATAACCGATTACACAAAACCTATAACCAATTACATTTATCTCTATTAAAAATAAAAAAATATCATAACAGTGATAACTGATTACTAAGAATGCATAATCGATTACAATAACACTAAAATCATTTTTTCTTTAATTAATTTAATATTTTGACATACCTATAACGGATACACCCCCTAATATGTTACCTAAAAAAACTCTTTAACATAAGCAATATACAATTTAAAAATACAAGTGTGGAAATTTTTAATTTTCAATAAAAACACTTACTCAAAATTTACGAAATATCTTTTTTCCATACACAATTTAAAGCTATCATCAATTATTTTGCACCTAAGATAACTTATTTTAATTTAATAACATCCACCCATTCAAAAAACACATATTCAATATCAATAATAAGCATCAACAAATGACAACCATGATTTCTTCTCTTTTCTTTAATAACACAAACAACTATGATATTACTTTTATTCAACACAATCAAGCTTTGAAAATGATTTTTTATTTGTCTCTGCGACAAGTTGGTGCTTATTGATAAAGAATCCATATTCTTTCTATGTTTCAAAAGAATGTTTACCAAACAGAAAAGTGTTTTTTTTAGTATTTTCTTTCTTTCTTTAAAGGAGTGTGCAACGACCAATTCTTAGCCAATCAAAATGTTCCTCATCCTCTACTTCAGGTTTGGCAACTTTGACATTTGAGCTGTATTCAAATCTTGTTTCTTTATATGATTAAAAATTAATAAAAGATCGGGCCTCCCCATTACCAAATAATAATAATAATAATAATAATAATAATAATAATAATAATAATAATAATAATAATAATAATAATAATAATAATAATAATAATAATAATAATAATAATAATAATAATAATAAAAGATTTATTTTAGTTGTCACTTATGTTTTTAAAACTTTTATTGTTTTTTAGGAATCAATAAAGTACATGAGACTAATAGTTAAAAGATGGAGGAAAATGCATAGAGATGAGAGGTGATAAAACATATCTGATTTGTTGGGTTATTTTGATCTGGTTTGTTGGGCTGATTTGCCCCGCACTAAAGGCGGATCAAGAATGTAGACGCTCATTCTCTATGTCTGTTCTGCTCCGTCCTATTTTTTTTTGTCGGCTTTTGCGGACACAAGCATTTATATAAAAAAAATTGCATTTATATGTTTAAAATATGCAGTGCCTACAGATTTTCCTCGCCCCACACTCATTTTTTTTCGGGACGGACTTAGGTTTTAGACTCACATCCTCAATTATGACTGCAACATTCCGTTCTGTCTTTTTGCGGACTTTTCCTGAACGAGCCTAAATGGGGCGGACATGTGTTTGTCATCCCTATGCATGACAATGATCTAATTGCATATCAAAGAAAAATATGCAATAATTAGTTAATTTAGTGGTGATTGGTGTTCGGTTTGATGATGATCACGATTCGATCACTGCAATTGTGATCGAGGGAAGCTTGAAATCATTTAATGTCAGAACCAACTTCCGAATTGAATTAGTCGGTTTAGTGGACTAGATATTGACAATGAAAACAAAAAAGTAAAAGATGATAGAAGTTTCAATATGACTGAAGTCTTGGCGTTGATGAAATAATATATGTTGAAAAAATCTCAAATTGCAATTTTTAAAATATCATACAAACAGACAACAAGCTACCATTATCCTTTTTTAAATTGGAAAAATCAATTCTTTTAAGATCTAGGGTAATGCTAACTTGTGTTCTTGGGGCACAAGTTAAGAAATCCACTTATAGTAAATTTGTATTGAAAAAAACAATTAAAAAGTTAATTTTATATTTTTATTAAAGATAATGCACAATTTTCAATATAACATTTCTTAATTTAGTTCTTAACTTGTGTCCTTAGGGCAGGAATTACCATTACCCTAAAAATAATTTTCATTGTCGTAGAAGACACAACATTGTTATTCATGAGTCTTTGCACTCTATGTAAATGATTCACTATGTTTAGTGCTAGAAAATAAAAAAAGTGAAAGACAAATAGTATGAAAATATGTTGATTGTCAAAACACGTTTTCTCATGTTTTGTCACTTTACTTGAAGCGATTTTTTAAGATTTGTTTATTCCATAGTAAAACCTCAAGCCCTCAATTTTACCGGTGAGAAAATCCTATTAAAGACTATGTATGCATGTTTCCTTTATACTCATCTTTAGATCAGAACATATGTAAGCTCAAGTGTCAATATTACATAAACAAGTTTCATTTCTTTGTTACACAAAACATTAGTAAACTTTAAATTTATGTGACTTCTTTATAGTTTTATTAGTATTTACATTGGAAGTGTGAATCTACATAAGAGGATTTGATCATGAGATGTGCGCCTATGATAATATAAAAATGTGAATCTTGTTTGCGTGGGATATAGCGATAGGATTTCAGAGTGTTGAATATCTACAAAGTGAATCTCTCCAATAATTCTAAGAGTTGAGATATTTAAAGCCACACTTTATGAATTAATTTATAGGTGAAAAATTGATTTTAATCCTAACTGCTTGACTAGAACGTGGGGAAAGGAAGACTTAGTCCTTCCTCTTTCATAGGAGGAATAATTTTCTTCTTGAAATTGTCATAATGGCGATTTTTACTCATGTGACATAACATGACGTCTTTATGTATCCTCAGTTGGATCCATACAATAATGGGTTGGGATCTATGACCTAAGCGAAACATTATGGGTCAGACTCACACATGTGCTTGATCTGTAAGGTCGCTCTTACCCTCCCTGTGCCCTATTATGCCATTTTAGGGCTAACTTAAGTGGTTTTAAACAAAGGATACGATAATTCATTTATGGATGAGACTTGAAAAAGTGAGTCCCTCATGTAAGACTTGAATAGGATAGTTTTTCAGACAAAACTCAAAGAGTCAAGTCTCTCAAATGAGACTTGAAAAAACAAGTCCCTCAAGCATGATAGGATTTTAGAGGCACGTGAAACATTTGATTCTTCGTAATGATGGGATTGTATTAGGAAGATGCACGAGACTTAGAAAAACAAGTCCCTTAAGTGTGATAGGATCCTAGAGGCACGTGAAACATTTGATTCTTCGTAATGATGGGATTGTCTTGGGAAGATGCTGATGATACAAATTGTTGATTAATTTGCATACACGAAATTTGGGCGGTGGATACTTCATCAACCACTAGCATGCACAAATCTACTGTCTGGTGCCAATGGTCTACTCAATCTAGTTATGTCTGGTGTCAATGGTCTACTCAACCTAGTTATCTTGCCTTATAAATAGACGAATCTCAATTTTTTTCTTCTACTTTCCTCTACACTCGCATTGTGCATTTCTCTAAAAAACTTTCTTCTTCAAATTCAATCTTATCATCCTCATCAACTTACATACTCAAGTATTGAATCCTCTCTTTTCATTTATCTTCTCATTTTCGTGGAGTATGCATTAAAGTCCTTTATCGGCACAACTCATCTGTCCAAAATAAGGGAAATCGATACATTACCTAAAAAAGAGTATATACTATTGTACTTAGTACAAGTAGAAGATGTTTAAAAGAAAAGTCGTCATGCTCTAAGCTCTCGTTACTTTGGAAAGTGTGAATGTACTCCGATGAACAATGAGGTGTACGAAAGCAAAATTTATCTCACTAAAACTACTTCACATAAAGTAAACTCAGTTCTGATGCATTCCAAACTAAACACACTAATTTTCCAATTTCATTCAGGGTCCAAAACTTTTTACAAGACTAACATGTAAGAAAATTGGAACCGCCTATCTCAAACATCATATTCAACTAAAACTTTCTATAATCAACACAACTAATGAGATGTTAAAACAAACAGAAACATCATGAATAAGTCAAGTAAACAAAATCCACTCAAATCAATATAATTTAGAGACCCCTTGTTTCTCCTCTAGCATTGACAAGTGACTAAGGTGAATTACCAAAAGAGATAAAACTAGTATTCATGTCTCCATTTCCAACATAGGAGCTTGAATTTGTCTTATCAAATGAAGTAGTTCCAAGAGAATGCAAGAATTCATCAAACCCCTCTTGTGAATCAATACCTCCTGGCTTTCTCATTTCATTTGGTAACTCAACTTCTCCATCCAAAATCCTCACTACTTGTCTCATGTTAGGCCTTATAGTAGGAACATCATTTGAACATATCAATCCTAATTTCAACACCATCATTACCTCACTTTCAACAAAATTACCATTCAATTTAGGATCCACTACTTCAAGTGCTCTTCCTTCTTTGAACCTTTCCCAAACCCAATCCACCAACACTAACTCTTCTTGTAATGCCTTTGGTTCAATAGGCCTTCTTCCGCAAGCAACCTCAAGCAGAAGCGCGCCAAATGCAAAAACGTCGGAGCTTGTTGTTGCTCTTCCTGTTCTAGGCAACTCCGGCGCTAAATAGCCTAATGTTCCAACCACTCTTGTTGTACCTGGATTAGCACCATGTTCATACAACCTTGCCAAACCAAAATCACCTAATCTTCCATTGAGTTCAAAATCTAACAGCACGTTACTAGCTTTAACATCTCTATGTATTACCACTTGCTCATACCCTTCATGAAGATATAAAAGACCCGAAGCAACACCCTTTATTATCTTAAACCTTTGTTCCCAACTTAGCACAAATTCTGAATCTTCAAACAAGTACTTGTCTAAACTTCCATTCGCCATGAAGTCGTACACAAGCAAAAGGTCTCCTCTGCGACGACACCACCCGAGTAACTGAACCAAATTCCGGTGACGAAGCCGGCCTATGCTTGCGATTTCTGACACAAATTCCCTCAACCCTTGTTTCGATTCATGCGAAACTCTCTTAACAGCTACTTGAATCTTTGATTTCGGCAACGACCCTTTGTAAACTCTACCAAAACCACCCTGCCCAAGTAACCCTTTCTCCTTGAAACCTTTTGTAGCTTTCTTAAGCTCTTGATAGGAATATCTATGTGGTCCAACTTCAAGCTCCCATGCTTCTATAACATCAGCATTCTTGATTTTTCTAAAAAGGTAAAAACCAAATGCTATAGAACCCAACACAATAACAGAAGCCGCAACCGAAACACCGGTTATCAAAGAAGTGTGTTTCTTCTTTGGCTGTGGAAGATGTGGTAGTGAAGACAAATCAAGAAAAGGTGCTGGTCCATTGATTTTGAAACTCCAACCCAAAACATAATGAGAGCTAGCAAGTAAACCAGTTGAAGCAGAGAAACCAACATACATAGTATCATGAAGAATAGGCGATAAATCCATATGAAAAGACAAGGTTGGTTTTTTAGGTTTGTTTGAAGTTGGAGAAAGTGTAACACTAACAACATTCATCAAAGAATCATAATCAACCCAAACTAGAATAGCTTTTCCACCTTTAATATTAAGATCTTGAAAAACCAGATCATCACTGTAATATCCAGCTTTAACAGAAGCATTTGACGTCATACTATTGATGTTTATCCCAACATGATTATCATTAATATCACCAAACTCAAAATCTTGAACAGTGTCAAACTCAACAGCAAAAAGATGGTTAGAGAAATTACCAACATCGCTTGAATTGAAAAGACCAAGATACTGACTAGGTAAAGCTTTGAGATCCTTTGTAGGTGCTATTGTGAAAGCCATGCCATGACCACCTAGTTTGGGATATTCAGGAACAACAGCAAGAGCAAAAGATGAAGAAAAGGAGAAAACTTTACCGGTTGTTTTGTTCTTTAGTTGGAAAGGTGAAGGGTAAAAAGCATGACCCATTAACCTGCTTGTTTCATTTGTTAATCTTAGTATTCCATTTTTCTGTATCTCTGATATTCCATTCAAGGTGAGGTTTTTAGAATCAATATTGTTGAATCCTGCATATAAGAGTTGGTCAATTTGAGATAAAGATGGGATAAATAGGAAGAATGAAAATGAAATGATGAGTTTGAGATGGGTTTGCAATTGCATGATGAAAAAGATGAATGAACTAATGAAAGTGAAAGGAGTGTGTTGTGAAATTTGAGGTTCGAAGAAGCATAGTACTAGGTTGTGTTAATGTTTATGTTTGTATTTTGTGTTTGAGTTGAGTTTAATGAAAGTTGGTGGAGTAGATCTAAAGAGAATTATGAAGGGTTAAATGAGAAAGAAAAGGTTGAATGAATATTAATTGTTCAGATGGGTGAGAGTGAAAATGAAAGCTTTTTGGGGGTATGGTATGGGTGAAATGTAAGGTAGCTTTCTTAAGTCTACTCTTTAAAAAAGTACAATAAGGAAAACACTAAAAGAGCATGATGATGAGACAAAGGAAACAACATCCATTTTTCTATTTTCAGAAATATTTTAATGCAACTCTATATTAAATACTTTGAGGACACATATCTAAAAAGAATTAAATGAGAAAAGAATCAAATGATGTTAAATCATTTGATTGAATTCTTTATTTTTTATTTGTATAGGTTCAAACTTTTTTTATTTGAAAGATTTTCAACTCTACCTTTATATTTAATATACTTTTGTGAATTTTTAAAAAAATAAGTTTAAACGTTAAAAAATAAGGTATTTGGTGCGAGGGTCCCGACAATTCGACATATTTGCAATCATCTGGCCCTAATAGCCGGGGGATTGTTGCCAATGGCGCTGTCGTAATTTAGTTTCGTTCCCATATTTTCGAAGTTGGGTCACAGTGGTTAGGTTAGGTGGGTTAGGTGAGGACGGTATGGTTGGCCGAATTGGTACATTGAATCGTTTTGGAAACAGTGAAATGGGTGTTGTGGGGTAAGGTAGTCAAATAATGGTTGGGTGTTTTGGTGGTGGGATGTCTGTGTGTTTATTTGTGGGGGCTATGGTGGGCTGGGGTGGAGTCGAATGAGTCATCAGGGATATAGGTAGACGTGGTATCGGTGTGTGGTTGTTGGTGGTAAAGGTCAGACTTTTTGTGTTGTGTTTAGGTGGGTGGCATGAATGGGTTGCGGGTTTGGAAGTTTGATGGTTGGGTGTACATGGCATGTCGATGGTATGATGTGGGTAGTTGGGATTGGGTGAGTAGATATTATTGTTGGGTGTGGTGCGGGGTTGGTTGTTGAGCAGGTGCTTATTGTTGTGTGTATGACGACGAAGCATGTTGACGCGGATCTATCAAATATGTCGGCTCGGTCATAAATTTTTATGTTGTAACCGACCTAAACCAAATCATATATTGACGACTTGGTCTAGCCCCTTCCATGACAGACTCGCTTAAGATGTGGCGCGTCGATTCTTCCAATGTCGACACATCTCTTTAGCAAAGTCTCTCCAATCATCGTAACCTTATTGTGCATCTACTCTCATTTGATGTCAGTCTCCCAAACACATCGGATTGATTGGAATATCTTGTTGCATGTCGAACTACAGTTTTTACTTTATCACTTTGTTGCATCTCCACTGTAATGAACCGAATGATTGGTGTTTTTGCTATCCATACTGTAAGATCATCGGGGTTAGGCTGATGGTCGAGACCCAGATACGGCCTCCAGACAAACTGCATAATAAAAATACATAATGAGTGTTGCACCCCAAAATTTGACCAACATTTATTTACCAAGTTTGTGGTTCATTGTATTCATCATCTGCATCTCATTGATATGTGGGCAGTAGATCAAGAGGTATGATTACCTAGCAAGAGTTATATGAGGCTATGAAGAAAGCCAAGAAGTTTGTTCAAGTGTTCAAAGGTTGATACCTTTGTCAGAGAACTCAGGAGATCCTCAGAGAGATTGGTTGAAACCAAGGTTGTGTGTCTCATAACTTGAGAGTTGTGGGAGCTCCTCAGATGATTCTGAGGCTATGAGGAGGGACTTGAAGCTTTGAGAAAGCTTGTAAGATGTCTTGAAAGCCATCATGAAGCCTAGAGAGGTCATTGTACAAGAATTCAGAAGACTCAGCCATGAGTGGTGGAATTAGGGTTTGACTGGGTCAACCCTAGGTCAACTGATGATTTGGGGAGGGTTGAGACCTAATCCAAGAGCCATGTGATCATGGAATGATGCATTGAGATGTTATCAGGATGATTCCTAGACCAACTCATCATGATTGAGGAGTTTGAGAAGTTTCAAGCTAGGGTTTCTAAGGATTGACAGTGTAAAATCCCCTAGTTTGATCCCTATCTTCAAGGCAGTTTAGCGCAAGATGTGATTGTCATCTCATCTTCCCCACAACATGAATGTTGTAGAGCTTGTTCTTAGCTTTAATTTGAGTACTAGAAGTCCTTGATAGGATTTGTAGAGCTCAAGTTATGGCTTTGACAAATTACAGGTCATCTGAGGTATGTGAATATGGGTCCTTGAAAGTCACCCAACTTGCATCCAACTTTTGCCCTAGTAGGATGATTCATATGGATTCTTGGTCAACATGAATGTTGTATAGCATCTTATTAGCTTTCTAGAGAGTACTAGAAGTCCTTGATAGGATTTATAGAACTCAACTTATGGCTTTGACAAGTCAAGGGCATTTTGGTCATTTGGAGGTTATAGGTCATTTCAAGCATAAGGCCATATCTCCTATATCCAAGCTTCAAATGGAAAAATCTTCAACATCAAACTTGCTTAGAATGATGTTTTAAGTCTATTAGAGAAGTCATGAGATGTTGAAAAGGCTTGTATCAAAAAGTGATAAAAATGGCCTAAAATGGAGGCATAAGTTAAATAAGGTGAAATTGAAAATTGGAAATCACAAGTTATACATTCAAACCATGTCATACAATAGGTAATTTTGACTCCAAAGGACATTCTAAGAATAATGGTTCAGCCACAATTTTGATTTGAGGCTTAAATCTTAGGGATGCTTTGGAAATGGCTTACTTGCATCTTAAGGTACCAAAGCAAAACTCAATAAAACTCAATAAACAAGTTGGTTATGCATTGTAACACATCCTAAATCTCATATGGGGAGAATTTCAAGTCAGAATCAAAGGTTACAAGGACCATGGCATGAGATAGCATATGGTGAGAAGTGAAATCAAATATCATGAGGTGAGATATTCATTTTATCATTGGAGTGTTCCAGAAGGTTCTGGACAGTTCCTACAAGTTCTATAAGATGATTAGAACTTGCTAAAAGCAAAGGTTGGTGAGAGTTGGTGCAGAGAAGAGAGAGTGAGATCAAAAATCTTCCATTGCAAGTCAAGTTTCAATTCTACAATTTTCTTCATTTCCATTCCTTTTTTCTACACAAACACATTCCATAGGTCATAGTGAAGCTGTGCAGATTGATTTGAGAGCAAATCCATGGTGAATTGAAGAGTTGGTGATTGAACTTTCAAGGTAGCAAGTCAGAATCGAATTCTGAGATTGAGGCTTCCTCCATCCAATTTGTTGCAAACAGTAGCAAGATTGTCATCCAAGGAAACTTTCTGAAGAGTTTCAAGGCTTGAAGTGAAGGATTTCATCATCTGTTCATCAACATTTACCAGGTTTGCAAATTCTTCCCTACACCATGTTTTATGCATAATTAGGTAGATTGGTTAGTGTAGATAGGTTAGAGGCACATAGGTGATGGATTTTGGAGAGTTAGGGATCAATTGGTGAAGATTGAATTATGGACCCCATTTCTTTGATGACCAAGAACTCGTGTTATATTGAGATATAGAATGAACTAGACATCAAGAATCAATCAGGGCAAGAGGGTGATCATTCTGAGCCAAGAAATTTCAAGAACCATGATAGTTGAAGTTTGAGTTCATTTTGGATCTTGGATCGGGTTCAGTGATTTAGGAGGATTCAGTTGATTTTAAGATTATGGTTGGATTCAACATAAAATTCTAGGCAGTATAGGGTCTTGAATTTCCATTTTCCATGAGGAATTGAGGGAGTTCGTGTTTGAGGAAGAAAGAGCTTGAAGCTCTGCATTTTCATGGAGTCTCCTTGGAACCCTAGCTAGAGGTTGAAGACGAGTTCATGACCATTGGATGGTGAGCTGATCATTGACTGAGACCAAGATCTGAGGGCCGCGATTTAATTCCATTTTGAGAGGGAATCTGAACTATAATGAAACGCGGCGTTTCATTAAAAGAACTTTGGGCTGGATTGCTTCCCACACCCCCAATCAAGGCCCACTTGGATTTTGAACTGAAAATCATGACTATTTGCACCATCCATTTTCTATTTTCTTTATGTTTTTTAATTGATTTTCTGAGTGGATTATGGGCTTAGCGTGTTACTATCTGAACCCCCCATTTTTAGCCCATTAATAAAATGAACTGCATTGCATTACTAGCTGCACCCCATCCCTTCATATTTCATTTTATTTTCTTCCATTTTATGTTAAACTTTGAAAAATCATAACAATTTGAAAATTAAAGATTTTTTAATGGGAATTTTTTCTCCCATTTCATATTCATGTCAAGAAAATGATCAAATAAAAGTATTTTCATTTCATGCATGTTTAATATTTTTTGTGTATTTTCTACTTTTATTGCATTTTATTTCTTTTATGTTGATCCATGAATTTGTAGAATTTTGTTTAGGTAGTTCCCTTAGCATTTTTAGGCCATTCTTTTTAGGATAGTTAGAGATAATCTTTAGATTCCCCCTGGATTTATTCCTTAATTTTGTGATGAATTTTAGACTAGATTTGCTTAGATGACATTAGGTTGTGTAGAATTAGGTTAATCCTTAACATAGGTCCATAATAACATTAGAATTTTGGGTTTCTAGGTCAAGATAGGTATTGGGGCATATAATGGTATTAAGGGTAGGTATGTAGGATCCCTTAGAAATTATATTAGATTTTAATATAGTAATATACTATTTTTAGATGATTTTTGTAGTTGATGATTGTTTGTGTTGCCCTTGTGGGCTTGTATTTTTGTTTGCTTTGCTTTGTGGGCTTGGAGAGCTTGGTTTTGTTCTGAGGAGCACTGAGGAGCTTAGTAGGAGCATTTAGGAGCATTGAGGAGCTTGAGAGCTTGATCCTTTTTTTGTTTTGTTGATTGTTTTAGGGTTAGGGATTAGGAAGAGTTTAGACTTAGTTAACTCCTTTCTTAAACATGGATGGTATCTTTCACCTCCATTCCTCCCTATGATTCAAAGTCCTTCCATGGTATACACCTCTCTCCTTTGGAGGGATAAGTGATTGTACCTAGGAAGTAGAACTTTTGAGGGAACCATTCCTTTGATGTTGAACCCTTATAGGTCACCTTTGGTGGTCAATAAGCAGTTCCATATCCCCAGCTTATCCAGGCAGTGATTTCCTCTGGTTGATTATCTTGAGAGATGTTGAGCTTGAGTTTGAAGATGAAGACTTAAATGAAGAGTATGGAAGAGGATGAATCCTTGAGCATTGCCATTCCAGCTGAAGCTTGAAGAGCAATAAGAGCAAGTTGATACTTGAAGACCCCTGAAGATGAAGTAAAGACTGAAGGATGAAGTTGACACTTCTAAGTGATTGAGATTGATTCTGAAGAGCTGAAGCTTGAAGAATAAAGGAAGTTGATACTTGCTTTGATACCTGGGGATCCTGAAGGAGCCAAGTTGATACTTATGATTGATAGTGAAGCCTGAAGGTGGAGCTGATCAAGGAGCTGAAGCTCAGAGAAGATAAGTTGAGAATTATGTTGAAGGGTTGAAACCTGGAAAAGCAAATTGGTACTTGTCAAGAGTGATGGAAGTCTGAAGAATGAGCTGCTGTTGGAAGAGCTGAAGCTTGAAGTTGAGAGAGGAGTTGCTTTATTTTCTTTTTCTTTGTTGTATTGATGTGTTTTGTTTGACTTGCTTGATGCATTAGAATAAGTTCATATCTAGACTAGAGTTAAGCTAGGAGCATGATTGCACTAGAGGTTGAGTTGCTCCCTCTGCTTGTATTGTTACTGTGTGGCTTTGCTTGCGGGTATTCGGTAGAGCCCAGCTCCCTTGCCCACGTGGTTTGTTTGCCTGATGGCATTTCACTTCATTCCTTCTGTATGATTGCAGTTTACTGTTTTGCTTGATAGCATGTTGTTTATCTTTCAGTATGATTACTGTTATCCATTCTGGCTTGAGATTGAGATGAGCTTGTGGAGGCTGAAGCCCCACACACATTTCCTCCCTCACTTGCATTGCATGCATTTTACTATTAAGCTGATGCTTTGTCTGTTTTGGTGTATCATTGACATGATCCCTTAGGACTCTCATTTCCTTTGATAAGGAATTGATGATAGAACCTTAGGTTGAAACCTATGCATGACAACTTCTAGGAGTTCCCTGTTCAAACCTCAACCATAGGATGAATCCTTGGCATGACAACAGTAGGACTTGATAGTCTCCCTCCTAGTTGGGCCTGTTCTCTTCTCATCTCAAAGTAGGTTAAGATACAGTAATCATGAATGATTTCTTTCGTACGTTATGAGCCTTAAGCTATCTGAGAAAGGATTGTGGGAGAGTTTCTTTTCCACAGTCTGGATGTTTAGTATGGCACCCTTTGGGTGACATGCGATGCATTCACTCTCAGGTCATAGTCTCTAGTGCGATTGAAATCGCAAACACAATAAAAAACACTTCTTTCGTAAAAGACAGGAAATAAACCATAGTAGGCACAATACTGATGTATTGACGAGCTACCTTCCCCCATAACCCGTCGTAGGCCGAACTACGTTGACTCTGATTTCTCATTCTTTGATGAGAATACGTAGGCATAAAGTGCGACGCTTTGCCGAGTCATTTTTCTTTTCTTTTTAAGCCAGCCTTGATAGGTAGATAGAATAAAACCAACCCGTCCAAGTAAACACAACAAGCGAGGATCCCGTCGAGTACGACGGACGTGAGGGGTGCTAATACCTTCCCCTTGCGTAACCGACTCCCGAATCCAGACAACGGTTGCGATGACCTTGTCTTACCCTTTTTTCGTTAGGTTTTTCCGATCGTTTCCTTTACCGCTCTGAGGGATAAATAACGAAAGGTGGAGACTCTTCTGTTGTGTCGGCACCTTATTTTCGCGCAAGCGACAGCTGGCGACTCTGCTGGGGAATTCAACGGTTCCCTGCGAGAGTCAATCCTAACGCTTGTATGTTTACTTGTTGGGTTGCGTTTATTTATCGCATTTTACTTCTCGCACTTTATTTCCCGCATTTTATATTCAGTATAATATGATTATCTGTGCTGTTGTGGGATGGGAGTTCTGATGAGTGAGAAGCCAGACCCAGGCTTGAGTGCACCATAGAATTAGTTGTGGAAATTAGTGGGCGCGTGCTTGCTTTGCAGCCACTAGTGTCTCATGAAATCCACGCTCAGACGAGGTTCATCCGGTTGGCTTCTCTTTCAACCCTTTGGGTTGAGACGGTTGCTGGTTTGGTGGATTGTCGACTCTGGGGACCGATCATTTGTGATTCAGCCGAGTGAGGCCGCTTCATGAGCTGGTGATGCCACACCTTCTGGGTATCGTATCACCCCTCTTGAATGTCTGTGACCCTGATGAACGCATAGGATGCCAAACTTGAGTCAGTTTAGGTCCATACCTGTGAGCAGGGTTGGGTTTATTGCAGGAAACCTTGACCTTCAGACTACCTGGTTTTCTTGACAGTGAATCAGTTTTGTTGGTACCAGGGTTTCTCAGTTGCAGATTTGTCTGTTCTTGATAGAGCAGGTTTTGATCAGAGGATCTTATCATCAGGTGTATGTCTGTTCTTGATAGAGCAGGTTTTGATCAGAGGATCTCATCAGCAGATGTTGTTTGTTCTTGATAGAGCAGATTTTTGGGTCTGAAGATCTCATCAGCAGATGTTGTTTGTTCTTGATAAAGCAGATTTTTGAGTGGGGTCTGAAGATCTCATCAGCAGCTGTATGTTTGTTCTTGATAGAGTAGATTTTTGATTGGGGTCTGAAGACCTCATCAGCAGATATTTCTTGATCCTACATCAGAGGCCCTTCTTATCAGACATTTTTTCTTGACAGAGCAGAATTATGATCCTATGCATATGGTCCTATCAGATGGTTGTTCTTGGCAGATCAGACTTGTGGTCCGATACCAGGGTTTTCTTCTCATCAAATGCAGTGGTTGTTCTTGATAGAGAAAGATTATGGTTTTGTTGATACAGAATCTCCACGGCACCAGTTGCCCTGATCTCTTATTGCATGATTGCATTTTGCATTAGTTTGCATATTCATTTGCATTTCATTAACGTGTGTCTGTGTTGCAGGTACCGTTTTCCCCGATCCAGGATTTCTTGCCTCCTATTGTATTGTTATGGGCTCTCTGAGGAAGACTGTGGCTTACAAGTTCCTTGTCCCCGATGTGGTTAAGTTGACTGGCTTGATAGCTCTAGCAGATGATTCTGTGAGGGATGAGTTTAGAAAATCTTACGGCAGGTTGCTCAGTTTGGTTCATAAACCTTCTGTGTTCGAGGTGAACGGGTTGCACGCTCTGCTGCAGTTCTATGACCCTCCGCTGAGATGTTTCACTTTTCAGGATTTTGTTCTCGCACCTATGCTGGAAGAATATGCTGATTTGCTAGGTGTTCCTATCAAGAGGCAGATGCCTTTTGTTCATATGGATGCTGAGCCTGATCTGGCTGGTTTAGCTCCTTCACTTCATTTGGACACCTCCGAGTTAGTATTGACTAGTTGGAACAAGGTTCCTGGGTTCTCCTTGCATTTCTTGGTGGGTAAGGCTCAGCAGTGTGCCAAGGACGGATGTTGGGTTGCGTTCAATGCCATCCTCGCTCTATGCATATACGGCATCGTTCTGTTCCCTAATATGCCCGATTTTGTAGACTTTGATGCATTTCACATCTTCGCTTCAGGGAATCCAGTCCCTACCTTGATCGGAGATGTCTATCACTCAGTCCACTACAAAAACGAGAACAGGAGGGGGAAGAATGTCTCGTGCTGCGTACCCTTGTTGTACAAATGGCTTGATAGTCATCTGCCCAAGAGGGGTCCTTTTGTCTCGTCTGCAGCCACAGCTGAGTGGCCTGAGCGTCTGATGAGTTTATCTGCAGAGGATATTGACTGGTTCGACAGAGATAGGTTGGGTACTGAGGTGATCTTCAGTTGCAGCAGGTTTCCAAATGTGCCTCTGATAGGCAGGAAGGGATGTATAAACTACAACCCGTCATTGCTAGTTCGACAGTTCGCGTATGCTTTGAGAACTCCGCCGAAGGAGGAAGAGGTACAGGAATCTCTGTACCTCACTGGTCTTCTAGAGGGGGATCTGTTGTCCAAGCTTCAGCGCGCATGGAATGGTATCAGTAAGCGAGGAAAGCCTTTGCTGGGAAAAAGCAACAGTCAAGCCTACCCTCCGTATTTGACTTGGATCACAGCCAGGGCCAATGCCATAGGGATGCCGTTTCCTCGTGCCAAGCCAGAAAGCCCTCCAACGATCGAAGAGCCTACTACTGTGCCCATTCAGCAACATAATCAGGTGTTGGCTGAGCGGGATGAATTGAAGCAGGCGAACGAAGAACTGGAGAAGGAATTAGCTCAGCTCCAAAGTGAGAGGAACGAAGCCGTGCATTCTTTCAAAAGGCAGACAGAGTTGGTGAACCAGCTAGGGGCAGACCTGACTAAGCAGATGGCCGAGCGTGAACGCATGGGTCGAGACTTCAAGGTTGTCAACGACGTACTAGCTACGAAGAAGCAGCACTTGGACGAGGCATATCGGAGGATATCCAAGTTCAACCAGCACTGGAAGGCTTCCCTGGCCACTAGGAAAGAGCGGGAGGATAAGCTGATGCTACAGATCTCCAAGCTGGAAGCCCAGGTGAAGGACAGTGAAGAGAGGTTTGATGAAGAAACCGCCCGCAGATACGCCGCCGAAGGCCAGCTCAACAAAGCTCTCGCTAACCTGAAGGAGCGCAAGCTGACGTTTGAGTCCAAGAAGCGAAAATTAGAAGATTGCTTCGGCGAAGGAGCATGGGAAGGTTCGATCGAAGGACTTCAGTATACCATTATGCAGAGGGAATTACTCGTTGAGGGGTTGCTCACTCTGCCAGATCATCCAGAGACGAAGGTGTTGTTAGAAGAGTATCGCGCCCGTGACCGTACTTGACTATTTGTATTCCTTTTGTTGTGATCATTGTTATATGCTGACCATCACCAGACTTGTTGGCTGAGGTCACGCTGTTGATTCATCTTGTACTCGCTGATGCTATGTACTGCCTTGATATGCTTTCTTTATATATGAGATTGTTGTCTCCATGATTGGACCCGGACTTCTTCTTCTTATTATTATCATCACTGGCACTCAGGCACTAGGATCGGGGGAAATCTCCCAAATACACAGACACACGCATGCATTTGCATGAAGCATTTGCATGACGAGCATTTTGTTGTTTTTCCTAACCCTTCTGTGTTTAACATGTTTTTTCAGGTTTACAGGTTGTCCCAGGCTGTTTCCGGTGATTCCAGGATTGATCAGAGACTAGTTCACCGCTACCCTACTAGAGCTAATCAGACCAGGATCATGGATCAAGTGCAGACAGATGTTCAGAAGCTCCGCGAGAGGATGGACCGCTTCATGGAACTTATGCAAGTGGTCGCCAATGGCCAAGATCAGCTCAGAACTTTGGTTCAGCCTTTGATCTCCAGGGTTGACAGCAACGGCATACTTCACGGTGGGGCCGTGCCTACTCCTCCACCAGTTGATACTCCGCAGAATGGTGTCCCCGTGGCCGGGGGCAACGGCAGTGCTAATGGCAATGTGATGGCCAACATCAGACTCAATACGACGGGCGTCGGTAATGGGAGTGTGGGAGCTAATGTCAATATCGGGCCGGGCAACGGCAATGCAGGCGTCGAGAATCTGTTGGTGCCTCAGCCATGGCTTGAGGATCATCAGGATGATGTGTTCTCTCAAAGAGGTGCTGAAGGGGAGCTGAATGCTGAAGCGCGGCTCAGGTTCAAGGCACTTGAAGATAAAATGAGAGATATTGAGAATCAGAATACTTTGGGCGTTGATATGTCCAAGCTGGGGTTAATTGCTGATTTCAAGGTACCTCCTAAATTCAGGGTACCTGAATTTGAAAAATATAAGGGCACCATCTGCCCTCGTGTCCACCTGCGATCGTACTACAGGAAGATGTCTGCCTATTCCGAAGACGAGAAGTTGTTGATGCACTTCTTCCAAGACAGTCTTTCCGGGCCGTCCCTCGAGTGGTACATGGGTCTGGAGCCCACTAGCGTGCACACATGGAAGGATCTCGCTGAAGCGTTTGTGCACCATTACCAGTACAACAGCGATTTGGCCCCAAACCGAGTCCAGCTCCAGAACCTGTCGCAGAGGAATAATGAAGGATTTAAGGAGTACGCCCAGCGGTGGCGTGAGTTGGCAGCCCGGGTTCAGCCGCCGATGGTTGAACGCGAGCTCATGCAGATGTTTGTAGCTACCCTCCCGGGGGTTTACTATGAAAAGTTAGTCAGCGGTATGTCTGGGACGTTCTCAGCTCTCATTATCATGGGCGAGCACATCGAGAATGGAATCAAGATCGGGAAAATTCAAGGTGAATCATCCTCAGCTGGAGGAGGTGGAAAGAAACCTTATGCTGGTAAAAGGCGAGAAGGAGATGCGAGCGCTGTGACCAACGCTCGAAGGAAGGGCAAGGGCCCTCAGCAGCAGGTAGCCATTATAAATATCCCAGCGGCTCCGCAGCAGCAGCAGCAGCAGCAACAGAATCAGCAGGGATATAGAAAGTAACAGAATCGGGCACCCTTGGCAAACCGTCACTTCGAGGCACCGCCCATGTCGTACGCGCAACTCTTGCAGACCTTGCTTCAGCTTCAGTTGGTCTAGAAGAGGATGATGGCTCCCTTGACAGGGGCACCTCCACCAGGGTACGACGCAAATGCCACTTGCGATTTCCACTCAGGGGCACCGGGCCACACAATCGAGAACTGCAAAGCCTTTAAACACAAGGTGCAGGACCTGGTAGATGCCAAGATTATCAACTTCTCCGATAATGTGCCCAATGTCACGAAAAATCCTATGCCAAATCATAGGGGGGGGGGGGGGGCGGAGTGAACGCCATTATCGAAGAAGAGAGTGCAGATCTGTTGACTGATGTCAAAGACCTAAAGACGCCGCTTAGCTTCGTTAAAGCTAAGTTGCTGAAAAGAGGGTTCTTTCCAGGATGCGGAGAACTATGCATGGATTGTGCCACACATTCTGATGGATGTGAGTAGTTGGTAGAAGGAATTCAAAGTCTGATGACTGAGGGGATTTTGCAGTTTAGCCGGAAGGCTGAAAGTGTATCAGGAGAGGTAGTGTTGAAGCAGGCCGATGAAGTCGCCACCATCACCATCCCTCGCCAACCAATAACCATTTCTGCGCCCAGACCGCCCACCATCACTATTACCAAAGATGGGCCGATACCCTTCGAGAGCACTAACGCCGTTCCGTGGCATTATGGAGCTGAAGTCTATTGCAACAGACAAAAATTGGAGCTGGAACCGTACGGCTCGACTGTGGAGAATCTCGCAGGAATCAGTGGTATTACTCGCAGCGAAAGAGTGTTTGCACCGCCGGAGGTCGTGGCAGAGAAAGCGGTCAGAGCTGATGCGGCTGATAAAGGGAAAAACAAAGTCGTCGAAGAGGCCCCGTGTGGGGTAGAAAAAGACTTACTTGTCAAAGACGCCGAGGAGTTTATGCGGTTGATCAAAAAGAGCTACTACAAGATTGTAGACCATCTCCATCAAACGCCCTCGAAGATTTCCATTCTAAACTTGTTGCTGTGTTCTGAAGCACACCGCAACGCACTGCTGAAAGTATTGAACGCTGCCTACGTACCGCAAGAGATATCAATGAATCAGCTAGAAGAGGTGGTAGCCCACGTTAATGCTGGCAATGGGCTAGGTTTCACAGACATGGAGCTGACGCCAAAAGGGAGGAATCACAATAGCGCCCTGCACATCTCGATAGAGTGTAGGGGCACAATTATGTCGCACGTGCTGGTGGACACGGGTTTGTCACTTAATGTTCTTCCGAAGAAGGCATTAATGAATTTGGACACTCGCAGATTGCTTTGCACACCCAGTGATCTGGTGGTGAAGGCGTTCGACGGAACTAAACGCCACGTTTTCGGGGAGGTGACCCTGCCAATCCAAGTCGGGCCGGAAACGTTCGACGCGGTCTTTTATATTATGGACATCATGCCTGCCTATAGTTGTCTCTTGGGCCGGCCATGGATCCATGCTGCTGGTGCCGTGACCTCCACGTTACACAAAAAGCTCAAATATGCTGTCAGGGGAAGCATAGTAACCGTGTGCGGCGAGGCGGACATAATGGTGAGCCATTTGTTATCCTTTAAGTATGTTGAAATGGATGGCGAAATCCATGAGACTCTTTGCCAGGCGTTCGAAGCCGTCAAGGTGAAAGAAGTAGCTCCTGTAGTCACAGAAAAGCCAGAGATGAATCTCTCCTCGTTCAAAGAAGCTCGGGCCGTTGTCCAAGCTGGATCTACCCCAGGCTGGGGGCGTATTTTGGAGATACCCAACAAGCAGGATAAGTTTGGATTGGGGTATTCTCTTGGAGCTGAAGCTTCTTCTTCGTCTAGCAGGGCGTCTCGAGGAAAAGGGCCGATCCAATTTACCAGCGGCGGAGTGATCTTCGAAAGCATCAACGCGACGTCTGAAGATAGTGGGGATAGCGATTGTGATCTCGACTCTTGGATTCATCCAAGCAAGCCGGACGAGGGCCTCAACAATTGGACCATCAAGGATATCATCCAGATGACAAGTGAAGAGTAATGATTTACTTTTTCCAATCATTGTACGACCCTATGTCCTACCCGGGGCATAGTGGTTTTATTGTCAGGGCCTTGTTGGATTATGTACATGCATTTTGTTAATAAATCAAAGGCGTTTTCTTCGTATTCAAATATTGTGATCTCTGTTATTCCTGTTTTTATATTTGTTTGAAAAACAGTAAAATGGCAATGGGGTTTGTGATAACCTGCACATCCTTGTTTTAAACTTAACCCTTGTTATTGCAGGATCCATATAACAGATGACATCGACTCTGGACCCTCTACGGCTCACTTCGACTTCGATTGCCCGATCTATCAAGCCGAAGAAGAGATTGATGAAGATGAAGACCTTCCTGAAGAGTTGGCCCGCTTGTTGAAACAAGAGGAGAAAGTTATTCTGCCTCACGAGGAGGAGATTGAGATCGTGAATCTGGGTTCTGAAGAGCTCGTCAGAAACGTCAGGATAGGGGTTGCGTTGCAGAGTGATGTCAAGCAGAGATTGGTCGAGATGCTTCGAGAGTATAGTGACGTCTTTGCTTGGTCATACGAAGATATGCCCGGACTTGACAGGGATATCGTGGTCCACCACTTGCCGCTACGAGAAGATTGCCCTCCCGTTAAGCAAAAGCTTAGGAGGACGAGACCAGATATGGCCGTTAAGATCAAAGAAGAAGTGCAGAAACAGCTTGATGCTGGCTTCTTAGCGGTCACCACTTACCCTCCGTGGGTCGCCAACATAGTGCCTGTACCGAAGAAGGACGGTAAGGTACGCATGTGCGTCGATTATCGGGATTTGAATAGGGCGAGCCCTAAAGATGATTTCCCGTTGCCTCATATCGATGTGTTGGTCAACAACACAGCCCAGTTCTCTGTGTTTTCGTTCATGGATGGCTTCTCCGGTTACAATCAGATCAAGATGGCGCCGGAGGACATGGAGAAAATGACGTTTATCACCCCCTGGGGAACATTTTGCTATAAGGTAATGCCCTTCGGTCTGAAGAACGCAGGGGCCACTTACCAACGAGCAATGGTAACTTTGTTTCATGACATGATTCATCATGAGATCGAAGTCTATGTTGATGACATGATTGCGAAGTCCCAAACGGAGGAAGAGCATCTGGTCAACTTATTGAAGCTTTTTGAGAGGCTTAGGAAGTTCAGGTTGAGGCTGAACCCTAACAAATGTACTTTCGGAGTACGGTCCGGAAAGTTACTGGGGTTTATCGTGAGTGAACGAGGCATCGAGGTTGATCCTGCAAAAATAAAAGCTATTCAAGAAATGCCAGCACCGAAAATAGAAAAAGAAGTTCGTGGTTTCTTGGGCAGAATAAACTACATTGCAAGGTTTATCTCTCATCTCACGGCCACGTGTGAACCGATGTTCAAGCTTTTAAAGAAAGATCAGGAAATTATCTGGAATGAGGATTGCCAGAAGGCATTCGACAAGATAAAGCAGTATCTTCAAGAACCTCCAATCTTGATACCCCCAGTGGCTGGACGGCCTTTAATCATGTACTTGACAGTTCTTGAGAATAGTATGGGGTGTGTTCTCGGTCAGCACGACGAGACGGGCAGAAAAGAGCATGCCATTTATTACTTGAGTAAAAAGTTCACGGACTGTGAATATCGCTACTCGATGCTGGAGAAGACGTGTTGTGCACTAGCCTGGGCTGCCAAACGTCTACGACAGTACATGCTCAATCACACCACTATGCTAATTTCGAAGATGGATCCGATCAAGTACGTCTTCGAGAAGCAGGCTCTTTCGGGTAGGATTGCCAGATGGCAAATGGTGTTAACGGAATATGATATTCAGTACGTGTCCCAGAAAGCCATCAAGGGAAGCGTATTGTCTGATTACCTCGCCGAACAGCCGATCGAAGATTACCAGCCGATGAAATTTGAATTCCCCGACGAGGATATTATGTTTCTCAAGGCGAAGGATTGCGATGAGTCGTTGCCCGACGAGGGGCCAGATAGGAAATCCTAGTGGAAATTGATATTTGACAGGGCAGTTAATTCCTATGGAAGTGGCATCGGGGCTATAATCACGACTCCCAACGGATCACACATCCCGTTTACTGCAAGACTGACGTTTCCAGTCACCAATAATGAGGCGGAGTACGAAGCATGCATCATGGGTCTAGAAGAGGCAATTGATTTGAGAATCAAGAACCTAGACGTATATGGTGACTCAGGGCTTGTGATCAACCAAATTAAAAGGGAGTGGGAGACTCGTCAATCGAATTTGGTGTCGTACATGAATTATGCCAGAAGGCTGCTTCTGTTCTTTAATCGAGTGGAACTCCATCATGTGCCCAGGGCTAAAAATCAGATGGCCGATGCCTTAGCCACGTTGGCTTCAATGTATAAAGTCAATTTTTGGAATGAGGCTCCAAGAATTATCCTTTCGTGTCTTGATAGACCGACATTTGTCTTTGCAATCGAGGAAGCCGCCGACGGCAAGCCATGGTTCCATGACATCCAGACTTTCCTTATGACTAAGGAGTATCCTACGGGTGCGTCAACCCAGGATAAGAAGACTCTGAGGAGGCTGTCTGGAAACTTTTATCTCAATCCTGATGGAGTTCTGTATAAGAGAAACCACGATCTCGTGCTACTCAGATGTGTAGATGACAAAGAGGTGAGTATGCTCATGGAAGAAGTCCATGAAGGCACATTTGGTACGCACGCCAGCGGGCATGCTATGACGAGAAAGATCCTGAGAGCAGGATACTACTAGCTGACAATGGAGTCGGATTGCTTCAGATTCGCGAAGAGATGTCATAAGTGCCAGATTTATGCTGATAAAGTTCATGTGTCGCCGTGCCCGTTAAATGTCATGTCCTCCCCGTGGCCGTTCTCCATGTGGGGCATCGACATGATAGGCAAGATCGAGCCCACCGCATCTAACGGTCATCGCTTCATTCTGGTAGCTATCGACTACTTCACCAAGTGGGTGGAGGCAGCCTCGTATGCTAATGTGACCAAGAAGGTAGTGGCTAAATTCATAAAGAGGGACATCATCTGTCGTTACGGAATTCCCGAGCGGATCATTACTGATAATGGTTCGAATCTGAATAACAAGATGATGAAGGAGCTGTGCCAGAGTTTCAAGATCGAACACCATAACTCATCTCCTTACCGGCCGAAGATGAATGGCGCCGTTGAAGTGGCCAACAAGAACATAAAGAAGATTGTTCAGAAGATGGTTGTGACATACAAAGATTGGCACGAGATGCTGCCGTTTGTACTGCACGGTTATCGTACAACGGTACGTACGTCGACCGGGGCAACTCCTTTCTCCTTAGTGTACGGTATGGAAGCTGTCCTACCGTTAGAAGTGGAGATCCATTCTTTGCGAGTTTTGGTTGATGTGAAACTCGACGAGGCCGAATGGATTACGAATCGTCTGAACCAACTCAGCCTGATGGACGAGAAGAGGTTAGCATCGATTGCGTTTGGTCGTCTGTACCAAAGCCGAATGAAGAAAGCTTATGATAAGAAGGTGCGTCCTAGAAGCTTTCAGACGGGTGATCTCGTCCTGAAGAAGATTCTTCCTCCACACTCCGATCACCGGGGCAAGTGGACTCCGAATTACGAAGGTCCGTACGTCGTCAGCAAGGTCTTCTTGGGAGGAGCTTTGTTGTTATCCACGATGGATGGTGAAGATTTTGCATCCCCGGTGAACGCGGACGCAGTTAAAAAATACTTTGCTTGAAAGCGACCCGCTGGACAAAAAAAAAGAGAGTCCAGGCAAAAAAGGGGCATCCCGGCGAACCAAAAACATAATAAAAGGTTCGGGAAAAAATTAGGGATATAAATTGAAAAAGGTACACCCGCGAAGTCGAAAACCTACACTGGGCGGCTTCGACAAAAAAGGGTATCCCGGTGAACTGAAAACCCGCAAAGGGCGATTCACGCAAAAGTTAGGGATTTGAAAAAGAAAATGACTGCGTTCTGCGTGTGGACTTTCTTTGTTTAGTGGTTTGGAGGACCTGAGGGCCGTTTATCTGAATCAATCTCTTCCGAAGCTGAAGCGTCGGAGAAGTATCGAAGTCGAGTGAGTCATAGAGAGATCAACTCATGGTGTTCGTCTACGCCTCGTTGCCGACATTTGTATATACTGATGTATATTTATGTTTTATTTTTGCGCGGCTTCCTCATTCCAGGAGCTTGCATCTGTTGTAAAACATTTTTTACCCATTCAGGGGTTCGTTATCAATAAAATGCATACTATTCAGCGATTATGTTTGTCTGTTTAGCATTTATCTGTTTTGTTTGCAAAAAAGAACGCCGATGTTTTTGATAAAATGCGCATACATAAACTTACCGGCCTAGGCCACTGATTGTTGAAACAATGAGTTACTTGAATATTGTCACGAGATAATAACCTTGATAGGTCCCTTTGAGAAGGGTATCTTGTCTGTTTGTTTGTGTTGTTACAGGTGTAGCATATTCCAGACAGTGCGCCGTGCGCACCCCTAAAGCAGGATGATTCCTCTTTCTCCAGCAGAGTTCAGTAGCCTCTCCCCGCAGAGTCTGAACGCGAGATCATGAGCATTGATATGTCTCCCCAGGCAGAGATGATTCTCTCCCCAATCTGATGTATCCTGAAGGAACGTCACCTCCTCAGCTGAGTCGGGCGCTGAAGCGCGTGTTCATCCCCCAGCACCGGGTCACAAGTGCAGGTTTCGTAGGAAACTACTCGTTCGCCGAAGTATGCAGCAACTGATAGTCCAGACTGAAGTCTCCAGCGGAATTGAAATTCCCCACCAAAGGCGTACTCTCCCCCGAAGTCGGATGATTCCTTCTTCCCCAGCAGAATTGAGATTCCCCACAGAGTCGCACTCTCTCCATTGAAGTAGAATGATTTCTCCTTCCTCAGCCGAGTTTGCAGATACCCCAAGAGAGCCGAATCCTTGGAAGCTGCTCAAGCCATGGTTGGTTTTCCCCAGTGGAGTGTTGATCAACTGAAGTTGTTTCCCCACATAGCCGTTATCTCCGGAGAAGTAGCCATGAAGGCCACGCAGTTTACTCCCGCGCTTGACATCGCTTTCCCTCAGCAGGTCCTGGTTCTCGTAGAGCTTCGTTCCCCTGTAGCAACCAACTGAAGTTGTTTCCCCGGCAGCAGTCAACTGAAGTTGCGTTCCCTGCGGAGTCCAATTGATATTGGCGGGACCATGTTCTCCTCAGCGGGATGATTCCTCTATCTGAGTAGTTCTTTCTCCTTGACAGGAGGATTCCCCTTCTGCATTTATTTTGCTGACGGGATCGCATCATTTTGCATGATTGCATAACATTTATCATAAACGCATAGCATTTCCACCGTGTGGAGCATTGCCGAAGCATATGCATAATAAATATGATCTAGGTTGCTATCGTTCTTGTTTTCCAGGCGTTCCGCCGCAGAATTGATTGCTCAGGATGATTCCTGACATTCTCCCCAACGAAGTCGCTTGCTCAATATGATTCTTGAGATCCCCAAAGAAGTCTTCGGTTCAAGATGATTCTTGAATTCCTCAGCAGGGTCGTTTGCTTAAGATGATTCTTAAGATCCCCAGTGCAGAGTTGATTCCTGAAGTCTTAAGATCCTCAGCAGGGTCGTTTGCAGGCTGATGCTTAGAGTCCCCAGTAAAGGTTGCCCAGGATGATGCCTGAAATCGCCAACAGAGTGTTCGCTCAGGATGATTCCTGAAGTCTCAAGAATGGTTATCGGTTCAAGATGATTCTTGAAGGTCCCCGACAGATTTATTTGTTCAAGATGATTCTTGAAGTCCTCAGCAGAGTTGATTCATCCAGAATGATTTCTGGACCCCCGGAGCGGAGTTACTTAATAGTTCTCCAGATTCCCCAGCGGCGAAGCGTCATCCCCAGCAGGTTTCTAACAGCGAAGTTGAAACCTCCCGTGGAGACTCCATGATTGAAGTCTGACCGTGTTAATGAAGCAGTTCTCTCAGCTGATGCGGAGTGCCTGATGGCAGAGGTTTAGATGTTCCCAGTTGGCTCATGATTGACCAAGAATTCTATTCCCGACTCGCTGATGAAGTCTGGCTGATGCCCGACAGATGCGGAATGCCTGATGGCATGATCGACCTGATGGTTGAAGTCCGGCTGATGCCCGACAGTTTCTTTGAATGCCTGATGGCATGATCAACCTGATGGTTGAAGTCCGGCTGATGCCCGACAGTGTTCTTTGAATGCCTGATGGCATGATCGACTATGTATTACCGGTTACCGTGTGACCAATTCCCCAGTAGGGTTGCCGTGCAACTGTTATGCTCAGTGTCGAAGATGTTCCTATCGACCAGAGTATCGTTCACCTGTGTGTGGTATCCAGACCTCCAGCAAGATCATTGACGCGTGTTCATCATATTATTCTCTCCAACAGAGTCTATTATTCAAGTGCATATTTCCCCAATGGATTTTCTTCACCTTGACGGCGAGGTCAGACAATGTTGAGACTTGACGGCGAAGTCAGATTATTTTGAGTACTTAACGGCGATGTCGGGTGTTTCCCAGAGTTATAGTGGTCTGACGGTGATGTCAGATAGTTTGGTTTCCTAGCGGCGATGTTGGATGTCTGTTTCTGGCGGCGATGTCAGGTGATTTAGCTTTCCAGCGGCGATGTTGGATGTTTGTTTCTGGCGGCGATGTCAGGTGATTTAGCTTTCCAGCAGCGATGTTGGATGTTTGTTTCTGGCGGCGATGTCAGGTGATTTAACTTTCCAGCGGCGATGTTGGATGTTTGTTTCCGGCGGCGATGTCAGGTGATTTAGTTTTCCAGCGGCGATGTTGGGTGTTTTGGTTGTCCGACGGTGATGTCAGACGCTTTATTTTCATGAATGCCTGACGGCGAGGTCCGGTGTCTGATGACAATGATAGAGGAATTTGATGTGGATAACTGACGACAAGGCTCAGATCAGTATGTCTCCGGCTAGTCGCCGTGCAACTATTATTTTAGTGTTCGAAGATCGTTCCCGCCAGAGTACCGTGTGTTCGTGCAGTTGGCAAATTTCCGGGTTTATCGGTATTCAACCGTCTCGCACGTTGATTGGCTGAGAGCCGTTCGCTCCTCACCCAGTCAGGTTCAAGCCGTTTGAATAGGGGCAGCTGTTGCACCCCAAAATTTGACCAACATTTATTTACCAAGTTTGTGGTTCATTGTATTCATCATTTGCATCTCATTGATATGTGGGCAGTAGATCAAGAGGTATGATTACCTAGAAAGAGTTATATGAGGCTATGAAGAAAGCCAAGAAGTTTGTTCAAGTGTTCAAGGGTTGATACCTTTGTCAGAGAACTCAGGAGATCCTCAGAGAGATTGGTTGAAACCAAGGTTGTGTGTCTCATAACTTGAGAGTTGTGGGAGCTCCTCAGATGATTCTGAGGCTATGAGGAGGGACTTGAAGCTTTGATAAATCTTGTGAGATGTCTTAAAAGCCATCATGAAGCCTAGAGAGGTCATTGTACAAGAATTCAGAAGACTCAGCCATGAGTGGTGGAATTAGGGTTTGACTGGGTCAACCCTAGGTCAACTGATGATTTGGGGAGGGTTAAGACCTAATCCAAGAGCCATGTGATCATGGAATGATGCATTGAGATGTTATCAGGATGATTCCTAGACCAACTCATCATGATTGAGGAGTTTGAGAAGTTTCAAGCTAGGGTTTCTAAGGATTGACAGTGTAAAATCCCCTAGTTTGATCCCTATCTTCAAGGCAGTTTAGCGCAAGATGTGATTGTCATCTCATCTTCCCCACAACATGAATGTTGTAGAGCTTGTTCTTAGATTTAATTTGAGTACTAGAAGTCCTTGATAGGATTTGTAGAGCTCAAGTTATGGCTTTGACAAATTACAGGTCATCTGAGGTATGTGAATATGGGTCCTTGAAAGTCACCCAACTTGCATCCAACTTTTGCCCTAGTAGGATGATTCCTATGGATTCGTGGTCAACATGAATGTTGTATAGCATCTTCTTAGCTTTCTAGAGAGTACTAGAAGTCCTTGATAGGATTTGTAGAACTCAACTTATGGCTTTGACAAGTCAAGGGCATTTGGTCATTTGGAGGTTATAGGTCATTTCAAGCATAAGGCCATATCTCCTATTTCCAAGCTTCAAATGGAAAAATCTTCAACATAAAACTTGCTTAGAATGATGTTTTAAGGCTATTAGGGAGGTCATGAGATGTTGAAAAGGCTTGTATCAAAAAGTGATAAAAATGGCCTAAAATGGAGGCATAAGTTAAATAAGGTGAAATTGAAAATTGGAAATCACAAGTTATACATCCAAACCATGTCATACAATAGGTCATTTTGACTCCAAAGGACATTCTAAGAACAATGGTTCAGCCACAATTTTGATTTGAGGCTTAGATCCTAGGGCTGCTTTGGAAATGGCTTACTTGCATCTTAAGGTACCAAAGCAAAACTCAACAAAACTCAATAAACAAGTTGGTTATGCATTGTAACACATCCTAAATCTCATATGGGGAGAATTTCAAGTTAGAATCAAAGGTTACAAGGACCATGGCATGAGATAGCATATGGTGAGAAGTGAAATCAAATATCATGAGGTGAGATATTCATTTTATCATTGGAGTGTTCCAGAAGGTTCTGGACAGTTCCTACAAGTTCTATAAGATGATTAGAACTTGCTAAAAGCAAAGGTTGGTGAGAGTTGGTGCAGAGAAGAGAGAGTGAGATCAAAAATATTCCATTGCAAGTCAAGTTTCAATTCTACAATCTTCTTCATTTCCATTCCTTTTTTCTACACAAACACATTCCATAGGTCATAGTGAAGCTGTGCAGATTGATTTGAGAGCAAATCCATGGTGAATTGAAGAGTTGGTGATTGAACTTTCAAGGTAGAAAGTCAGAATCGAATTCTGAGATTGAGGCTTCCTCCATCCAATTTGTTGCAAACAGTAGCAAGATTGTCATCCAAGGAAACTTTCTGAAGAGTTTCAAGGCTTGAAGTGAAGGATTTCATCATCTGTTCATCAAGATTTACCAGGTTTGCAAATTCTTCCCTACACCATGTTTTATGCATAATTAGGTAGATTGGTTAGTGTAGAAAGGTTAGAGGCACATAGGTGATGGATTTTGGAGAGTTAGGGATCAATTGGTGAAGATTGAATTATGGACCCCATTTCTTTGATGACCAAGAACTCGTGTTATATTGAGATATAGAATGAACTAGACATCAAGAATCAATCAGGGCAAGAGGGTGATCATTCTGAGCCAAGAAATTTCAAGAACCATGATAGTTGAAGTTTGAGTTCATTTTGGATCTTGGATCGGGTTCAGTGATTTAGGAGGATTCAGTTGATTTTAAGATTATGGTTGGATTCTACATAAAATTCTAGGCAGGATAGGGTCTTGAATTTCCATTTTCCATGAGGAATTGAGGGAGTTCGTGTTTGAGGAAGAAAGAGCTTGAAGCTCTGCATTTTCATGGAGTCTCCTTGGAACCCTAGCTGGAGGTTGAAGACGAGTTCATGACCATTGGATGGTGAGCTGACCATTGACTGGGACCAAGATCTGAGGGCCACAATTTAATTCCATTTTGAGAGGGAATCTGAACTATAATGAAACGCGGCGTTTCATTAAAAGAACTTTGGGCTGGATTGCTTGCCACACCCCCAATCAAGGCCCACTTGGATTTTGAACTGAAAATCATGACTATTTGCACCGTCCATTTTCTATTTGATTTATGTTTTTTAATTGATTTTCTGAGTGGATTATGGGCTTAGCGCGTTACTATCTGAACCCCCCATTTTTAGCCCATTAATAAAATGAACTGCATTGCATTACTAGCTGCACCCCATCCCTTCATATTTCATTTTATTTTCTTCCATTTTATGTTAAACTTTGAAAAATCATAACAATTTGAAAATTAAAGATTTTTTAATGGGAATTTTTTCTCCCATTTCATATTCATGTCAAGAAAATGATAAAATAAAAATATTTTCATTTCATGCATGTTTAATATTTTTTGTGTATTTTATACTTTTATTGCATTTTATTTCTTTTATGTTGATCCATGAATTTGTAGAATTTTGTTTAGGTAGTTCCCTTAGCATTTTTAGGCCATTATTTTTAGGATATTTAGAGATAAGCTTTAGATTCCCCCTGGATTTATTCCTTAATTTTGTGATGAATTTTAGACTAGTTTTGCTTAGATGACATTAGGTTGTGTAGAATTAGGTTAATCCTTAACATAGGTCCATAATAACATTAGAATTTTGGGTTTCTAGGTCAAGATAGGTATTGGGGCATATAATGGTATTAAGGGTAGGTATGTAGGATCCCTTAGAAATTATATTAGATTTTAATATAGTAATATACTATTTTTAGATGATTTTTGTAGTTGATGATTGTTTGTGTTGCCCTTGTGGGCTTGTATTTTTGTTTGCTTTGCTTTGTGGGCTTGGAGAGCTTGGTTTTGTTCTGAGGAGCACTGAGGAGCTTAGTAGGAGCATTTAGGAGCATTGAGGAGCTTGAGAGCTTGATCCTTTTTTTGTTTTGTTGATTGTTTTAGGGTTAGGGATTAGGAAGAGTTTAGACTTAGTTAACTCCTTTCTTAAACATGGATGGTATCTTTCACCTCCATTCCTCCCTATGATTCAAAGTCCTTCCATGGTATACACCTCTCTCCTTTGGAGGGATAAGTGATTGTACCTAGGAAGTAGAACTTTTGAGGGAACCATTCCTTTGATGTTGAACCCTTATAGGTCACCTTTGGTGGTCAATAAGCAGTTCCATATCCCCAGCTTATCCAGGCAGTGATTTCCTCTGGTTGATTATCTTGAGAGATATTGAGCTTGAGTTTGAAGATGAAGACTTCAATGAAGAGTATGGAAGAGGATGAATCCTTGAGCATTGCCATTCCAGCTGAAGCTTGAAGAGCAACAAGAGCAAGTTGATACTTGAAGACCCCTGAAGATGAAGTAAAGACTGAAGGATGAAGTTGACACTTCTAAGTGATTGAGATTGATTCTGAAGAGCTGAAGCTTGAAGAACAAAGGAAGTTAATACTTGCTTTGATACCTGGGGATCCTGAAGGAGCCAAGTTGATACTTATGATTGATAGTGAAGCCTGAAGGTGGAGCTGATCAAGGAGCTGAAGCTCAGAGAAGATAAGTTGAGAATTATGTTGAAGGGTTGAAACCTGGAAAAGCAAATTGGTACTTGTCAAGAGTGATGGAAGTCTGAAGACTGAGCTGCTGTTGGAAGAGCTGAAGCTTGAAGTTGAGAGAGGAGTTGCTTTCTTTTCTTTTTCTTTGTTGTATTCATGTGTTTTGTTTGACTTGCTTGATGCATTAGAATAAGTTCATATCTAGACTAGAGTTAAGCTAGGAGCATGATTGCACTAGAGGTTGAGTTGCTCCCTCTGCTTGTATTGTTACGATGTGGCTTTGCTTGCGGGTATTCGGTAGAGCCCAGCTCCCTTGCCCATGTGGTTTGTTTGCCTGATGGCATTTCACTTCATTCCTTCTGTATGATTGCAGTTTACTGTTTTGCTTGATAGCATGTTGTTTATCTTTCAGTATGATTACTGTTATCCATTCTGGCTTAAGGTTGAGATGAGCTTGTGGAGGCTGAAGCCCCACACACATTTCCTCCCTCACTTGCATTGCATGCATTTTACTGTTAAGTTGATGCTTTGTCTGTTTTGGTGTATCATTGACATGATCCCTTAGGACTCTCATTTCCTTTGATAAGGAATTGATGATAGAACCTTAGGTTGAAACCTATGCATGACAACTTCTAGGAGTTCCCTATTCAAACCTCAACCATAGGATGAATCCTTGGCATGACAACAGTAGGACTTGATAGTCTCCCTCCTAGTTGGGCCTGTTCTCTTCTCATCTCAAAGCAGGTTAAGATACAGTAATCATGAATGATTTCTTTCGTACGTTACGAGCCTTAAGCTATCTGAGAAAGGATTGTGGGAGAGTTTCTTTTCCACAGTCTGGATGTTTAGTATGGCACCCTTTGGGTGACATGCGATGCATTCACTCTCAGGTCATAGTCTCTAGTGCGATTGAAATCGCAAACACAATAAAAAACACTTCTTTCGTAAAAGACAGGAAATAAACCGTAGTTTCCCGAACTACGTGAGCTCTGATCTCTCATACCTGTTGAGAGTACGTAGGCACAATACTGATGTATTGGCGAGCTACCTTCCCCCATAACCCGTCGTAGGCCGAACTACGTTGACTCTGATTTCTCATTCTTTGATGAGAATACATAGGAATAAAGTGTGACGCTTTGCCGAGTCATTTTTCTTTTCTTTTTAAGCCAGCCTTGATAGGTAGATAGAATAAAACCAACCCGTCCAAGTAAACACAACAAGCGAGGATCCCGTCGAGTATGACGGACATGAGGGGTGCTAATACCTTCCCCTTGCGTAACCGACTCCCGAATCCAGACAACGGTTGCGACGACCTTGCCTTACCCTTTTTTCGTTAGGTTTTTCCGATCATTTCCTTTCCCGCTCTGAGGGATAAATAACGAAAGGTGGCGACTCTTCTGTTGTGCCGACACCTTATTTTCGCGCAAGCGACAATGAGAAGAATTGCAGTGTGTTAATTTTATAGCCAAATTTATAGTAGTTTTGGAATAAATTGCATCGTTCAGTCTAATGTGGCCTAAAAGATTACGGTACACGATTATTGCGTTTCTGGGACATCGTTGGTAATTCATTCACAGAACAGACCACCTAAAAAAAAGTGAAAAAAATAATTAGTTATAAATAAACTTTTTATCATAGTATACATGATTGATATTTTAAAATAAACTTACTTGTTTGCGTAGGGGAATATGTATGGATTCGGGTTGACCGGAGTGAATGTCGGCATTCTTGACCAACCTCATGCTTGAGGTAGGAACGCATAACCACAAAACGTACAAGTATATTTTTTTGTATTTTTACACAAGGCACTATATAGATGTGCCAAAACAGCTGAACCTCAACTATAAGTGCCTACTTTATGAATGTTGCATCACAACGACAAATACATAATATTTACCGTATTTCCAGTACTTTCAAGAAATAAAAAATGTCCAAATAAAATAATAATATAACACCGAGTTTTAATTATCTTATCATACTCGACGTATTCGTCGTCTAATGTGATACTGTTATAATGTTCTCTAAGGTATTTTAAATTTATACCTTGACCCCTGAGTTGACCTACACATTGTGTTGGATTTGTCTCTTCACAAAGAGGGGCACCCAACAAATCTTGGCAAATTTGGTTATCAACCCTAACTTTGCCGTTAACAGCCTTACCATCGATGCGTAGGTCCATCAACATATACACATCTTCCAATGTGATGGGTCTTGGGTCTCCATTTTTCTAACAAAGCTAGAATAAATTTTGCACCAATCGAGTGCGAAGTGATGTTTATCAAATGAATGAAACCGCATGATTCAAGGTATGGTTGTATGATTGGGTCGTGTGGTATATAGTCATATACACGACATCGAAATCTCTTTTCATCCTTACAAAAGATATAAAGAAATTAAGTTAGAAATAACTATGGAGAGATGCAACCATACTCTTAATGAAACCATATCTGTAAATAAATAAGTAAGGGGAGACAAAACAAATAATCCAAAAAACTTACAAATGCTGAAATATACTCAATTGTTCCTCTGTGTTCATCACCCATAGTAAGGAGAGGCATTTTTTAGCTATAGATGTGGCTTGGAATGAGGGTAGGTTGTGAGGAGCAAATGTAATTTGTGTGGATTAACAGATAAGTTTGCTTGGTGAAAGTTGAAAGTTGTGAGGAGCATATTTATAATGCAACTCCTCTCTTCACGTGTTAGGTTATGAGGTTAGGGTTTGCATGGCTTATTGTACATACACGTCATACCATATAGTGCATGCTTATCCTCAATTTTACATACATGCCATACCATATGACGCATGCTTTGAAACTAAGAAGGCGAGCCAAATGAAATGGCGCCTTCTCTCTTTTGCATGAGAGGAATCATTGTGTAAGGCATCTCTTACATCATGTAAGGCATCTCTTACAAGCATCTCTTACAAATGCATGTGAATTGTAACACCCCCTTTCTATACCCCCAAAATAAACAATTAAATCATTTAGGCACTTAATAAAATTCTATTAGAGTATAATTATAACATGGTATAAAAGAGGCGCATCACATTATCATCGAAACGAAACATAAATAATATCTGCTCATAAAGATATGTAACAAAAGGGGTAAATCTCAACTAAAAACAAATCATAACACTTAAAACCCACATATCAATATTCAGAATAAAGCGGAAACATCTAAACATTGAAATCACTTCATTAACATAAGCATTCTATACATCATTCAGATTAATTCAATTCATCAGTTAAGTTTACAAAACATTCAACAGCAGATACATACACAGATGTATCACAAAAGAATCAAAATAATTCCTAACTACCCGGTGTTACATATCAGAGCCATCTGACCAAAAGAAATGAAGACTCGCTTCACAAAAAACCTCCAGCATCCTACTCTGCAATGCCTCATAGAGCATTATAAAACAACAGAAGGGTGAGAAACATTATCATAACAAACAATGCATAAAATTATGTATATCATAAAACACAATTATAACATACTCGCAATTCACATTTCTCACCACAACTTGTTACAATACACCACAATGTACACATACATAATCAATCACATTCACCAATTCATGCTTCACAATTCATAGCATTTCACTTAAACATTTACAATCATGTTCATTTCACAAAAACATCATATAAAGATGATAATGCAACTCATAGAGACCGACTCACGACACTATACAGATGCAAATGCAGTACCGACTCGTTCAGCAAGTTCAATTGAAGAACCAAAATGGAACCATCGCTAGTTACCGAAGTAACTCCCCGTCGGGCCTACGATGTTCACCCATCGCTCACACCTCACATGGGCACACGATGTTTCAAGATTGCTCACATCCCACACGTGCACACAATCTGGTTGCTCACACCCCACAAGGGCACACAACTGTTCTGCAGATTCTCCACGAAATCAAAATAAACCATCGCTCACACCCCACAAGGGAACACGATCGTTTCTGCAGATCCTCCTAGGGATCAAAGTAACTAAACCATCGCTCACACCCCACAAGGGAACACGAGGTTTCTGCAGATCCTACGCGGGATCAGACACACAAGAATGCAATCATGATGCTACACACGCAACACGACTCTAAACACTCTTAAAATGCATACATGTTTACAAACATATTCAAGCATTATTCACATCATACAAGTACATACAATTATGCACATTCACATCAATATCACCATGCAATTCCATTTAATTCGAACAATTGCACAAAATTGCCAAACGACCACATACACATTCCACCATTCACAATCTAGGATTCACGCCATACGGCTACCCACAGCACAACATAACTCAGCATGATCGATGCCTCGAGCAAGAAAATAATCAAAGTTAAGTCGGAAACCCGACCTCGGATGGAAACATTAAAGAAATCACAACCTGCCACGTTCGCCACCTACTCGCTTAGCGAACTCCTAGGGAGTATTCGCTACTTGTTCGCTTAGCGAACAAGCTCGCGAAGGCAAACAGAAGCCTCTAACTTTGTTCGCTACCTCGCTCGCTTAGCAAACCCCTAGCAAACCTTCGCTACCCCCATTTTATGCTAGCGAACACCACAACTTGCATTCTGTCCAAGTCTAGGACTATTCGCTACCTATTCGCTACTGCTCGCTCAGCGAACGTTCGCGACCAGCTCGCCTAGCAAACAGTTAGCGAGTGTCTGCGAACCAGAAATTCCTCACTGTTCAGAATTTCCCAACCTCTCCAAAACCGACTGATTCTTGTCAAATCAGTTCCAATAGCCTTAGTCTATCAAACCCTGACTATTCTACAACACTTACATCGAATTCTACCCGATAAAACATTCGTTCTACCGATTAAACTCATTATGCCCTAAAATGAAAAATGAGCAAAACTCTCCCCAACCTAAAACAAAACCAACAAGAAGACACATAATCATACACATTGCAAGAATAACAAATTTTCACACCCTTACCCGATCAATCGAAAGCTTAGAAGTGGATTCTTGATGATTCTAGGTTTTTCTCCTCTTTTTTCTTCTCTTCTTTTCTTTCTCTTCTTTTTCTTTCCTCTTGGTTTCTATTCTCTCTATTCTTTCTCTTTTCCACTTATACTCTTTCTACTCTATTTCTCTCAAAATAACTACTAATCAAGGATTATCTAAAACACCCTCTAATTAATTCCCAAAACTCTCCAAATAATAAAATACCACAACATACACACATAACATATTATCATATAATTCCACAATAAAATAACAATTAACCAAATAAATTAAAAGTCTCAACAAAATAATGGGAATTCAGAATCGGGGCATTACAACTCTCCCCCACTTTAGAAATTTTCATCCTCGAAAATATTACCTGATCCAAACAACTCTGGATGCGACTCTCGCATCTTACTTTCCAATTCCCAAGTCATATCGCCTTCTGTAGCACCTCCCCAGGCTACTTTCACAAGCGCAATATCCTTGCATCTTAACTTCTTAATCTCACGGTCCAAAATTCTAATCGGTAAAGCTTCCATTGTAAGGTTATCTCTTACTTCAACCTCGTCCATAGGGATAACATGTGACGGATCCGGAACATACTTCCGAAGTTGCGAAACATGAAACACATCATGCAAATTCGAAAGATTCGGAGGCAACGCCACACAATAAGCCACAACACCAACTCGTGCAATAATCTGATACAGACCGATGAAACGAGAAGTCAACTTCCTCGACTTCAAAGCACGACCCACACCCGTAACCCGCGTAACTCTCAAAAACACATGGTCGCCCTCTTGAAATTCAAGATCCTTCCTTCTCTTATCATGATAACTATTCTGCCTACTCTGAGAAGCTCTCATCTTTTCTCAAATCAACCTCACCTTCTCCGTCATCTGTTGTACCAACTCTGGTCCAACCACCGACCTCTCACCAGTCTCATGCCAACACAAAGGTGTTCGACATTTTCGACCATACAAAGCTTCAAATGGAGCCATACCGATACTCGAATGAAAACTGTTATTATAGGTGAATTCAATCAACGCTAAATAACAACTATCCCACACACCACCTTGCTCTAGCACACAAGCTAGTAACAAATCTTCCAACGATTGAATTGTCCTTTCGGTTTGACCATCTGTTTGCGGATGGTAAGCCTAACTCAATCTCAACTGCGAACCCAAAGACTTTTGCAAACTTTCCCAAAACCTTGAAGTAAACCTTGGATCTCTATCCGATACAATGCTCTTGGGAACTCCATGCAACTTCACAATCACCCGAATATAGATCTCAGCCAACTTCTCCAAAGGATAACTAATATCAATCGGAATAAAGTGAGCAGATTTAGTAAGTCTATCAACAATCACCCAAATTGCATTGTGACCTCTCTACGTATTCGGCAATCCCGTAACAAAATCCATCGAGATACCATCCCATTTCCACTCTGGGATATCCAACGGTTGCATTAATCCAATAGGTTTTTGATCTTCCACTTTTGACTTTTGACAAGCCAAACACACATACACAAACTGAGCCACATCTCTCTTCAACCCAGACCACCAAAAGATCTTCTTCAAGTCTTGATACATCTTATTTGCTCCCGGATGAATACTAAAATTACTACGGTGTCCTTCCTCCAATATCATTCTTTTCAATTCCGCATCATCAGGAATACAAATACGACCACGAAACCTCAAAACTCCAAAATCATCAACTTTGAAATCTTCATTCTCTTTTATCATCAAGTCAACAAACTTCAAATCCAACTTTTGCCTCTCGCACACGGTTGCAGGAAAATCATTCGTGATATGAAGCATACCAAGTCTCACGCTTCTCGGCGTCATATCACAAATCAAACTCAAATCTCTGAAATTCTCCAATAATTCCCATTCCTTTACCATCATTGCGGACACATGCAAAGACTTCCGACTTAAGGCATCGGCCACCATATTTGCCTTACCCGGATGATAATTTAATCCAAAATCATAGTCCTTCAAAAGCTCTAGCCATCTTCTTTGCCTCATATTCAATTCCTTCTGATCAAATAAATACTTCAAACTCTTGTGGTCACTAAAAACTTCAAATCTTGCACCATAAAGATAATGCCTCCAAATTTTCAAAACAAAGACCACAACCGCTAATTCCAAATCATGAGTAGGGTAATTCTTTTCGTGCACTCTTAACTACCTAGAAGCATAAGCCACAACCTTCCCATCTTGCATCAAAACACCACCCAAACCAGTCAAAGAAGCATCACAATATACCACAAAAGGTTCTGTAGGATTTGGCAAAATCAAGATCGGCGTTGTTGTTAATCTTCTCCTTAACTCCATAAAACTCTTCTCACAATCAACATCCCAAATAAAAGCCTTTCCCTTACAAGTTAGCTGCGTTAACGGAAGTGCCAACTTCGAAAACCCTTCAATAAACCTCCGGTAATAACCTGCCAAGCCGAAGAAGCTTCGAATCTCTGTAACTGTTCTAGGTGTCTCCCATTGCATTACCGCATCAATCTTAGACGGATCAACACTAATAACATTACCTAAAATAACATGCCCAAGAAAGCTCACTTCTGACAACCAAAATCCACACTTCGACAACTTGGCATACAATTGCTTCTCCCTCAAAATCTGTAACACAATTCTTAAATGCTCCTCATGCTCTTCTTGAGACTTAGAATAAATCAGAATGTCGTCAATAAACACAACCACAAAACGATCCAACTGCTCATGAAAAATACGATTCATGTACTCCATAAACACACCTGGCGCATTAGAAACTCCGAATGGCATCACTAAATATTCGTAATGTCCATACTGTGTCCTAAAAACCGTCTTTTGAACATCTCCTTCCTTCACGCGAATCTGGTGATAACCTGATCTTAGATCAATCTTGCTAAAAACTCGTGCTCCAACCAATTGGTCCATCAAATCATCAATTCTAGGAAGCGGATACTTATTCTTAATTGTCACTTTGTTCAACTGTCAATAATCAATACATAACCGCATACTTCCATCCTTTTTCTTTACTAACAACACCGGTGCACCCCAAGGAGAAAAACTTGGTCTAACAAATCTCTTTTCTAACAAATCACTCAACTGCTCCTTCAACTCTACCAATTCTGATGCTGACATACGATACGGTGCCATCGAAATTGGTCTAGTACCCGAAATTAGATCAATAGAAAATTCAACTTCCCTTTCTGGCGGTACATCTGTAACATCCTCTGGAAACAGTTATGGAAATTCACACACCACTGGAAACACGTCGAGTCCAACCTTGTCCTCTACCGACAACGATGCAAATAAACCAAACAACTGAGCTTCGTCCGCCAAAAGTTTTTTCAACTCTTTAGTGGATAGAAAACTCTCACTTTCATCATCTTCCAAAGAAGGAAATCTTATCAACTTATGATAGAAATCTAAATGAACTCTATTAAATTGCAACCAATTCATACCCAAAATCACATCCAACCCTTCCAACGGCAAACACAACAAATCCATAAGAAAGCCTTTATCATACATGGTCAAGGGACAACTTACGCACACCAAAGAAGTAGTTACCGACCCTGAAGCAGGAGTCTCAATAACCATGCCACCACTCAAAGAAACCATGCGCAAACCTAAACGCTTAGCACATTCAAGAGAAATGAACGAATGAGCCGCTCCAGTATCAATACTAGCAACTAAAGGCATATTATTAATAAAGCACGTACCTTTAATCAAGCGATTCACATTAGTAGTGTCTGAACCGGCTAATGCAAATACTTTTCCACCCGACTGAGCTTGCTCTGGTTTGGTACACTTGGTGCTAATATGACCAACTTCCCCACAGTTAAAACACTTTACCACATTCCTTCTACACTCATAAGTGGTATGTCCAAAACTTCCACAAGTAGCACACTTCTCCGTAGACTTCCCACCCTCAAAAGAATTGTGACCCATCACGCCACACTTGTAACATTTGACTGCACCCGAACTTCTACCTCCCGATTTCCTATCGAAGTTTCCCCTATACTTGCCCTTATCAACAGGCGTCACATAAGGTCCACTCTTCACTTGTTGCTTGCCTTTCTTCTCACTCAAACTCTTGTAGTGAGTAGAACGAGCTCTACTATCCTCTTCAAAAATCCTACAACATTCGGTCAAGTCCGAAAATCTTCGTATCCTCTGGTAACCCACCGCTTGCTTTATCTCCGGACGTAAGCTATTCTCATACTTAATGCACTTAGAAAACTCCGCCGTAACAGCTGCATAATGAGGATGAAACTGAACTAGTTCCACAAACTTAGTCGTGTAATCCACCACAGACATGTTGCCCTGCTTCAACTCAAGAAATTCCATTTCCTTTTTACCCTTCACACTCTCAGGATAGTACTTCCTCAAAAATTCAGTGCAGAACAAATCCCAAGTAATTTCTTCGTCATCCACCTCAAGAACTTGCCTCATACTGACCCACCAGTCATCAGCCTCTTCCTTCAACATATGAGTCCCAAGTCTCACCTTATTTCCTTCAGCATAGTTCATAACTCTAAAGGTTCTCTCAACCTCCTTCAACCAGATCTGAGCACCGCCAGGATCAAACCTTCCTTTGAATACAGGCGGCTGATTCTTTCTAAACTCATCATTCACATTCACATTCGGCGCACCTTGCACCACCCTTGCCATAGCCTCCAATGCTGCAACCATAGTAGTGTCACTACGACCAGCCATATTCTGAGGATTCCCAAAAATAACAACAAGGTCAAACAACTGTTTAACCAACACAACAAGAAGACAGACACAACTGACTCAACACTTGCTCTGATACCACTTAATGTAACACCCCCTTTCTATACCCCAAAAATAAACAATTAAATCATTTAGGCACTTAATAAAATTCTATCAGAGTATAATTATAACATGGTATAAAAGAGGCGCATCACATTATCATCGAAACGAAACATAAATAATACCTGCTCGTAAAGATATGTAACAAAAGGGGTAAATCTCAACTAAAAACAAAGCATAACACTTAAAACCCACATATCAATATTCAGAATAAAGCGAAAACATCTAAACATTGAAATCACTTCATTAACATAAGCATTATATACATCATTCAGATTAATTCAATTCATCAGTTAAGTTTACAAAACATTCAACATCAGATACATACACAGATGTATCACAAAAGAATCAAAATAATTCCTAACTACCCGGTGTTACATATCAGAGCCATCTGACCAAAAGAAATGAAGACTCGCTTCACAAAAGACCTCCAGCATCCTACTCTGCAATGCCTCATAGAGCATTATAAAACAGCAGAAGGGTGAGAAACATTATCATAACAAACAATGCATAAAATTATGTATATCATAAAACACAATTATAACATACTCGCAATTCACATTTCTCACCACAACTTGTTACAATACATCACAATGTACACGTACATAATCAATCATATTCACCAATTCATGCTTCACAATTCATAGCATTTCACTTAAACATTTACAATCATGTTCATTTCACAAAAACATCATATAAAGATGATAATGCAACTCATAGAGACCGACTCACGACTCTATGCAGATGCAAATGCGGTACCGACTTGTTCAACAGGTTCAATTGAAGAACCAAAATGGAACCATCGCTCGTTACCGAAGTAACTCCCAGTCGGGCCTACGATGTTCACCTATCGCTCACACCCCACATGGGCACACGATGTTTTAGGATTGCTCACACCCCATACGGGCACACAATCCGGTTGCTCACACCCCACAAGGGCACACAACTGTTCTGCAGATTCTCCAGGGAATCAAAATAAACCATCGCTCATACCCCACAAGAGCACACGATCGTTTCTGCAGATCCTCCTAGGGATCAAAGTAACTAAACCATCGCTCACACCCCACAAGGGCACACTAGGTTTCTGCAGATCCTACGTGGGATCAGACACACAAGAATGCAATCATGATGCTACACACGCAACACGACTCTAAACACTCTTAAAATGCACACATGTTTACAAACATATTCAAGCATTCTTCACATCATACAAGTACATACAATTATGCACAATCACATCAATATCACCATGCAATTCCATTTAATTCGAACAATTGCACAAAATTGCCAAACGGCCACATACACATTCCACAATTCACAATCTAGGATTCACGCCATACGGCTACCCACAACACAACATAACTCATCATGATCGATGCCTCAAGCAAGAAAATAATAAAAGTTAAGTCGGAAACCCGACCTCGGATGGAAACATTAAAGAAAACACAACCTGCCACGTTCGCCACCTACTCGCTTAGCAAACTCCTAGCGAGTATTCGCTACTTGTTCGCTTAGCGAACAAGCTCGCGAAGGCAAACAGAAGCCTCTGACTTCGTTCGCTACCTCGCTCGCTCAGCGAACCCCTAGCTAACCTTCGCTACCCCCATTCGCTGCCAACGAACACCACAACATGCATTATGTCCAAGTCTGGGACCATTCGCTACCTATTCGCTACTGCTCGCTCAGTGAACGTTCGTGACCAGCTCGCCTAGCGAACAACTAGCGAGTGTCTGCGAACCAAAAATTCCTCACTGTTCAGAATTTCCCAACCTCTCCAAAACCGACCGATTCTCGTCAAATCAGTTCCAATAGCCTTAGTCTATCAAATCCTGACTATTCTATAACACTTACATCGGATTCTACCCGATAAAATATTTGTTCTACCGATTAAACTCATTATGCCCTAAAATGAAAAATGAGCAAAACTCTCCCCAACCCAAAACAAAACCAACAAGAACACACATAATCATACACATTGCAAGAATAACAAAGTTTCACACCCTTACCCGATCAATCGAAAGCTTAGAAGTGGATTCTTGATGATTCTAGGTTTTTCTCCTCTTTTCTCTTCTCTTCCTTTCTTTCTCTTCTTTTTCTTTCCTCTTGGTTTCTATTTTCTATATTCTTCCTCTTTTCCACTTATACTCTTTCTACTCTATTTCTCTCAAAATAACTACTAATCAAGGATTATCTAAAACACCCTCTAATTAATTCCCAAAACTCTCCAAATAATAAAATACCACAACATACACACATAACATATTATCATATAATTCCACAATAAAATAACAATTAACCAAATAAATTAAAAGACTCAACAAAATAATGGGAATTCAGAATCAGAGCGTTACATGAATCTCTTTACCACTTGTGATATCTTGCATGACTATAAGACAAGACTATCTTGTAGGCATGTTACATGTGAATCTTGGAGACATGTGAATCTTAGTAATGCGTGCAAGACAATAGTATAACAAAATAGTAAGTAAATAGTGTAAGAAAAAAGTAAGAAATTTTTGTAATGCATGCCTAGAGGAGACAAGAGTAATTCATGCTATAAGAAGACAATAATAGGGTCTTGGTACTCATAAAGGAGACATGACTAATGCATGGAGGAGATAAGAAGATATAAAGGAAGACAAGACTAATGCATGGAAGATGATACGAAGATATAAATGAGACAAGACTAATGCATGTAAGAAGATATAATTGATATAATTGAGACAAGACTAATGCATGTATAGTTAAAAAACACAAATAAATAATTTTATATTAAAAATAATATTAATACACATGTATAATTTAGACAAAACAATAATATATTAAAAATACGATTACATGAAACTAAAAGTCTATTAATACACATGAACCTAACATTTTATTGCACTAAAATTCTATCATACTCCAGTACACTAAAATACTGCACTAAAATTCTATCATACTCCAGTACACTAAAATATTGCACCACAATTATACCAAACACTAGTACAGTAAAATATCCGTTATGGCTTAAACACCACAATACATGATCAATGAACATCTTAATGGTTATATATTTGATTGTACCATATCCGATTTCAATTTTCAAAGTACCGATATTACTCGGTTTTCAATGAACAAATGATCAAAGTTTTCCCATTTGAAAGCGAGATTAGAAAAGAAATTACAGTGTGGTCCAGTGAGCCAAATCATATATAGGAATCCATTGTTTTTTGCTGACAACCAAGTCAAACTTTTTCTGTTAAAGGTTCGAGATGATGAAGATGTTCATAATATGTTTCTCAGTCATGAGTATTCTGGTTTCAATGATATTGAGCTTTATATTATATTACAACAACAACAATTGTCTCAAATTTTTTATTCTTCTCAAGTTTTTTGCGTATCTGACGATGAACAAGCTGAAGTCGAAGTCGTAGATAAATGAAAAAGAATAAGTTGAGGTATTGGTTGATGAAATGGTAAACGATTCCACTGCCGACCACGAGGAAGACCTATTACAAGTCAGTCATGTTTATTATCCACCTCAACACATGACAAGCCTGAACTCGGGTGCAGATGAACCATCAACAGATATTTTTTACAATCCATATATGCAAACACAAGGAGTATTAAAAAAGGGAGACAATTTTCGAACAAAATAAGACTGTGTCCGAGCTATAAAACAATATCACGTGGAATTATCAGCTGATTATAGAGTCAACCGAATGAATCTGACTCTATATAAGATCTACTATCGTAACAAGGTGTTCCCGTTTCGATTGACAACATCTTATCGGAAGAGACGTGGTTCTTGGAAGATAAGGTCTATGGGTCTAAAGCAAACTTGTATAATCACCAATCCGATGCAAGATCATCGCAAACTCAGCTCTTAGTTGATATGCAATGAAATTATGTCTGACATTAGCGATAACCCGTATTTAAAGGTGAGTACCATAACATCACATATCGTTCAAAGATACAATTATACTCCGTCGTACAGGAAAGCATGGATAGCTAGGACTAAGGCGGTTGAAATAGTGTTCAGAAATTGGGAGAAGTCGTACAAAGAACTCTTAAAATACTTGGTGGCACTTAAACAATATGCTCTAGGGATTGTTACCATCTTATAGACCTTTCCGGCATATACCCCAGACGAAACTTATGTTAGTGGAAATGACATTTTCTACCGACTCTTTTGGGCATTTGAACCATGTATCAAAGGTTTTTAATAATGTAAACCTATTATACAAATTGATGGAACATAGTTGTATCGAAAATATAAAGGAACACTACTCATGGCAGTGGCACAAGATGACAACAACAACATTTTTCCGTTCGTCTTTGCTCAAGTTGAAGGGGAGACTGTTGGGGGTTGGAGTTTTTTCCTAAAAAATCTTCTATTACATGTGTCTCCCCAACCTAACTTATGTTTGATTTCTGACAAACATCTATTAATCAAGAGTGCATATAAGAATCTTGATAACGGCTGGCAGGATTCTCCTTCAATGCATGTCTATTGCATTAGACACATCGCTTAAAATTTCATGCGGGAGATCAAAGACAAGACGCTGCAGAAGAAGGTTATGAAAGCAGGGTATGCATTAACATAGCCTTCCTTGAAACACTACCGTGAAGAAATCAGATTGACAAACGTAGATGCATTACGATGGATCGACAATATTCAACTGGAAAAGTGGACCAGAGCATATAACACTGGCCAACGATGAGGCCACATGACAACAATCTCGTTGAATCAATGAATTCTCTATTCAAGGGCATCTAAAACCTACCGATAACCGCTTTGGTAAGGGCAACATATTTTAGGCTCGGGGCACTTTTTGATATCAGATGTTTAAAATGGAGTTCTGTCTTACAATCTGGGCAACTTTTCAGTGATAGTTCGATCAAATTCATTAAGGACGAAGCTGTCAAAGCTAACACACATGTGATCACAGTGTTTGACCGTAATAAAAGTTGGTTCAGTGTTGCTGAGTTAATGGATAACAATGAAGGAAGGTCGAGAGGATGCTACTGAGTGGAATTAGATAGAAGGTGGTGCGACTGCGGAAAGTTTCAAGCCTTTTGTAGGCCTTGTTCCCATGTAATAGCATCATGTTCAAAGGCTTGCTAAGACCCTTCCAACTTTTTGTTCGTTGTTTACCAAGTCATTAGTCTATGCAATGCCTACAACACTAGCTTTTAGGTAATAGCAAAAAGGGGGACTATTGGCCTGCATATGAAGGCGAAATTGTCAGGCACAATGAAATTATACAAAGAAAGAAAAAGTGACACCCTAATAGAACGCGTATTCGAATGGAGATGGATACGACAAACAAAATGGTAAGATTGTGTAGTTCGTGTCATCAGCCCGGGCATAATCGTATAAAATGTCCCAATGTTGGATCAAGCACAACATCATAATTTTAAATGTAACCTTGTCTCTTTATATCAACAACAACTTTCATTCATGAATATCATAACATTCAACAACAATAATTTAAAAACAACAATTAACAATAATTTAAACAATTAACAAAATAAAAAAATAAATATAACAGCTAAACAATATAACTAAGCGATTACAACCATCAAGATAATTTCCTGAGAACTATACATTAACGTATGAACATCATTCTCGGTTGTAACATTCTCCCAGAAACGAACTTATCCATTTTGGTTGAACATAGTAACAAGCCTTTGAATTCTTTTGATCTTTTCACCCTCTGAAATGTCTCCATCTAACCAGCGGATCAGACTCCTGTTAAGATGTTCTAACGTCAGTGTATTCTAGAGGCGAATCTTCATTGGAGGTTTGACTGGCGAGAAAATTAAATTGGCATTTCTCTTGTGGATATATGGAACCTGATAGATATATGAGGTGAAAGAAAAGGAATCGATTTTGATAGAAAAACGGAAGGAATGAGAAATATGAAGAAAAGGTGTTGTAGAGAAAAATAAGGAGAAGTTGGTGCAGAGAAAAATGAAGACAACGTGGTCAGTATTTATAGAGGGATCCTGTAGTAGTAGCCACTTAAAATGGCATATACACAGACGATTTAAAAAAATAAAAAAATAAAATACAATGATGTGTCATTTCATATGGCGCATGTGTATGAACTTTAAAGGGAGACGTCATATAAATGAATTGGTGGACATGAATGAGCCATATGAAATGACGCATGGTAACAACTTTAAAGGGATACGCCATTTTATTTGGCGTATCTGCGTTCTTCACATCTCAAATTACGTTACTTTGATAAAATTTTTAAAAAAATGATTTTTTTTATAAAAAATAAGATATTCTAAAAAAGAATTCTACTTTTGTTATCCTCTATTTTCAAGGATTAAATATGTTTTTAAAGAGATAATTTAATGGCGAAATATAAAGGAGGCAAAAGGAGTTCGTCTATAGGTATCGAAATGGAATAAGGTTTTAGTCTTACGTTTTTATAATATGTATAGTCATGTGTATTTTAATTTTTACAGATGTATAGATTAAAGAAACATATATGTCCCACCCTTATTTTTTTGAGACATTTATGAGATGAATTTAGTAAAATGAAAATTTTTAGATTTGAGGTTCATTTGAAAGAAAGTAAATATAAATTTGTGTGCGAGTATTTTTAAAATTTTAAAGTTTTTTATTTATTTTTAATTTTGGACTAATAAATCATCATTTCATTTTTTTAATATGAAATATTTATGTGTTTTTAATATGAAATATTTATGTGTTTTCAAAATGTTTAAGATTAAATAGTTTTTAATATTATATTTTTCTTATATTTATTTTTAAGTATATTTTTGTCAACACTTCTAGTGTTTGTTTTTTTATAAGCAAAGACTGTATTATAGAGTGATTAAGGGAATATTCCACCCAACAATAACAATATAATCATTCATAAAATCTATCCCAACTAATCTACAAAAAAAAATTTTGTCCATTCGTAAAACTACATCTAACTTGATTGTTCGACTCAATAGTCAACCATCTCTAAGAATATAATACAATAGATTGATATATTGACTCAACATTACAAAATTCATCATTAAACAAAATATTATACCTAATCCTCCAAATACACCAACATGTTACTGTTGCACCCCAAAATTTGCCCAACCTTTCTTTACCTAGCTTGTGTTTCATTTCATTCACATTAGCATTATCATTTGCATTTCATTGACATGTATGCAGGAGATCAATAGGTATGATTACCAATCAAGGTCTATAAAAGGCTATGAAGCTATCTAAGAAGGTTATTCAAGTGTTCAAGGGTTGATATCCTTGTCAGAGAAGTTAAAAGATCCTCAGAGAAAGGGTTGAAGTCAAGTGTGTAGGTCTCCTAACTTGAGAGTTATGGGAAGATCATCAGATGATTCTGAGGCCATGAAGTTGGACTTTAGGTCTTGAGAGAGCTCATGAGAAATGTTGAAGTTCATTTGGATGCCTATATAGGTCATTGTGCAAAGGATATGAAGATATACCCAAGACTGATGCAATTAGGGTTTCATCTGGGTGACCCTAAGTCAACTGATGATTTGAGGAAGGTTGAGACCTAATCCAAGAGCCATGTGATCATGGATTGGTACATTTAGATGTTATAAGGATGATTCCAATGTTAACTCATCATGATTGAAGAGTTTGAGAAGTTTTAGGCTAGGGTTTCTAAGGCTTGACAGTGTAAAACCCCCTAGCTTGACCCCTGCCTTCAAGACCACTTAACTAAATTTGTGATTTCCATATCAACTTGAACCCAACATGCTTGTTGTAGGGCATGATCTTAGCTTTAATTTGAGTACTAGAAGTCCTTTATAGGATTTATAGAGCTCAAGTTATGAGCCAGACAAGTTACAGGTCATCAGAGGCATGTGAATTTGGAGCTTGAAAGTTACCCAACTTGCATGAGACTTTTTCCCTAGTAGGATGATTCCTATGAACTTTTGGTCAACATGAATGTTGTTCCTTATTCTCTTAGCTTTCTATAGAGTACTAGAAGTCCATGATTGGATTTATAGAACTCAAGTTATGGCATTATTACATTTTTGAGTTGATTCCTATGTACTCATTTTGATTGGAAATGATATTCTAAACACTTTGGCATTATTACATTTTTGAGTTGATAGTCATTTCATGACATTTTGGTGGATTACTTCATGATGAAGTAACACTTCAAACATCCATCTTTGGTTGAAATCAAAGCAAAAAACTCATTCATTTACACTCCATACCTCTCAAGTAAGTGAACTGAGGTGGATTGAGAGCAAGAACAGAGCCAATTCGTGCAAGCCATAAGTGAAATTTTGAGAAAAAGTTGAAACTTGGAAATCATAAATTGGGCCATGAATGGGCCCCCAATGGATGAAAACATATTATAAATAGATTTTGGATCATTTTCAGAAGCTTATAGGGCCATTTTCTGTTGAGAATCAGTTAGAGCAGTTTGTGGTAGAAGCTTGAAGTTGGATTTTTGAGTTTGGAGATTGAGAGAGTTTCAGAATAAATTGAACCTCAAGACTTGTTCATCATCATCCAGTGAAGGAATCTGCATCTTTTGGAAGCAAGTGGAGCCCTGAAAGTCACCATATTCGAAGCTCTAAACCAGGTTTCTTCCTCTCAAAATTCTTCTTAAATTATGCACTTTCCAAGCCTTAGATACATGTGGTTAGGATCTACTTGAAACATAGATGGATTTTGCATAGGTTTCATAGTGAATCGTGACGCTTTTTACCATGGCATTCCAAGTTGTTGTTCGCTTATCTCTCAGTATAGTGGTTAAAAGTGAAAACAAATCATAGATTGGTGCTCTAGGAAGTGAGACGAGTAAGATGATATGAAAAAATTGAAGTTTCGTGGAGTTTTGATTTTGGCTACTGTTCATCCTCGCGGGAGAAGATGACCGGATCTTCTCCGGCCGCCCCTGCAATCACCGCCCTGTATTTCCCTCCGTTTGAGTTTTAAATTTCCAGTTCACATCATTTCCGTTAGATCAAGCTGGATAGGAGACTTCGTATTCTCATCGTATGGCCAATAGCGCGTCCACGTGTGGTCACTTTCTCATTTAAGTGAAACGCAGAGTTTCACTTTGAAACTCTGCTGGGCCTAATTCATAATGCTATCCACACCCTCACTTGTTAGGCCCAAACCATTTAACACATGGAAACGTTACGTAATGCACCCCCTGGCCTGCTTCGTTTAGTGATTAATAAGCTGAGTTTGATAACTCAGTTGGGCTTAGTTTCAAGCGCTATTCCCACCCCCCAGCGCAAGGCCCAGTGTAGATAACACATGAAATATTGCTGCTTACACCTCCATTTAATTCTTTTAATTTCTTTTTTCTTTTATTTTTTGTTTTAATACTTGTTAGTTTTAATTCATGTAAAAATAGTAATTGTTGTTAATAATTCCTGAAATAAATCATGTGAACACTTTGATGTGTTTATAATTTTATCACATTTTTTAATTTCTATTTTCATGCATTTTCAACTAATGGCATATTTTCCATTTTAGTATGTTTTTAATAATTGGATAATTGTGTGCTGAGTTTGGTGATTTTTATTTCTCATTCATGCCTTTGAGTTTGATATTGAAATTTTGTAGGCTGGTTGTAGACATGTTGATGATGTTATGCTATTTTTGTTGTGATTTTTTAGATGATTCTAAATAGGATTTTAGGGTAGTTGTTTAGGAGTGTTCTTTGTTGGATCCCTTTAGTGTACCCTTGAGGTTTTAGATTTAGTTTGAGCCTTTTGATTTAGGTGTAACCCTTGATTTTTGTACCATAGAATATTGATACATGTAGGATGATGTAGTATTTTCCTTGGAATTTTTAGGAATGATTCTCTATTAGTTCCCCATTTTACAAATTGGCCTTAGTTTAGGTGATCCTAACTAGGTTAAGTGTATGGATTAGTCTTGTAAATGACCATTGGATGATTCTAGGTCCCATTTCCATTCTTGACAGATTGGTAATTAGATAGATACCTCTTTAGAGACCTTGAATCCTTTAGGATAAATGTCCTTAGAAGAAAATCTTTGAGGTTCTTTAGAGGATCAAATAGGTGGATGATTCTTCCTATAGGGGTAGTTTCCTCTTCAATATTCCTTGCTTGATTGGAATCCTCCTTGTGAGCATGTTTCCTCCTGTGGAGGAATACATTGCATCATCATAAGGGGTTGAGTCTATGAAAGCTCTCTCTCTAAGGAAGTGGAGTTGGTTGAGTGTCTGTGGTAAGTTCCATAGGAACTTACCTTGCTTCTCATCCCCGTTCTCCTAATATTCTCTTATTCAATTCCTTTTAGGAACCTTCTTGGGGTAGCATAGTCCCTCTTGTGGGGGGAATGTTGCACATCTCTTGAAGGAGCCAAACCTTTAGGATTCCCCCAAATCTCTTTTAGTTGGTTGAGTGCCTGGGATAAGTTCCTGTGGACCTTACCATTGCCTCCCAACATCCAATTTCTTTCCTTAGGATAGAAGCCTTGTATGACTACTTGTGGAATGATTTCCTTATTTGCCATGAGTCATTTTCCTCATTAATGATTGAGTGGTGTGTTGCATTAGGATAGTTCATGTTTAGAACAGTTTAAGCATAGGTGCATGACTGCATTAAGAGGTTGAGTGAGTCTCCCTCTGCTTGTTTGCCTTAAGGGTTGAGGTGATCCTCCCCTTGCTTGTGTGTTGTTTTTCTTTTTTACTTGACATATTTGCATAATAGAGGTTGAGTGAGCTCCCTCTGCTTGTCTGTTTTGACTGTTTTTCTTTGCTTGATTGCTAAGAGGTTGAGTGAGTCTCCCTCTGCTTGTATTGCTGCATTGCATGTGCATCTTTACTGTTTACTGTTTATCTATTTAAGCTGATGCCTTATCTGTTTTTGTTTGCCATTGACATGATCCCCTAGGAATCTCACTTCCTTTGATAAGGAAGTGATGATTAGAACTTTAGGTTGAAACCTATGCATGATAACTTCTAGGAGTTCCCTGTTTCAAACCTCAACCATAGGATGAATCCTTGGCATGACAACATTAAGACTTGACAGTCTCCCCATAGAGTTCATTCTCTTCTCATCTCAAAACAACAGTAAAAAACGTAATAAAGGCAAGTTAGTATAAGCGCGTTACGAGCCTTAAGCTACTTGGGAAACGATAATTGAGCGGTCTCCTCTCAATCGTCTAGGGTGTTTAGTATATGTCCTTTGGACGCTATACGACGCATTCGCTCCTATGTTATAGTCTCTAGTGCTGTACAAACTACAGACAACCCTAAAAAACAGTTCTTCCGTAAAAGGCAAAAAACAAACTTCAAACCTTTTTGCCCCGTGGGCCTATAATTAAAGGGAAGCTTTTCTGAAGAAAAGAGTGTCGTTAACTCCCAGTTCTACCGCAAACGGTAACGCCTAAGTCTCCAAGGGTCGAGATGCATACGCCAAACTGCTGGAACTGTTTGTTAACTCTACTCGAAAGAACAGATGAATCTGAACCCCCATAATCTGTATTATCCCGAACTACGTAAGCTCTGATCTCTCATATCCGTTGAGAGTACGTAGGCACAATATTGATGTATTGGCGAGCCACCTTCCCCCGTTCGTAACCCGTGGTTAGGCGAACTACGTTGACTCTGATATCTCGTTCTCTGATGAGAATACGTAGGCATAATGCGCGATGCTTTGCCGAGTCATTTTCTTTTCTTTTCAGACCAGCCTTGATAGGTAGATAGATAGATCAACCCGTAAGATAAACACAACAAGCATGGATACCATCAAGTACGATGGACGTGAGGGGTGCTAATACCTTCCCCTTGTGTAACCGACTCCCGAATCCAGACATGGTTGCGATGACCTTATCTTATACCTTTTCGTCAGGTTTTTCCGATCGTTTCCTTTCCTGTTCTGAGGGATAAATAACGAAAGGTGGCAACTCTTCTATTTTTCCGGCACCTTATTTTTGCGGTAGCGACAGTTACGAACCAAATCGAATTAGAAATTCAGATTTACATCTACCAATCAGTCTTAAGAACCATATCATAGCGTGTTCCCAATTCAATGTTTCGTTGATTCATGTCATTCCAATCCAATTAAAAACCCTCATCCATACTATCTGGAGTTTTGGACAGGTGAAAATAACGTGTGTAACATCCTCATGCTCATTAAAACACAAAATACATGTCATAGCGGTTAACCACTATACCTCTTTCAACTAGATTCAAGTGAGTCAGCAATCTGTTTAACAACATCCACCACGCAAACACCATGTTTTTTAGAGGAATGTTTGTCTTCCACACTATCTCCAATACAATAAGAATTAATAATCCAGCGTAATAGAATTATCAGCTGCAATAATATGGTCGTAGTACGATTTAACTGAGAACTTTTTGTTTGTTTGAAAGTTATCACAACCATCTGTCATCAATATCAATTTTTGGTTGGACAGAAAGTAACATATTGTCCAGCACCTGCAATTCTATTAATAGCTCCCCTTGAACATCTATATATACTCTCCTTAGGTTCCACTTCCAAACGTCATCCTCCCATATTCCCATATCATTCACAGCTCACTTTTAGTGTCTGTTGCAAAATAGTAACTTATCTGGTTAATGGAAGAATTGTGTGGAAGGTTATTGATTTATCAAGACATTTTTTATTAGTTCATATCTATTTTGTAACTAAAATAATATTTTAATAGTAGAGGAAATGAAGACGACGAAAAGGGGGCGAGGGCGGCCGAAATCCACGGTGCCACCGTCACCGGAAAACCGAATAAGTATGAAGACTCCTGAGGAGAAATCTACCGTGAACAAAGCTGCGACAAGTCCTGTGGAGATCACAAAAGCTACCATGGAAACCCTAACAGAACCTACCATGAACAAAGCTGCGACAAGTCCTGTGGAGATCACGAAAGCTACCACGGAAACCCTAACAGAATCACTACAAGAAAAACCAGATGAGAGAAAGCTATGGCTTGACGTCATTAGTGACAATTGAAACCCTGCTAAAGGATTATCAATGGAATATGTTGCACCAAAGGTGATTAATGGAGTGATTGAAATTGATATTGAACAGGAAGACATTGAAACATAACTCCGATTTTGGGATAATGCCCTAATTCTATATGTTGTGGGAGATGATTTGAGTATGACCATGGTGAAGAATTTTATGCAACGAATGTGGAACTTCATCAAAATACCAGACCTGTATTACCATGATGATGGATATTTTCTGCTACGATTTTATTCACAGGAAGACAAAGAAGTTGTCATGATGCGAGGCCCTTACACGATTAGAAATATGCCCATGATACTGAAAGAATGGCAGTCTGGTTTCAACTTGAAAAATGATCTACTCAGAACAATACCAATCTTGATCAAACTACCTCAACTTCCCCTGCATCTCTGGGGAGCCAAGAGTCTTAGGAAGATTGGAAGTTCCATTGGCAAGCCACTAGTAACTGATGAATGCACAGCGAACAAGTTGCGTGTCTCATATGCAAGAATATTGATTGAAGTGGATATTACACAACCATTGCTTTATGAGATAACCATTAGGAATGTTGCAGGAGACATCATAAGCCAACCTGTCCAATACGAATGGCGACCAAAATTCTGTGAGACATGCCAAAAGTTAGGACACAACTGTGAGGACAGAGCCAAGACTTAAAAATGGAAACCAAAGCCAATGAACCAACCACCTTGCCTCAAAAATGGATGCCAAAACCAAAGCCAATGGAAACAACCACAAACATCACACCTGCTAAACAACCAGTGGGAGAAAACACAAATGATGCAGATGGAGAAACTTAGACAAGGGTGAGGAAACCAACACGAGATAAGGGCAAAAACATAGTGACTGAAACATCAAACATAAACTGTGCCAATGGTTTTGAAACACTTGAGGTTTTGAATGACCACCAAGTGATCACAAACCTTGAAGCATGCTAGCTTCATGGAACATAAGGGGACTTAATAAAGTAGGAAAACTTCGAGAGATCAGGTCCCGTCTCCAAGAACTAAAGCCTGCTATAATCATTCTGATTGAAACAAGAGTTAAAGAGCATAAAGCCAAGACCATTAAAGAACAGCCGAGAATTTATGACAGTCCCATACAAAATTACAAAGACCATCCAAATGGAAGAATATGGATTCATTGGGACACAAGCAGGGTGAATGTAAAATTTATACAAAGCAGCAGTCAATTTATTCATTGTGGTGTAGAAGATAACAATGGAACTTTCTGTTGCACCCCAAATTTTGACCTCTTAGATCCTCATCATCATCTTAGGATCATTTCCATTTTGATTATCTAACTATAACCCTTTCTCAATTTAAATCCTTTTTAAGTGATTCTTTTTGCCAATTACTCGTGTTACTGCATATTTTCACCATTTATCACTTTGACATTGATTGTTGTTACTCTTTAATCCTTTATCCTACTTTAGGATCCAAGTCGCCGTACTCGTTTTTACCGTCCCGCCGTGGACACTCTTTACACATTCCTAACCTTAGGATCTGAGCCGCCGTGCTCATGTCTACCGTCCCGCCGTGGACACCCTTTATCCCCTTAATCCTAGCCTTAGGATTTGAGTCGCCGTGCTCTATTTAGCCGTCCCTCCGTGGACATTTCCCTTTTTACTTCAACCATAGGACTTGGAGTCGCCGTGCTCTATTTAGTCGTCCCGTCGTGGACATTTCTTTTCCCGTTTAGCATAACCTTTAGTTTGGAGTCGCCGCACTCCATGTAAGTATTTCTCTATGAATGCTTACATCCCTTTGGGACCTTGACCACAGTCAAGAGTTCCTCATCCCTAGCTAGGGGAACTACGATTGCTCTGATTCCACTCCCGTCAGGATACGTAGGCACGAGATGCGATGTCTTCGCGAGCAAACTTTGTACATATTTTTATACTTTAGATTTTTACCTTAGCACTTTTTCCCTTTAGCAAGAAACTTTAGCAAACACAAATATTAACAAGAGGTTCCTGTAGAGTACTACAGATGCCTAGGATGCTAACACCTTCCCTAGGTATAACCAACCCCCGAACCTTTAGATCTCTCTCTGCTCAGCTTTAGGCTTTGCCTTTTGCTTTGCATTCTTATAGGTTTTTATTTCTTTAAACCTTTCCTTTTTGGATAAATTAAAGTCCGGTTGTAAATGAATTAAGATTCAAGTTAATCAATAGCTTGGTATCCAAATTTCACCGCAACACTTTCAAATTCTGGTTGACTGCAATCTATGGCCAAAACCAATTACAACATAGAAGAACCCTGTGGAAAGAGATACAACATCTTTATGATAACATTCAAGGCCCTTGGTGTGTCATTGGAGATTTCAACAATGTAATCAAAGCCCAGGACAGAATAGGAGGAAAACTGGTGACTAAACAAGAATATATAGACCTGAGAAACATGATGGAACATACTAGTTTACATGAAATGGACAGTATTGGAGACCACTTCACATGGTCTAATAAACAAATAGCTGGACCAATCTACTCAAGAATTGACAGAGTTCTAGGAAACACTGAATGGTTCATCAATAATTTGGATACAACTTTGAAAATTCTTCCCCCAAATATCTCTGACCATGCCTTGCTTTATCTGGATACTAATGAACAGAAGAAAACTACCAGACATTTCAAATTCAGCAACTGCCTTACTGAAATACCTGGTTATGAAGCTTTGATCAAGAGGAGTTGGGAAGGCTATATTAGAGGGAGTCCAATGTATATACTATGGCACAAACTCAAGAGGTTGAAACATGACTTAAAAACTCTCAACAAGCCTCTTGCCGATGTGAATCACAAACTGACAACAACAGAACAAATCTCAATAATATACAAGAACAGTTGATTGAGGATAAAATGAACAACACTTTGATAAGGCAGGCTAAAGAGATGATGCAGGAAGTAGTATCACTGAATGAGCTTGAATGGCAGATACTACAACAAAGGGCAAAAATCGATTGGATTAGGAAAGGAGATGGAAACAACCATTATTTCTATGCTGCTATAATAACTAAACAGCAAACTAACTGCCTTACACACTTGAGAAGGAATGATGGCAGCCATCTAACTTCCCATAATGACATTGAAACAGAAGTGAAAGATTTCTACAGAAATTTGATGGGCAAAGAGGATAATAACCTGAGCCACATTGACATTGAAGCCATGAGGTTGGGTGCACAATTTAACATGGAACAGAGGGAATACCTTAGTAAAAACATCACTGAGGAAGACATCACCAAAGCTCTTAAGGGAATTGGAGACCTCAAAACACCAGGCCTGGATGGATATGGAGCCAGATTCTTCAAGGCCAGCTGGGCAACCATTAAAAAGGATGTGATTGCAGCGGTTAATGAGTACTTTGAGACAGGTAGAATGTACAAACCTTTCAATAATGTTATTGTTTCCCTGATTCCAAAAAGCAATAAGGCTTGTGAAATTAAGGACTACAGACCTATAGCTGTCTGCACCACTTTCTACAAGATCATCTCCAAGATCCTGACTGACAGACTAGGAACTGTACTTCCTAATGTGGTGAGCCACAACCAGGCTGCTTTTGTAAAAGGCCAGAACATTCACAACCGCATCATGCTTGCTACTGAACTGCTAAAGGGCTACACTAGGAAAGGGGGCACACCTAGAATTATGATGCAAATAGACCTCCAAAAAGCATATGACATGGTCAGCTGGCAAGCTTTAGAATCCATTATGAAGGAGATGGGCATTCCATGTAAGTTCACCCAATGGACCATGCTAGGCATCACCACTGTATCCTACAGATTCAATATCATGGGAGAATACACTGAGGTGTTACCGACAAAGCGTGGAATTTGACAGGGCGATCCTCTCTCACCCATCCTTTTTGTTCTTATAATGGAATACATGAACCGACTATTGATCAAAATGCAAAGAGATCCAAACTTCAATTACCATGCCAAATGTGAAAAGCTAAAAATTACCAACCTCACATTTGCAGATGATATACTGCTGCTCTGCAGGGGGGACAAAACCTCAATGGAAATGATTTTAGAAACCTTTCGACAGTTCTCCAACTCCACAGGACTGCTGATGAATCCCAACAAATGCAAAATTTACTTTGGAGGTCTGGATACGGAAACCAAACAAAATCTGAAGGCGCTGTCTGGCTTCTAAGAAGGGGTGCTTCCTTTCAAATACTTGGGAATCCCCTTATCAAGCAAGAGACTAACCATTAACCACTTCATTCCTCTGGTGGATAAAATAGTTGTTAGAATACATCACTGGTCCTCCAAACTACTTAGCTACACAAGAAAAGTTCAACTAGTCAAAAGCATCGCTTATGCAATGGCACAGTACTGGATGCATTGCCTTCCCCTACCCAAATGCGTGATCAAGAAAGTAGATGCAATTTGCCGAAGTTTCATTTGGACTGGAAAAGATACGGTGAGCAAAAAATGCCCGGTGGCTTGGAAAACCGCCTGCAGCCCAACTGCTCAGGGTGGGATGAACATCCTAAACCTTCAAACATGGAACAACGTACTCCTTTTGAAATGTCTGTGGAACCTCTGCAACAAAGCCGACACACTGTGGGTCAAATGGATCCATGCGCACTACCTAAAAGGAAAGGATATAATGACATATGTAACCAAAGCACATAATTCATGGATCATGCGGGGCATCCTGAAACAAAGAGAATACATGGACAAGATCCGGCATGAATGGAACCAAGCTATGACCACACACAACTTTAAAGCCGTAATTTTTACAAGGTACTCATTGACAATGGCACAAGAGTACCATGGAAAAATCTGATCCGATTCAACAAAGGCCAACCGCGAGCGGTACATTGTCTATGGCAAGCTTGTCATGGGAAACTTGCAACCAAAGATAGATTGAAACGGTTCGGGATGATTGAAGAAAACATATGCAGTTTATGCAAAGCTGTAGAAGAATCGTTAAATCACTTGTTTTTCCAATGCCCCAGAACTAGACACATATGGAAGGAAACCCTCAAATGGTTTAACATTCAACATACACCCCAACAGTGGGAAATAGATCTGATATGGATCACTGATCTTGCAAAGGGGAAGGGATGGAAGGCTGACATCTTGAAGATGCTAACAGCTGAAACCCTCTACAGCATATGGAGTTATGGGTTTATAACAATAGCTGAGGTCTGGCGACACCGCTGTGGAATAACATAAGACGGGGTATGGATACCATACGGGCTATAAGAAAACATTAGTCGTCAAGGTCTGAACACCATACGAGCAACTACATCAATCACAACCTGCCATGGTCTCGATACCATACAGGAAAAAGATAACCTTTCAAATGGCCGGAGTCTGAAAACTCAACGTAACTGACCGGAGTCTGGATACTCAACAGAATTGGCTGGGGTCTGGATACTCAACAAGATTGACCAGAGTCTGGATACTCAACAAGATTGACCAGAGTCTAGATACTCAACGGACAACTGGAGCCTGAACGCTCAACGAAAATAACCAGAGCCTGAACGCTCAACCTAATAATCGGAGTCTAGATACTCAACGAAATAACCGGAGCCTGAATGCTCAATGAAATAACCGGAGCCTGAACGCTCAACATGATAACCGGAGTCTGAATACTCAACGTAATAACCGGATCCTGAACGCTCAACGTAATAACCGGAGTCTAGATACTCAATGAAATAACCGGAGCCTAAACTCTCAACGAAATAACCGGAGCCTGAACGCTCTACGTAATAACCGGAGTCTAAATACTAAACTTAATAATCGGAGTCTGAAACTTTAACTAATAATCGGAGCCTGAACGCTCAACAGAATAACCAGAGTCTGGATACTCAACGTAATAACCGGAGCCTGAATGCTCAATGTAAACCGGAGTCTGAATACTCAACATAATAATCGGAGCCTGAACGCTCAACGTAATAACCGGAGCCTGAACACTCAACGTAATAACCAGAGTCTGAATACTCAACGTAATAACCAGAGCCCGAACGCTCAACGTAATAACCGGAGTCTGGATACTCAACGAAATAATTGGAGCTTGAACCCCCAATGTAATAACCAGAGTCTGAATACTCAACATAATAACCGGAGTCTGGATACTCAACAAAAATAACCGGAGCCTGAACGCTCAATGTAATAATCAGAGTCTAGATACTAAACAAAATAACTTGAGCCCGAGGGCTCAACGAAATAACCAGAGCCTGAACGTTCAATGTAAATAACCGGAGCCTAGATACTCAACGAAATAACCGGAGCCTGAGCGCTCAACGTTATAACCGGAATCTGGATACTCAACGTAATAACCTGAGCCTGAACGATCAACATAATAACCGGAGTCTGGACGCTCAACGTAATAACCGGAGTCTGGATACTCAACGAAATAACCGGAGCCTGAACGCTCAACGTAATAACCGGAGTCTGGATACTCAACATAATAACCTGAGCCTGAACGCTCAACGTAATATCCAGAGTCTGGACGCTCAACGTAATAACCGGAGTTTGGATACTCAATGTAATAACCGGAGCCTGAACGCTCAACGTAATAACCTAAGTCTGGATATAAACAAAATAACTGGAGCCTGAGCGCTCAATGAAATAACCAGATCCTGAATGCTCAACGTAAATAACCGGAGTCTGGATACGCAACGAAATAACCGGAGCCTGAACGTTCAACGTAATAACCGGAGTCTGTATACTCAACGTAATAACCGGAGCCTGAACGTTCAACGTAATAACCAGAGTCTGGACGCTCAACGTAATAACCGGAGTTTGGATACTCAACGTAATAACCGGAGCCTGAACGCTCAACGTAATAACCTAAGTCTGGATATAAACAAAATAATTGGAGCCGGAGCGCTCAATGAAATAACCAGATCCTGAATGCTCAACGTAAATAACCGGAGTCTGGATACTCAACGAAATAACCGGAGCCTGAACGTTCAACGTAATAACCGGAGTCTGTATACTCAACGTAATAACCGGAGCCTGAATGCTCAACGTAATAACCAGAGTCTGGACGCTCAACGTAATAACCGGAGTTTGGATACTCAACGTAATAACCGGAGCCTGAACGCTCAACGTAATAACCAAAGTCTGGATATAAACAAAATAACTGGAGCCTGAGCGCTCAATGAAATAACCAGATCCTGAATGCTCAACGTAAATAACCGGAGTCTGGATACTCAACGAAATAACCGGAGCCTGAATGTTCAACGTAATAACCGGAGTCTGTATACTCAACGTAATAACCAGAGCCTGAACGCTCAACGTAATAACCGGAGCCTGAATGCTCAATGTAATAACCAGAGTCTGGATACTCAACGTAATAACCAGAGCCTGGACGCTCAAAGTAAACCGGTGTCTGAATACTCAACGTAATAATCGGAGCCTAGATACTCAACGTAATAACTGGAGCCTGAACGCTCAACGCGATAACCGGAGTCTAAATACTCAACGTAATAACCGGAGCCCGAACGCTCAACGTAATAACTGGAGTTTGGATACTCAACGGACAAAGGGATACACCACAAACATACTCATCTGGGTCTGAATACCAAATGGGTTTATAACAACAGCTGAGGTCCGGCGACACCGCTGGGGAATAACATAAGCCGGGGTCTGGATACTACGCGGGCTATAAGAAAACATTAGTCGTCAAGGTCTGAACACCATACGAGCAACTACATCTATCACAACTTGTCATGGTCTCGATACCATACAGCAAAAAGATAACCTTTCAAATGGCCGGTGTCTGAAAACTCAACATAACTGACCGGAGTCTAGATACTCAACGAAATTGGCCGGAGTTTGGATACTCAACGAGATTGACCAGAGTCTGGATACTCAACGAGATTGACTAGAGTCTGGATACTCAACGGACAATCGGAGTTTGGATACTCAACGAAAATAACCTGAGCTTAAACGCTCAATGTAATAACTGGAGTATGGATACTCAACGAAATAATCGGAGGCTAAACGCTCAAAGAAATAATTGGAGCCTGAACACTAAACGTAATAACCGGAGTCTGAATACTAAACTTAATAACTGGAGCCTGAATGCTCAATGTAATAACCGGAGTCTGGATACTCAACGAAATAACTGGAGCCTGAACGCTCAACGAAATAACCGGAGCCTGAACGCTCAACCTAATAACCAGAGTCTGAATACTCGACGTGATAACCGGAGTCTGAACGCTCAACGTAATAACCGAAGTTTGGATACTTAACAAAATAACCGGAGCCTGAACGCTCAACGAAATAATCGGAGCCTGAAAGCTCAACGTAATAACCGGAGTCTGAATACTAAACGTAATAAGCGGAGTCTGAACGCTCAACGTAATAACCGGAGTCTGGATACTCAACGTAGTAACCGGAGTCTGAACGCTCAACGTAAGAACTGGTGTCTGGATACTCAACGAAACAACCGGAGCCTGAACGCTCAACGTAATAACCGGAGTCTGGATACTCAACGTAATAACCAGAGACTGAACGTTCAACGTAAACCGGAGTCTGAATACACAATGTAATAATCGGAGCCTGAACGCTCAACGTAATAATCGGAGCCTGAACGCTCAACGTAATAACCGGAGCCTCAACGCTCAACATAATAACCGGAGTCTGAATACTCAGCGTAATAACCAGAGCCCAAACGCTCAATGTAATAACCGGAGTCTGATACTCAACGAAATATCCGGAGCCTGAACACTTAACGTGATAACCTGAGTCTGAATACTCAACGTAATAACCGCAGTCTGGATATTCAACAAAAATAATCGGAGCCTGAACGCTCAACGTAATAACTAGAGTCTGGATACTCAACGAAAAAACTAGAGCCTGAGAGCTCAACGAAATAACCAGAGCCTGAACGCTCAACGTAAATAACCAGAGTCTAGATACTCAACGAAATAACCGGAGCCTGAATGCTCAATGTAATAACCGGAGTCTGGATATTCAACGTAATAATCGGAGCCTGAACGCTCAACGTAATAACTGGATTCTGGATACTCAACGAAATAACCGGAGCCTGAACGCTCAACGTAATAACCCGAGTCTGGATACTCAACGAAACAACCGGAGGCTGGATACTCAACAAAAATAACCGGAGCCTGAACACTCAACATAATAATCGGAGTATGGATATAAACAAAATAACTGGAGCCTGAGCGCTCAATGAAATAACCAGATCCTGAATGCTCAACGTAAATAACCGGAGTCTGGATACTCAACGAAATAACCGGAGCCTGAACGTTTAACGTAATAACCGGAGTCTGTATACTCAACCTAATAAGCGGAGCCCGGAGCCTGAACGCTCAATGTAAAACGGAGTCTGGATACTCAACGTAATAACCGGAGCCTGGACGCTCAAAGTAAACCGGTGTCTGAATACTCAACATAATAATCGGAGCCTAGATACTCAACGTAATAATCAGAGCCTGAACGCTCAACACGATAACCGGAGTCTGAATACTCAACGTAATAACCGGAGCCCGAACGCTCAACGTAATAACTGGAGTTTGGATACTCAACGGACAAAGGGATACACCACAAACATACTCATCCGGGTCTGAATACCACATGGGTTTATAACAACAGCTGAGGTCCAGCGACACCGCTGGGGAATAACATAAGTCGGGGTCTAAATACTATGCGGGCTATAAGAAAACATTAGTCGTCAAGGTCTGAACACCATACGAGCAACTACATCTATCACAACTTGCCATGGTCTCGATACCATACAGGAAAAAGATAACCTTTCAAATGGCCGGAGTCTGAAAACTCAACATAACTGACCGGAGTCTGGATACTCAACGGAATTGGCCGGAGTTTGGATACTCAACGAGATTGACCAGAGTCTGGATACTCAACGAGATTGACTAGAGTCTGGATACTCAACGGACAATCAGAGTCTGGATACTCAACAAAAATAACCGGAGCTTAAACGCTCAACGTAATAACTGGAGTATGGATACTCAACGAAATAACCGGAGCCTAAATGCTCAACGAAATAATCAGAGCCTGAACACTAAACGTAATAACCGGAGTCTGAATACTCAACTTAATAACCGGAGCCTGAATGCTCAATGTAATAACCGGAGTCTGGATACTCAACGAAATAACTGGAGCCTGAACGCTCAACGAAATAACCAGAGCCTGAATGCTCAACCTAATAACCAGAGTCTGAATACTCAACGTGATAACCGGAGTCTGAACGCTCAACGTAATAACCGAAGTCTGGATACTTAACAAAATAACCGGAGCCTAAACACTCAACGAAATAATCGGAGCCTGAAAGCTCAACGTAATAACCGGAGTCTGAATACTAAACGTAATAACCGGAGCCTGAACGCTCAACGTAATAACCGGAGTCTGGATCCTCAACGTAGTAACCCGAGTCTGAACGCTCAACGTAAGAACTGGTGTCTGGATACTCAACGAAACAACCGGAGCCTGAACGCTCAACGTAATAACCAGAGTCTGGATACTCAACGTAATAACCGGAGCCTGAACGCTCAACGTAATAACCGGAGTCTGGATATTCAACGTAATAATCGGAGCCTGAACGCTCAACGTAATAACTGGATTCTGGATACTCAACGAAATAACCGGAGCCTGAACGCTCAACGTAATAACCCGAGTCTGGATACTCAACGAAACAACCGGAAGCTGGATACTCAACAAAAATAACCGGAGCCTGAACACTCAACGTAATAATCGGAGTCTGGATATAAACAAAATAACTGGAGCCTGAGCACTCAATGAAATAACCAGATCCTGAATGCTCAACGTAAATAACCGGAGTCTGAATACTCAACGAAATAACCGGAGCCTGAACGTTTAACGTAATAACCGGAGTCTGTATACTCAACCTAATAACCGGAGCCTAGACGCTCAACGTAATAACCGGAGCCTGAACGCTCAATGTAAAACGGAGTCTGGATACTCAACATAATAACCGGAGCCTGGACGCTCAAAGTAAACCGGTGTCTGAATACTCAACATAATAATCGGAGCCTTGATACTCAATATAATAACCGGAGCCTGAACGCTCAACGCGATAACCGGAGTCTGAATACTCAACGTAATAACCGGAGCCCGAACGCTCAATGTAATAACTGGAGTTTGGATACTCAACGGACAAAGGGATACACCACAAACATACTCATCCGGGTCTGAATACCACATGGGTTTATAACAACAGCTGAGGTCCAGCGACACCGCTGGGGAATAACATAAGTCGGGGTCTAAATACTATGCGGGCTATAAGAAAACATTAGTCGTCAAGGTCTGAACACCATACGAGCAACTACATCTATCACAACTTGCCATGGTCTCGATACCATACAGGAAAAAGATAACCTTTCAAATGGTCGGAGTCTGAAAACTCAACATAACTGACCGGAGTCTGGATACTCAACGGAATTGGCCGGAGTTTGGATACTCAACGAGATTGACCAGAGTCTGGATACTCAACGAGATTGACTAGAGTCTGGATACTCAACGGACAATCAGAGTCTGGATACTCAACAAAAATAACCGGAGCTTAAACGCTCAACGTAATAACTGGAGTATGGATACTCAACGAAATAACCGGAGCCTAAATGCTCAACGAAATAATCAGAGCCTGAACACTAAACGTAATAACCGGAGTCTGAATACTCAACTTAATAACTGGAGCCTGAATGCTCAATGTAATAACCGGAGTCTGGATACTCAACGAAATAACTGGAGTCTGAACACTCAACGAAATAACCGGAGCCTGAACGCTCAACGTAATAACCAGAGTCTGAATACTCAACGTGATAACCGGAGTCTGAACGCTCAACGTAATAACCGAAGTCTGGATACTTAACGAAATAACCGGAGCCTGAACACACAACGAAATATCCGGAGCCTGAACGCTCAACATAATAACCGGAGTCTGAATACTAAACGTAATAACCGGAGCCTGAACGCTCAACGTAATAACTGGAGTCTGGATCCTCAACGTAGTAACCCGAGTCTGAACGCTCAACGTAAGAACTGGTGTCTGGATACTCAACGAAACAACCGGAGCCTGAACGCTCAACGTAATAACCAGAGTCTGGATACTCAACGTAATAACCAGAGACTGAACGTTCAACGTAAACCGGAGTCTGAATACTCAATGTAATAATAGGAGCCTGAACGCTCAACGTAATAATCGGAGCCTGAACGCTCAACGTAATAACCGGAGCCTCAACGCTCAACATAATAACCGAAGTCTGAATACTCAGCGTAATAACCAGAGCCCAAACGCTCAATGTAATAACCGGAGTCTGATACTCAACGAAATAACCGGAGCCTGAACACTTAATGTGATAACCTGAGTCTGAATACTCAACGTAATAACCGCAGTCTGGATATTCAACAAAAATAATCGGAGCCTGAACGCTCAACGTAATAACCAGAGTCTGGATACTCAACGAAAAAACTGGAGCCTGAGCGCTCAACGAAATAACCAGAGCCTAAATGCTCAACATAAATAACCAGAGTCTAGATACTCAACGAAATAACCGGAGCCTGAACGCTCAACGTCATAACCGGAGTCTGGATATTCAACGTAATAATCGGAGCCTGAACGCTCAACGTAATAACCAGAGTCTGGATACTCAACGTAATAACCAGAGACTGAACGTTCAACGTAAACCGGAGTCTGAATACTCAATGTAATAATCGGAGCCTGAACGCTCAACGTAATAATCGGAACCTGAACGCTCAACGTAATAATCAGAGCCTCAACGCTCAACGTAATAACCGGAGTCTGAATACTCAGCATAATAACCAAAGCCCGAACGCTCAATGTAATAACCGGATTCTAGATACTCAACGAAATAACCAGAGCCTGAACGCTCAACGTGATAACCTGAGTCTAAATACTCAACGTAATAACCGCAGTCTGGATATTCAATAAAAATAATCGAAGCCTGAACGCTCAACGTAATAACCAGAGTCTTGATACTCAACGAAAAAACTGGAGCCTGAGCGCTCAACGAAATAACCAGAGCCTGAACGCTCAATGTAAATAACTAGAGTCTAGATACTCAACGAAATAACCGGAGCCTGAACGCTCAACGTAATAACCGGAGTCTGGATATTCAACGTAATAATTGGAGCCTGAACGCTCAACGTAATAACTGGATTCTGGATACTCAACGAAATAACCGGAGCCTGAACGCTCAACGTAATAACCCGAGTCTGGATACTCAACGAAACAACCGGAAGCTGGATACTCAACAAAAATAACCGGAGCCTGAACACTCAACGTAATAATCAGAGTCTGGATATAAACAAAATAACTGGAGCCTGAGCACTCAATGAAATAACCAGATCCTGAATGCTCAACGTAAATAACCGGAGTCTGAATACTCAACGAAATAACCGGAGCCTGAACGTTTAACGTAATAACTGGAGTCTGTATACTCAACCTAATAACCGGAGCCTAGACGCTCAACGTAATAACCGGAGCCTGAACGCTCAATGTAAAACGGAGTCTGGATACTCAACATAATAACCGGAGCCTGGACGCTCAAAGTAAACCGGTGTCTGAATACTCAACATAATAATCGGAGCCTTGATACTCAACATAATAACCGGAGCCTGAACGCTCAACGCGATAACCGGAGTCTGAATACTCAACGTAATAACCGGAGCCCGAACGCTCAACGTAATAACTGGAGTTTGGATACTCAACGGACAAAGGGATACACCACAAACATACTCATCCGGGTCTGAATACCACATGGGTTTATAACAACAGCTGAGGTCCAGCGACACCGCTGGGGAATAACATAAGTCGGGGTCTAAATACTATGCGGGCTATAAGAAAACATTAGTCGTCAAGGTCTGAACACCATACGAGCAACTACATCTATCACAACTTGCCATGGTCTCGATACCATACAGGAAAAAGATAACCTTTCAAATGGCCGGAGTCTGAAAACTCAACATAACTGACCGGAGTCTGGATACTCAACGGAATTGGCCGGAGTTTGGATACTCAACGAGATTGACCAGAGTCTGGATACTCAACGAGATTGACTAGAGTCTGGATACTCAACGGACAATCAGAGTCTGGATACTCAACAAAAATAACCGGAGCTTAAACGCTTAACGTAATAACTGGAGTATGGATACTCAACGAAATAACCGGAGCCTAAATGCTCAACGAAATAATCAGAGCCTGAACACTAAACGTAATAACCGGAGTCTGAATACTCAACTTAATAACCGGAGCCTGAATGCTCAATGTAATAACCGGAGTCTGGATACTCAACGAAATAACTGGAGCCTGAACGCTCAACGAAATAACCAGAGCCTGAATGCTCAACCTAATAACCAGAGTCTGAATACTCAACGTGATAACCGGAGTCTGAACGCTCAACGTAATAACCGAAGTCTTGATACTTAACAAAATAACCGGAGCCTAAACACTCAACGAAATAATCGGAGCCTGAAAGCTCAACGTAATAACCGGAGTCTGAATACTAAACGTAATAACCGGAGCCTGAACGCTCAACGTAATAACCGGAGTCTGGATCCTCAACGTAGTAACCCGAGTCTGAACGCTCAACGTAAGAACTGGTGTCTGGATACTCAACGAAACAACCGGAGCCTGAACGCTCAACGTAATAACCAGAGTCTGGATACTCAACGTAATAACCAGAGACTGAACGTTCAACGTAAACCGGAGTCTGAATACTCAATGTAATAATAGGAGCTTGAACGCTCAACGTAATAATCGGAGCCTGAACGCTCAACGTAATAACCGGAGCCTCAACGCTCAACATAATAACCGAAGTCTGAATACTCAGCGTAATAACCAGAGCCCAAACGCTCAATGTAATAACCAGAGTCTGATACTCAACGAAATAACCGGAGCCTGAACACTTAATGTGATAACCTGAGTCTGAATACTCAACGTAATAACCGCAGTCTGGATATTCAACAAAAATAATCGGAGCCTGAACGCTCAACGTAATAACCAGAGTCTGGATACTCAACGAAAAAACTGGAGCCTGAGCGCTCAACGAAATAACCAGAGCCTAAATGCTCAACATAAATAACCAGAGTCTAGATACTCAACGAAATAACCGGAGCCTGAACGCTCAACGTAATAACCGGAGTCTGGATATTCAACGTAATAATCGGAGCCTGAACGCTCAACGTAATAACTGGATTCTGGATACTCAACGAAATAACCGGAGCCTGAACGCTCAACGTAATAACCCGAGTCTGGATACTCAACGAAACAACCGGAAGCTGGATACTCAACAAAAATAACCGGAGCCTGAACACTCAACGTAATAATCGGAGTCTGGATATAAACAAAATAACTGGAGCCTGAGCACTCAATGAAATAACCAGATCCTGAATGCTCAACGTAAATAACCGGAGTCTGAATACTCAACGAAATAACCGGAGCCTGAACGTTTAACGTAATAACCGGAGTCTGTATACTCAACCTAATAACCGGAGCCTAGACGCTCAACGTAATAACCGGAGCCTGAACGCTCAATGTAAAACGGAGTCTGGATACTCAACATAATAACCGGAGCCTGGACGCTCAAAGTAAACCGGTGTCTGAATACTCAACATAATAATCGGAGCCTTGATACTCAATATAATAACCGGAGCCTGAACGCTCAACGCGATAACTGGAGTCTGAATACTCAACGTAATAACCGGAGCCCGAACGCTCAATGTAATAACTGGAGTTTGGATACTCAACGGACAAAGGGATACACCACAAACATACTCATCCGGGTCTGAATACCACATGGGTTTATAACAACAGCTGAGGTCCAGCGACACCGCTGGGGAATAACATAAGTCGGGGTCTAAATACTATGTGGGCTATAAGAAAACATTAGTCGTCAAGGTCTGAACACCATACGAGCAACTACATCTATCACAACTTGCCATGGTCTCGATACCATACAGGAAAAAGATAACCTTTCAAATGGTCGGAGTCTGAAAACTCAACATAACTGACCGGAGTCTGGATACTCAACGGAATTGGCCGGAGTTTGGATACTCAACGAGATTGACCAGAGTCTGGATACTCAACGAGATTGACTAGAGTCTGGATACTCAACGGACAATCAGAGTCTGGATACTCAACAAAAATAACCGGAGCTTAAACGCTCAACGTAATAACTGGAGTATGGATACTCAACGAAATAACCGGAGCCTAAATGCTCAACGAAATAATCAGAGCCTGAACACTAAACGTAATAACCGGAGTCTGAATACTCAACTTAATAACTGGAGCCTGAATGCTCAATGTAATAACCAGAGTCTGGATACTCAACGAAACAACCGGAGCCTGAACGCTCAACGTAATAACCAGAGTCTGGATACTCAACGTAATAACCAGAGACTGAACGTTCAACGTAAACCGGAGTCTGAATACTCAATGTAATAATCGGAGCCTGAACGCTCAACGTAATAATCGGAACCTGAACGCTCAACGTAATAATCAGAGCCTCAACGCTCAACGTAATAACCGGAGTCTGAATACTCAGCATAATAACCAAAGCCCGAACGCTCAATGTAATAACCGGATTCTAGATACTCAACGAAATAACCAGAGCCTGAACGCTCAACGTGATAACCTGAGTCTAAATACTCAACGTAATAACCGCAGTCTGGATATTCAATAAAAATAATCGAAGCCTGAACGCTCAACGTAATAACCAGAGTCTTGATACTCAACGAAAAAACTGGAGCCTGAGCGCTCAACGAAATAACCAGAGCCTGAACGCTCAATGTAAATAACTAGAGTCTAGATACTCAACGAAATAACCGGAGCCTGAACGCTCAACGTAATAACCGGAGTCTGGATATTCAACGTAATAATTGGAGCCTGAACGCTCAACATAATAACTGGATTCTGGATACTCAACGAAATAACCGGAGCCTGAACGCTCAACGTAATAACCCGAGTCTGGATACTCAACGAAACAACTGGAGGCTGGATACTCAACGAAAATAACCAGAGCCTAAACACTCAACGTAATAATCGGAGTCTGGATACTCAACGAAATAACAAGAGCCTGAATGCTGAACGTGATAATTGGAGTCTGGATACTCAACGGACAAAGGGATACACCACAAATATACTCATCGGGGTCTGAATACCACATGGGTTTATAACAATAGCTGAGGTCTGGCAACACCGCTATGGATTAACATAAGACGGGGTATGGATACCATACGGGCTATAAGAAAACATTAGTCGTCAAGGTCTGAACACCATACGAGCAACTACATCAATCACAACCTGCCATGGTCTCGATACCATACAGGAAAAAGATAACCTTTCAAATGGCCGGAGTCTGAAAACTCAACGTAACTGACCGGAGTCTGGATACTCAACATAATTGGCCGGAGTATGGATACTCAACAAGATTGACCAGAGCCTGGATACTCAACAGGATTGACCAGAGCCTGAACGCTCAACGAAAATAACCAGAGCCTGAACGCTCAACCTAATAATCGAAGTCTAGATACTCAATGAAATAACAGGAGCCTAAATGCTCAATGAAAAAACCGGAGCCTGAACGCTCAACGTGATAACCGGAGTCTGAATACTCAACGTAATAACCGGATCCTGAACGCTCAACTTAATAACCGAAGTCTAGATACTCAATGAAATAACCAGAGCCTGAACGCTCAACGAAATAACCGAAGCCTAAACGCTCAACGTAATAACCGGAGTCTGAATACTCAACTTAATAACTGGAGTCTGAAACTTCAACGTAATAATTGGAGCCTGAACGCTCAACAGAATAACCAGAGTCTGGATACTCGACGTAATAGCCGGAGCCTGAACGCTCAACGTAAACCGGAGTCTGAATACTCAACGTAATAATCGGAGCCTGAACACTCAACGTAATAACCGGAGCCTGAACACTCAACGTAATAACCGGAGTCTGAATACTCAATGTAATAACGAGAGCCCGAACGCTCAACGTAATAACCGGAGTCTGGATACTCAACGAAATAATTGGAGCCTGAACCCCCAATGTAATAGCCAGAGTCTGTATACTCAACATAATAACCAGAGTCTCGATACTCAACAAAAATAACCGGAGCCTGAATGATCAACGTAATAATCAGAGTATGGATACTAAACAAAATAACTAGAGCCCGAGCGCTCAACGAAATAACCAGAGCCTGAACGTTCAACGTAAATAACCGGAGCCTGGATACTCAACGAAATAACCGGAGCCTGAGCGCTCAACGTAATAACCGGAGTCTGGATACTCAAAGTAATAACCTGAGCCTGAAAGCTCAACATAATAACCGGAGTCTGGACGCTCAACGTAATAACCGGAGTCTGGATACTCAACGAAATAACCGGAGCCTGAACGCTCAACGTAATAACCGGAGTCTGAATACTCAACGTAATAACCTGAGCCTGAACGCTCAACGTAATAACCAGAGTCTGGACGCTCAACGTAATAACCGGAGTTTGGATACTCAACATAATAACCAGAGCCTGAACGCTTAACGTAATAACCTAAGTCTGGATATACACAAAATAACTAGTGCCTGAGAGCTCAATGAAATAACCAGATCCTGAATGCTCAACGTAAATAACCAGAGTCTGGATACTCAACGAAATAACCGGAGCCTGAATGTTCAACGTAATAACCGGAGTCTGTATACTCAATGTAATAACCGGAGCCTGAACGCTCAACGTAATAACCATAGCCTGAACGCTCAATGTAATAACCGGAGTCTGGATACTCAACGAAATAACCGGAGCCTGGACGCTCAAAGTAAACCGGAGTCTGAATACCAAACGTAATAATCGGAGCCTAGATACTCAACATAATAACCGGAGCCTGAACGCTCAACGCGATAACCGGAGTCTGAATACTCAACGTAATAACCGGAGCCCGAACGCTCAACGTAATAACTGGAGTTTGGATACTCAACGGACAAAGGGATACACCACAAACATACTCATCCGGGTCTAAATACCACATGGATTTATAACAACAACTGAGGTCCGGCGACACCGCTGGGGAATAACATAAGTCGGGGTCTGGATACTACGCGGGCTATAAGAAAACATTAGTCGTCAAGGTCTGAACACCATACGAGCAACTACATCTATCACAACTTGCCATGGTCTCGATACCATACAGGAAAAAGATAACCTTTCAAATGGCCGGAGTCTGAAAACTCAACATAACTGACCGGAGTCTGGATACTCAACGGAATTGGCCGGAGTTTGGATACTCAACGAGATTGACCAAAGTCTGGATACTCAACGAGATTGACTAGAGTATGGATACTCAACGGATAATCAGAGTCTGGATACTCAACGAAAATAACCGGAGCTTAAACGCTCAACGTAATAACTGGAGTATGGATACTCAACGAAATAACCGAAGCCTAAATGCTCAACGAAATAATCAGAGCCTGAACACTAAATGTAATAACCGGAGTCTGAATACTCAACTTAATAACCGGAGCCTGAATGCTCAATGTAATAACCGGAGTCTGGATACTCAACGAAATAACTGGAGCCTGAACGCTCAACGAAATAACCAGAGCCTGAATGCTCAACCTAATAACCAGAGTCTGAATACTCAACGTGATAACCGGAGTCTGAACGCTCAACGTAATAACCGAAGTCTGGATACTTAACAAAATAACCGGAGCCTAAACACTCAACAAAATAATCGGAGCCTGAAAGCTCAGCATAATAACCGGAGTCTGAATACTAAACGTAATAACCGGAGCCTGAACGCTCAACGTAATAACTGGAGTCTGGATCCTCAACGTAGTAACCCGAGTCTGAACGCTCAACGTAAGAACTGGTGTCTGGATACTCAACGAAACAACCGGAGCCTGAACGCTCAACGTAATAACCAGAGTCTGGATACTCAACGTAATAACCAGAGACTGAACGTTCAACGTAAACCGGAGTCTGAATACTCAATGTAATAATAGGAGCCTGAACGCTCAACGTAATAATCGGAGCCTGAACGCTCAACGTAATAACCGGAGCCTCAACGCTCAACATAATAACCGAAGTCTGAATACTCAGCGTAATAACCAGAGCCCAAACGCTCAATGTAATAACCGGAGTCTGATACTCAACGAAATAACCGGAGCCTGAACACTTAATGTGATAACCTGAGTCTGAATACTCAACGTAATAACCGCAGTCTGGATATTCAACAAAAATAATCGGAGCCTGAACGCTCAACGTAATAACCAGAGTCTGGATACTCAACGAAAAAACTGGAGCCTGAGCGCTCAACGAAATAACCAGAGCCTAAATGCTCAACATAAATAACCAGAGTCTAGATACTCAACGAAATAACCGGAGCCTGAACGCTCAACGTCATAACCGGAGTCTGGATATTCAACGTAATAATCGGAGCCTGAACGCTCAACGTAATAACTGGATTCTGGATACTCAACGAAATAACCGGAGCCTGAACGCTCAACGTAATAACCCGAGTCTGGATACTCAATGAAACAACCGGAAGCTGGATACTCAACAAAAATAACCGGAGCCTGAACACTCAACGTAATAATCGGAGTCTGGATATAAACAAAATAACTGGAGCCTGAGCACTCAATGAAATAACCAGATCCTGAATGCTCAACGTAAATAACCGGAGTCTGAATACTCAACGAAATAACCGGAGCCTGAACGTTTAACGTAATAACCGGAGTCTGTATACTCAACCTAATAACCGGAGCCTAGACGCTCAACGTAATAACCGGAGCCTGAACGCTCAATGTAAAACGGAGTCTGGATACTCAACATAATAACCGGAGCCTGGACGCTCAAAGTAAACCGGTGTCTGAATACTCAACATAATAATCGGAGCCTTGATACTCAACATAATAACCAGAGCCTGAACGCTCAACGCGATAATCGGAGTCTGAATACTCAACGTAATAACCGGAGCCAGAACGCTCAATGTAATAACTGGAGTTTGGATACTCAACGGACAAAGGGATACACCACAAACATACTCATCCGGGTCTGAATACCACATGGGTTTATAACAACAGCTGAGGTCAAGCGACACCGCTGGGGAATAACATAAGTCAGGGTCTAAATACTATGCGGGCTATAAGAAAACATTAGTCGTCAAGGTCTGAACACCATACGAGCAACTACATCTATCACAACTTGCCATGGTCTCGATACCATACAGGAAAAAGATAACCTTTCAAATGGCCGGAGTCTGAAAATTTAACATAACTGACCGGAGTCTGGATACTCAACGGAATTGGCCGGAGTTTGGATACTCAACGAGATTGACCAGAGTCTGGATACTCAATGAGATTGACTAGAGTCTGGATACTCAACGGACAATCAGAGTCTGGATACTCAACAAAAATAACCGGAGCTTAAACGCTCAACGTAATAACTGGAGTATGGATACTCAACGAAATAACCGGAGCCTAAATGCTCAACGAAATAATCAGAGCCTGAACACTAAACGTAATAACCGGAGTCTGAATACTCAACTTAATAACTGTAGCCTGAATGCTCAATGTAATAACCGGAGTCTGGATACTCAACGAAATAACTGGAGCCTGAACACTCAACGAAATAACCGGAGCCTGAACGCTCAACGTAATAACCAGAGTCTGAATACTCAACGTGATAACCGGAGTCTGAACGCTCAACGTAATAACCGAAGTCTGGATACTTAACGAAATAACTGGAGCCTGAACACACAATGAAATATCCGGAGCCTGAACGCTCAACTTAATAACCGGAGTCTGAATACTAAACGTAATAACCGGAGCCTGAACGCTCAACGAGATTAACCGGAGTCTGGATACTCAATGTAGTAACCGGAGTCTGAACGCTCAACGTAAGAACTGGTGTCTGGATACTCAATGAAACAACCGGAGCCTGAACGCTCAACGTAATAACCGGAGTCTGGATACTCAACTTAATAACCAGAGACTGAACGTTCAACGTAAACCGGAGTCTGAATACTCAATGTAATAATCGGAGCCTGAACGCTCAACGTAATAATCGGAACCTGAACGCTCAACGTAATAATCAGAGCCTCAACGCTCAACGTAATAACCGGAGTCTGAATACTCAGTGTAATAACCAAAGCCCGAACGCTCAATGTAATAACCAGATTCTAGATACCTAACGAAATAACCAGAGCCTGAACGCTCAACGTGATAACCTGAGTCTAAATACTCAACGTAATAACCGCAGTCTGGATATTCAACAAAAATAATCGAAGCCTGAACGCTCAACGTAATAACCAGAGTCTTGATACTCAACGAAAAAACTGGAGCCTGAGCGCTCAACGAAATAACCAGAGCCTGAACGCTCAATGTAAATAACCAGAGTCTAGATACTCAACGAAATAACCGAAGCCTGAACGCTCAACGTAATAACCGGAGTCTGGATATTCAACGTAATAATTGGAGCCTGAACGCTCAACGTAATAACTGGATTCTGGATACTCAACGAAATAACCGGAGCCTGAACACTCAACGTAATAACCCGAGTCTAGATACTCAACGAAACAACCGGAGGCTGGATACTCAACAAAAATAACCGGAGCCTAAACACTCAACGTAATAATCGGAGTCTGGATACTCAACGAAATAACAAGAGCCTGAATGCTGAACGTGATAATTGGATTCTGGATACTCAACGGACGAAGGGATACACCACAAATATACTCATCGGGGTCTGAATACCACATGGGTTTATAACAATAGCTGAGGTCTGGCGACACCGCTATGGATTAACATAAGACGGGGTATGGATACCATACGGGCTATAAGAAAACATTAGTCGTCAAGGTCTGAACACCATACGAGCAACTACATCAATCATAACCTGCCATGGTCTCGATACCATACAGGAAAAAGATAACCTTTCAAATGGCCGGAGTCTGAAAACTCAACGTAACTGACCGGAGTCTGGATACTCAACAGAATTGGCCGGAGTATGGATACTCAACAAGATTGACCAGAGCCTGGATACTCAACAAGATTGACCAGAGCCTGAACATTCAACGAAAATAACCAGAGCCTGAACGCTCAACCTAATAATCGAAGTCTAGATACTCAACGAAATAACAGGAGCCTAAATGCTCAATGAAAAAACCGGAGCCTGAACGCTCAACGTGATAACCGGAGTCTGAATACTCAACGTAATAACCGGATCCTGAACGCTCAACTTAATAACCGAAGTCTAGATACTCAATGAAATAACCAGAGCCTGAACGCTCAACGAAATAACCGAAGCCTAAACGCTCAACGTAATAACCGGAGTCTGAATACTCAACTTAATAACTGGAGTCTGAAACTTCAACGTAATAATTGGAGCCTGAACGCTCAACAGAATAACCAGAGTGTGGATACTCAACGTAATAACCGGAGCCTGAACGCTCAACGTAAACCGGAGTCTGAATACTCAACGTAATAATCGGAGCCTGAACACTCAACGTAATAACCGGAGCCCGAACACTCAACGTAATAACCGGAGTCTGAATACTCAATGTAATAACGAGAGCCCGAACGCTCAACATAATAACCGGAGTCTGGATACTCAACGAAATAATTGGAGCCTGAACCCCCAATGTAATAGCCAGAGTCTGTATACTCAACATAATAACCAGAGTCTCGATACTCAACAAAAATAACCGGAGCCTGAACGATCAACGTAATAATCAGAGTATGGATACTAAACAAAATAACTAGAGCCCGAGCGCTCAACGAAATAACCAGAGCCTGAACGTTCAACGTAAATAACCGGAGCCTGGATACTCAACGAAATAACCGGAGCCTGAGCGCTCAACGTAATAACCGGAGTCTGGATACTCAAAGTAATAACCTGAGCCTGAAAGCTCAACATAATAACCGGAGTCTGGACGCTCAACGTAATAACCGGAGTCTGGATACTCAACGAAATAACCGGAGCCTGAACGCTCAACGTAATAACCGGAGTCTGAATACTCAACGTAATAACCTGAGCCTGAACGCTCAACGTAATAACCAGAGTCTGGACGCTCAACGTAATAACCGGAGTTTGGATACTCAACATAATAACCAGAGCCTGAACGCTTAACGTAATAACCTAAGTCTGGATATACACAAAATAACTAGTGCCTGAGAGCTCAATGAAATAACCAGATCCTGAATGCTCAACGTAAATAACCAGAGTCTGGATACTCAACGAAATAACCGGAGCCTGAACGTTCAACGTAATAACCGGAGTCTGTATACTCAATGTAATAACCGGAGCCTGAACGCTCAACGTAATAACCATAGCCTGAACGCTCAATGTAATAACCGGAGTCTGGATACTCAACGTAATAACCGGAGCCTGGACGCTCAAAGTAAACCGGAGTCTGAATACCAAACGTAATAATCGGAGCCTAGATACTCAACATAATAACCGGAGCCTGAACGCTCAACGCGATAACCGGAGTTTGAATACTCAACGTAATAACCGGAGCCCGAACGCTCAACGTAATAACTGGAGTTTGGATACTCAACGGACAAAGGGATACACCACAAACATACTCATCCGGGTCTAAATACCACATGGATTTATAACAACAGCTGAGGTCCGGCGACACCGCTGGGGAATAACATAAGTCGGGGTCTGGATACTACGCGGGCTATAAGAAAACATTAGTCGTCAAGGTCTGAACACCATACGAGCAACTACATCTATCACAACTTGCCATAGTCTCGATACCATACAGGAAAAAGATAACCTTTCAAATGGCCGGAGTCTGAAAAATCAACATAACTGACCGGAGTCTGGATACTCAACGGAATTGGCCGGAGTTTGGATACTCAACGAGATTGACCAGAGTCTGGATACTCAACGAGATTGACTAGAGTTTGGATACTCAACGGACAATCGGAGTCCGGATACTCAACGAAAATAACCGGAGCTTAAACACTCAACGTATTAACTGGAGTATGGATACTCAATGAAATAACCGAAGCCTAAACGCTCAACGAAATAATCAGAGCCTGAACACTAAACGTAATAACCGGAGTCTGAATACTCAACTTAATAATCGGAGCCTGAATGCTCAATGTAATAACCGGAGTCTGGATACTCAACAAAATAACTGGAGCCTGAACGCTCAACGAAATAACTGGAGCCTGAACACTCAACGTAATAACCAGAGTCTGAATACTCAACGTGATAACCGGAGTCTGAACGCTCAACGTAATAACCGAAGTCTGGATACTTAACGAAATAACCAGAGCCTGAACGCTCAATGTAATAACCGGAGTCTGGATACTCAATGAAACAACCGGAGCCTGGATACTCAACAGTATTGGCCGGAGTCTGGATACTCAACGAGATTGACCGGAGTCTGGATACTCAACGGACAAAACAAATATGAAAGCACCATGGTCTGGATACCATACGGGCAGAAGATACCAGTCAAAACTTGCTGTGTTTGAACACCATGTGGGCAAAGTAAATAAATCATCTATTGGAAGTACATCTATAAACGGAGAGGTAATTGTCGCATCGCTGCAAAGAGGGGCCGGCAGAAGACAGAAGAGTCGCCACCGTTCGTTATTTATCCTAAAGAGATGGAAAGAAAATGATCAAAGAAAACCTACGGAAAAGGGAGAAGACAGGTCTTCACAACCAAATCTCAAGTTCGGGAGTCGGTTAGGCAAGGGGATGGTATTAGCCCCCCTGACGTCCGTTGTACTCGACGGGATCCACGCTTGTTGTCTATCTAAAAGGGTGTAAATCTATCTATACTAAAGGCTCACGAGGACAAAAGAAAAGAAAAGAGACTCGATAGAGCATCGCCGCTCTATGCCTACGTATTCCCTCGTGCAATGGGAAAGTCAGAGTCAACGTAGTTCGGAGAACTACGGGTGAAGGTGGGGGAAGGTTGCTCGCCAAGACATCACCGTCTTGTGCCTACGTATAATCATCTGGTATGAGAAATCAGAGCAAACGTAGTTCGGGCTGACACGACCACATATTAGTTCAAGTGTTTTAATTGAGTAGGGTTAAACAGTGGTTCCAGCAGTTAGGGACGATGCCTGTTTGTGGTAGAACCAAAGCTTAACACGCTCTTTCTGAAAATGATTTTCATTAATCCCGAAGGATAAAAAGATTTGATGTTTTTGTTTTGTATTTTTTTAAGACAAGAAGTGGATTGAGTTATGGTTTGAAACTCATGTCGCACTAAAGACTATGACTCAAGAGCGAATGCGTCGTATATCGCCCAAAGGGCATACGCTAAACACTCTAGACAGTTGAGTGGAGTCCATCCAACCATCATTCCTCAAGTACTTAAGGCTCGTAGCGTACAATACAAATTATTCTTTATTAAGTGTTTTGAAGTGTTTAGGAGATGAGAAGAGAAAGATACAAACTAAGGGAAAACTGGACCCTAAAGTTGTCATACATAATGCTCCTAAAGTTGGGATGAAAAGGAAGAACTACCCTAATGTTGTCATGCATAGGATTGAACACCTAATGTCTCTCCTACTCTCATCCTAAACGGAGGGACTAGGAATCCTAGGGGGATCATGGCACAAAGCCAAGTAAACACTCAATAACTCGATCACAAATGAAATAGGAAAGAAATGAAATTGACTTGAACAAGTCAACATGCAATGCAAACAAATGAGATGCAAAGAAAAGATGCATACACAAAGAAAAGAGGAAGGAAAAAGTGTGGGGCAGCCACCACCACAAGCACATCTCAACCAATATTTCTTAAGATTCACACAATGCAATGCAAACAAAACAAGGCAAATAAACACCAAAGTAGGCAAACAAACACCAAAGTTCATGACAAATTCAAAGCATACACAAAATACATTAATTTGTAAATTCAACTAAAAATAATTAAAGTAAATGGAAAAATAAAATGAAAGTGATGAAAAATAAATTAACACATTAAAACAATAAAATATGATTTTTTTGGGATTTTATGATATTTAAAACTATTTTTCAAATAAATAAAACAAAACAAGAAACAATTAAAATAAAATAAAAGGAAATAAAATAAACAAGTGTTAAAAAAAAGGAAGAGGTGTCTCACCCAAGGCTTGAACCCAACACCTTGGGGTCATGGACACAAAACCTAGCTAGCTCAACTAACTCACGTTTGTGACAATCAATTGGAAATGGAAAGTGAAATATTAAAAAACATGAAAAATAATGGAAATAAGTAAAAAACGCCACCGCTGGGGGTCGAGCACAGGTTCAAGGCATGGCAAGGTAATTATGGCAAGGCGAATAACCACTGGGGTGGCGATACATCCATTGTATCAAGCCACCCCATGTGTACATATACCAAAATGCGCGCATGGCTGGGCAATTTCTCAAGGCAAGTTCAAGGCAAAAATGCCAAAACGAATTGGATCCAAAACCTTCAATACTCCATCAAATTTGATGAAATTAAAGTCAAAACTGATTTATTTTTGATAAGGATTATGATGATGCAATCCATTTTTCCAAATGATACCCACAATTTAAAACACGAGTGTAAATGCAAATGAGGGTTTTAAAGAAGCACTCTTGAAGTCATGGTTCAGAACAGAGGCATTTAAGATCAATAAAAGATGTGCACATGTTCCAAATACATTGTTCATGGATTATGTCCAAAGATAAAGCTCAGATTCTCACTGAGTCAAAATATGGCAATCATGTTGCAAGTCTTTAAGTAGCTTTTAAAAAAACAGCTTTGTGCATAACCAATGTTAAAATAAGATTCATGACAACACATGCTTATTAGTCCCAATTGCAACATGTCATGAACTTGGCACACATACAAAATGGTATTGGAGATTCACAAATCTCAAGGAAGAACCTTGGTAGCAGATCATGCTATCTTAGGCTACAAACACATCAAGCAATTACTGATCAACAACTTGTTTATGCCAGCATTAGTGCAGTCCGTTAAATTAATAATGAAAGAAATGGAAACTACTCACATCACAGGAACAACAAGAGGTTTTTTTATACCTCACCAATATCCACTAATGGATTTCAACAGAAATATGGTAGCAGCTGTTGCACCCCAAAATTTGCCCAACCTTTTCTTTGTCTGGCTTGTGTTTCATTTCATTTCTTTCTAGCATTTTCATTGCATAACATGTTTCATTGAACAGGGGATCAAGAGGTTGTGCATAGCAAGAGGAGTCTACTCATAGGGTTGAGCCTAAGCAAGGGATGTTACTCAAGTTTGAATGGTCATCAAGTCATCTAGAAGTGGGCAATAGTCTTGTGAAAGGATTGATGGATGTATGTGGGTCAGCTCCTAACTTGGAGGCCAGTCAAAGATCATTAAAGGATTGTGAATGAATGATTATGGATATGGGATGTTGAGAGAGCTCATTGAGTGCTTTGAGAGCCATGTTGGAGCTTATTCAAGTTGTTGTGTGATGTGAAAGAAGCCACAGTCAAGAATGTTGCATCTAGGGTTTTCATCCGGTAAATCCTCAGTCAACTGTGAAATTGAAGGAGATTAAAACTCAATTTCAAGTCTTTGTGGTAATGGAATGTTGTGTTAAGATATATGAGATATCATTTCAAGATCAATTCGTCAAGAATCAAGAGTGTGAGAAGTTACTAAATTAGGGTTCTCAGTGTAAAATCCCCTATTTAGTGCCCAACTTCAACACCACCTATCTCAAGATACAAGTCTCATCTCAACTTTTGACCAACATGAAACTTGTAGAGCATGTTCTTAGCTTTCTTTTGAGTACTAGAAGTCCTTGATCTGATTTCTAGAACTCAAGTTATGATGTTGGCAAGTTACAGGTCCTCAGATGAATGTGATTTTGGTCAACAAAAGTCAACCAACTTCCAAGCCATTTTTGACCTAGAAGGATGTTTCACCTCAACTTTTGATGAACATGAAAGTTGAAGGTCATGGTCTTAGCTTTCCAAATAGTACTAGAAGTTTTTCATATGATTTGTAGAACTCAAGTTATGAGGCTTGCAAGTCAGGGGTATTTTGGGAAAGTGAGATTATAGGTCATAAAATTATAGGTCCATTTCACCAACTTGCACACTTCAAATGAAGATTTTTCCAACATTAAATGTGCTCCAAATGGTGTTAATTGTTTAACCAAGCATTGAGAAGTCATGAATTTGGCTTGGAATGGTGATTTCCTAAATTGATTTTCATGGAAAAGGACTTAAAATGAGGAAATTTAATTTAATTCATTATGGATCATTTTTGTGCAAGTAGATACATATTTTGAGTGCAAACTATACTTCAAACACAATGGCAATATTAGAATTTGAATTTGGTGTGTTTTGATGAGCCATTTTCAAGCTTTCTTCAAGCATAAGTCACACTTGAAATATCAACCATTGAGATCAAACAAGGATCAAATCCCAGCCCTTCACACTCCTCATGTCATCAGCAAGCAAAATGCATCATTTTGGAGCCAATTTGGTACAGAATTCGTGCACATGGCAAGTGAAAAAACTCAAATTCCATGGATATGCAATTGGGCTCTAGGGGCTGCCATTGGGCTTAATTCTTTTCCAAATCCATCACATAAAAGGTTTCCATCATGAACAAATGCTCAGAATACGAATTAGAAGCAGAATTGGAGCTAGAGCATTTTGAAAAAGTGGTGAAAAATTGAAATTCGAATTTTGAGATTTAGCAAGATTCAAGCAAAATTAAAGGTTGCAAAGGCTTCATTGAAGATCACTGAACATTTCTGGATACTTTTCTTCAAGCTTAAGCATCAATTGAAGGCTCAGTGGAAGTTCTCCACTAGGTATTTACAAATCAACCTTACTCTCTGAATATGCATTGATTCTCTGCCATTTTTACATATTTGAGACCTAGACAACATGTAGATCATTAATCACTAAAATGAACTGGCATTTGTGATGATTGTTGGATGAAGCTTCAAACTGTTTTGATCTGATATGGCTTGTTCTTGTGATGTTTTTCTTAATCATTGCTTGATTTGTGATCTCCATAACCTCTAGATGATTTATGGACCAATTTGAATGAGTTTGGTGAACTTTTGATTTTGGTGCACAAATCTGTTTGGTTTCGATTTGAAGTTGTTGTGAGGAATTAATGGAAATTAAGCATGTCAGGTCGTTGTACATGGAGAGAGGAAGAGATTGGTACCAGTTTTGTTGAATTTGGTTAGGTTTGACATCAGAGCACTGTAGCTCTCACCGGAGAAGACGACCAGAGTCTTCTCCGGCCACCACCTGAACTTTCCCTCCATCTTAGGTTTTGAATGAGGAAGATGAGTCCTTAGCCACACGATCTGGCTGACTTCTTTGACTTGGTAATTAGATCCAGTGTGTGAGATTTGCTCTGAGAAGGTTGACTAGGGTTTTGATTACGTGGCAAGCTCTAGTTCATTAGATCATCATACTTTTGAAACCAATGCCCAGGATTAAGACTCACGGTAGGCTGAAGTCAATGAACCACACCCAATCCCTTAGTGAAACGCTCCATTTCATTTAAGTTCCCCAGCGTATACATGGCGCGCTTGTGTGCCTTGGATCTGTTGACTAGTATTTGAATCCTCTGGCTGTTGTTTTTTCTTGCATTTTTCATTTTCTTTTATTTCTTTTAATATTTTCTTTTTTATTTTGGTTTGAATTTAATTCATTAAAAATAGCTCCAATACTCCAAAAATTCCACAAAAATATTTTTTACAAACCTTGAGATGTCTATTATTTTTAGACATTTTTTATTTTATTTTTCAGATTATTTTTCATTTTAAAATATAATTAAACATTGGAGGTGTTTTTAAATGGATTAAATTTTGCTTTGTTTGTTCTTTTATTTGTTTCTCTCATTTCCTTTGGGTCCAATGAATGAAAATTAATCCTCATACATATGACGAGTTGAAAAATTTTTGAGGACCATTTTGCCCCTAGTTGGTTGACTTTAGGGTTGATTTTTGGTGCTTTCCTTTTGACCCTCGATTCTCCCATTTCAAAGTGGTACATCTTGAATATTATTTTCTTTTGATGGTGCTTTGAGGGGATATTGGCTTTATGCTTTTGGCCTCTGTTTGCCAACATGTTTAGCTTTCTTGTGCATTTTATTTGTCAATTTTTGAACCATTTTCCTAATTTTGAGGTAACTTGCAAGTCAAGTTACCTCCAAGGAAGGTTCACATAAGTGCATGACCTAGTTTGAATTGGAAATGACCTTTGTGGATCCATTGAGCTCTCAACTCTTCTTGTTTCACATATTAGACATGTTGAGCTTGCTGTATGTTCATTTTTAGGTTAAAATTATGTTCATTGCTTGTTGGTTTGTGCATTCCTTTTGTTACTTCCATTTAGGGTTTCCATATGCATTATGTTTGCATTGTTTGTGTGATATCTTTTTGTGTGGTTTCTTTTGTGCATTTCTTCTCATCCTTTCTTCTTTTCATTTCTCATATGCATGCTTGGTTGAGATGAGTTTGTGGTGGCTACTGCCCCACACTATTTTCCTCCCACTTTCATTCTATTTGTGCATTTTCATGTTTGCATTTATCTACTTGTAATTGATTTTTCCTTTGTTCTTCTCGTGTTTTCTTGCCATGATCCCCATAGGATTCCTAGTCCCTCCGCTTAGGATGGGAGTAGGAGAGACATTAGGTGCTCGATCCAAGTATGCTAACATTAGGGTAGATGTTTCCCCTTTTCATCCGAATCTTAGGATCACTTTGCATGACAACGTTAGGGCCGAGTTTCCCTTAGACCTTCCGTGCGTCTTCTCTTCTCATTTCAAAACCATGCTAACTCATTTAATAAAGGCGATAAACGTTGCGCAATACGAGCCTTAAGCTACATGAGGAATGATGAGTGAGGGGTCTCCTCTCGCTTATCTAGAATGTTTAGTATCCGTCCCGTTTAGGGCGATATACGACGCATTCGCCTCTGTGTCATAGTCTTTAGTGCAACGTGAATCACAAAGCGAATTAATTCACTTCACTAAAAAACACAAAACAATTCAAACCTTTTTCCTTCGGGATTAATCGGAAACTTTTTCATAAGGAGAGTCTTGTTAACTCTTAGTTCCATCGCAAACGGTAACGCCAAGTGTCCAATGGTCGAGCTGCATGCACCAACTGCTAGAACCGATTGTTAACCCTACTCGGGCTTAAAAACTTTTGAACCCAACCTGTGGTCCCTTTTAGCCCGAACTACGTTTGCTCTGATCTTTCATACCAGATGAAAGTACGTAGGCACAAGGCGCGATGTCTTAGCGAGCAACCTTCCCCCCTTTCACCCGTAGTTAGCTCGAACTACGTTTGCTCTGAACTTTCATACCAAATGAAAGTACGTAGGAACAAGACGCATTGTCTTGGCGAGCAACCTTCCCCCCTTTCACCCGTAGTTAGCCGAACTACGTTGACTCTGATTTCTCGTCCCAGACAGGAATACGTAGGCCCATAGCAGCGATGCTATGTCGAGTCCTCCTCCTTTCTTTTTTATTTTATCCCTAAGCCTTTAGCTAGATAGTTTCAACACACCTACTTAGATAGACAACAAGCGTGGATCCCGTCGAGTACGACGGACGTGAGGGGTGCTAATACCTTCCCCTTGCGTAACCGACTCCCGAATCCAGACATGGTTGTGATGACTTTGTCTTTCCCTTTTTCCGTTAGATTTTTCCGATCGTTTCCTTTCCCTCTCTTTGGGATAAATAACAAAAGTGGCGACTCTTCTGTTTTTTCCGCCGGTTGTTTTTCGCAGTTGCGACAGCAGCCTCTAAACCAAAATGCATACCAGTAGGGACACTCATTGAGTCTTACCAATTTAAACTCATCTATGCCACCTAGAACACCAACAGGACCCTAATGATAACAACCACAAAGAGTTCCACATAAAGCAACCAAACTCGAACTAAACAGCCCTTAGACACTAAACAGAAGTGAAGCACAACGAGCATAAACCCTCATGACAGTCCTCCAACTGATATCCAACTCTAATTCAAACCACACTCCTCAGATGGAAACCAACAATAAACAATCTCTTATCAAATGGAGACACCCTCAGTAACCGTCACAACAGCAATATTAGTGTGAGTCAGGTTCTAACAGCCAAGAGTTATGACAATGATCAATTCACATAGTGAAATCCAAACTCCTCTTATCAAGTGAAATTCTTTTAGCAGCTATGAGTTAACCAACTCAAAGTGGCTTTTCAAAACCAAAGAATTCTATCAATTCAAGTGATTTTCTCCAGATGATATGTTATAACTTCATGCCATCAAGTTCTCATGATTTCAGTAAGAGGTTTAATGCTCAGCATAATAATGCACCAATATTAACAAAACAAACTTGACAACTAGATTGAGGCTAAAAACCAACAGTTGATCCTCAACAGGTACTTGACACAAACACAATAAACAAGTCCAAATAAAATTCCCTTACATCAAGCATCTGCCTGGGTGTAGAAACTTAACAAAGTTCTGATGAGAAAACCAAGTGGATCAATCTAATAAACTTGGACAGCAGGCAAAACAACAGTACAAAGGGTCTACCTTTGAAACCATCATATTCTATCATCAAGTAAATCTGGAAGAAAACAACTCTCTCTTTACTTCAACACAACAGCAGAGAAAACTCACTAAAATCTAAACTCAAAACAAGTTTACACCAACATAGATACTAGTGGCCAATAGCAATAAGGGCTCAGCACCAACCACCCTAAAACTCATCCAATCAATCAGCCAAAACAAACTGCCTCTCATGACAGTTCCAATACAAACCTCCAACAGCAAGTCTTAAATCAACAAGTCTCAAAGACAACCCTAGTTAACTATACTAAGCTGGACAGATTCAAGGTTAAACTCACAAAATGAAATGTATTATACATGGCAGCACTCAAGACACAACATTATACCTTAGTTGATCTACCACAATATAAAATGTTCCCAACAGAAATATAGTGACAAACTCTAAGCAAAAAACAACTTTCAATGATTTAGACAGCAACAATTTTAAGCCCTTGAGACAAAACTACTTGGTCCTCCAACTTGTTCCAAAACCAGCAACATAAACCTAAACTCCTAAAACTTGATAGAACTCTACATTTGAGTTAGCAAACTCAAATCTCAAGCATAGTAATATGCAGCAGACTTTACAAGTCATATTAATGCTTCAACAAAACTTTGACAGATATCATGGTAGAAAACACATGCATCATGGTAGAAAACACAAACATCATGGTAGCAAACAGTTTTTTTTACAGCATAGTTGCATAAACATGATTCACATTAATGAGGAGATTTAGGGCCACATACCTCTTGTAGACCTCCAAAAAAATAGCAAGCTAGCAGCAAACACGCAGTACCCCCTTCCTCCTTTGAGCAAGCTTTGAAGTTCCTTTCTTTTGCAAGCAGTAGCAAGATGATGTTGAGGTGATGACGTTTTAATGAAAGGTTTGATGAATGGCTCACCAAATGAGAGAGTTTCAAAGGCAAAATTCAGAGGTTTCCAAAACTCAAAATTATGATTTCTTGCAAAATGGTGGCCAGGGTTTCTCATGGCTACTTTTTAGCTTAAATATGAAGTGAGAAAGAGGTTTTAAGGGGTTTTACTATGGTGAAAATTGGATGGACAGATGTGATGGTCAACTTGATATTTTCATGGTTTTTGAATCAATGTTGCGTGATGGATTAGGACATGAGCAGGCCTGCATCTTTTTGGCTTCTTCTGAGTGGAGAGAAACAGAATGGATAGGCTGCTGGAATCAGAACAAAGGGCAACTACTTGTCTTTTCCGTTTTGGTAAGAAATTCAAAAATGAACAAAAGAGGTACATTGGATGTTGGTTCATTTTTGGCAATGTTTGGTATGCTCCCAATGTAGCTTCATGTGCATGGGATAGGGAATAAAGGGGTTGCATAATTGAAATGCATAAACATGCCAAAGTGTTACACAATTCATGTCTTATAATTTGCTCAAACCATCAACTTTGCACAATGATAACTTGGTGTATAAAACTCATTTTGCCCTAAACTTGAGCTCTAAGTAAAGAGGGCATGGCAAGGAACAATTTTCATGTTGAACTCATTAATTTGAGGATTGGAAGACCATGAAAAATAATGGTGAAAATCAGGCCATGCAAGTTGTTCATAACTTAGAAAAAATTCTAAGTTATGGATTTAAGCTTATTTTTCCTCAACTTTGAACATCCATAACTTGAGCTTCACAAATCATATGGAGAAAAAGTTTCATTTGACATCAAGAAAGTGCTGAAAATTGGCTTGAAAAAGAGGTGCAAAAATCTGTCCAGTCTTGGCAATGTTGGAATCATTGAAATCCTCAACATTGATTGATCATAACATGAGCTCCAAGTATCATATGGTTATGAATTGGTACTCAAAAGAAAGCTTGAAATACAAGGAACAATTTTGATGTTTGATCCAAGTCCATTTGAAACCTTGATCATGAAGAAAAATGATCTTGAAGATGGCTGCTTCAACCATGAAACTTTCCATAAATGGAAAGTTTCTAAAACCCTAATTCCCCAAAATGGCAACTTTCAACAATTCTTGATTTTTCATGATTCCTTTGACTTTTCTTGATCAAATTCCATCCATTTACCATATTGAACTTGAGGAACATGATCTTGACCTCAAAAAGTCAGGAGTTGACTTTTTCTCTGCACAGTTGACTTTCCCCCCAAATCTCCTAATATTCAATTGACTGATCAATTGAAACTCTTCTGATTAAAATTAATGATCAATATCCCATCCCCAAACACCTTAGGACATATGAAAGACCATGGAAACAATTATTGCTCCAAAAAACAAATTTATCCTGATTAAAAATGAAACCCTAATTTCATCCTTTTTGCCTAGGCATTGCTTAGATGAACTGAGTGAACATTCCAACTCCACCATGACCTCCGAGGTACTCAACAAGCTTCTACCTCATGACTCTACCAATGATGAAACCTCATGGACCCCTTGAAAACCTTCTGATGGTTATTTGATAATGTTGTGGCACACTCCTCCTCTCTAGGAGCTCAGATACCTTCATGATGATTACAACCACATAACAACCTCTACCAATGCCTCTGCTTGAGCTTGTGGTGGATAGGACAGATAAAAACACTTGATCCCCTGTAAGAAACTATGCTATGCAAATGCAAGATGCAAGAATGCAGTGAAACATAAGCCAAAGATTAAGAAAAAGGGTTGGTCAAATTTTGGGGTACAACAGCTGCCCCTATTCAAGCGACTTGGATCTAAAGGGATGAAAAGCGAACGACTTTCAAACATTCAAGGTAAAAGGTGGTTGAATACAACAGAACCCAAAAATTTTCCAACCGCAAAAAGAAATAGTAGTTGAATAAGCTTGTTCATTGGGACATAAATTCCGAGGAAAACAAAGTGGTATCTGATAGTTGCAACGACAATAAGCTAACTGATTATCAATTAGAAAGCATCGACACGCAGTCAGAAGAAACATCTGCTAAAATGCAGGTAACGACATCAAGTCAGTGGAAACATCTGACCTTGTCGCCAGTCATCAATATCAAATCGGTGGAAATATCTGACTTCACCATCAGTCATCAATATCAAATCGGCGGAAACATCTGACTTCGCCACCAGTCATCAATATCAAATTAGTAAAAGCATCTGACATCTCCATTAGGCCTCGACTTCAAGTCGGTAAAAGCATCTGACATCAAGTCAGGCCTCGACATCAAGTCGGTAAAAGCATCTGACATCAAGTCAGGCCTCGAAATCAAGTCGGTAAAAGCATCTGACATCAAGTCAGGCCTCGACATCAAGTTGGTAAAAGCATCTGACATCAAGTCAGGCCTTGACATCAAGTCGGTAAAAGCATCTTACATCAAGTCGGTAAAAGCATCTGACATCAAGTCAGGCCTCGACATCAAGTTGGTAAAAGAATCTGACATCAAGTCAGGCCTCGACATCAAGTCGGTAAAAGCATCTGACATCAAGTCAGGCCTCGACATCAAGTCGGTAAAAGCATCGGACATCAAGTCAGGCTTCGACATCAAGTCAGTAAAAGCATTTGACATCAAGTCAGGCCTCGACATCAAATCGGTAAAAGCATCTAACATCGCCGTCAGGATGAAGAAATCCGTTGGGGAAATATGAACTTGAATAAGTAAACTCTGCTGGGGAGTATGATAAGATGAACACATCTGTCAATGATTCTGCTGGAGGTCTGGATACTATACAGGCTTGAGAAATAAACCGATAATTGCTGGAGATACACCTGAAAACAAAGAGGTAACAACCTGGCTTATGTTTCATATGCACATGTTTGAATATGGCGTAATGCTCCATACGAAATGGAAATGCTACGCGTTTGGGAGGATGTTATGCACGATACAAATGCAAAGGAACCACTTTAGCAAAATTAATTCCAAAGAGAGGAAACCAAACTCTGCTGGGGAAAGACTAGACGTGTCTAGTACAAACGGACTCATGTTGGGGAATACATGCCTTGGATGGCCTCCGAGAAAACTTCTGGGTAAAAATGCTCTGCTAAGCACAAATCCACTCTGTCGGGGATCAAAATCAAACTCTGTTGAGGAAAACTTCTCGGATGGCCTACCAGAATACAACTCTTTTAGGGAACTAACAACTCGGCAAAAACTCCACTCTACCGGGAAAATCAGCCCTGAATGGTCAACCAGAATAACTCTACTGGGGAAACACAGCAAATTGCTGAGGAATAACTCTCTTCTACTAGAGCTTGAATCCGCTATCTGCTAGGGATAATGCATAAGATTTACTTGGAAGTTATCCCAAACTTTCTCTACTGAGGATGGAGAATAACAATCTCTGAGTCAGTTCCACTCTATGGGGAAGAAAATTAACTCCGCTGACTTCGTTGGGGATTAGATAAGGAGGGAATCAACATCGACCTCTGCTTAGGAAAAATGAGAAATAAACTCAACAATAACAACTTCCGCTTGGGGAATGAGTAAATGACCTAGACTCTGAGGGGGAAAGGAGCCAGTCATTCAGACTCTATGGGGAAAACGAAATTCTGAATTCGTTCCACTGCTGGGGATAATCCCACGCCTACTTATTGGAGATGATCCTACTCTGCTGGAGATATCATTCTCGACCTACTGAGGATAACCTTGATCACATGTAATCCCAACTTGCTGGGGACATATTTCTAACCTGACATCTTCACCTTGGGGGGGATAAAGATATGACAGCTTCCTTGAGGACAACTAGATGTACCAAGTATGGTTGGGCTTTAGGCTTTCTGTGAAAGGTCAGTGTCGCTACTGCGAAAATAAGGTGTCGACAAAGATAGAAGAGTCGCCACCTTTTGTTGTTTATCCCACAGGAAGGGAAAGGAAACGATCGGAATAAACCTAGCGAAACGGTATAAGACAAGGTCATCGCAACCAAGTCTCTGGGTTCGGGATTCGGTTATGCAAGGGGAAGGTATTAGCACCTCTCACGTCCTTTGTACTCAACGGGAGCCACGCTTGTTGTGTTTATCTGACGGGTTATTTATCTATCTACCTATCAAGGCTGGTTCAAAAAAAGAAAATTGACTCGGCAAAGCATCGCACTTCGTGCCTGTGTATTCCCGTCTGGAACAAGAAATCAGAGTCAACGTAGTTCAGCTAACTACGGGTGATGGGGGGAAGGTTGCTCGCCAAGACATCGCTCTTGTTCCTACGTACTTTCATCTGGTATGAAAGATTAGAGCGAACGTAGTTCGGGATAAAACGGGACACAGGCTTGATTCATCTGTTTTTACCCGAGTAGGGTTAACAAACAGCTCCAGCAGTTTGGTGTATGGAGCTCGCTCGTCGAAGACTCGTACGTTACCGTTTGGGGTAGAACTGAGAATTAACGACACTCTTTTTTCTAAAAAGGTTTTCCTGATTAAAGGGAGCCCACGGGGCAAAAGAGGTTTGATGTTTATTTTTGTCTTTTACGAGAAGAAGTGTCTTTTATGAATGTTTGTAATTCATAATGCACTAGAGACTACGACTTAGGAACGAATGCGTCACACATCGTCCTAAGGACGTGGGCTAAACACTCTAGACGATTGAGAGGAGACCACTCAATTGTCATTTCCCAAGTGGCTTAAGGCTCGTAACGTACGGTATAAATTTGCCTTTATTAAATGTTTTACTAGGGTTTGAAGAGGGAAGAGAGAGGACTCTACAGGGGAAACTATCCAGCCCTAATGTTGTCATGCATGGATTAATCCTATGGTTGAGTTTGAAGGGGAAAATATCCTATGTGTTGTCATGCATGGATTAAACCTAATGTCTATCATCACGGTCCTTGAACAAGGAGGTGAGAATCCTAAGGGAACATGCAAAGGGGAAAAAGAAACACAACAAAAATAATTATCCAGATGAGATAAGAATATAAACAGATGTGTATGCGATGCAACAGTACAAGCAGAAGGAGGAAGCCTCAACTTCTAATGCAAACATGGGCTGCAAACAGATACACAGAGAAAGCACACAAGCAAAGGGAGGCAAACCTCAACCTTTAATGCAAACATGACAGGTAAAAAAGCAGGGAAACAATCAAGCAAAGAGAGACAAACTCAACGTTTCAATGCAGTCATGCACCTAAACAAAAGAATCTACTCATGCAAGTCTATCCTAATGCAACAAGCAAATCAATCAAACAGGGAGGAGAGAAGTAAACAAGATGAGCAACAAGGAGATCATCCCAGGCTACATCAGGTTTAGATGTGTGTTAACACAAGAGTCCATCTCAGGTTCAACCTCTTGAGGAATGCACAGAATCCAACCAAAGGAAGGATTAGGCTCTCCCAAGAGGGATCCTAAGAATGTAGGACAAATGGGAATGGTGGAACCTAGATGTCAATCTAAGGTATCTAGTTAAGGTGTATCAACACAGAATGTCCATCTAAGGCTCAACCTGTTGAGGAATGCATAGAATCCAACCAAAGTAAGGATTAGGCTCTCCCAAGAGGGATCCTAAGAAAGGCACTTGGAGAAAGAAAATAGTATAAACCAAAGGAATGTACTATACCATTGAATGTTCATTCAAGGCTCAACCACTTGAGGAATGCACATAATCCAACCAAAGGAAGGTATGCTAGATACTTGAAAATGAATCTATAAAGGAGTCAACCTAGGTACTAAGGGTTAATGGGAAGATTGGATGCTTAAAGTTGGCTAAAAGTTCATTTATGAGGCCAAACTATGAGAAGGTGCAAGTTAAAACATGCAAACATTGGTCAGAATGTAAAATGTGGGAAAAATAGGAAATCATACCTAAAAAGTCTAAGAAAAATCCTAGATGATCTTAAATGTGTTAAGGATCCATGGTAAAAGTTTCATGTCCAAACTCTGAGTCGAAGGACACTAACCAGATGCTAAACCTAGATGTATGCTATGGGGGATTCAAATGGGGAAGGCTCTAAAGATGTGCTCCAAAACCTATTCAAATGGAATCTAAAAAATGCAAGAAAAATACTACAATATTATTCCATGTTTCAACAATCACCATACAAAAATTCAGAGATTAAATCCAAGCATTGATGTGGAAGCAAAAATCTAGAAGTTAACATGCTATTATTTCTATTTATTGCAAAGCATATAAAAGAAAAATACAGAATTGATTGAAAAAAGAATTAAAATTGCAATTAAAAAATGTGCAAAATTAAAGGACATGTTAAACTACATTCATGATTTTTTTCCAGGATTTATGGGATTTATTTTCTATTTAAAATGAATTAAAATGAACAAAGAAAATAAAATGGAAATAAGAGAAAAGAAAATAAAATGGAAAAGGCCAGGGGGTGCATGAAGTAGTGGATTCACGTGGTAATTGCATTGGGCCAGCGCTAAGGGGGCATGGTTAGCGAAAGCGTGCTAGGCCCAGCTGAGTTTCCTAAGTGAAACTCAGCGTTTTGATCAATGCCAAAAGCCAAACGCTGAAAAATGATCGTGGCCGTGAGATGGGGGAGACGAAGTCAATGGCCACGCGTGATCCGTTGGTCATTATTAAACCTGGCAATTTAAATGGACAAACGGAGGGAAATATACACGGCGGTGGGGATGGCGGCTGGAGAAGATTCCGGTCATCTTCTTCGGCGGTAGTGAACAGTACATGTTTTTAAACTTGAACAACATCTCACATTTTTTATACCAATCTCTTCCTCTCACTTCCTAGATCATGAATATCAAATTCTTTTTTGTTTTTATCCAATAAATAAGGAGAAATGTGAACAACAAGCTAAGGTGCCATTTCCTAAAGTTTCAAGAAACTTAACCAAACTAATCCTAAAATCTTCTACATATCCTAAGGAGTATAAATCCATGAAAATGGCACTAAAATTCCTGAAGAATAGAGAGCATGGATAAGAAATAGGAACCTGGTTTTGAGCTTCAATGGAGGTGTCAATTGGCAATGGTTCTCACTTCAAATGGTGCAGAAAGTTTCAATGGATCATCTTCAAGCTTCTAGCAATCTTGGTTTGGCTTGAATGTGGGTGATTCTCCAAAAACGAAAATCAATTTTCCTTCACTTTTTCTCCATGAAATTTTGTTGTAACTACCTCCAAATTCTATTATGGCAGTTGGAAAATGATGAGGAGATTATATGGAATGGACCTAGAGTGATGGAAATCCCAATTGAAATCCATAACAACCCAATTCAAAATTCACATTTTTCATGTTTGAAGCTTTTGGATTATGGTGAAAATAGAGTGTTAATGGCTGCAAAATGATCCATTCTAGTTACTTATGATGTAAGGGATATGAAGGGCTGAGATTGATGCCTTGGAAATGAATGGATGGTAGATTTGCATTATGTTGCTTAAAGGTGAAGAAACCATGAAATTGGCATAGCAAATGACTTCAAACTTGATTTCTGATTTTTCCATTGTTCTTAAAACATCAATTGGACTCAAAAAAAGCACAAATATGATATGAATTGGTTCCAAAATGAATTTATTTGAATTAGCCCTTTTCAAGCTTCCTTTCATGAATTTTTCTCCATACATTTTCCAATTCAAGCCATATCAATGATCCCTTGAGGTTTAACTGACCAAATAATACCATTTCGAGCAACTTTCAAGTTGGCAAGATTTTCATTTGAGGTATGCAAAGTGGTGAACTTGACCTATAATGAAAATGACCTGTAATCTTACTTTCCTAAAATACCCTTGCCTGGCAAGTCTCATATCATGAGTTCTACAAATCCAAATGAGGACTTCTAGTACTCTTTGGAAAGCTAAGATCATGAGGAACAACATTAATGTGTATCAAAAGTTGAGTAGAAACATCCTTCTAGCTCAAAAATGTCCTGGAAGTTGGTTGACTTTCAAGTACCAAAATCACATTCATCTAATGACCTGTAACTTGTCTGTTTCATAACTTGAGTTATAGAAATCCAATGAATGACTTATAATACTCAAATTAAAGGTAGGAACATGCTTTACAAGTCTCATATGGATGTCAAGATGATATGAAACTTGTATCTTGAGTTATGTAGTCTTGAAGTTAGGCACTAAAATAGGGGATTTTACACTATCAAGCTTAGAGACCCTAGCCCAATAACTTCTCACACTCTTGAATATTGATGAATTGATCTTGAAATGATCTCCTAGGTGTCTCAACACAACATTCCATGATCATGGTGGCTTGTAATTGAGTCTTAATCCCCTCAAGACTCACAGTTGACTTAGGGTTGACCAGTTGAAAACCCTAGTTGACTCAACTTTGACTGTGGCCTCTTGCACTTTGCATAATGACTTAACTAAGCTCCATAATGACTCTCAAGACATACCATGAGCTTTCTCCCAACAAATTTTATCCATAACCATGGATGTGCAACCCTCTGATGACTTCATTGACCCCTAAGATAAGAGATAGAACCACATACAGCTCTTTGACTTTTCTGATGGTGATAAGCTCTTGAATAGCTTGAATGAAGCGTCTTGATTAGGCTTAGACTTTGATAACCTCTTCTTGATGGGCACAACCCCTTGATCCCTTGCAAATGGGCTATGATATGCAAGATGCTAATGATAATGCTAATGCTAATGCTAATGCTAATGAATGAAATGAAACAAAAGCCAGTTAAAGAAAAAGGTTGGGCAAATTTTGGGGTGCAACAGCTGCCCCTATTCAAACGGCTTGGACCTGACTAGGTGAGAAGCTAACAACTCTCAAACAATCAAGGTAGAAGACGGTTGAATACCAAAGAAACCCAAAAATTTGCCAACCTGCAGAAATAAACTGCAACACTGATTGGGAACGAGATTTCTGAAAGAGAAACAATACTCACATCGTCTAAAAGTAGACGGGAAGTCACTGCTGAAAACAGGATCAACATGCACTTGATCCTTTCATTTTGTCTAAGGATAGGCAGCAATAAAACCATACTCACATCATCTAAGGATGGACGGGAAGGCACCAATACTCACATCGTCTAAAGAAAGACGGGAAGACTCCAATACTCACATCGTCTAAAGCCAGACGGGAAGAAAGTATCCAAAACCGTATATCATGTCAATGAACTTCAAACCCATACAGCAAACTTCAGAATCCTTTCGTTCATTGGAATTGATGGAAAGAAAATATCTTCAGAGGGCCACATCGTCAATAGTGATTGACAGAAAGAAAACCTTCAAAGAGTCATATCGTTAATAGTGATCGACAACACGACCAAACATTTTTCAAAAGAGCCACGACGTCAATATGAATTGACAGCACAAAGAAAACCCTCCTGAAATGTCATCTCATCTAATAACCGGAAAGAAAACCATGTCCGAACCTCGTATCGTCTAAGAATAGACGGAGAGAAAACCATATCCAGATCTCATATCCAAATACTAGGCGCACAGAAGATCATCTTTAAAACTCACATCGTCTAAGGCTAGACAGAGAGAACATTAAATCGAAATCTCGCATCGTCTAAGAATAGACGGAGAGAAAACCTGCTGGAGAGACATATCCAACTCTCACATCGTCCAAGAATAGACGGAGAGAAAACTTGCTGGGGAAACTTATCCTCAATAGAGATTGATAACAATAATCTGTTGAGATGTCGTCATCAGAGGACTGATGGACAAAGAAAATTTGCTTGGAGAAGTCATCTGCAACGGGCCGATGAACAGAAAAAATCTGACACACGATCTGGAACCCGGGTTAGCTGATGAGTTATCTGAACATAACTGTTGAATAAATGCCCCTGTATTCATTGCAGAGAGATTCATGTTGCCACAGAAGGCTTATAGAAAAATGGCTTATGCTTCGTATGCATATGCGTATGTTTGAATTTTTTTATGGCGTAATGCTCCATATAAAATGGAAATGCTACGTATTTGAGGATGAAATGCAAATATGATGCAAATATGATGATATATGCAAAGATGCAAATGCAGGCTCGGGCTGCCAGAGAGAGCTGGGTACGACAGATTTGCTTCAGCAAAATAAATGCCGAAGACAAGGCCAACTCCGCTGGGGGATAGCAGAAGGTGCCAAGTATGATTGGACTCTCCTAGGGATGGCTTGCGCGTGCGAATGATGATTGGGCTTTTGCTGGGGAAAACAGACGAAGTTTTCCTGCGTACCAATATAAATTGGATTCTGGGATGATGCGGCAACATCGATTGGGCTTTCTGATGATTTCCAATAGGAATCGGGCTTTAGGTTATCCGTGATGGGTCAGGTATGACTGACGCTGGAAAATATCCTGTCTGAATTCACGGCTTTGGTTGAAGGGACAAGGGGTAGTAGCACGGCTTCCCGACATTCGTCTTGAACTTGCAGGTTGATCCAACCGGCTTGATTAGCTCCGATGATATGGAGAGGAACGATTCCTTTGTTTCCATATTTTGCCCCAGCCTGTGGGATCCCTGTGGGGATGTCCCTCGAAGGGAAATCTAAAATCTCATACCCTGACGGTTTGACATGGACTGCTTCAGTATTTTGAACCTCGAAGAGGTGCTTCAAATTAATTTCCCCATGGGCAAGAGATAGCTTTTGCGCTCTTAGGGTGGCCTGCCCCTGTCCTCAGCGACTTTGCCACTGATTGGCTAATTTGTGGGGAAATACCCTGGCTGTCCTCGAGAGATTCATCCAATCTCGACCTGACTGCTTTAGATTAACTGACTTCTGGATGGCTGACTCCCATGTTGTGATCATTTGACGTAACTTTCCCCGTTTCACCGGAATATTCAGGTATTCTGCATTTATTCTGATCAGACTTTCCATTGTGGAAACTTTCCTGCTGTCAAGCGCTTACTCGCTAGTAAAACAAGTTGTTATGCATAAAAGACATATCAAATGCAATGCATATGACAGTTTTGAAATTCCAATCTGTTCACTGGAAAAAAAATTTGTGACATAAAATGTGCGAATCATTCATCAACATGTCAACATTAATACAACACTGTAAGTAGAATCCTTTCAGGGAGTCAGTTTCGATGCGATCTTTACCAAAGTATGCTTTTGAAACAAGCCTGCTTCAATTAGGACTTTTCCAGGTTGTAACGCGGTCGGGTTCACGGTTTAAGAAAGAAAGGATAGAGGCTCAAAATTCATTTTAACCCACCCATTCTCCGTGATGTTCTCCAATTCTACGTTCAGCTAATTCGACCTTAGCGTTCACCTTTCAACGGTTGAACGACAAGAATGACAGTTCGGGAAACCATGCATTTTCAGAGTGACAGTCACTCGCTTTTCGTCTTTGTTTGGGCACCGGTAGCCACACAATTTCGTTCTTGTTTGAGGATTTTTCCTTTTGTAATCCTTTTTGCTTTTCATTCTTTTCTGATCCCTAACTTTTGCCTGGACCAAGTCTTTTGAGTTTCTTTGATTTTGAAGTCCAGCGGGATGCCCTAATCTTTGCCTAAGTCGCTTGTTCGCAAGATCCGACTTAGCAGGTTTTTTCTTTTGATTTTTTTCTTTCTTTTTTTTTTGAACAAATCGTGCGACACCGACTTGTCTGGCTCTCTGGGGAATAACATGACTGTTTCACTCCTCATCGGCAAGGTTTAACCATCATGGTTTTTTTTTATGTACAACCTATACTGGTGTGATTTATCCTCGAACGGGAACACTCCTGTGGTAATTTGAACGCTTGGTCAAATCAACTGAAACCTACCCTGCCCCGGGTTAAGATTGAGGGTTTTTCATTTTCAGAAAGAAACTCCTACTACTCGGCTCAAAGGGGTTAACAAGGGATTATCTTCCTTATATCTCCAGTGTTTATGGATTTGAAACAATGCCTGTACATCATCAACAAGTTTTTTATTCAAAATTATACATTCGAAAGCTCACTTCTTTCGAAATTTCGTCATCCTCCCCGGACTCCACTTAAACAAGCGTTTGAAAATAAAAGAAAGCAATAGAGTGAACACGAATGGATTAATTCAAAACATGCATATTTATTTCATTTATCAATACCAATTGAAAACAACAAGTTTTACAAACGAAAATTGCATATAGACAGGAAAGAAGCTACAAATGCAAAGAAATAACAGAATAAAACGAAAATTGCCAGCCTTCGGTAACTGGGCTTTCACACTTGATTTACTGCTGAGAGGAGCGACCCTTAAAGTTTTCAGACTCAATCAGAAGAGCGGTTGTTGTGAGGTCGACTCTGATTCGGGATCCGATAGTTTCGCTGTCAAGGAGCAAGAGGTTTCTGATTCTGAACGGTAGAAACATTTGGAGACGAGGTCTGAATCATTGAGGATTCTCCTTGTTCAGGCGCTTTCATCCTTAGATTTGATCCAGGAACAGGCAGAAATTGTGGGCAAGGCGATTCAGACTTCAAAGACTGCATGATATACTTCTGATCTTTCTCAACTTCAGGTGAGGGGATGGAAACAAATTTGCCTGATGCCTTCATGCCGCCCGACACAAATTCAATTGCTCTCGAATCAATCAAGTCTTGAACCTTATGCTTAAAAGCTTTATAGTTTGTTACATCGTGCCCCGGTGATCCATAATGGAATTCGCAATGGGCATTTACATCCCAGCCGGGTGGTAGTTCCTCAGTCAATGGAGCCATAAGTCGGGGCTTAAGCAACTGAAGTTGGAGCAAGAGTTGCACCAACTGGGCATAATCCAAAGGGATTGGATCGAGGATTCTGTCAGATAGTTTCATCTTTTGACCATTTCTTCTAGGGTTATCCTGAGAAACCTAACGTGGCCGCTGACGGGAAACGTTTCGAGCTTCAAGTTGTGCAGAGGATCTCTGTAGCCTATCATGCCTTGGTACAGGTTCTTCAGACACAAGTGGAGCAAGCACTTTTGCTGCAGCTTCGGGCACTTGATCCCCTTCTCTTCGAAGCACATTCCTCAACACTTCTGCAATCAAACCCACCTGGGTCTTCAGCTGATGGTTCTCCTCTCTGAGCATCTGCATGTCCCACATGAATAGCCCCATCTGGCCTCGAATCTTACTCAGCTCTGCTCGTACCTGTTCCATAGCCTTGTGGAGATTTCTGTAAACTTCCTGATCGGATATCCTGCAACAAACTAGTTAGCACAGGGAATAAGATCAATGGTTCTGAGGTACCTGTTATGCAAAAAAAAAAGTCATACAGAATGCAAACACGTATGAATACAACAGGGAAATAGCAATAAGGCAAATAGGAACCCAAGATTCAAGCACAGGGATAACCATCACACAAATATGCCTCACACAAGAGTAACTAGGTACAAACAGAGTGAACTCAACCAACAAGCCTGGTGATGGTCAACATGCAGTAATGAACAAATGTTACACAGAGAAACAACCCTCAACTGAGTCTTCAGTTTGACACTCTTCTGAACAAATGCTCTCGGTGAATTCTTCTATAACCTGAACCGATACACCCGCCCGGCTGGATAAAGGAAGATCGTTAATCTGAATACCCTGAGGCGTGATTGACAAACTGTTGGAATCCAGCAGAGTTTGAACTTGGCTTCTAAGTACCTTACAGTCTTCATTTGAATGCCTCTGTGCCCCAACATGGTACTCACAACGGGCGTTGACATCAAAACCTGGTGGATATGGTGGAATCGCAGGATTAATTTCTTTGGGCACAATCAATCCACCCTTGATCAAATCCGGCAACAACTGACTGTACGATACCGGTAGCTGAGTAAAATGCCTTTCCGGCTTCTTCGGCCTTCGTCTGGCGTGTTGACGCGATTGACGATGGGACGACTGTTGACTTTGAATACTTGAAGCATCAGAAAACTGAATCTGAGATACTGGAGATTCTGGGATGACATCACTTTCTCTCTCCATTCTTCTTGAGAACTGGAAACTGATTTACTTTCAGAAACTGAAGTATAAGGAATGTCTCGAATCATTTCGTTCTTTAGTCCGCTCTCAACACGTTCTCTTGTTATCACTAAGTCAGCAAAGTTCGACGCTCTACCACTGATCAGCTTGTCAAAGTAATGGCCTTTCAAGGTACCCAAGAATATGTCAACCAACTCTCTGTCCTGAAGTGGGGGTTGCGCACGAGCAGCGAATTCTCTCCATCTCTTCACATATCCTCTGAAGGATTCATTATCCGCCTGAGACAATTCTTGCAACTACGTGCGGTTAGGAGCCATGTTAAGATTGTAGTTATACTGCTTCACGAATGCATTGGCTAGATCCGACCATGATCTGATGCAACTACTTTCCAACTGCATATACCAACTCAACGATGCTCCACTTAGACTGTCCTGAAAGCAGTGAATCATCAGTTTGTCATTGTGGACATACGAAGTCATTTTCCTGCAGAACATCACCAAATGAAGCTTCGGACAACCATCCCCCTTGAACTTCTCAAAATTCGGCATCTTGAACTTCGGAGGCATCACAAGGCTTGGCACTAAGCACATGCTCGAAGCATTCAGATTGAAAGTATTCTGACTCATCAGGGCATCAAGCTTTTCCTCCAACAGCTGACACTTTCTCATGAATTCAACAATCTGTGGGTTCTCGGAAATAACCTTTGGGACAACCCTTTGAGGATCTGGCACAGGGAAAGTGAAGTTCTGATAGTCTGTGTCATGGAGAGAATATGAATCTTTATCTCTGACAGGAATCTGCACATTCTGGGCTTGAGCAACATTATTCACCGGAATCCTCTGCATATTGTCCTCATCTCTAGTCATAGCTGTCACAGCTTCCATGAATTGACTCAACTGGTTCTTCAACAATTCAAACTCTTCCCGGGTAACAACCAAGTTCTGCTCCTCTGAGCCCATAATCCTGAAGCTGATCCAGGTCCAATGCAAATGTCGGGAAACCAACTGGCGAAGCAGACAAACGATGGGTGAGCTTCCTGTTCCGGCTGAGGATGGATATGCAAAAATGAGATGCGAATGCAATACGATGCAAACATGCAAAATGCTACATGCCACACACAAGGGATCAAGATAGCTGCTTGTGCCTGAGCATAACCAAAGTTCTGCCTTGACAAGAACATAGCACTGCTGTGATAGGAACCAACTGATACCAAGAATTCTGATTCAAACTGTAGAGAAAACCGGGTAGTCTGAAGGTAAATGTTTCCTGCATAACCCCAGTCCCACTCACAGGTATGGACCAAATCCACTGATAAAGGTACGGCATCCTATGCGTTCCTCAACGTCACAGACTTCCAAGAAATGATGATATGTTCACCATTTCTGGTTTGGCATCATCATCTCCTGAAGAGGCCTCACTTAGCTGACTCACAAGTGATCGGTTCCCAGAGTCGACAATCCCCAGATCCAAAATCCTCTCAAGTCCAAAGGATCGATAGGGAAATCATCAAAGAGAACCTCGTCTGAGTATGGATTACATGGGAACTGGTGCGAGCAAAGCAAGCAAGTCCACCACTAATCCACTCTAATGTTATGTTTGCTCTCAAGCCTGGGTCTGGCTTATCACTCATCAGAATCAGTCCCCTCCCATAACAACACAGTAATGATATAATATAATGCTGAAAATAAAATGCGGGAAAATAAAGTGCGGAAGCAAATAAAGTACAACATGTATGTACAAAACCCAAAGAGATAAACAAACAAGCGCTAGGATTGACTCGCATAGGGAACCAGCATCCCCAGCAGAGTCGCCAGCTGTCGCTACTGCAAAAATAAGGTGCCGACAAAGACAAAAGAGTCACCACCTTTCGTTATTTATCCCACAGGAAGGGAAAGGAAACGATCGGAACAAACCTAGCGAAAAGGTATAAGACAAGGTCATCGCAACCAAGTCTCTGGGTTCGGGAGTCGGTTACGCAAGAGGAAGGTATTAGCACCCCTGACGTCCGTTGTAATCTACGGGATCCACGCTTGTTGTGTTTATCTGACGGGTTGTTTATCTATCTACCTATCAAGGCTGGTTCAAAAAAAGAAAATTGACTCGGCAAAGCATCGCGCTTCGTGCCTACGTATTCCCGTCTGGAACGAGAAATCAGAGTCAACGTAGTTCGGCTAACTACGGGTGATGGGGGAAGGTTGCTCGCCAAGACATCGCATCTTGTGCCTATGTACTTTCATCTGGTATGAAAGATCAGAGCAAACGTAATTCGGGATAAAACGGGACACAGGCTTGATTCATCTGTTTTTACCCGAGTAGGGTTAACAAATAGTTCCAGCAGTTTGGTGTATGCAGCTCGCTCATCGGAGACTCGTGCATTAGCGTTTGCGGTAGAACTGAGAGTTAACGACACTCTTTTTTCTAAAAAGGTTTTCCTGATTAAAGGGAGCCCACGGGGCAAAAGAGGTTTGATGTTTGTTTTGATCTTTTACGAGAAGAAGTGTCTTTTATGAATGTTTGCAATTCATACTGCACTAGAGACTATGACTTAGGAACGAATGCGGCGCACATCGTCCTAAGGACATGGGCTAAACACTCTAGACGATTGAGAGGAAACCGCTCAATTGTCATTTTCCAAGTGGCTTAAGGCTCGTAACGTACGGTATAAATTTGCTTTTATTAAATGTTTTACTGGGGTTTGAAGAGGGAAGAGAGAGGACTCTACAGGGGAAACTATCCAGCCCTAATGTTGTCATGCATGGATTAATCCTATGGTTGAGTTTGAAGGGGAAACTATCCTATGTGTTGTCATGCATGGATTAAACCTAATGTCTATCATCACCATCCATGAACAAGAAGGTGAGAATCCTAAGGGAACATGCAAAGGGGAAAAAGAAACACAACAAAAATCATTAAGCAGATGAGATAAGAATATAAACAGATGCGTATGCGATGCAACAGTACAAGCAGAAGGAGGAAGCCTTAACTTCTAATGTAAACATGGGATGAAAACAGATACACAGAGAAAGCACACAAGCAAAGGGAGGCAAACCTCAACCTTTAATGCAAACATGACAGGTAAAAAGGCAGGGAAACAATCAAGCAAAGGGAGACAAACTCAACCTTTCAATGCAGTCATGCACCTAAAAAATAGAATCTGCTCATGCAAGTCTATCCTAATGCAACAAGCAAATCAATCAAATAGGGAGGACAGAGGTAAACAAGATGAGCAACAAGGAGATCATCCCAGGCTACATCAGGTTTAGATGTGTGTTAACACAAGAGTCCATCTCAGGTTCAACCTCTTGAGGAATGCATAGAATCAAACCAAAGGAAGGATTAGGCTCTCCCAAGAGGGATCCTAAGAATGTAGGACATATGGCAATGGTGGAACCTAGAAGTCAATCTAAGGTATCTGGTTAAGGTGTATCAACACAGAATGTCCATCTAAGGCTTAACCTGTTGAGGAATGCTTAGAATCCAACCAAAGGAAGGATTAGGCTCTCCCAAGAGGGATCCTAAGAAAGGGACTTGGAGAAAGAAAATAGTATAAACCAAAGGAATGTACTATACCATTGAATGTCCATTCAAGGCTCAACCTCTTGAGGAATGCACAGAATCCAACCAAAGGAAGGATTAGGCTCTCCCAAGAGGGATTCTAAGAATAGGACTTGGAGAAGGAAGATAGTGCAAACCAAAGGAATGTACTATACCATTGAATGTCCATTCAAGGCTTAACCTCTTGAGGAATGCATAGAATCCAACCAAAGAAAGGATTAGGCTCTCCCAAGAGGGATCCTAAGAATAGTACTTGGAGAAGGAATGACAAGGCAAGCTCAAGTAAAGAAGCCACACGAGGAGAAGCAATCATCACAAAAACTTCTAAAGAAACCTTCAATGTTTAGCTCTAAGGAAAGTTCATCCTAAGGGAGCTTAATGGTATGCTAGAGACTTGAAAATGAACCTATAAAGGAGTCAACCTAGGTACTAAGGGTTAATTGGAAGATTGGATGCTTAAAGTTGGCTAAAAGTTCATTTATGAGGCCAAACTATGAGAAGGTGCAAGTTGAAACATGCAAACATTAGTCAGAATGTAAAATGTGGGAAAAATAGTAAATCATACCTAAAACGTCTAAGAAAAACCCTAGATGATCCTAAATGTGTTAAGGGTCCATGGTAAAAGTTTCAAGTCCAAACTCTGAGTCTAAGGACACTAACCAGATGCTAAACCTAGATGTATGCTATGGGGGATTCAAATGGGGAAGGCTCTAAAGATGTGCTCCAAAACCTATTCAAATGGAATCTAAAAAATGCAAGAAAAATACTACAATGTTATTCTATGTATCAACAATCACCATACAAAAAATCAGAGATTAAATCCAAGCATTGATGTGGAAGCAAAAATCTAGAAGTTAACATGCTATTATTTCTATTTATTGCAAAGTATATAAAAGAAAAATACAGAATTAATAGAAAAAAGAATTAAAATTGCAATTAAAAAATGTGCAAAATTAAAGGATATGGTAAACTACATTCATGATTTTTTTCCAGGATTTATGGGATTTATTTCCTATTTAAAATGAATTAAAATGAACAAAGAAAATAAAATGGAAATAAGAGAAAAGAAAATAAAATGGAAAAGGCCAGGGGGTGCATGAAGTAGTGGATTCACGTGGTAATTGCATTGGGCCAGCGCTAAGGGGGTGTGGTTAGCGAACGCATGCTAGGCCCAGCTGAGTTTCCTAAGTGAAACTCAGCGTTTTGATCAATGCCAAAAGTCAAACGCTGAAAACTGATCGTGGTCGTGAGATGGGGGGGACGAAGTCACTGGTCACGCGTGATCCGACGATCATTATTAAACCTGGCAATTTAAATGGACAAACGGAGGGAAATATACACGGCGGTGGGGATGGCAGCCGGAGAAGATTCCAGTCATCTTCTCCGACGGTAGTGAACAGTACCGGTTTTTAAACTTCAACAAAATCTCACATTTTTTATACCAATCTCTTCCTCTCACTTCCTAGATCATGAATATCAAATTCTTTTTCGTTTTTTCCAATAAATAATGAGAAATGTGAACAACAAGCTAAGGTGCCATTTCCTAAAGTTTCATGAAACTTAACCAAACTAATACTAAAATCTTCTACATATCCTAAGGAGTATAAATTCATTAAAATGGCACTAAAATTCCTCAAGAATAGAGAGCATGGATAAGAAATAGGAAACTGGTTTTGAGCTTCAATAGAGGTGTCAATTGGCAATGGTTCTCACTCCAAATGGTGCAGAAAGTTTCAATGGATCATCTTCAAGCTTCTAGCAGTCTTGGTTTGGCTTGAATGTGGGTGATTCTCCAAAAACAAAAATCAATTTTCCTTCAATTTTTCTCCATGAAATTCTGTTGTAACTACCTCCAAATTCTCTTATGGCAGTTGGAAAATGATGTGGAGATTATATGGAATGGACATAGAGTGATAGAAAGCCCAATTGAAATCCATAACAGCCCAATTCAAAATTCACATTTTTCATGTTTGAAGCTTTTGGATTATGGTGAAAATAGAGTGTTAATGGTTGCAAAATGATCCATTCTAGTTACTTATGATGTAAGGGATATGAAGGGCTGAGATTGATGCCTTGGAAATGAATGGATGGTAGATTTGCATTATATTGCTTAAAGGTGAAGAAACCATGAAATTGGCATAGCAAATGACTTCAAACTTGATTTATGATTTTTCCATTGTTCTTAAAACATCAATTGGACTCAAAACAAGCACAAATATGATATGAATTGGTTCCAAAATGAATTGATTTGAATTAGCCCTTTTCAAGCTTCCTTTCATGAATTTTTCTCCATTCATTTTCCAATTAAAGCCATATCAATGATCCCTTGAGGTTTGATTGACCAAATAATACCATTTTGAGCAACTTTCAAGTTGGCAAGATTTTCATTTGAGGTATGCAAAGTGGTGAACTTGACCTATAATGAAAATGACATGTAATCTTACTTTCCCAAAATACCCTTGCCTAGCAAGTGTCATATCTTGAGTTCTACAAATCCAAATGAGGACTTCTAGTACTCTTTGGAAAGCTAAGATCATGAGGAACAACATTCATGTTTACCAAAAGTTGATTAGAAACATCCTTCTAGCTCAAAAATGTCCTAGAAGTTGGTTGACTTTCAAGTACCAAAATCACATTCATCTGATGACCTGTAAATTGTCTGCTTCATAACTTGAGTTATAGAAATCCAATGAATGGCTTCTAATACTCAAATTAAAGTTAGGAACATGCTCTACAAGTCTCATGTGGATGTCAAGATGATATGAAACTTTTATCTTGAGTTATGTGGTCTTGAAGTTAGGCACTGAAATAGGGGATTTTACACTGTCAAGCTTAGAGACCCTAGCCCAATAACTTCTCACACTCTTGAATATTGATGAATTGATCTTGAAATGATCTTCTAGGTCTCTCAACACAACATTCCATGATCATAGTGGCTTGGAATTGAGTCTTAATCCCCTCAAGACTCACAGTTGACTCAGGGTTGACCAGGTGAAAACCCTAGTTGACTCAGCTTAGACCGTGGCCTCTTGCACTTTGCATAATGACTTAACTAAGCTCCATAATGACTCTCAAGACATCTCATGAGCTTTCTACCCATAAATTTTATCCATAACCATGGATTTGCAACCCTCTGATGACTTCATTGACCCCTAAGATAAGAGATACAACCACATACAGCTCTTTGACTTTTCTGATGGTGATAAGCTATTGAATAGCTTGAATGAAGCGTCTTGATTAGGCTTAGATTTTGATAACCTCTTCTTGATGGGCACAACCCCTTGATCCCCTGAAAATGGGCTATGATATGCAAGATGCTAATGATAATGCTAATGCTAATGCTAATGAATGAAATGAAACAAAAGCTAGTTAAAGAAAAAGGTTGGGCAAATTTTAGGGTGCAACAGTCAGGTACAACTGACGTTTAGAAATGCTCTATCTGGATACAGGTTTGATATGGGTCAAGGGATAATTTCCATGACTTCCTGACATTCGTCTTGAACTTGAAGGTTGACTGGACCTGCTTGAATAACTTTGATAAGCTCTGAAGATATGGAGAGGAACAGTTCCTTTGTTTCCAATTTTGCCCCTACTTGTGGGATCTTTGTAGAAATATTCCTCACGGGGAGACTTGAAATCACTATGCCCGGATGGTTTAACATGAACTGCCTTAGCATTTTGAGCCTCGAAGAGGTGCTTTAAGTTAATTGTCTGCTGGATAAGGAGGGCTTTCGTGCTCTTGGGGTAGCTTGCCCCAACCTCACAATGACTTTGCCCCTGACTGGCTGATTTGGAGGAGTGCCTTTGACTTCGAGAGATTTATCGAATCTCGACCTGATTGCCCCAGATTAACGGGCCTTAGGAAATGGCGTCTTTGAATGTCCTTCGAGAGATTTTATGAATCTCGACCTAGTTGCCCCAGATTAACTTAATCTTGGAATGGTTAACTCCTATTACATGATCATTTGGCATGTCCCTGCATGACGGAGCTCTCAGGAGCTTTGCATCTTATCTCAATCAAACTTCGCATTGTAGAAGCTTTCCTGATGTCAAGTGCTTACTCGCAAGTAAAATAATTTGTTTTACAAATGATAATATTAATGCAATGCATATGAAAGTTTTGAAATCCAAGTCTGTTCACTGGAAAAAAGTTGTAGCATGGTGAATGAATCACTTATCAGAATGTCAATATCAATACCCACAAGGTAAGAATAATCCTTTAAGGAGTCAGTTTCGACGCGATCTTTACCGAAGTATGCTTCCGAAACAAATCTGCTTCAATTAGGACTTTTGAAGGTGGTAACTTGGTCAGGTTCACGGTTATAGAAAGAAAGGATATAAGGCTCTAAGTTTATTTTAACCCACCCATTCTCCTTGATGTTCTTCAATCCTATATTCAGCTAATTCGACACAAGCGCTCACCTCTCAAAGGTTGAATGATAGGAATGACAGTTCAGAAAACCACAAGTTTTCGGGGTGACAGACACTTGCTTTTTGTCTTTAGTTCCCGGAGTCACACGACTTGTTTTTCATCACTTTTTCGATTTCCCTATTTTTGCCTGGACTGACTCTTTGGAGTATATCCTCTCTCGAAGTCCAGTGGGATGCCCTAATTTTTCATAAGCCACATATTTTCAAGTTATCGACTTAGCGGGCTCTTTATTATTATCTTTTTTCTTTTCTTTTGATTTATTTTTCTCGGGAACAAATCGTGTGACACCAGCTTGTCTGACTCGTTGGAAGAATTGTGATTGTCTCACTCCTTGGATAACCATTGTGGTCCTTTAGGTACGACCCATACATGTGTGATTGATCTTCGAACGGGAACACTCCCTTCTGCAACTTGGATGCTCAGTCATATTAACTGACACCTACCCTACCCTAGGTTAAGATTGAGGGTTTTTCATTTTCAGAAAGAAACTCCTACTACTAGGCTCAAAGGGGTTAACTAGGGATTAACTCCTTATCTCTCTGGTGTTTAGGGATTTGAAACAATGCATGTACATCATTAGCAGAGGTTTTATTCAAAAGCATACAATCGGAAGCTTTGCGTCTTTTCAACTTCGTCATCCTCCCTCGGATTATGCTTAAACAAGCGTTTGACGTCAATAAAAAAGTATTGAGTGAACACGAATGGATTTAATCAAAACATGCACATTCACTTCATTTTCATTATCAATTAAAAACAAATACATTTTACAAATGAGATTTGCACTTAAATAGAAAAGAAAATACAAATTCAAAGAAATGACATGATAAAAAAAATTGCCAGCTTCTGGGAACTCGGCTTTCAAATCTGGATTTGCTACTGAATCAACGATCTTCAGAATTACTCGTCGAAGTCAGTCAGACACTCTTCGGAACATCTTCTTTCGGTGCATCCCTCCATAACATTGACTGTTGAACCCATCTGGCTGGATGAAGAAAGATCGTTGATATGAATACCCTAAGGTGTGACAGAGAACATGTTGGAGTCAATCAGAGTCTGAATCTTGCTTTTCAGCACCTTACAGTCTTCGGTTGAATGCCCATGTGCCCCAACATGGTACTCACAACGGGCGTTGGCATCAGAACCTGGCGGATGTGGAGGAATCTCTAGATTAATCTTCTTTGGCACTATCAATCCACCTCTGATCAAGTCTGACAACATCTGACTGTACAACATCGGCAGCTTTGTGAAATGCCTCTCTAGCCTCCTTGGTCTTCGTCAGGCATTCTGACGCGGTTGATGACGATATGACTGCTGACTCTGGAAGGGAACAGATATCTGATACACAAACCCAACAGGTTGTTGACTACGAACAGTTGAAACGTTTGGAGATTGAATCTGAGGTATCGGGGACTTCCCTCGTTTAGGTGCTTTCATCCTGAGGCTTGGCCTAGGAGCAGGCAACAGCTGTGGGCATGGAGACTTTGAAATCACAGATTGCAAAACATACTCCTAACCTGATGCAACTTCAGGGGAGAGAATAGGAACATCCACCTCTTTTACAGTGAATGGAATAAGACCACCTGGTACGCTTACGCCGCCCGTCACAAACTCAATTGCCTTTGAATCAATTAAGTCCTGAACTTTATGCTTAAAAGCTTTGCAGTTCTTAATATTATGCCCCGGTGCCCCAGAATGGAAATCACAATGGGCACTTGCATCATAGCCTGGTGGTGGCTCACCAATAAATGGAGACATAGTCCGAAGTTTAACCAAACTAAGTTGAAGCAAGAGTTGCAACAACTGAGCATAAGTCAAAGGGATCTGGTCGAAGATTCTGTCAGGCTGCTTCGACCTCTGAATACGCATCTTACTCTTAGCATTGTCCTGGGCAACAAGAGGTAGTTGCTGACGGGGAAAATATGGGACCTCAGGTCGTGCAGGAGATCTTTGAGGCATCTCACACCTTAGGATAGATTCCATAGATAGAGGTGGAACAACCATTTCAGCTGTAACTTCAGGCACCTGATCACCTTCCTTTCTTAACCCATTCCTTAGGACTTCTGTGATCAGGCCCATCTGAGTCTTCAGTTGATGAACCTCCTCCTTAAGCATCTTCTGGTCCAGACACAAGGCTTGCATAACCACCATAAATTATCCCATCTGGCTTCGGATTTCCCTCAATTCTACTTGAATCTGCTCCATAGTTAACTTCTGCTTTCTCTGAAAAGTTGATATCTCTTATTCCGAAGAAAAACCGGATCAGGATAACAAAAACCCAGCCTCGGACACCTGCTATGCAAATGAAATGCAAATTCCATGCAATGCAATATGAAATGCAGCAAACACAGAATCAAGGTTGTTGTGCTGTTGACGGAGACGAACCAGTGCTTTGCTTTGACGAGAAAATTATACAACACTAGTATAAGGATCCCACTGTAACTGTCCACACTGATAAGACAAATGGGTAGGATGAAGGTCAAAGTTTTTTGCAAACCCTCCCCCTCACAAGTATGAACTTAAATCTGATAAGGTCTAGCATCCTATGCGGTCATCAGCGTCACAGACTTTTGAGAAACGATGATACGTTCACCATTTCTAGTTTGGCATCATTGTCTCATGAAGCAGCCTCACTTAGCTGACTCCCAAGTGATCGGTCTCTAGAGTCGACAGTTTCCTGATCCAACACCATTTCCTGACCTAGTACAGGATAGGATGTCTTCAACAGAAAACCTCGTCTAAATACGAATTTCATGAGGACTAGTGCATGCCTAGCATGCAGGTCCCCACTACTCTCCACTCTAATGCTAAGGTTATTCTCAAGCCTGGGTTTTGGCTTATCTCTCAATGGAACACCCCACCCACAGCACAACAACATGATATATGATATAAAGTGCTAGAAATAAAAATGCAAATGCAAAACTATACAGATGCAACACATATACACATATATACACACCCAAAGACAAAACACACAAGCGCTAGGATTGACTCGCATAGGGGATGGGAAGCTAGTCCCCAACAGAGTCGCCAGCTGTCGCATCGCTGCGAAGAGGGGCCGACGGAAGACAGAAGAGTCGCCACCGTTCGTTATTTATCCCAAAGAGAGGGAAAGGAAACGATCAGAGAAAACCTACGGAAAAGGGAGAAGACAGGTCATCACAACCAAATCTCAGGTTCGGGAGTCGGTTACGCAAGGGGAAGGTATTAGCACCCCTCACATCTGTCGTACTCGATGGGATCCACGCTTGTTGTCTATCTAAAAGGGTGTAAATCTATCTATACTAAAGGCTCACGGGGACAAAAGAAAAGAAAAGAGACTTGATAGAGCATCGCCGCTCTATGCCTACGTATTCCCTCGTGCAATGGGAAAGTCAGAGTCAACGTAGTTCAGAGTGATTTTGATTACTTGGAAAGTGATTTTGAAAAGTGATTATAGCTCCAGCGGCAGGGATCCAAGGTCTTCCAAGTAAACATATATAACTGGGATTAATGTCCATTACTTGGAAAGTGATTTTGAAAATATGTGGACCAATCATGATCGGAAGCTCCACTTCTCCAATCACAACTCTGCGAGAACCATCAAAAGCTTTGACAATCAAGGAAGTAGGCTTCATCACAGTCTCTTGGTAAGCCAACTTGGTAAGAACTCTCTTGGGTATGACGTTCAAAGATGAACCGGTATCCACAAGCACCCTTGATAAGTTATCCTCTTGACATTTCACCGATATATGTAAGGCACGGTTGTGATTTTGACCTTCTCTTGGTAAATCTTTGTTGCTGAAGCTAAGAGTATTGCAGGCAATAATGTTGGCAATCACACTGTCAAATTGTCCGGTAGTAATTTCTTGAGCGGCGTGAGCTTGAGCTAACAACTTCTGTAAAGCAGTTCGATGAGCATGTGAACTCATCTGCAGAGACAAGATTGAGATCTTGGAAGGAGTCTGGTGAAGTTGATCGATGACTTTGTAATCACTCTTCTTAATGATCCTAAAAAATTCATCATCTTCATCGTTGGTAACTGCTTCCTTACCTTTGTCTTTGGTAGGCACAGGGATAACAACTTCTTTAGTCGGAGCCTCATTGAATCGGGGAGTATAAATACGACCACTGTGTGTCATCTTGCTTGCCCCAACTATGTTTGTCATATTTTCATTAGCAGTCTCCAATTATTCCCTCGGAATAACCTTCTCAAATTATGTCAATCATGGTCACCTCGTATTTCCAAGGTACAACTTTAGGATCACTGAAATGAAAAGGACTAGGCTTCTGAATAATCACCGGCTTCGGCTGATTCACTGTGGGAGTGACTGGCTTAGATATCTTGAATAATGGCTTTGCAGAACTTGATCTTGGCAAATGGAATACTGGAACTTTAGCACTTGGTTCTGGTAAGTTGAATACGGGTTCAATCACAACAACTTCATCCTTCTTCACCTTGTTAACCACTTGTAAGAAACCATCGCTGATTAATCTCTGAATATCATTATGAACCAACAAACAGCCCTTGGTATTGATATCACAATCTGTACAATCATCATGAGAAGTAGACACTAGACCGACTTCAAATAACTTTGCATGGAAATCCCAGAGAGTTTTCTTGATATGAGCAACATCAAGAATAAGGCTTTCATCAGATCGACAATCAATAGCATTAACAACCCCATGATTTGGGAAAGGGTTGTTCTTGACATTCAGCTGAGGATCATCAAAAGACAAAATCTTCTTTTCCATCAAATCTCTGACAAGGTTCTTGAGAGCGTAGCAGCTTTCGAGATCGTGACCAAGTGCACCCTCATGAAATAAACAATGAGCGGCGATGTTGTAATTGGCAGGTAACAGATTTGGAGGCGGACCCAAAGCTCTTGTAGTAATCAGACCTTGTTGCACTAATGAAGGATGCAACTCGGTAAAAGTCATCAGAATCGAAGGACATGGCTTGTACTGTCTCCTGTTGGGAACATTCTGACGAGGAGCCTAATTCTTCGAATGTTGATAAGCAGGAGCATTGGGCGCTCGTTGATAATTGGAAGGAGCTTGTGCAGACTGATAAGCAGGAGTTTGTTGATAGACCGGATGTTAGTAAACAGGAGCCGGTTGCACAGGCTAATAAGCAGGAACTTGTTGATTGAAGGCAGGTGTAACAGCAGCTACATACGGTTGTTGAGCAAACTGAACAGGATAACCTTGTTGTTGAGCATAATTCTGCTGATGCTTCCAAGGTTGATTTCTTCATCTACTTGCAGACACACCATTAGATTCACCCTCTTTCTTCTTGTTAGAACTGAATGAAGGCTTCTTGGTATGATCTTTATTGCTTGAACTACCAGCAGTACTTGACATTTTACCACTCTTCATACCCAATTCAACTTTCAGACCAACAGCAACAATATCAGAGAAGTTTGCAGTCACACTACCAACCATTCTTTCATAAAATTCTGGATGAACGGTGTCGACAAATCAATCAGCTAACTCTTTCTCGATCAAAGGAGGTTCTACTTGCGAAGCAATCTCTCTCCACCTTTGAGCATACTCTTTAAATGATTTTGCACTCTTCTGGGACATACTGAGCAGTTGTCTTTAGTCAGGAGCCAGATCCATATTGTACTTGTAGTGTTTGATGAAGGCATCAGATAGATCTTGGAAACTCTTAATACGAGACTGATCCAGAGTTAAGTACCATTTTGATGAAGCACCCTTCAAACTGTCCTGGAAAAAATGTATCATTAACTTGTCATTATCAACATGAGCAGCCATCTTTCGGTAGTACATTATCAGATGACTCATCAAACAAGTAGCGCCTTCATAACGGTCGAAGCTCGGAGTCTTGAACATCGGAGGAATGACCAGACCAGATACAAGACAAATATCCCTGGCGGAAGCACCCAATATTTGATCACCTTCCATCTTTCTCAGTCTTTTGTCGATAGTTTCCACATTCTCACGAAGCTTTTCATGTCGCTCGTCTTCATCCTCCTTCACATCAGGAATATCATAAACCGGTTCATTGAAGTAGGGTTGCACATGAGTGTGAACAGCAGCTGGTGCAAAAGTAGGAATTACTTGAGGAGTTTCAGAAACCAAAGGAACGACTTATTAAATTAGTTGAGCAATAGGAACCGCAGCAGGAGGAGGCCAAAACCAGGTGGAAGACCATAAAGAGGTATACTTGCAGTAGTAATGGAAGGTTGAGGATCCACAACAACGTTGGTAATCTCAGAAACAATAGTGGGTTGAGTATCCATCTTTGCATTAATAACCTATAGCATCTCCATAATTTGCCCAACACTTCCCCGAAGGTATTCTAGTTCATTACTGACACGGTGAAGCTCTTGATTTTGTTCCGCCATCTTTTTCCGAGCTCGAGCTCTAGTGTTGTACTGATGTAGAGGACTCAGGGTGATAGAACTGGAAGGCGAGAGAACCGACGATAAGAAACCGGAAGGAAAATGAAAATGCAACAAAAAGGATGCAAAATGCAATGCAAAGGTTTCAAGGATTTCAACGGTTAGTTGCAAATGTTTTTCTCAGGAAAGCTGAAAAAGTTTTAGATTTTGAAATGCAAGATTCTTTTGAATTTGCAAGGACTGATAGTTGAATTTTTTGAAACCAGGAATGATATGATGCTGGGATGCAATGCACAAACACACAACAGCAAACAAAATAAGGTCCTAGGTTAGAGGAACATAAGTGGAGCCAAGGTCTACCCATCCCAAAAGGTATGTACTAAGGGTTAATTGTACCTGCAGAACAAGGGTTCTAAAGAGGTGCCCAAATTCACCAGTTCGTCTTTCAGATATTATCAATTTCCCGACTAACTCGGTGGTTAATAATATTATCAAGAGAACCTTTTTTGAGTGTAGTATAGCGTGACAACTATTTTGGGACTACTACCTCATAGTCATCACACTACATCCTAATAAGGCCAAAGTTATGTTTATGTAACTACGGTCCCCGGTATCACAGGCTCCGGTTGAAAATAGTGAATGTTTTCATGACTACTCGTTCAACAATACTAGTTTTCGAGAGGGCCTCAACTGAGCGGTGATTCTCAAGTCAGCTTGGTCGGGACTCACTCCCTATAAGCCTCGTTGAATATATCACCTTCCTATATTAATTGCACTCAAGTTCGGGTGTAGGACTTATCTCACAACAATGTACAACCCCAAGCAAGGTACAACATATATATACAAGAAAATAATAAAGCAATAAGCTAGCATAAAAACAAGATAGGAATAACCCTCAAAAGATAGCATCTCCCCAGTGAAGTCGCCATTTTCTGTTGCGGTGAGAATAGGATATCAAATTATTGATTAATTTAAATCACAATCTTGATTCAAAATCGATCTTTGATTTATCCGAAGGAAAGGTTAAAGAAAGGAAAAACCTATTTTGCATCGTAAACACAATGCGGGGAGAGATCTAGGGTTCGGTGGTTGCTTAAGCTTAGGGAAGGTATTAGCATCCTAAACTTCTGTAGCACTCTACATGAACCTCTTGTTTTAAGTGTGTTATTTGCTATGATTATCTGCTTAAGGGTAATGCTAAGGGTTAAAGGGTAAGAGAGGGACCTAAGGGGTTAGTCTTAAGTTTACTCGCCAAGACTCACATCTTGTGCCTACGTATCCGAGGTAGGGGATGGAATCAGAGTAATAGTAGTTCCCCTCACAGAGGGAGGAAGAGGAACTTCTTGGTTGTGGTCAAGGTTCCAGGGGGAATAAGCGTTCATAGGGAAGCGCTTACTTGGAGTGCGGAGACTCCGATTTTATATTATAAAGTTGAATTGAAAAAGGGTGTGAAGTAAGCATTCCATGGCGGGAACTTACATGGAGTGCGGCGACTCCTGATCCTAAGGCTAGGATAAAGGGGTGGATATCCACGGCGGGACGCCTAAGCATGAGTACGGAGACTCAAACTCTTAAGGTTTAAAAGGGTAAAGGTATGGGTGTATCCACGGCGGGACGCCTAAGCACGAGTACGGCGACTCAGATCCTAAGGCTAGGATGGGCGAGGGTAAAGGTGTTGACACGACGGTCAAACAGGATAACCTTTCCTTCGGAGGAGAATTAACGGTAAAGTAAAGCAGTGAATAATAAAAATGATATACAAGATAATGAGATATGCAAATACTGTACAATAAACATGGTTTAGAGGTTAAGTTTGAATGGAAATTGAGACATGATTAGATGGTGATTAGAGAAAAAAGATTGATTAATGCGGCAAATTGTTAAAAGAGAAATTACATTGTTTTTGTTGTTTTTGTGAGAAAATTATTTGATTAAAAACTAAGTTAAATAAAAATGTTAACCTTAATTAAGATGAAAAAGAAAATTAACTAGTTAATCTTAAATTATGTAGAAATGTTTTAATTATTTTTAAGAAAAATGAAATAAGTGAAAATTAGCAAAAGATTCAATTAAAAGCTAAGGGTTCTAAATTATTTTAATAGAATATAAAATGTTTTTGCCTTTTTAAATAAATATAATTTTTTTTTGGTTTTCCTAATTTATTAAGAAACGAGAAAAGAAATTAAATTAAATTCCACTCTAAACATATATATATATATATATATATATATATATATATATATATATATATATATATATATATATATATATATATATATTTATATATATATATATATATATATATATATATATATATATATATATATATATATATATATATATATATATATATATATATATATATATATATATATATATATATATATATATATATATATATATATATATATATATATATATATATATATATATATATATATATATATATATATATATATATATATATATATATATATATATATATATATATATATATATATATATATATATATATATATATATATATATATATATATATATATATATATATATATATATATATATATATATATATATATATATATATATATATATATATATATATATATATATATATATATATATATATATATATATATATATATATATTTAGTATTTCGTTTTTTTTATTAATATTTTCATATTTTAATTAATAAAAAGAAATGGTTAATGTTAGTTGGTTAGTGTTAGTAATTTTATTAATTATTTACAAAATAATACAACAAAAGCATAAATTAAAATCAAAAAAGAAAATAAAGAAAATATAAAGGGTTTGTGTTGGGTCATCACCTCCCAGACCCAAACCAGGTCAAATATAAGAAAATGGGGGGGGGGGAGACAAAAGGGTTTGAAACCCTAATTCTCCCACAAGCCCTAAACGGTGCCCCCCCCCCCCCCTCATTCTTGTCTTTTGAATCTTCTTATTTTCTTCTTCTTCGTCTGAGCTCTCTTCCTGATTTCTTACGCCATTCTCTCTTTCTTTTCCAGCCACCGCTGCAAAACACAAAGCTACAAAAAGAAAATGTTAACAAAAGAAACTTACGGTTGAGTTTTATTTTTTTCTGGCGAGGATGAGTTTAACTCTGAGCCGATTTTGATGGATGGTTGTTTGATGTTCGTTGGATCTTAAACGGTTCACGGTTGACGAATTTTGGCTGTTGTTTCGTGTTGCTTGCAATTTTGGGGCGGTGATGAGAACGAGTTTTCATTCTCTGAGTCCGTGGGTTGTGGCGGTTTTGATGTTGTCCGTCTGGTTTATTGGCGGTTTGTGGGTTCATGATGTGGCTTTTGGATGCTCTGGGATTACGGGCTGAGGGTTTTTGTGATGTGGAATTTTAAGCTGTGATGAACATAGTTCTGAGCCTTTTGGTGATGGCTTTTGATATTTTGTTTGCGATTATGCTTGCGGTTATGGATTTGTGGTTGTTTTGAGATTTTTATGATGTGGGATTTTGTTCAATGATTTTTTTCGTCTGAGATTGGATCCTGAGTGTCTTCTCAACTCTTCTTATATAGCTCGCTTTTTTTTAAATGATTTCGAAGGAGTTAAGAACTATTTCCTTTTTCTCTTGAACATTTTTTAACATGTTAGATCTTTTCCTTTTTCAAATTTTTGCCTTAATTGATGGTGATAATATCTGTCTATTTCTGGATTTGGACCATTGATGGTGATTTACCATTTTCGGTATTGTTTTCTTGATGGTGTCTGATTCTGGGTCATGATGATGGTATATTCCGTTTTTGTGACTCTTTGTCGATGGCTGTTAATGGTGATGTTATTTGCCATTTCTGGAATTGCTTTTGATGTTGTTGCCTTTACTGCTTTGAGGTTGTAATCTTGATGGTAGCTGCTATTTCTGTTTTCGGAAATCTTGATGTTGTTGGGTTGTTGAACCGAAACTCTATTCCTAAAAAAGAATCTTTTTTTTTCTTCTTTTTCGGACAGAACTGATGTTACATTGATCTTAGGCCTGAGGCTGTTGGAAAAATGGAGATTTGGTAGCAATTTCTTGCTGCCCCTCCAAAATGCTCAATGATGAATCTTTTCTGAGGGCTGTTTCGTAAAAATAAAATAAAGTCCCTTTAAAAATTACTCATTATTCAATTTCTGAATTTTTTTCTATTTTTGCATGTTTTTGAAGATTTGGAATTTTGAAGAACTTGGAAGCTTGAAGATAGCATAGGACTTAGAACTTAGGGATTAGGACTTGTAAAGAATTTGTAACTTGAATTCCAAAAAGTGTAACCTTGTAATTTTTGTATCCACTTGAATCTCAATATAGAATCTGGATTTGGAACATGTATATGAATTCGACACTTTGAATAAAATATGAACTTAAATTCTCTTAAACTCAATTGCAAACCACATCTCGTTACGAACAAACTTAAATCTTGCAATTCGCACTTGAGGCATCTGAATACTGGCGGTTACTTGAAACCAAACAAAATCCATTGTGAATTCGACATCAACCGTGAGTTGTGGCTCAAACTGTACCTTTGAAAATTAACTCGTAACCGAAATAGGAACTTAGGCTTATTTAGAAAATCTCTTTGGAAATAGTTCTCGAATAGACTCGAATCCCAATCCTTCCAAACTTTAACGATCTCAAATCAATATGGTTCATAAATTAATTAATACTCCAACTTCCATCTGATGGCTAATAATTCGCTTCTCAAATATGGATGGACTGTACTGAGGAAAATATAATATCCTCTGAGAATGGTCTGGTCCTGTAACCATCAAAAGACCATAATCTGGTGGCAATCCGCATTCACATGAATTCACATAACTTAATGGGCAAACAAGATTAAAATCCAATTTCTTCAACACGCCTGCAAAAATGAACAAAATAGGCAAACTGGTTAACGATTAGTCAAAACGGAAAATGTACTAAAATGAAATGCTAAAAGATCAGTGAATCTAGGGGTAAAATTTGGGGTGCGACAACAGGGGCAACCCCCTTTTCCTTGGTATAGGGAACGGACGCAGTCCTTCCCATTGAAATAGAAATACCATCTTTGAGAGTCCTAATGGAAGAAAAGTTGGAGGAAGCCGAGTGGATCAGGGAAAGGTTCGATCAGTTGAACCTCATTGACAAAAAATGAATGATTGTCATGTACCATGGCCAGTTATATCAGAAAAGGATCAAAAGAGCCTTTGACAAGAAGGTCCGTATCCGAGAGTTCCGAGAAGGTGAACTCGTATTCGAGAGGATATTGCCAACTTATAAAGACTTACGTGGGAAGTGGATGCCCAGTTATGATGGCCCATTTGTTGTGAAGACAACTTTCTCTGGAGGCTCGCTCATCCTCACGGCAATGGATGGAGAACAACTCGCTCACCTTGTGAACTCTGATACAGTCAAAAAGTATTATGCTTAAAAACCTGATGAGTCAAAAACCCACAAGGGCGGCTTAGGAAAAAATGGGTATCCTAGTGGATCATAACCTATGAAGGAGATCCAGGAAAATATTAGGGATGAAAAAAGGGGCTCGCTAAGTCGAAAACCCGCAAGGGAGGTTTAGGAAAAAAAAATGAGCGTCCCGGTGAGTCGAAAACCCGATAGGGCGATTCAGGCAAAAGTTAGAGACAAAAGCATTTCGCTGCATCAGAGGTTGTTACCGCTACGGAAAATTACTAAGTAAATCCACTTCACCACTCTTGTCAGAGGCGGAGATCTAGGGAACTCTTCGATGGAAAGGTGGGATAGTCATTGGATTTGATGTAACTTTTTCCTTTTTCCCATTTTCAAATTGTAAATATTCCATGGAGCTTTGCCATTCGCAATCTACCATTCGCAAATAAAATCAATTTGGACCATTCAAATATTTGTGATCTACTGCGTTCTTTACTTTTCTTTGTTATACAAAACATCACTTATTTGTTAATAATGATTTTTGAAAGCAAGTTTTGAATCAAAAACAATTTTAAAAGAAAACTAAAATAGAACAAGCAGTTACTTTAGTATGAAAGATATCATGGGAAATTAGTTTGTTTCCCAGGAAGTCTAAAAGCGGCCGAGATCTTGATATTGCCACCTCAAGCAATATTAGCCTCGCTAAAAAACAATTTCTCTGGTACCTCTCACCTAACGAAAGTTTTGAAGACCCATCCTCTGAATAGATACTTTGACTCTCCGAAGAGATTTGTGCTGTTAGCTGGCTTGCCTAAGTCGCATACTATCCCTAATGAAGTGAATGGGTTTAGCCTCTGTGTGTTGTCAAGGACACCTTGGTTCCCTGGATTCAGTATGACACTTGTTTTCCCCTAGTGAAGTAGATTGTTATCTACTTTCCCTTTGAGTCTTCTATTTTTATGTCTCTTGCTAGAGTTAGTTGTTGCGCATCTTTGAGCATTTGCATCATATCACAACATGTGCTTTTAGTATATCTTTTTAAGTTGCGTTTTCTTGGTTGTTGCTTTCGTTTCTAAGTCCAATTGTAACTGGCAATCTTTTACGTTTGTTGTGACTGTTGTTCGCCCTTATCTCTCGCACAGTCGCCTGCCCCTCCTTTTTAAGATCTTTGGTTGTCACCAAACCTTTCTAGACTAGTTGTTACTGGTATCTATTACCTTTTAGTTGTTACCAATTTCCCTTGAAGTCTAGTTGTAACTAGCAATCTCCAGTAGATAATTCAATTATCATTGATACTTTTTATCTGGTAGTTACCAGTATTACCTTGCCAGGCTAGTTGTTACTATTTCCTCAAATCATTTTTGCTATCTAGTGGTTACCATCCTTTTCCCATGAAGTTTAGTTGTTACTTGCTCTCTTGAAAGTCCATTAGTTATTGGCATTACTTAAATCCAATTGTTATTGGTATTGCCGATTTGGTTGTCACCATATCCGTTTGAAAGTCCAGTAGTTACTGGCATTGCTTTAAATCCAATTGTTATTAGTATTGCCGATTTGGTTTTCACCATATCCTCTTGAAAATCCAATAGTTACTTGCATTGCTTTAAATCCAATTATTATTGATATTGCTGATTTGGTTGTCACCATATTCGCTTGAAATTCCAGTAGTTACTAGCATTGCTTTAAATCCAATTGTTATTGCTATTGCCGATTTGGTTATCACCATATCCGCTTGAAAGTGCAGTAGTTACTAGCATTGCTTAAATCCAATTGTTATTGGTATTGCCGATTTGGTTATCACCATATCCGCTTGAAAGTGCAGTAGTTACTAGCATTGCTTAAATCCAATTGTTATTGGTATTGCTGATTTGGTTGTCACCATATCTGTTTGAAAATCCAGTAGTTACTGGCATTACTTAAAATCCAATTGTTATTGGCATCACTGTTTTGGTCGTCACCAATCCCCAAAATGCCCAGTAGTTACTGGCATTACTTGAGCTCAAATATTGTTGGTAGTGGAATATTTGGTTGTTACCAATCCACTCTTTTTTCTAAAGTCTAGTCGTTACTAGCATCATTTAAAGCCCAATGGTTATTGCCAATGTTCACATAACCCCTGATCTTAGGATGGTTGGTTATTACCAACATCCCTAGTGAATCTTAGGATGGTTGGTTGTTACCAACATTCCCAGAGCTTTGGTAGATCTAGTTGGTTTGTTTGTTTCTCCGGTCATTTCCTGAAGATCCCGTTCAAACCCTTCGTTGTAAGAAAATTCTCCATTTTGGTTTGGTCCCCCGTGGAGTCTTGTTTTGTCCTGACGTTTCCTCTTGCTAGAGATCATCTTTTAGTTTTAGTCTGGTCCCTAGTAGAGATCTTGTTTCCTTTTGTATTTCCCTAGTGGAGTTGTTTTCTGCCCCCATTGGGAAGAGTTCTTTCCTCTAGAGTATCATACTGGTCATGTTTGGACGACGTGCCTGATTATTCTAGATTTCCCCCTGTGTTTGTCTTTCCCAATGAGTGGTTATTCATTGTGTCAGCTTTATTCTTGTTTGCTTTTGTCATCTGCATTTGTGCATTTCTCTTTATAAAGCATCATTGTAGAGTTCATAGCATGTCAACACTTGCATAGCTTTGTCGTCCTTAGCATATCATTGCATCTAAGGGAAACATTTCTGGTTTGCTATATTTAAATACCTTTCACCATGATTTTATGGATATTGTCAAATCTCATACCATCTGGTAAAGCCATTTAAATAGGGGCAACTATCATACCCCAAATTTTGACCCCTAGAATTCATTAAATTCTAAGAGCATCAAGCTTGTTTCTTAACCCTAACCTTGTTTCAAGTTTTTGTTATTGAGATCCACCTGAATTAGGTTTTTGTACCAAAAAGACTATTGCTTGATCAGTTAATGTTTTGGAATGATCATCATCAAATCAAGATTCCCATACATTCAAGAAGCTTATATTCAACAAGAATCAAGTGCTAATTGATCTCATTACAAGTCAATTGAAGTCCAATTTCATCTGCCCCCAAATTAGAGTTTTGTTAGGAAAAGTCAATTGTGTCTTTGACTTTTGATCTAAGCATGATCCCAAGCGTTGGTACATGATTCAATATGTTTATAAACATCCTTGGAGACTATTTGTTATGTGAAACTGTCTTTGTGTTTATTATATTTGTTAATCAGTTTTGTCTTGTATATAAAGTGAGTTTTGCTCTTCCTTTTACACATACTTGAAAAACAAGAAAAGTGAAAATAGATACTGATTATTCTCATCATCTTCATCCTCTTCCTTGCATTTTCTCAACAATTACACATAAGCTTTTTTTTTGTGCATTCTACTTGTTAGAGGTGATAACGTTCAAACATAGGATTGGTATAATCGGGTTTGGGTTGAGAAATCAATAGGTTTGTCTTGAATAAAATAGTTAGGGTTTTTTCCTCCAAGAATCTTGGATTTTGGGTGTTTTTGCATGAATCGGTCCATCACAGATTCAACCGAGCGAAGGTAATCGAAGAACAGGTTGATCTGTCGGTTTAGTAGCGGTAACTAGAGGATTGTGAAAGGAAGATTCAGGTTCGACGCGTTGGTGATTGAAATCAGTCGGGCAAGATTTGAAAACTGTGGGGTTGTTCAAAGAGTGTGCCATAGTCGGAGGTTTATTCACCGTGTTCGAAGGACTTGATTCAGGTTGAATCAAGGGAAGAGAAGAAATAGGCTCTGCATCAACAATTGTGTTTGATCGTTTGATTTATATTTGCTTCTCGTGTAAACATAGACCAATAGATTATATTTATATACAGGTCTCAATTCTATTTTTGTAATTGAGGGCAGACGTACCCCGAGCGAGGACAAGGGGGAACTGCCTCAACAAATCAGTGTTCTCTCTTTACTTTTAAATTGCTAAAATTCTGAGTTTGAGTTCAAACAATTGTGTTAGTCAAAATTCTGATGTGAGTAGTGTTGAACCATTTTTTTAAGCTTATTACAATCCTTGATTGTAATTTAACACTTGAGCACTTTACTCTCATATTGGAATTCACTTGTGGTGTCTTGCACTCCAAGTGTTTGACCAATTGTGTGAACAATAAACAATTGTGTTGTCTTTTCAAATTGACTATATTTTTTAAAAAAGCATTGGAAATTGTCAAACCTTATAGTGAATAAAATCTGATTGAAGTGTGTTCAAATTAGTGATTCTTAAATATCGTTTTTATCGAATTCCATAGGCTTTGCGCATATCCGGTTTTTTCGATAAAGATTCGTTTTAGACGAATATAGTTCCTAGTCCGCTTCCGCTTAAAACATTTTTAAAAACCAAATATTGGTAGCGCCGACTCTGTTTTTAACAAGTGATCTATTCAACCCCCCTTCTAGATCCGCGCCATCGTCTAACAAGTGGTATCAAGAGCACCGGTTCATTCTGTGCTTCACATATAACTTCTTAGAAAATGGCTAACGAACCAAAAGGGGCTTATAATAGAGCACCTGTTTTCAGTGGTAAAAACTATAGTTACTGGAAAGATTGTATGCGTGTGCATATAAATTTCATTTAAAGGAAGGTATGGAATGTTATTTTGAATGGTCCTATGGAAATAACCATGACCGATGAAAATAACATGATTGTGCCTAAGCTTGAAGCACAATGGAATGATGAAGACAAGAAAAAGTACAATTACGATTGGAAGGCTAAAAATATTTTGATCTCATCCTTGGGAGTTGATGAATACTATAGAGTTTCCCATTGTTTGACTTCAAAGGCTATGTGAGACTCATTACAAGTTTCCCATGAGGGAACAAATGATGTTAAACTAGCTAGAATTAATACTTTGACACAAGATTTTGATCTCTTTCATATGGAGCAAGGGGAAACCATTGCTGACATGCAAAAGAGATTTTCTCACCTAATCAATAGACTAAATTCACTTGGGAGACCAGTTTCCAATGATGTTACTACTAACAAAGTCTTAAGATATCTTACCAGGGAATGGCAACCAAAAGTCACCACCATAAAGGAATCAAATGATCTTATGACCTTGGACCTTACAACACTCTTTGGAAAGCTTCAAATACATGAGCAAGTGCTTCTTAGTCTCGAGCAATTTGAGAAAAGGGAAAAGAAGGAGAAGACCAAAAATGTGGAAAAGAAGTCTATAGCTCTAAAGGCTTCTTGTTCAAAGTCCTATGAAAAAGAGCTTAGTGATTGTTGTTCAAGTGATGACGAAGATGACGAAAAGAATGAGGATATGGGGATGTTTGTGAAGTGATACAATCGCTATGTAAAGAATATGGTATCCAACATTCCAGAAAGAATCTAGTCAACTTCATAAAACAATCAAGATCTTCTAAGAATGAGGACAACAAAGGAAGTAGAGTTAGAGGGTCGTGCTTCAATTGCGGAAAAGCCGGATATTACAAGCTAGATTTTCCTTTGATGAAAAAGGACAAAGGAAAGGAGAGTAATCGGTCACACAAGAAGCAAGTTAAGCCTAGAAGATCTTACATCGCATGAGAAAGCGATAGCGAGTCATCCGAGGATGATAGTTCTAGTGAAGAAGAAGAATCTGTCAACCTTTGTCTCTCCGCTCATCAAAAGAAGGAAAAAAAAGGTACGACATGCAAAATACTAAAAATCTACTAGATTGTCTCACTCCGAATTACAAACTGTCTTTGATACCTTACACCATTAAGCCAAGAAAACCTTTAAACGACTGGCCTCAAACAAACAAATTTTTGCTCACTTAGAGTAAAAGATTCTCGATTCCAAAAGGAAATTAGAGGCTCTAAAGAATTCCATGGTGGAAGGAACAAAGGTGGATTGTGAGGAAGTAAGAAAAAAAGTGGTTAACTTCGGGTGTGATACGTGTTACATTTGGCAAAATGAGGTTAGAAATCTCAAGGCCAAACTTAATAAGGCTCTAGAACCTAAAATCACGTTTGCTATTGATAGAGCACATTTTAGAAAAAGTATGGCTAATCCTTATCAAAAATATACATATGTGGTAAAAAATCAAGATAGCAAAAGTGATACAAGAGTTAACTTTACTTGCTTGTATTGTTGCAAGAAGGGTCACACCATTGCTAAATGTCGCTTTAGGAGATTTTTAGTTCCTAAAGGGGTTTACCAATGGTTGCCTAAATGTAACCAAGATTTCACTCACAGCCAAGGACCCAATAAACAATTGGGTACCTATTTTTGTTAATTGTGTTCATAGGTACAAAGTCTTGAGACTACTGAGAGAAGATGGATTCTCGATAGTGGATGCTCAAGACATATGACAGGAGACATATCTCTCTTCATTGACTTTGTGGCAAAAAAGAAGGGATTTGTAACCTATGGAGACAACAACAAGGGAGCAATACTTGGAAAAGGTAGTGTAGGTAATCCCTCATCTACTACTATCACTGATGTATTGCTAGTCGAGGGCCTTAAACACAACCTCATTAGAATTAGTCAATTATGTGACAAGGGATACAAAGTATATTTTTCAAAATATTGTTGCTTATTGAACACAATGATAACAAAGGACGTGTTTAATGGCTTGAGGGTAAATAATGTTTATATGCTAGACTTGAGTGAAGTATCATTTAGTAGCGATAAATGTCTCATGACAATGAGTGAGGACTCATAGTTGTGGAATAGACGTTTAGCGCATGTCAATTTTAACTTTCTAAACAAGATAGTTTCAAAAGACCTAGTTATTGGCTTACCCAAAATCAAGTTTACCAAGGATCACTTATGTGATGCATGCCAAATGGGGAAGCAAACAAGGATCTCGTTTATATCTAAAAACATTGTTTCAACTACAAGACCTCTTGAACTTCTTCATATGGATTTATTTGGGCCATCTAGAATTAAGAGTCTAGGTGGTAATTACTAAGGTTTTGTTATAGTCGATAATTTTTCTAGATTTTGCAGGATTATCTTCTTGGCTAGTAAGAGCGATACGTTCTCCGCCTTTGAAAAAATTTCTAAACTTTCTCAAAATAATTTTAACACAAACATCATATCAATTAGAAGTGATCATGGGGGTGAGTTCGAGAATTACCTTTTTGAGGAATATTGTGGTAGACACAGAATTGATCATAACTTCTTCGCTCCGTGTATCCCTCAACAAAACGGGGTCGTGGAACGTAAAAATAGAATTTTGGAAGAGTTAGGAAGAACTATGATCAACTAAAGTGGGCTTCCTAAATATTTTTGGGCTGACGCCATTAGTACGGCTTGTTATGTTTTAAATAGGGTACTCATCCGCCCTATTCTCAACAAGACTCCGTATGAACGTTTAAAAAGGCGAAAGCCAAATGTGTCTCACCTTCATGTCTTTGGTTGTAAGAGTTTCGTGTTAAATAATGGAAAAGAAAGTCTAGGAAAATTTGAATCCAAGGCAGATGAAGGTATGTTTCTCGGATACTCTCAGTCAAGTAAAGCCTATAGAATATACAATAAGAGATTACTTACAGTTGAAGAGTCTGTTCATGTCACATTTGATGAGTCTTATTCGAAAAGTGTCAGAAAAGGTATTTTATTTCATATTGCAGGTGTATCTTTTGAAGACATACTCAAGGGTGCTGAGATAGGAATTAATCAACCTGACCCAGTCAAAGTTGACGAGGAAAAAGATCACCACCATGAGGGGATTGAGGAAGTTCATTTATCCAACACCGATGATCTCCCTCCAGCATGGAAGTCTTCTAAAGATCATCCCATCGACAATATTCTCGATGATGTCTCAAAAGGAGTGATAACTCGATCAAAGCTAAGTAATTTATGATATCACTTCGCTTTCATTTCTCAAGTAGAACCTAAAAACCCAAAAGAGACATTACTCGATCAACATTGGTTCCTATTAATGCAACAGGAACTAAATTCATTTAAAAGCAATGAGGTTTGAGACCTTGTCCCTCCTCCGCGAGACCATCGAGTAATTGGCACTCGTTGGGTGTTTAGGAATAAATTGGACGAGAACAGAGTAATGACTCGAAATAAGGCGTGTTTGGTTGCTCAGGGGTATAACCAAGAGGAATGGATCGACTATGAAGGAACTTATGCGCCGATTTCCCGACTCGAGGCTATACGCCTTTTACTTGCCTTCGTGTGTGCAAAAGATTTTAAAATATTTCAAATGGATGTAAAAAGTGTGTTCCTTAATGGTTATATAAATGAAGAGGTTTATATTGCCCAACATCTATGGTTTAAATCCCATGAGTATCCTGATCATGTGTACAAATTAAAACGTGCTTTGTATGGACTCAAGCAAGCCCTTAGGGCTTGGTATGACCGTCTAAGAAAGTTTCTCCTTGATCAAGGGTACTCAAGAGGAAAGGTTGACACAACTCTTTTCATTAAACGTCAAGGAAAACACTTGATTTTGGTACAAATATATATTGATGATATCATTTTTGGATCAACTAACATGAATATGGTAAGGGAGTTTTCTACATTAATGCATAGAGAATTTAAAATGAGCATGATTGGGGAGCTCAACTATTTCCTAGGATTGCAAATCAAGCAACTGTAGGAGGGTACTTTTGTGAGCCAGACAAAATACTGCCTTGAGCTTCTCAAGCGTTTTGACATGGCAAACTCCAAGGCTATCGACACTCCAATGCCTACGTGTGTGAATCTTAGCCGAGATGAAAATGGTAAGGATGTAAAGGTGAAAAAGTATCAAGGTATGATTGGAGCTCTCCTCTATCTCACCGCTTCTAGACCCGACATTATGTTTAGTGTCTGTATGTGTGTGAGGTATCAGTCATCTCCTAAAGAATCTCACTTAAAAGCAGTAAAGCGCATACTTAGATACCTCTCTGGTACTCCAAAGTATGGCCTTTGGTATTCAATGGGAAATGATTGCTCCTTGGTTGGCTTTTCTGATTCCGATTTTGCTGGTTGCAAATCAGATAGGAAAAGAACAAGTTGCACGTGTCATCTATTTTCAAATTCTTTGGTGAGTTGGCATAGCAAAAATTAGGTTTTCTTTGCTTTTTCAACAATCGAAGAGGAATACGTTGCGGCCGGTAGTTATTGCGCTCAAGTCTTATGGCTTAACAACAATTGCTCGACTTCAACCTAAAACTTGATCGTGTTCCAATTTTTTGTGATAACACGAGTGCTATTAACCTAACCAAGAATACCGTGCTACATTCACGCACCAAACATATTGAAATACGCCACCACTTCCTTAGGGATCATGTGGAGAAGGGTGACATGGTATGATATGACCATAATATTTCATGGAGCAGTTCCTGCAATGAGTCTTTGGCATCATCGAGCTTTTTATTGAGCCCCTTCAAAAATACCTTGTTCTCTAATTCATCTTGCCCATTGGCTTGTAGATATACAACAGATAAAAATTTATTTGCACTCCTAAATCTCGTCAATAGTCAGTGACCATGATACATGTGAATTAGATTCAATTGTCAGAGACAATGGCTCAAAGAATCTCAAACCTGCACATAATTTTCTGCCAATAGAAGCGACAAACTATTTTGGCCGTAATTTTGGGAATAACTTCCGCCTCTATCCATTTTCTAAAGTAATTTACACACACTATCAAGAACTTCAGATGGTCCAAGGCCAGGGTGAACGAACATAAGGTATCCACCCCCTTCCCCACTGGCAGAAAGGCTATGGTGATGTCATTGACTGGAGAAACTAGGTTGGAGCATGGTGAAGTTCAACATGCCTATGACAATGGTTGTGCTTCTTGACAAAGGTGATGTTATCCTTCATCGGGGTAGGAAAATAGTACCATACCCTTAGTAACTTGTGGGCGAGTGCTTTTCTGCCAATATGACTACTAAAGGCTCCTTTGTGTACTTCAGCTAGTACCAAGGCGGTTTCATGCTTGCCTAGACAATGTAGCATTGGATGCTTTCTCCCAATTTTGTAAAGCTTTTCCAAGAGAAAGGAGTACTTAGTAGTCAGCTTTCTGACTCTCCTTACTTCTCTCTCGTCTAATGGGTGTTCGACCATCTGTAGGTTGTGCGGTATGGGCAACATCCAGTTAGACATAGGAAAAACTTATAAGAAGTGAACATCTCCCGTCTTAATGTTAGGGAAGGTGAAAGTCTCCTAGACCACTTTTCTGTTATACCATGTCTTCTTCGAGGTGGTGAGCTTGGAAAACAAGTATGTTATGAAGTTTTATTCAAGAGGAACATGCTCTATTTCAAAATAAGTAACGCGAGAGGATAGATTTAGTACCTTTTGCATATATTTTATCGACTGGGGTTCTTTTGTCTGGTACTTCTCGAAGACCTAGTTTGCGACTAATTGGGAGTCGTTCTTGGCTTTTAGTCTGGATGCTCTCTTTTCTAAGGCAAGAACCATGCCAGTGATAAAGGTCTCATATTTTTATTGATAACTGTTGGTCTTGAATTTGAACTTTAATGCTTGCTTAATGAGTATGTTGTCAAGTCCTTAATAGACTATTCCCGCATCACACCCCTTCACATTGGAGGTGCCATCAACTTATAGCACCTGCTATAGTGGCA